>JAIUCV010000007.1:54182898-55382898 GCA_026724425.1 Erythrophleum ivorense
TGCAGAGCATAGCACAAATTTTGCAGAAAGAAACGGTTTTTAGGCTGGTGTTACCTCCATATGCTTCAGAGCAATTGTCATTATGAAAAGATTAACATGGAAATCTAGCTTCAGGTTATGTGCATAACAGATCTTTCGATATAAGCTATGTAGAATTATTGAGACAAACAAAAAGGTAAGGACACCCTTAGGACAATTAATTTTACAAATCTAAACTCATTAAGTAACAATATTCAGAATGTCATATCTACCCACACATGTCATTACTTAACAAACCAGAGGGAAAGCATGTAGGCAGTCATGACTCATACCGCAATACAAAATGCCATACCTTCTTCTACAGTCACTCTTTAGCAATAGCTTTATACATCAGAAAATGTGTCTAATGGCTCAGGATTTGGATCCTTTCTTCTGGATCCTTTCTTTTATAATAGAGATGATCCATTTGGCGAAAGAAAAGAGAGATAAGTGAGATCTAGCAAGACCTATTTGAGTAGACCCACCCACCTCTTTCTTTTTCTCTCTAATTGGATGCTCGAGAGGGTTCGGTTCCAATGGGTCGTGAGTTTCTCACCCTCCATGACAAATAAGACAAAATGAGCCAAGATCTCTCTCCTCGTACCTGACCATCCCACTTCGTATGGTGGAAGAACTATTCGTCCTCCTGCCATGTTACTTTCCTTTTCTTTTTCAAGTAATCTAGCCACACCACTCCCATCAAATGGTTGAAATTCGTAAGTAGAAGATGGATTGGTTAATGTTCATAAACGTGTGATAACACATCCTTAAAGTATTATTTGCCCCCACTAGTTTGCGGTTAAATTTCGACGAACCATCCTTCGAATTTATTCTAAACACCAGAAATCTCTATCAACAATTATAAATATTTCCTTTTATGCAGAACGAGAACATAGAGTATTTTTGGAGGAGAGAGATGTAATATTCTGTATGTTTTTTTTTTTGGTTTGCCTCCTTTGTATCTAAGGAGTTTGAAATCAAATTTTTAATTATAATTAAAGAAAAATCAGTTTCTAAATGTTGTCAATTAAATCAAAATCAATTTTTAATTTTGAAGATAAAAACGTATATACATTAAATATACATTAAATATACATTAAATTGAAATCAATTTTTTTAATTATTATTATAAAAAAAACTTGACCAGATACACACCATTAGATCTATTTTTATCCAATACTCACGAACGCGCCACGCGCCTAAGTGCTAAGTGTTTAAATATTAATTATATAATTAATATTTAAATCCACTTCATCCTTCAAAGGATTATTTGACATGAGTTATATTTCCTTTCTTATATAGGCTTGTAAGTTGTTATCTCTATTCAATGTGAGACTTTGTCCCTTTAGTTTTTTTTAAACTACTCCAACATAAACACCTTTCTTCACAAAAGGCTTATCCCACCCCAAGTTTGGCTTCCTTCATTTCCAAGGCAGTTTAGGCATTTGATGATGAGAAATAAACCATTTAATTAGCATGTCTTGGTCAAATTTAAGCAAGGCTAAGTTCATCATATTGATTATTTTAGTCAAATTTTAACATAACTTTTTCAATTTGTGTGTGTATTGAAATGTTTAGATTTAATTAACTACATTATTCATTAATGTGAATTTTTATTTCTACTTTTTTGGTATGGGATTTAATTTGTAGAAGGCAAATAGATTTGGCATTCCGTTTCAATATTAGCGTAATTTGTTGCATATTAATTTTAATGTAAGATTAATTTTTTTTTAGATACAATTTTTTATTTTATTATATTTTAAATAATGTTGAGTGTGTATTTCTTCTTTAATATTTTTTTATACTATATTATTATAGTATTAAAATAAAAATAAAAACATTCATGCAACACAAGGCCTAGCACTAGTTTCTAATATTTTAAGGGCATATTTAGTATGATGATGGAAAAGAAGAGGGAGAGAGAGAGAAAAAAAATTTTACACTATATTTATTATATCATTGTTATTATTATTTAATAATATTGATCTTTATTTTTATTATTTTTAAATAGAAGTACGAATATCATTTATCATTCATTCCATTCACCTTTTTATTCTTTTTCTATTTTCATATTTATCAAATATAGCCAAGAGTTTTATTAGTTTTCACCCTAGTCTCTTGTCAAATCATAGGGTAATTTTTTTATTTTGTTTACTTTCTCTTGTTGTTTATTTTAGTTTAATATAATTTCTTTTTTTAAAAAAAGTTAGATATTTAATAAAATCAAATTATACTACTACACCCATAAAAATTGCAAACTTTTTCTCACAATGTAGTAAATCTTGCATCTATGCCAACTTTTGGGTTTGGTATAAAGATACATTTTGTATTATTGGGAATGTAATTTAATGTAATACTTAGGGATGTATTATCAAAAATGTTGTTAGAATGCTTTGGCTCACTCAAAATTTCTCAAAAATATTGCATGACATTCCTAAGAATATTACATTTCTGAGTTTGGTTTAATTACAATATTTTTAAGAATCATAAATCATTTTTAAAAACACCCTTAATTTTTTTATTAAAAAAATACTGGTAACTCATTTTTTTTATCAAAAAGTTAATAATAATACGATAATAATGACAATGGTGGCAACAATAAGATAACCATAATAATAATAGGGATAGCAGCAGAAATGATGGTGACTATGGCAATAAATGTGCTAGTGATTTCAGAATATCATAAAGTGTGAAATTTTCACCTCAGGATGAAGTGTTATCAACAAATAGCCTGGTAAAATGCAACATTAATGCAACAGCAAGGAAAACCAGGGCCAGCACTGCCTCTGATAGCCATGGCAAGAACCAACTTGTTGATCATTAATCAAGGAGTTATTGAAGCTCTGCTTAATTAATGGCTAATTAGGCCTTAGTATTATATGATTATTTCGTTCCTTTTTTCTTTCTTTCTTTTTGGGTTGAGCTTTGATTCTCCCGTTAGCCTGTTGAGTGTTGGGTATTAGCCGAAATGTTTTTGTCTAATGCGGGCGAGCAATTCTTACATACACCAAAAGTGCCACGTTATTTATACACTCAACGGTTAAGATTTACTCTACACGTGGACCCCACCTGTACTACACATGGACCCCACCTGTACTACACATGGACCCCACCTGTACAGACTAAATTTTAGCCATTGATTACATTTGGTACATGGTGCACTAAGAGCACCTAAAAAAAATTCAATGCGGGCCCATGAAAATAACATAAACCAATTATCTTAGTATTGGAATCTCTAAACTCATCATTCGGCCTCCATAAGCATACCTGTGGAGTGTTGGGTATCAATCGTAATGTTTTTGCCCAATGTGGGCCCCATGAAAATAATATCAACCAATTATCTTAGTCTTAGGATCTCTGAACTCATCATTTGGCCTCCACAAGCATCCTCGGTGTTTACTTTACAACTAGGAATTATCAAGCATATATAAATGGGCTGATCATTTGTGCTCTTTTCTATATATACTATTAAGGTTCCTACGTCTTTAATCTTATTCACAGTCAACATAAAATTCTTTCTAACACTATATATATATATATATATATATTGGGGAGAGAGCAATAAAAATTAAAGACCACATATCTTATGTCAGAGCAACACACTAAAATTGCAACATTTTCACTAAATCTTGCATCCAATTTTAAATTCAAAATTTCCATAGAAGATCGTTGTTTCTCGTTGCACGAGTGCATTTATATTTTGTTCTCTTTCTTATCATCACATGGCAGTGTGTATATAGACAAATAATACATATTCAACAATATCATAGATGAGATGAGAATGTAAAAGAAAAATAGGAGCATGTTTAGCATAAGGAAAAACAGAAACCATATAATGAGAACAAGTAATTCCAATTTAAAAGCAGATTCCCAAAATTCGATATTTGCATATCTTTATTATTAATCAAATAAGCAATAAATGGTCATTCTTAAGAGTCCCATGTTCACAGTCGCGGATATAGTCACACATATGCAGCCATTGGTTCAAAGTTTCAAAGAGGAAAGACCAGTTTTTTGCAACTGAACCGGACAACAACAAAGCATGGATCATGATAAGAAACACATATTGGCATAACAAACTCATAGTAGGTTCACAAACTTATTCACATCAGTCAAGACAATTCGTAAGAGAATAATTATAGGGTAACAAGAATTAGTAAATTCGATAACAAGAAAACCTAAAAGCCTAGTATACTATTGTTATTTAATACAGATATCATATCAATTCTCTCTTTGGTTAAAGCCCATAACCAAGTTACAAGACCAATTTAAGTCTAAACATAACATAAAGTCACAGTTCCTGTGTTTAGGACCGAGTACTTATTTGAATTTTAGTTGGTTCTCACAATGTATGTTACCTAGTAGTTCCTGCAGGATCGAACTTATTTCTATATTTAAATTTTAAAAGTCCACTAATTTGCGACAGCCTACTACAAGACACAAGTATCAGAAGGGGAAATCTGTGAACAAGAAGGAATTCTCGAAACTGACAAGTAGCAGCCATGACAAGTAAATTCCTATGCAAGGATCCTCTTAATTTCTCCTCAATTTGGAGAGAGAAAAAGAGAAGAAAGATATTCCAGTGTTGCAGAGAACATTATATCTCACATATGGATTTCTCACTCTAAATTGAGAGAAATTTGAGAAAAGAGAAATTGAGAATATCTTTATTCGTACATTCCTAACTTGATAACTATATAATTATTGTTTATACCCACTGAAATATTTTATGGTAGTCTTGTCATCGCTCAAGCTTTTCTATGGTCTTGTTGGAATGGGATTAGCCATGTGGAAAATAATGCTTAGATTGAAATTGCCTTAGCTAGCTGAGGAAAAGAAGGGCCATGAATAGCCCAGTTTACCTGTATGGCAATGGTACTACTACAAGCCAATGCCTTATTCTCAACTGAATATCTGAAGCAGTTTCCATCAAAAATCCAGATCTTCATCTACTTTGAAAATTCACTATAGACATGGATTACTTATTGAAGCAAATCTTTCTTTTCTAGTTCTCTTATAAATCCACCAAATCAGAATATGATTGATTCTGCCGATCAAATGACTATTTCTATAATATCAACAACACTGTAATAAACCGATGCATTGAATCAAGCTATTGATAACAATCTATATTACAAAAATAACCTAAATTGCAAATACCAGCTAGGGTGACAAGAAAATTGTCCTATGAAATTCAACAATGCCTATAACATCTTTATATAGTGAAGTTGGTTGAACAATACATAATTAAACATTCGAACTAGATACCTAATCACGGAATTAAGGTAGAATCAAGCATAATTTATAAATTAAGACTTCCAAAATGTTAAGATTCGAAAAAATGGGATAAGTAGTTTAGGCAATCAGAATTGATAGAGGAGAGTAAGCAATGAAGAAGAGTAGCAGGAGACGAAGATAAGAGAGTGAAGAAGAAACTGAATACTCATTCTGTTCCCGTACACGTGAGTTGCTTGCGGAATATAAAATATTCTCTAACAGAAACCATTACTATAAAATGACACTACTACCTTTACTAATACAAGTGAAATACCTAAAAAATCCCTGACTCATAACTGACGCATAACATTTGCCCCCTAATAACATCATCCTTGTCTCCAAGTATGAAATGCTCGAATGAAGTCTAGGAATTGTTGTTGTATCTTGAACTAGAGTTCCCATATGGCTTCCTGCTCCATTTCATTCTTCCATTTGATCAGTACCTCTGCAATACCTCGATTACACTTCTGAATAATGCGATGATCGAGAAGGCGCTCAGGTTCTTTCTGGAACATAATGGATCCCCACACTTTAGACAGCTGTTGTGGTATGACAAAAGCATTAAGACAACACTTTAATAAAGACACATGGAAGGTGGGTGCACCTTGGAAGAAGGTAGTAAGTGAAGGGTATATACAATGGTCCCGACCTTTTCAATAATCTGATATGGGCCAAAATAACGTAGAGAGGGTTTTTTAGATGCTCTACGCTCTATAGACTGTTGTTGGAAGGGCTGTAACTCAAGGAGCACCAAGTCACCAATCTGAAATGCTATCTCAAAACAATGTCCATTAGCTTGTTGCTTTATACGCTACATTGCCTTCTCAAGATTAAGTTGCAGCTTCTGTAACATAGTTTCCCGCGCTATAAAAGTCCTATCGACTATTTCCATCTTAAAATCATGAGGGATATGGATTGGAGGTGGTTGACCATAAAGGACTTCATAAGGAGTAGTACCAATGGAAGAATGGAAAGTGGTATTATGCCACCATTTTGCTAATGGTAGCCACCAATTCCATTCTTAGGGAGTTTGCTAAGCTAAGCTACGTAGGTAATTTTTCAGACACCGATTCAAAATCTCACTTTGACCATCAGACTGTGGATGATAAGTAGAAGAAAGGCTCTAAGTAACTCCCTTTTGAAGGAATTCAAGCCAAAATCGACTAACGAACATAGGGTCCCTATCGCTGACAATATTGGCGGGAAAGCTGTAGAGTTTATAGATATTGTCTGGAAACACTTGAACTAAATAGGATGCTGTGAATGGATAAGCCAAAGGGAGGAAATAAGCATATTTGTTCAACCGATCAATAATAACCCAAATTGCATCCTTACCATTTGACTTAGGTAATTTTTTAATAAAGTCCATTGAGATGCTCTGCTACATGCCAGCTGGTACAGACAAAGGTTGCAAAAGCTCGGGGTAGCTGTGGTTTCATATTTGCAACGAAGGCACGTCTCATATTTGGGAATAAATTCTTTGATGTCTGCCAACATACCTTTCTAGTAAAAAACATCTTGGATCCTGTGCCAAGTAGCTTTGATTCCTGAATGTCCACCCTAAAGGGAGGAATGTTGCCACTTCAATATTTCTTGTTTCAGTTGACTTTGTTTGCCAACAACAATCTTATTGTTTTTGGTTAACACTTCACCATTCCATCTGAATTTTGGTAATGAGCTAGCATCTCTCTACAATTGTTGAATCAAATCCCTTAAAGCAGAGTCCTCCACCTATTGCTCCTTAATTTCACTCCATAAGTTAGTAGATATGGAAGGGGTGGTAAGATGCAAAATTTCTCTATGATGACATCGAGATAAGGCATTGGCAATGACATTCTCCCTTCTTCTCTTGTATTGAATCTCATACCTTAACCCTATTAATTTGGTTACCCAATTGTACTGTGATGGGATAGAAAGCTTTTATTCAAGAAGGTACTTTAGGTTGTGTTGGTCAGTTAGAATGGTGAAGGGTTGAATAGAAAGATATTGCTGCCATTTCTCTACTGCATACACTACTACCATCAATTCATGTTCATATACAGACAGCATCTTATGACGCGGGGAAAGCACCTTACTAATATAAGCTACTAAGTGTCTATTTTGTAATAGCACAACTCCAATACCCGTGCCAGATGCATCAGTTTCAATTTGGAAAGGTTGAGACAAGTTAGTAAGAGTCAAAATAGGGGCACTAGATAATGCATCCTTAAGGTTTTGAAATGCTTTGAAATGCTTCACTAGTATCATTGGACAATTTAAAAGCATCTTTTTGAAGCATGTCAATTAGTGGCTTAGTTATTATGCCAAAATTTTGTATGAAGCGTCTGTAGTAACTCGCCAATCCCAAAAAGCTTCACAATTATTTAATGGTAGATGGTCTAGGCCATTCTTCTACTGCCTTAACTTTAGAAGGATCAATAGCTACCTTCCTAGTTGAAATGAAGTGCCCTAAATACTCAATCTTAGATACTGCAAAAGCACACTTGCTGCACTTAATGAAATACTTATGTTTCCTCAAAATCCAAAATACTTCTCGCAAATGAACATGATGCTTAGCCTCATTGTTACTATAGATTAGAATATCATCAAAAAATATGAGAATGAATTTCCTGAGATGAGCTCCGAAAATAGCATTCATAGCATTTTGAAACATCGAAGGGGCGTTGGTCAAACCAAATGGCACCAAAAACTCAAATTCACCCGAATGTGTCTGAAAAGTGATTTTATAAACATCTTCATCCTTTATTTTGATTTGGTGGTATCTTGACTGCAAATCTAGCTTAGAATAGATCGTAGCTCAAGCCAACTCATCAAATAGGTCTTCTACCAGGGGAATAAGGAAGTGACTCCTCATCGTAATCTTGTTAAAGGCTCTATAGTTAATGCACATCCTCCAGCTTCCATCCTTCTTCTTCATTAATACCACGGGAGAAGCAAATGGAGATAAGTTTTTTTCTGTATAACCCCCTATGCTAGCATATCCTTAATGATTCCTTCAATGATGTCCTTCTATTGAGCTGGGTACCTGTATGGTTTAATGTTGACTAGGTTAGATCCTTCTTTGAGTACTATAGAATGATCGAGGTGAGGTCTATGCAGGGGAGGGGACCGTGGTTCTTCAAATAGTTCCCAAAACTCACTAATCAACTCCTTAGTCAGTCCTAGTAATTACTTTTCCTCTTCTGTTTCAATGGCATAGAGGTTATTGGTTGAGTCCCATAATGCAATTTATATCAAGGTTGTATTGGAATGACTGTTTACTATTTTTTGTAATGTGGCTCTTTTCACTACCTTATTGTTATGTTCTTTCATCGCATGCAACTTCACCAATTGTCCTCCTTTTGAAACTATAGCCATATATTTAGGCAATCTAAATGTATCACCTTAAGGGTTCTCGACCATTGCATGTCTAAGACCATATCATATCCAACTAAAGGAATGAAGATAACATCTACCACAAATTCCAATCCCTGTGTGACCCATTTAAGCCCTTCACACATCTTGTAATAAGCCCTCATCCGCCACAACAACATTAAGGGATTCAATCTCCTTAATATTCCATTCTTTTTCAACTGAAAACCTTTCATCCATGAAGTTATGAGTGCTACCCTTATCCACCAAAATATGTAGTTTCTTCTTTCCAACCTGGCCTTTTAAGTCTGATGGTAGGATATATTGAATCACTTCTTGTGGCTTGCCATGTGTGTCCAAATAATGCATTAATGGTGATGACTGGTTTATTTGTAGCTTTTCTCACCTTCCTCTTATTATCATTTAAGGAACTAGAGGCTGTGTCATTTCCGAGTGATTCAGTGTCTTCATTTACTGTCATTAGGTACAATTGCATTTTTTTCTTTTGAAGTTAATTATGTTTGAGATCATACCTTTCATGGCAAAAGTAGCAGAGATTTTTCATTCGGTGCTTCTTAATCTCCTCAGGTGTTAAGCATTGTTGGAATCTCATTGTAGGTTTGCTAAGGATCCCCTTCTAATTTGTAGTTGTGCTCTCTGCAACCTTATCATGAGAGCTTTTCCAACTCTTAGCATCATCCTCGATCAATTTAGTAGGACCAACACCACTCCTATTCCCTATCATTGCCAGTTGTAGACTAGGCTTCCTTTGCATCATTCCCACATTAAGCTCTTGTAATCTTGCTAACCGAGTGGCATCCAATAACATCTGTAAGTGAAATAATTGGACTCCTGCTACCAGTTTTGGTTTGAGGCCAACCAAATAACAGCTGAGTTTCTGTCCTTTAGTTAAATCCACATGGCATACTAACTTATCAAAGGTTTCTTGAAATTCATCAAGCCCTCCTTCTACTTTAATTGCATTAGCTCTTCTTTCGGATCCTCATAGATTATTCCAAATTGTATCTTAATGGCTTCCATTAATTTCACCCAACTAACCCTTCCATTTTTTCCTTTTTCAAAATTCTAAAACCAGTGGTAAGTAGATTCATCCATAGATAAGCTTGCCAATATTACCTTGTAATCTTCTGGAATTCTATCTAAGAGGAAGAACCGTTCACATCTAGACACCTAACCGTTCACATCAGTTGATGTAAATCTAGGAAACTCCACCTTGGTGAATCGGGTTAGAACTTGGTAATCTGCATTACAATCTATTCGTCCATGATTCATCACTTCACTAAATTGGAAGGGCAAGCTTCGTACCAATTCTTGTAACCTACTAATCTAGTGTTCCATCACTAGCATTCGCTATTCAACCTGTGTTCATCCTCATTCTTCCAACTCACGGTTGTTTGTTTTTGATCTTGTAGCATCTGCTATGGCTAAAGATCATTGCTTTGATACTAGATGTTAAGATTTGAAAAAATGGGATAAGTAGTTTAGGCAATTAGAATTGATAGAGGAGAGTAGTTGAAGAAGAAAAGTAGTGAGAGATAAAGATAAGAGAGTGAAGAAGAAACTAAATACTCATTCCGTTCCCATACACATAAGCTGCTTGCAGAATATAAAATATTCTCTAACAGAAATTGTTACTATAAAATGACACTACTACCCTTACTAATACAAGCGAAATACCCAATAAATCCCTGGCTCATAATTAACACATAACACAAAATGAGCATGGGTGATATGTAGTGAAGCAAGCAAAAGAAATATGGACATTTCGTAATGGTAGATTGACAGAGAAACATACAAGATGAGTTTAGATGGTGGGTTGCATAATATCAATTCAAGTTTCACTCCAAGCTCCAATAGTCCAATAACTTGGAAGGATTAGAGTCTATACGATACCAAGCTTGAAAACTATATAATTATATTTGATCCCACTCTAGTGAACCCTAAATCATTGATTAAAGGCTAAAATTCAATCAAAATGCTAACCATTGACAATGGGAAGTGAGAAATGGAGATAATTGGGCCTTCTTCTCTCCTAGAGTTGGTTGACGATGGCAATGGCTACTTTGACGGAGAGGAGTGGCTGCTTCAATGGCAGGCTTATCCCTTCGATGTATAGTGTAAAACCATTGAAGTACCTTCAATTTTAGTTCAAGGACAAAATTTCCTTTTGTTATCCTTTTCATTTAACCTTTTATGTGGCAAAAAGTCACCATTAAAAATAATAAAATGCACCACCTAAAAGTTTTCAAGTAGTGAGTCTTTAAATAATGCCATTGAAAAGCCTTCCAACTTGGTGGATAGAAACTTTAGGCTATACAATGATAACTTTCTGTGAAAACATTTAGGTGGCAATTATAAGTACTTTGACATTTATAGGTAGTCAATGAAAGTAGTATTTTTAGTTATGATATTTATAAGTTGATATTGAAGGTAATATTTTTTTATGATAATAGTTATAAATCATCATTGTTGAAGTTTTGGACAACTTGAATATCTTCCTTGACCCAATAAATTAATCTTTTGGGATATGATCTTCTCATGACTTAAATTGTATTGCTTATTGCTTTTTTAGTGGAAAAATATAGAACTTACATATCTTATAAGGTTGAGGGCATTGTGAGAGGGATAATAACAAGCATTGTTCTTGTTAGTCACAGTTTCAACTAGAAGTACTTTAAAATTATAAACATCCTATTTAAAGAATATTCCAAACACATTTAACCACCAACAAAAAATAAATATAAGTTTTAATTACTAAACAGTAATATATATTAAAGTTATCAATCAATCAATTAAAAATTATATTTTACATTAATACTTACAGTTCCATTATTTTGTCTTTAAATCGTTGTATTTCAAATATAATAATGATGCCAAAATTAAATATTTTTAGATTTATCTCATTATCAAATATAATACTTTTTAGTTTTAAGTCTCAATGAATCACTCTTAATTTTAAATATATGTGAAAACAAATAAGTTTTTAAGCTATATCTTAAATGATATTGTATTGTTTCCTCCAATACAATAAAATTCTGTTATTGGAATCAATCCCATGTTATTGAGATGAGTAAGAAAAAAAATAACTATCTCTAATCCACTTAATTGATAAAACATTGCTAAAATAAGCAAATTTCCTAAAAGTCAGTATTTGCATATAATGGATGGACATAAAAATGGATTTGCATATCAAAATGGTAAAAATTCAAGTTTTTGTTAGGCTTAATCCTAAGACTAATACTCTTTCTTCTTTTACTACAGGACCCCCAAAGTCTTACTAGGTTAGTATGCTGAAGTTTAAGAATAAGTTCCACATTATTTTTTCTTGCCTTGAACTTTTAGAAAGCCTTTTTGTTACAATTTCTTGCCCGTCAACTAATTTTTACTAAAAGGTTTATATCACTCATCAAGTAATCATAAATTTAAATCCAAAAGCCGGAAAAACTAAACGTCCATGAGATTGAGAAAAAAGCAGAAATTACTCTTAAATTGTCATTTCTCTTCCTTTTTTTTTTAGTTCTAGCATATTAATATTATGGTATCATACTAAACAGTATATATCAATAATAATCTAAATATTACCTTGTAGACAAGTCCAAAGCAAACCTCTCCCTACTTATTTGCTAATGAAAAGCTATCAGTTGCAATGGTAGTGGATATACCTCTAACTTCATATAATAGCTTGTTTTGCTTCAATCTTTCTTCAACTACATATGACACATGAAGGAACTCATTAGATTTTTGCACAGAAGTTTACCTCTAATTCTGTGTTTTCTTCCGCAGCACATAGCATATGAAGGACATAGACAAGTATAATTAGAGATCTTATCACACTCGCAATCAACAAATTCAGAGGCACAATCCATTGACAAGTGTAAGGTTGTCATGACTGTTGCAAGAGACAGAGGCTCAGCCAATTAATTGATCAATGAAAGAAGTTTCAGTCAAGGTCAAAGATATGGAATAATTGAAATATGTTTCATTCTCATTTGAAAAGTATGAGAGATATAAGATGGTAGTGTCCATACGTTGAAATATATTCCATCCAGTGCTCAAGGTTTTTTGTTAATGTAATTCTAAGGCAACTTAAAACACATATCTATCAATACAAATAATTAATTTGGAATCAACAATTCTTTCTTGGTGTGGTAATGAAATATTGAAGAAAATTTATACTAAATCTTTAATGTCATTCCACACCATGCTTCTAATAGAGATACTAGCAACATTTAGCCAAACGGTGGCCATGTGTAAGTGGAAAATTTCTTTTGGTCCAACCGAATGAATTCATCATAATAACAAACATAACAAATAGATATAGTATAACAATCTAAGGTAATGCATTGATTTATTTTTTCTAGATAAATACAAAGTTAGAAATTAGGAAAACCCAACAAATATGGGGATCATTAAGCATACATAAGGTTGTATTATCATCATTCCATCTACCAGTATATTCTTGATAGGTGCACTTATCTAGCATCCATTACAGAAATTGTCATCCCATTGATGGAACAAGGTTGTTGTTCTTTAGCTGACCCATTTAATTCATCTGTAACAATGTCAGTATATGCAGGCTGTTTAGGAGTAGGAAGGAGGATACTTTCATTTGAAAACATTTGAACAACTTCCAACATGCTTGGTCTATCTGCTGCGCGGTCCTGTACACATAATAGACCCACTTGAACGCATCTTAGTACTTCAACAGTACCACAGGATTCAAGCAATAACGAGTCTATTATCTCCACACTTCTATTTTCATTCCAGAGCTTCCATGCCTGTATTAAAACAAAATGAAAGAATTACCAAAGCTATGATGTTATAGACAAAACCAAAATTCAATTACTTACAAGTCCTATAAGGTTGAAGGGGTAATCAGAGTGATAGCAAGAATTGTTTTTCTTTCCGCTAACAATCTCAAGCACTAGAACTCCAAAACTAAAAACATCAGTCTTTATTGAGACAATGCCATTCATGGCATATTCCGGTGACATGTAGCCACTGAAAATATTAATGACCAGAAGTTTATATTTTGAAAGAAGTACATATTGATAAAAAAATTAAACACTTAATTATACTTAGTAGTATGAAAAATTACACTTACTGTGTTCCAACAATTCTTTTTGTATTCTCTTCAATTCCTTTCAACTCAAATATTCTTGCCATGCCAAAGTCGCTAATTTTTGGGTTCATCTCATCATCAAGTAATATGTTGCTAGCTTTTAAATCTCGGTGAATCACTTTTAATCTTGAAAAATGATGGAGATAAATCAATCCTTGAGCAATCCCTTGAATGATGTTGAATCTTTTTTCCCAAAGTATTAGGTTTCTTTTGTCAGAATCTGTTTTTAGAGTAAGCATGGATCAACAAGCTATAAGGCAGGAAAAGCATAATGAAAATCAAGGATTAATCTTAGTTCTATGAATATCTTGCATATAATTAAAGAAAACATACCAAAGAGATAAAAATCTAAACTTTTGTTGGGCATGTACTCATAGATCAGTATCTTTTCTTCATTTTGAATGCAAAACCCCAAAAGCCTTACTAGATTAGTGTGTTGCAATTTTGCTATAAGTTTAGCTTCATTTTTAAACTCCACCAGTCCTTGCCCTGATCTACTCGAAAGTCTCTTTACTGCTATTTCCTGTCCATCAGGCAATTTCCCCTGAAATCATATGCTCATTAAAATTCCAAAGCCACCCATTCCTAAATTTAAGATTGCATAATTGAAACACTAAACTTAGTTAAAGTTCTCTAGGTGCTTGCTATCAAATTCTTCAATAAAAATATGATGCATGAATAAAATATTTTAAAAGACCCAATCATGTGATGATGAACTATAAAAAAACATCCACTTGTTAAGTTTTTATCGAAGAACCTGATAACAAATACCTAAAAATTGTATCTGAGTTTTCTCTTGTACTTAATTTATGTCCTTGAAAGAATTTACCTTATAAACAGGTCCAAAGCCACCCTTTCCTAACTTGTTTATAGCTGAAAAATTGTCAGTGGCAGTGACAATGCTTTCAAAGCTGAATATCCGCATTTCATGGTTTCCTTTTGTTTTGTGATATAAAGTGGCAGCCACTGTACCACCTTCAATTTCCCATATAAGCTTCTTTTGCTTCCTTTTCCTATCAACTATAGCCATGGAATAGAAAATGAAATTAAGTATAGCGAACCTTAAACAGACTTGTGACAAATATCTACCAAAAATACCTTCTGTTTTGTATTTTCTCCAGATTAAATAACAAAAGTAGCATAATATAGGTACAACAATAACTCCTACCACAACCAGCCATATCCACCACCTGCCTTCTGCACTCACCAAACTAACCTTGTTAGGTCATACTAACATAATCCTTGAGCCTCATAAAGGCAGCAATTCAATATATATATATATATATATATCAAGTTTATAGACCATACTGTTATGAATCTTGGCATCCTCCTGGGTCCTCGTGTAGTTATCTGGTAACATTTAAGAACATATAAGTTTATGATTAGTCATTAATAAATAAAGATAATGCATATAATAAAGATACTTTCTCATTTGTCAAGTACACAAAGTTCGAGGAAGTCAAAATTTCAGTCAGTTACCTGTTGAATAAGCTCTTTGGCATTCTTGGAGAGAGTTGGGTGTGCCCTAGTACTTTAGATCAGTTTCTCCATAATCATTTTAAATGGCTTGGTAACAAGAAAGAAAATAAAACTGTGGCGACACGTGATTTAAGAGATACTGTGATTTGTTTAGCTGGAGAGAAGTTCGCGCATCTTCGAAGGCATTGCTTTGCCTTTAAGGGAATTGTATTCATGGCTTATCCTTGGCACTCAGCCCATGGCCTCTTTGAGGGAATCACAAATATGGACAAAGATTGGACAGCTCTTCTACATTAATTAGTTTTATAGGGCTTTTGTTCTGTTTCTAGTTATTTTTGTTTTTTCTGGTTTAAGATTTCTTGTCCTCCAAAAATTTGTCTTTCTTCTCTTTCTAATACAATTACTTATTTTATTAAAAAAACCTGCTATTAAGAGAAATGTAACTAGTAATTAGACTATGGTAGGATTACTCTTTATGATGACTTCATGAGCACTAACCAGTTGCAAGAGTGGTGAAGATAGTTTGACTTCCATAACCAGCATAAGCACAGATTGTGAGATTGTGAGAATTTGTTGATGTGGTGTTACCAATGGACATGTTACTTGAAGTTGAACTGTCACATTGCATGGACGGGCAAGTAGACCAGTTGGTTGGTTTAATGTTGGATGGCTCACACTGTAATCTAGACACAACCAAGCATAAAAATGAACATTACAAAGAGAAAACCAAACACACCAAACGGTAATGGCAAATTCTATGTACTCACGTCCAGTTATTTGCGGCGTCACACTTGCACCTCACACAGTCATTTGCAGTGTAGACGTAAGTACCATTTGGAACAAGCAAAGGGTAGTCCAAGGAGTCATTTCTCACCATCGAGGAACAAGCTGCCATAACCAACTAAAACGTTATTGAGGTGTAAGAGGGAATCTTACTTTTCATTCATTTAAATTAAAGCTGACTCCATATGTGTGACAGAAAAGAAGAAAAAATTTGCATATAATATAATAGTTACACATCACACTTAAATCTGTCTGCATAGTTTATATAGCTTATGAAGTTTGGACATGGATTCAAAGTCTACTCCTTCTCTGGTTTTTTATTTCTAAATCATGTCAAATGAAGTGCAGACACTTAAAAAAAAAAAGTTGTGTTTGTGCTTGATATATATTGGATGTTTCTATTAAACATGATGTGATATTTTAAATTATAGATAAATAATTCAAATTTTATAATGTTCATGTAAATGTTTGTTTTTTATTCATTGTTTCTATCTATGTTATTTATAATTGAGTCATTAAAATGGACTAAAATCACTAGAATAGTCCATTTAACCCACTATTCTATCCACCATTTTAGTGGATTAATTGAAATTTTAAAAACTTATATGACATTATGATTAAACTGGTCCGACCCGCTGAATTACCCTATTAAACATGCAATTCACCTAATTCATGAGTTGGCCCATTTAATTTTTTTTTTAATTTTTTTCCCTCAATCTTCCAATATTTGGCAATTGGCAATGTGAAATTTAATTTATTTTAAATTTAAAAGAGTAGCTATTTTATATTAATCAAATACATATTTAATATTTATTCATAAATATAAAGATATTTTGTTAAAATATGTGTAATTGTAAATCATCTTTCGTTATTAAAAAAACACAAGGGAATGCATTTTTAATTTAAGAGAAAGAGAATATAATCCTAAAAAATAAATGTAATTTAGACATCCACAAAAAAAAAAAGGTGCAATTTGGCATCTCCAATAGAAGAAAATGAAAGAAAAGGAACCTGGGAGGGGAACATCGAGAGGCTGATTGATCTGAACTTGGGAGAGATTCGTTAAGCCGTTGGCAACCAAGATGGCATCAGGTGTGGTGCCATCCTCCTGAGTTATCTGTTGCAAGGTGGTCCAGTTCGTCGGCACCATCCCATAGTGAACCACCCTCTTCCCATTCACCAGGCCACACCAGCAAGGCAGTGGAATCTTCAGCTCCATCCCCTGCTGTATAAAGTTTGGGTTCACAACATTAGGATTTCCGGTTGTGAGTGCCTCGACGTCCACCAAATCCGAGAACACATACTGTGCTATTGTGGACAGCATGTCACCTCCCATCACCACGTACATGGGTGGGTTTTTTATTCGACTCCGACCCATTATACCTTCATGGCATTCGCACCCCATAGGGATCCGGATTACCTGCCCCTCCGCCACCGTATGGTTCTCTAGGGTGGGCTCAGGGAGGCCGTTCACCTCCAGAACGTCTCGCAGTTGAATCACGTTGAACAGGTTTCGGATGTCGCCCAAAGTGGTGATGTTTGGGGCTCTGTAGCCAACCAGGGATGGACACGTAGTTCCGTCCGGTCCACACCGCAACCCTTGTCCCGCTGCGGCAACACAGCTGATTATTATGCCAAGAATCACCCTAACTAAACCCATTGCCGCCGGTACTGAGAAAGAAGGGGTTGCCATGTTCCGATTTTATGCAACACAGGTCTTCCTTTCGTGTAGACTTTTCCAGCGTAGACGCACAACGTCAACTCAAATACCTGGACGCCCGATACGTCAAATTGCTGTTCTCCCAGACTCTCAGCTCCATTCTACAGTCGAAGCAGAAGGACGGCTTTTTCACTTTAATATTACAAAATAAAAAATATCACGTCACAGGCCGGCTTAACGTCAACTCTGTGTTTTGTTTTTTTTTTTCTCGCTTTTATATCGAACTAGGAGCTTTATTCAGAAAATGTTAGCACGGGCCTTACCAAAATAAAAAAAAATAAAAAAAAAATAAAAGTGTAAACAATATATATACGAACATGTATTAATATAAATAGTATATAAATAATATCTGACACGTAATCCCGTAAAAATCGTATAATAAACGGTTTAATTACAATACGTTTTTACGAGAATTTATATATATATATAGATGTCTTGGTTTAAATTAGGTCTGGTCGAGATTTTTTAAAATTTTTAATTTTAAAGAAAAAGCCAATTTTAACCTTGTTTGGGGCAAGACTGGCCTTAATAATTGACAAGCTAATCTGATGATGTGAAAGGAAGTATGCGAATGAACTAAATAACCAATTTCGATAAAAATTGAAATGATAGGGAATGCTCATTATAACTCCTTGTTAAATGCTTGGAAGAATAATGTGACCGCATTAATATTTTTAGAATTCCTATTTTAATTTGGTTTGGCCCTGAGTCTTTACACAGAGGATTCCAGTCTGTATTATTTAAATTTTGAAGTAAAAATATATAAGGAACTCATTTTTTTTCCTAAAATCTATAAAAATTTTATAATAAAAAATTCTAAAAGATCTTTATAAAACGGATCCTATGAGAGAGAGAGAAAAAAAAAATTAAATGAGAGTGGAATCCAAATTCAATTATTTCCTTTTCTATAAGATTCTTTTTATACATAAAAGGGTCCAAACTTAAAAATTACACAAACTTTACGGCACGTTTGGTAACAAGGGAGAAAGTGAAATGAAAAAGGAAAGGAGATAATTTATACCTATTTTAATTAAATACAGCTTTGGATTCACAATCTGCAAAAACCGGTTTAATTAAGCACTCCTATGGACTATTGTAAGCATAATATATAGCACCACAGGAGAAAAAGACTGATGCTAGAATGTAGTATTATAATTATAAATACATTAAATGCCCCCATTAAAAAAAACTCAATGCGTACCCGGATGCGAGCAAAAGCCGTCCCAGTTCCATTTATTTTTTTTTAAAAAAAAGTTTGTTTCACTTCTTTGTCCGTAAGAGTTAAGATATTTCTATATCCTCTAATTTCTAATTAATCTTCTAATTAATCACAACTGCATAAATATAGTTATTTGAATTATAACATATTTTAGACTTTAAGTAGTTGTGGTGTAAAAGATAATGTACGTAAATTGTTAACGAAAAACTTAAGAAGAAAGAAAGTACAAAAAAAAAAAAGACAACCGTCACAAATAATATTAAAAATATTTTAATTATACTTAAAAGGAAAATTCCTAAGATATATTTTCAATTTTATATTTAATTTCATCCAGATGTTATCTTTTAATCAATTAAGAATTATTGCACAGAACAAAATAAGGATTAATTTTATGTTTGAACTACTTATGTATCTCTTCATTCTTCCTTTTTATAAGTCTTAGAAACAAACAAATACAAAGCAAATATCTAAACCTAACTAATCCGATGTTGCGGCAAATAAGATTTGAGGTTTCTTTGCCTCTAAACCAAAGGCTCACTTACTAAGTTGGTCAAAACTGTGTCTTCCTATTGCTGAAAGTGAGCTTGGGTGACCATTAACAATTACCTAGTAAGAAACTATGCATATACATTGTATAATGTATAATAATCTGAACCTTGGGAAATTCATGTCTCAAAATTATTTTCAAAAAATTTTAAAATACCTTATCATAAACCTCAACAACCATTCACTTCCGCTTTCTACGACGAATTGTATGCATTAATTTTGAAGCTAAAATAATATTATCTGAAAATAATCTAGCAAGAAAGCATTCTAATTGGGAGTAATCACATCCACCAACACCATTTTCATTCTATTGCAAATAATTTTATAAATTAGCTTGTAAATGACATTGCATAGGCCCATGGCTCTATAGTCCTTAAGAGATTAATATGATCATACTTAGGAATTAAAGCGATGTAGGAATGATTTAAGGCTTTTAATTGATAACCAAAAGTGAGAAAATCATAAACTATCCTACATAAATCTTGTTTAACAACCCTCCAATAATGCTGAAAAAATTTTGCATTAAAACTATTAGGACAAAAGGTACTATCTGCTTTTAGTTGAAACATGGCAAATTTTGTTTCGTCTAAAGTGATCTTTTTTTTTTTTTTTGAAGAATATATGACTGAGAGTTTAACAATACTAGAATATCCAAAGAGGCTAACTCACTTCTAATTTGATTCACTGAAAGAGATGATTGATCAAAAAACATTTGCTGGAAATAGTCTTTTATCATGCATTCAATTTGATTATGATCTTAAACCCAAATATCTAAGCTTAACATATGGACCTTGTTTAGGCATTTGAAAAATATTAGAAAGAGAACCACCATGTCTTCTATCGTTCTGTAGACTTCCATTTGAATCCGTATCAATCGATTCATTCCCTGGCTAGCTGCTTTCCGTCCATCTATAACCACGAGCATCTTGAAAACGCCTCACCATGGTAACTCTAATGCCAGCACCTATCCTATTACACACTTCTTTGCACCGCCAAACCAACCAAGCAAAAATACATGCACTACCCACACACAGCTCAAACACAACAGCACATAAGAAAAGGAGAAAACTTTCTGTCACCTTTAGAGGCTCGTCTTTCATTCATCTAACCATTCCTATAGCAGCAACCCAAAACTTTACCTAAACTGATCCTAACTTCTGCAGACTAAACTCAACCTCTACTAGCTTTCTTAGAGAGAAGGCAGAGGAAATTCTTTCACCAAGTTTGGGAAACTCTTCAAAACCTTCTTTTTTTTTTTTTCAATTGTATTAAAGTTAAGAGTGATATTTTCAACCTTAAAGTGAGTGACAACCATCAGTTATTCTCTCCCTTGACCAAAAAAATTGACGTTTGAAGGTAGCGATTCTAGAGAAATTAATGTGATTTACGTGCTTTTAAGTATTTAATGCGAAGTTCAAGTTATAATGAGTATTCTCTCATCTCAGGTTTCATTATTATATATATTTCTCTGTCCAAAAAAAGTTATTATATATATATATATATATATATATATATTTCACCCGTGCATTTTTTTCTCATTCTCTTTATAGTTTATAGCTTGAATAAGATCAAGACTGGCCTTTTCTTTACAAAATAAAAAATAAGAAAAAGGGAGTCTTAATCTGATTAAGGTCGAGACTTTCGGGGGGAAAAAAGGAACAAGTATAGCATCTAGTTATAATATTTTTTATGGTACAGTGACATAAATATTTTTTGTAATATTAAAGTAAAAAATCCTCCAAAGAACTCCACCATGCAAGATTCCTTTAAAAAAATTATTATTTTATTGAAATATATTTTTAGTTCTTCTAATTTTAATTGACTAAATACTGTCATTTTACATTTAGAATTAATATAGTTAAGTTCTTTCATCTTAGTTTTATTATTGTGATAACAAAAACTGACCATGTTTCATTAAAAAAAATACAATATTTAGATGGTTGAACAGGTAGTGATTTTCGTTCATTTAATTTGGGTCACATAAATTTAAAAATAATTGGTAATCAATTCAACTAATAGATGGTTGAACAGGTAGTGATTTTAGTTCATTTAACTTTAAAATTGATTAAAGGAAAATTAACCAAGAATGGATCAAACAAGAAAAAACTGGAAAAAACTAATCAAATTTAGAATTAAGCTGATCAAAAAATAATCTTTTATTTTTTATCTAAATCAAAGTTTTGATATTTTGCAATAAAAATTAATGATATTTAATAAGCTCAACACAATTTATATCACATAAATTTATTATTATATGTAAAATATTTTAATTAATTTTTATATTTTTATATCTTTTTAAATATTATTTTATAATATATATTTATATATGTATTAACGTAATTGTAGTAGAGCTATTGCTCTTCATAACTTTCACTTGTCATTGAATAATCGTTGGCTGTCACGCGGCTTTATTAACGTGCATTATCAAAATGAAGATATAAAAGAGAAAAGAGGCAAGTGGAGAGGGAGACAGTAGACAGGGTAATGCAACTTAAGACAAAGCCATATGAATTTAACTGTGCAGCACACACAATTTTTTGCATAGCTTATATATATAAATGGCATTCGTTCTATTTAGCATCTGAAAAATAACCGTTTAAGAAAAAACTATTTGTTCATATTTCTGCGGAGGGAACGAACAAGATAAGAAAGGAGATGAGCCCGAAAAATTAACCAAGCCTGTTTGTTCAAAATTCAAAAACATCTTAGGGAAATATATGAAGCTTTCATCAGCACGTGGGTTCTTGAAGCAATGGCGCTAGACGGTGATTATAAGGAAACTGGCCCTAAACTACTTGTCATGCACTAAACTATTTGTATATAGCTTAGATAAATGGCATGCGTTACATTTAGCATCTGAAAAATATCCATTTTCATAAACTATAATAAAAAAATGTTGCTCCTCTTCCTATGGAGGAAGAAATAAAAAACAACAGAAGGCGTTATGATCCAAAAAGTTTAACCAAGCCGCTTTTGTCAAATCAAATAAACATCTTCATAGGTGGAGTTATTGATATAGCTTGTCCTTACCTAACCCTAAAATTTAAGGTTTATGGTCAAGTTGAATCAAACAAGTTCTATTTGCATATGTGTTGAAATTTTTAATTTAGACTGAACCTATTAAAGCTGAGGGCTAGCGTTTCGGTTGGCTCTGACAACTAATTTTGACATACGTATTATATAAAACAAATAAAAAATTAAAAAAATTACATTTAAACACTAAATTTATAAATTTATATTAAAAAATTTTAAAAATTAAATTTATTTTTAAGAATTACAATTGCTATTAAATTTTAAGGATTTACACTGAGTTTAAAAAATTTATTACTGAATTTAGAAAATTTTTCCTTTTTTTAAAATTCAGTAATAATTTTTATAAATGCAAAAATAAATTTCTTAAAACTTAGTAGTACTTATAGTTTTTAAAGGTAATTACAATTTTTAAAATTCTTTTATATAAATTTTACAATATTTGAATCCTTGAATATAAATTTTTTCTCAAAAAACATATATATACAATTCAACCATAAATAAATCATGCTTATTTTAGTATTTTTATTCAAATAACATCATGAAATTCAAACAAATATACATTTGTCTTCCCATTCACGAATATATATATATATATATATACACACACACATTTGTCTTCAACTAGAATGTTCGATTTTAGACATATATAGTCTGAGACTAAGAAAGAAAATTAGTCATACGTGTTCAATTGAATCTATGAAATTCATGAGGGACAATTTCATCATAACTTTATAACTTTAAAGACAATTAAGTGAAATCATAATCATTTACTGATTAAGGTAAATAAAAAAAAAATTGCACCTGCCCAATTTAGCCCTAAGTCTAACAGGGCAGACCCAAAAAACCCAAATTAGAATTGGGCTAATCTTTTGAGGTCTGGCTTTAGTATTTTCTAGGATTTAACTCATTGACTATAGAAGCTAACCCATTTTGAGGGCGTGACTCATGGAAAAGGTTTTATATTTTCATCAGCACATGATGGACGGATTATAGATCGAATTAACGTACCAGGACAGTTCTTAAGCGATGGACGCTAACCTGACCTAAACTTCTTGTCATGCAACAAACGGCTCAGTCTTAAACGAGAGTGATATAAGTTTTTTGTTTTATAAATTAGTATATATAAATACATGTATAAATATAAATAAACAAATATAATTGAGTGCAAGATAAGTAGATTTAATCATAGGTTGGAAAGTCCATCAACCCAAAATAATAAATATAAGTTAAAAAAAATATAATAAAAAATATAGCCATTTTTAAAAGAACTTAAATATAAAATAAGTTGAACTCAAATTCTTTTATTTTAACTTGAGCCGAATTGTAATGATTTTCTTTTTATGTTATTAGTCAATAATTTTCAGCTAGCAATAACAATAGCAATACCATCTTGATTCACAACAGAACCCATAAATTATTCCACTGTTAACATTGGTTGACTCCCCCTAGTACAGAGAGCTGGCAATTATTATACTGATCAATTGCTGAAAAAAAAAAAAGCGCAGTAAGAATTCATTTTGCTTAAAAGAGATTAAATTTTTGGTGAATACTGAATTTGTAATGTTGGGGTTGTTTGATTTGTTGCTATGCGATGGAAAAGAGAGATTAAGACCTATTTAGTAAAATGTTTTTAGAATAATTTTTTATTTTTAAAAATAAAAATATAAAAATACTTGTTTGATAATGTATTTTTAATAAAGTGTTTTGTAAAACAAAAAAATAGAATATATTTTTAGAAATGGAAAAATCAAAACATATTTTAGACATTTTGTAACCTTTGTTTTGTAGAATCAGACAAAAAAATAAAAAAATAATTACTTTTCATAATAATGATTCAAACAAATCTTGTAATTTTTTTTTCTCAAAATTTTTTCTAAAAAACATCTATTTTAAAAATAATAAAATAAAAACAGAATTAAATAGGCCTTAAATTTCAATATATTAAATACTGGCATTCTGTAAACAATTTCTTGGTAATTACCCATATTTGTTTATTATTAGTTGTTTCAACTGAACATGACTTGAAAATATAATGGATATTATGCTCCGTTTGATTGAAAGATATAATAGTAAAAAGAATATAAAATATGGGTAAGTATAAATAGATAAAATAAAAAATGGCTCTTTCATTCTTACATTTAAAAAAATAATTTAATGGATAGAATAATAAGTATAATAATATAATAGATATTATACAAATTATATAAAAAAAATAAGATCGTTTTGCAATGAACCAAATGGAACCTTACTGTCTAGTACACTAATCTGTGAATACATTTTACATTTATACATAGTCTCATTTAGATCGTACAGCAACACTGCGGAATATGCTCTGAGAAGTCTTTGTATGAGAAATTATTTTCGTAAAAATAATTTGCAACATGCAGTTTTTTTTTATTTTTAATTATTATTTTACAATAAAATGGGTCGTACCAAGCCCATTTTTAACCAAACCCAAATTTTGGCGACTTTTTTTAATGGATTTAAGCCGTGATTAGTTCTAGACGCTGGGCGAGAACCATAAGACCCAAATCTAAATCCTTAAAATATACATAGAAACATTCATATTTATAAATAAATTTTACAGTATACCTATCCTCGACTACATAGACATGATCAGTCTTTTGTACTCCTATTTCTACAAGCATCACGAGGTCTTTCTCAACTTAAAGAAGCCTTCAATGTGCCATAAACACATACACGCAAAATATTAACTAGGTTTAAGTTTTATAGGCATTGATCGATGGAAGACAGTTATGACGCGATACCGTATAAGTTGTAGCACGAAGCTTAATATTCCAGTCAAGCTTCCTTTGTTTCCAATCTCTTTCTATGCAAAGGTCAAATATAAGTCATCGATGATATTTTAATTAACTGACCGTGATATAATCTTATTTTTCTTTTACATATGATCATAACACTCAAAATTAAGTGAATCCTATCCAAATTTTCCAACTCTAACAAGACAATTCTTATAAAATAATGACCTTATGACAAAACTGTCTGTTTCCTTTAACTAATAGACAATTAATGTTATGCACTTATGATGATGGGGTATAGAAATTTTTGTCCATATAAAAATGTCTGATAGAACAAGTTGAGCTTTGGTGATGAATATAGTAATTTTGTGAAATAGGTGTTATGTAATTTTCAATGACAAATAAAAGTGTCTATATCTTTTTTTTTAGGTAATTTTAATTAATTACATTGATCAGTTTAGCTATTTGCATGTTGTTATGAGTAGACTATTTTTAGCAATCAGTTCATAAATTGAAATTAACAAAATGAATTTTTATATTTTCAAGATCTCGCAAAATTCAACAATCGTATAAATTGAGATGAAACTCAAAATATCTTATCTCAATTTTGAAATGGTGTTGTATAAACTATCATAACAATTTGCTTGAATTAGTTTAAGACAAAATTATTGAAATAGAGAAGTTCACTCTCAAATCACTTATTGAACCCAATTATATACAGTCAGGAGTGGAGATAGTTATGAATTGATTATATGAATTAAATAAAGCCAAGAATTTGGTTTTGATCCTTCCAATTTAGGAGATCAATTTCAATTTTGTACTTGCTTTGTTTATGTAAACAAGCAAGATTTTGAGCTCCCCCCCCCCTCCCCAAATCTTCTCCTCTAGTTAGAGGTTAAAAAGAATTGTAATAAATATAGACTTTCACTATTAATTAAGTACAATCTTTCTCTACTTTCTTTTGGCTTCTCTAAAATATTTTACTTTTAATTATCAAAGCAAAGGGTGAAATAATTAATCAAACTGCTAGTTTACATGAAAAAGGCAATCTAGTTAGAATTAAAGAATATTGGAACAAGCTAATTAAAATTATGGATTCTCAGAGGCGAGACAAGTAAAGTAATGAAAACCACTGCTCATCTCACATGTCCACAATGACCAAGCCAATCTGCAATGATATGTAGCTAATTAATTATATGTAACAATTACATGGGAGCAAAAGGATTAAATATTGATATTAGAATGTGTTTACCTCTAATGGTAAGTAGTTCAATCATACCATCTTCCGACTTGAAATTTTGACTGGAATTTGTCCTTAGCAGCTGGGTCATCCAATTCCAACTTGTTCCACCAATCTTGTTTTCCTTTAAACCTCAACTTATCCTTGGCAGAGTTGGAATCAAATGGTAACTTCTTCAAATTTTGACAATCAATTATTTGGACGGATCTTAGGGAAGGAAAAGATAAGACTATCTTATGGATGCTCTTAAGCTTTGGCAAATTGCACAACGTCAACTCTACAAGATATGAGAATATACAATCCACATTCTCTCTACCTTTGGCATCTTTTATTCCTTCCTTTATCACTTCTTCCATTGACTCACAATATGCAATTTCCAGTTGTTGAAGTAGTGGAGCATACTTGAGCCATGTCAAATGAATTATTAAATTCCACATACTAATAGTCACATCCTTTAGGCCTGGTAAACACCCCTACTTTCAGCCAATGTTGATGAACTGGGGCTTTTTTACTAGCTCCAAACTTGGGGACTTATCAAGCCCAAGTCTAGTACTATCCTAGCATCCATCTGTTGCCAAGAATGTTGACAAGCAATCCAACTCCCTGCTAACTACTTACAAGGAATTGACCTAACAAAAAAATTGAAAAAACCTACTTATAGGGAAATTTTTTTATAAGACTTCAATACACTTCGTAAGTATCTATAATTACTCATTAGATTGTACAATAAATGATGATCAAGCTTACATTATATGAATAAGTTTTTTAAAAAGATAACAAAAACGTGACATACAAATTTTGTTATAATTCAATATCATATGATTGGTTATATTTTTTATTAAATAAATTTATATAATTTTTGTACATTTTTAAATAGTCATTACAATTAAAAATCTTATCATTTGACCCAATAAATGTGAGTTTAAAATGTGTTATATGTGCAAATATTTATAGTCAATGTGGACTTTTTGCTGAATGATTATGTTGTTCCAAATGTGGAGTGCCTTCAATTTTAGTTCAAGGGCCACACTACCTTTTCCTATCTTCTTCTTTTAATCTTTTTCCTGTGGTGAAGAGTCACCACTAAAAATAACAAAAAGAGCCACCCAGAAGTTTTCAAGTGACAAATCTTTTACACCATTGAAAAGCCTTCCATTAATAATTTGACTCAATGTGTAAAAAATGTTAAGCAATATAATGATAACTATTAGTGAAAATATTTAGGTAACGACTAGAAGTACTTTGACATTTATAGACAGTAAGTGAAAGTAGTACTTTTAGTGATGATATTTATAGCTTGTTATTGAAGGTAATACTTTATGCAACAATAGCTATAAATTGTCACTAAAGTTTTTGACAACGTGAACATCTTTCCTAATCCAACAAACTAACCTTTTGGAATATTGTCTTCTCATGACCTAAATTGTATTACTTATTGCTTTTTGAATAGAAAAATATAGAACTTACATATCCTAAAGGTTGAGGGTATAATCAGAGTAATAATAACAAGCGTTATTATTGCTACTCATGATTTTAGTTAGAAGTATTTTAAAATTATAAACATCCTATTTAAAGCATATTCCAAACACATTTAACCACCAACAAAGAATGAATATAAGCTTTAATTACTAAGCAACAATATAGATTAAAGTTATCAAGCAATCAATTAGAAATTGTATTTTACATTAATACTTACTGTCCCACAACTGTAATTGTGTTGTCTTTAGATTGTTGTATTTCAAATATAATAGTTATGCCAAAATTAAATATTTTGGATTTATCTCATTATCAAATATAATATTGTTTGGTTTTAGGTCTCAATGAATCACTCTTAATTTTAAATGTTTATGAAAATAAAAAATTTTAAATTATACCTTAAATGATAATATATCAATCCCTCTAATCCAATTAAATTATGTTATTGGAATCCATCCATGTTATTGAGATTAATAAGAAACACAAATAATTATGTCCAATCCACCTAATTGATAAAACATAGTTAACACAAGCAAATTTCCTAAAGGTCAATATTTGCATATAATGGATCAACATGAGAAAGGAATTGCATACCAAAAAGGTAAAAATTCAAGTTTTTGTTAGGCATAACACTTGTACTAATATCTTTTCTTCTTTTAATGCAGGACCCATGAAGTCTTACTAGGTTAGTATGTTGAAGTTTAAGAATAAGATCCACATTATTTTTTTCTTGCCTTAAACTTTTAGAAAGTCTTTTTGTTGCAATTTCTTGCTCGACAACTAATTTTCACTAAAAAGTTTATATCTTTCTTCAAATAATCATAAATTTCAATCTAAAAGCTGGCAAAACTAAATGTCCATGAGATTAAAAAAAAAAAACTCTTAAATTGTCATTTCTTTTCCTTCTTTTTTTTGGTTCTAACATATTAATATTATGGAATCATATAAACAATATATATCAATAATAATCCAAATATTACCTTCTAGACAAGTCCAAAGCGAACCCCTCCTTACTTATTTGTTGATGAAACGCTATCAATCACAATGGCAATAGATGTACCTCCAACTTCATATAATAGCTTCTTTTGCTTCAATTTTTCTTCAACTAAATATGACACACAAAGAAACTCTTTAGATTTTTGCATAGAAGTTTACCTCTAATTTTGTGTTTTCTTCACAACACACAGCATACGAAGGACATAGACGAGTATAATTAGAGATCTTATCACACTTGCAATCAACAAATTCAAAGGTACAATCCACTGACAAGAGCAGGGTTGTCATGACTATTGCAAGAGATAGAGGCTTGGCCAATCAGTTAATCAATGAAAGTACAAGAAAGAATTGAAATATGTTTGAAATATAAGATGGTAGTGTTACGTTGGAATATATTTCATCTAATGTTTAAGGTTTTTGTCAATGTAATTCTAAGGCAACTTAAAACAAATATCTATCAATACAAATAATTAATTTGCAATGAACAATTCTTTCTAGGTGTTGTAATGAAACATCGAAGAAAGTTTATGTGAAATCTTTAATTTCATTTCATACCATGCTTTTGATAGAGATACTTGCAACATCTAGCCAAACGGTGGCCAAGCATAAGTGGAAAATTTCTTTTTGTCCAACAAGATGAATTCATCATAATAACAAAAATAACAAATAGATATAGTTTGTCAATCTAACGTAATGCATTGATTCATTTTTTTAAAATAAATATAAACTTAACAATAGAAAACCCAACAAATATGGGAATCATTAAGCATATATAAGGTTGTGTTATGATCATTCCATTTACAATTACATTCTTGATAGGTGCATTTATCTGGCACCTAAAACAGAAATTGTCACCCCATTGATGGAACAAGTTTGTTGTTCTTCAGCTGACCCATTTAATTCATTTGTAACAACGTTAGTATAAAATGCAGGCTGTTTAGGTGCAGGAAGGAGGATACTTTCATTTGAAAGCATTGGAAGAACTTCCAACATGCTTGGTCTATCTACTGCACGGTCTTGTACACATAACAAACCCACTTGAATGCATCTCAAGACTTCAGCAATACCACAAGATTCAAGCAATAATGATTCTATTATCTCTGCACTTTTATTTTCATTCCAGAGCTTCCATGCCTGTATTAAAACAAAATGAAAGAATTACCAAGGCTATGATGTAATAGACAAAACCTGAATTCAATTACTTACAAGTCCTATCAAGTTGAGTGGATAATCAGAGTGATAGCGAGAATTGTTTTTCTTCCCACTAACAATCTCAAGCACTAGAACTCCAAAACTAAATACATCAATTTTCACTGAAACAATGCCATTCATGGCATATTCTGGAGACATATAGCCGCTGAAAATATTAATGAACAGAAGTTTATACTTTGAAAGAAGTATATATTGATAAAGAAAGTAACTTAATTATGCTTAGTAATATAAAAATCTATACTTACTATGTTCCAACAATTCTTTTAGTATTCTCTTCTGTTCCTTTAAACTCAAATATTCTTGCCATGCCAAAGTCACTAATTTTTGGGTTCATCTCATAATCAAGTAGTATGTTGCTAGCTTTCAAATCCCGGTGAATCACTTTTAATCTTGAAAAATGATGGAGATAAACCAATCCTTGAGCAATCCCTTGAATGATGTTGAATCTTTTTTCCCAAAGTATTTGGTTTTTTTTGTCAGAATCTGTTTCAAGCTAAGCATGGATCAGCAAGCTAGAAGGCAGACAACGTATAATGAAAATCAGGGATTAATCTAACTTAGTTCTATGAACATCTTGCGTATGATTAAAGATAACATACCAAAGAGATAAAAATCTAAACTTTTGTTGGGCATGTACTCATAGATTAATATCCTTTCTTCATTTTGAATGCAAAACCCCAAAAGCCTTACTAGATTAGTATGCTGCAGTTTTGCTATAAGTTTAGCTTCATTTTTAAACTCTACAAGTCCTTGCCCTGATCCACTGGAAAGTCTCTTTATTGCTATTTCCTGTCCATCAGGCAATTTCCCCTGAAATCATATGCTCATTAGAATTCCAGAGTCACCCACTCCTAAATTTAATTTTGCATATATTGAAGCATTAAACTTTGTGAAAGTTCTCTAGGTGCTTGTTATCAAGTTTCTCAATAAAAATATGACATGTGGACAAAATATTTTGAAAGACTCAATCATGTGATGATGAATTACAAAAGACATTCACTTGTTAAATTTTTATTAAATAACCTGATAACAAATACTTAAAAATTGTACCCAAATTTTCTCTTGTACTTAATTTATGTCCTTAAAAGAGTTTACCTTATAAACAGGTCCAAAGCCACCCTTTCCTAACTTGTTTACGGCTGAAAAATTATCAGTGGCAGTGACAATACTTTCAAAGCTGAATATCCGCATTTCATGGTTTCCTTTTGCTTTGTGATCAGCCGTTGTACCACCTTCAATTTCCCATATAAGCTTCTTTTGCTTCCTTTTTCTATCAACTATATATAGCCAAGGAACAAAAAATAAAAATAAGTATAGCAAACCTTAATAGATTTGTGAGAAATATCTAGCAAAAATACCTTCTGTTTTGTATTTTCTCCAGATTAAATAACACAAGTAGCATAATGTAGGTACAACAATAACTCCTACCACAACAAGCCATATCCACCACCTGACTTCTGCATTCACCAAACTAACCTTGTTAGATCATACTAACATATGCCTTGACCCTCGTGAAGGCAGAAAATTCCAAATTAAAAAAAAAATTTATAGACCATACTGTTATGAATCTTGGCATCCTCCTGGGTCCTCGTGGAGTTATCTAGCAACACTAGAGAACATATAAGTTTATGATTAGTCATTAATAAATAAAGCATAATGCATATAATAAAGATGCTTTCTCATTTGTCAAGTACACAAAGTTCGAGTGAGTCAAAATTTCAGTCAGCTACCTGTTAAATAAGCTCTTTGGCATTCTTGGAGAGAGTTGGGTTTGCTCTAGTTCTTTAGATCAGTTTCTCCAAAATCATTTTAAAGGGCTTGGTCAAAAGAAAGGAAATAAAACTGTGGCAATGCGAGATATAAGAGATACTGTAATTTGTATAGTTGGAGAGGAATTTGCGCATCTTCCAAGGCATTTTTTTGGCCTTTAAGGGAATTGTATTCATGGCTTCCCCTTGGCGCTCAGCCCTTGGCTTCTTTCATGGAATCACAAATATGCAGAAAGATTGGACAGCTCTTCTACATTAATTAGTTCTATAGGGCTTTTGTTTTGTTTCTAGTTATTTTTGTTTTTTCTGGTTTGAGATTTCTTGTCCTCCAACAATTTGTTCTTTCTTCTCTTTCTAATACAATTACTTATTAAAAAAAACATGCTACTAAAAAGAGAAATGTAACTAGTAATTAGACTATAGTATGATTACTCTTTATCATGACTTCATGAGCACTAACCAGTTGCAAGAGTGGTGAAGAAAGTTTGACTTCCATAACCAGCATAAGCACAGATTATGAGATTGTGAGAATTTTTTGATGTGGTGTTACCAATGGACATGTTACTTGAAGTTGAACTGTCACACTGCATGGACGGGCAAGTAGACCAGTTGGTTGGTTTAATGTTGGATGGCTCACACTGTAATCTAGACACAAAACCAAGCATAAAAATGAACATTACAAAGAAAAAACCAAACACACCAAACGGTAATGGCAAATTCTATGTACTCACGTCCAATTATTTGCGGCGTCACACTTGCACCTCACACAGTCATTTGCAGTGTAGACGTAAGTACCATTTGGAACAAGCAAAGGGTAGTCCAAGGAGTCATTTCTCACCATCGAGGAACAAGCTGCCATGACCAACTAAAACGTTATTGAGGTGTAAGAGGGAATCTTACTTTTTATTCATTTAAATTAAAGCTGACTCCATATGTGTGACAGAAGAAGAAAAATTTATATATAATCTAATAGTGTTATATTACACATAAATCTGTTTGCACAGTTTATATAGCTTATGAAGTTTGGACACGGATTCAAAGTATATTCCTTTTCTGGTTTTCCATTTCTAAATCTTGTCAAATGAAGTGCAGACACCAAAACAAAAAAAAAGTTGTGTTTTTGTTTGATATATATTGGACATTTATATTAAACACAATATGATATTTTAAATTATATATAAATAGTTCAAATTTTGTTGTGTTTATGTAAATGTCTTATTCCTTATTTCTATTTATGTAATTTTCAATTGAGTCATTAAAATAGATGAAATTTACCAAACTAGTCCATTTGATCACCATTTTAAGGGGTTAAGTTGAAAATTTAAAAACCCATATAACATTATAATTAAACTGGCCCAACCCACCTAACTTATAAGTTGGCCCATTTAATTTTTTCCCTTAATTCTCAAGCATTTGGCAATTGGCAATGTAAATGGGTAATTGAGAAGATGAAAAGGATTGTCCCAGGTCTTAATTAGTCATATTCACAAAAAAAAGGAACGCCTATGCAATCACAAGAAGTTGGACTTCACTAACTTTTTTTTGGGTTCCCAAATTTTTGTCTATTATATTTGAGGTGACTGTGTTCCCATGTAAGAATTGGATAATCTATTATTTTAGATTTTTTTTAATACAAAACCTAGGCCTTCCGTGTTAATTTTGAATAAAATCCTTATTTACCCCAAGAAAAAATAGAATACAGATAAATTTTTGAATTGAAGAAAGGATTCTCTGAAACTTAAAATTTGAATTTGATTGTTTAAAATAATTGTTTAGAATTTAAAAATTATTTATCATTCCTATGTAAATAAATGATTTATTTTCTTTTTCTTTTTTTGGGTGGTTTTAGTTAAGGATTTTAGCCTATTTATATAATAGAGCCGGGTTAAATAGACCCAGCATGTTTAACTCACAATCCACAGCGAGCCAATCTCACCCACTTTGACAGCTTTAATTTCTAATACAAAATATTACTTTTTTTCCCCCTAATTGTCCTCATAAATATTTATACCAAGAGAAAAATATTTTCTTAACTTTTGAGTAATGTCTAAATTATATATCACTTCTTTCTATAATAAAAATATATAAAAAGTTCTATTAAAGGGAAAATATAACCAAAATATTTTAAAAAATATTGATTTCTTTTATTGAAAATATAAGTAATTTAAAGATATATTTTAAAAATTTTTATTTTAATATTATTTATTTTGCTATTTTAATATTATTTATTTTGTATTCAAAAACTCTAAATTTAATTTATTTTAAATTTAAAAGAGTAACTATTTTATATTAATCAAATGCGTATTTAATATTTATTCATAAATGTAAAAATATTTTAGTTAAAATAAGTGTAATTTTAAATTAGTTTTTATTATTAAAAAAACACAATGTAATGCATATTTTAATATAAGAAAAAGCGAATATAATTCTTAAAAATAAAAAATAAATGCAATTTAGACATTAAAAAAAAAAAGTGCAACTTTGACTCTCCAATAGAAGAAAAAGAAAAAGAAAGAGGGACCTGGGAGGGGGACATCGAGAGCCTGATTAATCTGAACTTGGGTGACATTCCTTAAGCCGTTGGCAGCCAAGATGGTATCAGGTGTGGTGCCATACTCCTGAGTTATCTGTTCGACGGTGGTCCCGTATATCGGTACCATCCCATAGTGAACCACCCTCCTCCCATTCACCAGGCCGCACCAGGAAGGCAGTGGAATCTTCGCCTCCTCCCCCACCGTTAAATTCACTCGATCCAAATCAGGATTTTCGGCTGCGACTGCCTCCGAATCCACCAAATCCGAGAACATACCCACTGCCGTAGAGTACAGCGTGTCACCTTCTTGCAAAGCGTACTTGGGTGGGTTTTTTATTCGACTCCGACCCACTTTATCTTCATGGCACTCGCACTCCAGAGGGACGCGGATTACCTGCTCAACCTCCACCATATAGCTCGCTGGGGTGGACTCGGGGAGGCCGTTCACCTCCAGAATGTCTCGCAGCTGAGTCACGTTGAACAGGGTTTGGATGTAGTCCAAAGTGGTGATGACTCTTCGGGCTCTGTAGCCAACCAGGGATCGACACGTAGTTCCGTCTGGCCCACACCGTAACCCTTGTCCCGCTGCGGCAACACAGCTGATTATTACGCCAAGAACCACCCTAACTAGCCCCATTCTCGCCGGTACTGATTCAGACGGCAATTGAGAAAGAAGGGTTTATCATTGCAACACAGGTCTTCCTTTCATGTAGACTTTTCCAGCGCAGACGCGTACAACGTCAACTCCAATATCCGGAAACCGAAATGTCAAATTCACGGGTCTTTTCTACAGTCTAAGAAGAAGATTGACTTTTTAACGTTAATATTAGTGAAAATTACGTATTACGTTAAAGAATCATATAAGTCTGAAAAATTTGTAATGATGGACTATAAAACTTCAAATTATTTAGAAGGTGGACCACGTTTTTGGTGGGAGTCACAAAAGGACTTTATATTATTTGTTTGATACAGCATTAATTAATTATTATTATTAATACTTCCCAAAGTTATAAAAAATATTTAAGATTATTATCATTTAATTTTAAATTTCCTATAATCTTACGTTTTAATTCTATTATCGAAATTAATTAACTACTAAATATTTTAAAATTATAAAAAAATATTAAGATTATTACTATATGTTTTTGCGTTTCTTATCATTTTTAACTTTTTTTTTAATCACTCACATCTATTAGTAATAATGTGAATTTGTGACTATTGAAATATTATAAAATTACAAATTATTTTTATTCATATTTCAATTAAGTGACATTTGTTATCATCTAATGCTTCTCAAAATTATAAGAAACTTTTTAGGATTATTGCTACTCAATTTTAGATTTCTTATCACCTTATTTTCCAAACTCTTATGTCAATTATACACACAAATTAGTATCAAACTTAATTACCATCTAGAAAAATTTAGAAAAACAAAAAGCTTTTTGAGATGATTGTATCGTGGCTACTAAAATATATAAGAGACTTTTCTGAGTTTTGATTTGGTCTTATATATAAGGAACAAACTACCATATTTATTACAGTATTCTAATTATATTTTTCATTAAATAAGTCATTCAAAGTATGAGTAATGATGGTCATTGATTTCAAGAAGAAAGTGCACATATTAAATAGGGATATTTTTGAAAAATAATTTTTATTTGAGACAAAATTAAGAAGATTAACTACTTTTAACTAACTTTCTTAATACTTATAAATTAGTTATTTGTTTCTTATATATGAGACCGGAGGTAGTATTAAATAGTTGCAGTTTAAACAACTGCCATTATTTAGCAATTGTTGTCTTAATAATTACTATTAAATAATGATAGTTGTATACAATCGCTACTATTTAATAGCAATTTTTTAAAAGTTTCTATTAAAAAACAATGATTTTAAAAAAATCATTTTAATTTAATAGCCAACTACTACTAAATAAGTTAAATAACTATTAGGTTTTAGGTTTCTTTTATAGTAATAACCAAACTTAATTGGTAAAACACTTAAAATTAGATAATAATAATCTTAAATTTTTTTTGTAATTTTAAGATGCTTAGGTGATAACTAAATCTGGGTGATACTTTGATCTCCTCACAAAACAAATTAAATCCTTTAAACTTTTTGAATAATTTGAATTTTTAATTCATTATAAAATTTGTGAGTATGTTTTTTTGTTACCTAATACGAGAATTATAAATTTTTTTGTGTGAGTATGTGAGATAAAATAATTTTTTTGTTACGTAATACAAAAATTATAAAAAATAAATAAATAAAAGAGGAGAACCTCTCATTTGAAAAGTGCAAGTTGTTAATCCTCTTAAAGCAATAAAGACTTTAGATTATATGATAGGAAGACAGGTTATGTGAAAAGGATTTTTTTTTTTTATGTAAGAGTTAACTTTCTAAAAGATTGAATTTTTTAATCATTCAATTTTTTCGAGATTTGCATAAAATAATTTTTTATTATCATAAATATAGACTTTGGAGTGATCCAATAATGGAGTTACCATGTTTCATTTAAAAAATACAACTTAGGTCACATAAATTTTAAAATAATTGGTGATCATGTGAAATTAGCAATGATGAAGAAATCAAATTGGAGGAGGGAGTTTGACCAAAATATTGGCGGATTGATAAATATTTTAGTCCACTCAACCTTAAAAGTCAATATGAAAAAAAACGGATGAAAAATAGCCAAATAGTATAAACTAATCCAATATGGAATTCAACCAATCAAGAATTAATCATTTTATAATAGAAATTAATAATTGTTAACAAATTTTACATAACTTATTTTACATCAATTTGTCATTATATGTAAAATATTTTAACTAATTTTTATATATTTATATCTTTTTCAATATAATTTTATAATATATATATATATATATTAGTTTTAATTGTACTAGAGCTAATTGTCATGTCCCACATCGGTTGGATCTGGAGAGATGAAGGGGCTTATAAGCGAGGGGCTGCACGTTCCAAATGGCGCGTCTTTTAAAAAAAGAATAATGACCCCGTGACAAAATAGTATCAGAACTTGCCTCGAGTTTGGCTTAGAGGGGGCCCACCGATGGGTCACCCCGTGACGAGGGCGTCACGAATTGGCCAAAGGAGTGTGGTGTGTCATGTCTCACATCGGTTGGACTTGGAGAGGTGAATGGGCTTATAAGTGGGGGGCTGCACATTCCAAATGACGCGCTTTTTGGAAAGAGAGTAATGACCCTGTGACATAATGTTCTTCATAGCGCTCACTTGTCATTGAACAATCGTTGGCTGCTGCTTTATTGACGCGCATGATCAAAATGAAGATATAAAAGAGAAAAGAGGCAAGTGGAGAGGTAGACAAGGTAATGCAACTTAAAAACGAAGCCATATGAATTTAACTGTGCAATACACATAATTTTTTGTATAGCTTATATATATAAATGGCATTCTTTCCATTTAGCATATGAAAAATAACCGTTAAAAAATAAAAAATTAAAACAAAATAAAACAAAACAATTTATTCCTCTTTCTGCGAGGGGAACAAACAAGATAAGAAAGGAGATGAGCCCAAAAAGTTAACCAAGGCTGTTTGTTCAAAATTGAAAACATCTTCATTTAAGGATATATATGTTTACATGTTTTTTACTACAAATATATATGTCTTTTGGCCTTCTGATATGTGATCTAATTAAAAAATCATATATAATTACTATTGAAAAAATTATATAGTTGTTGATAAGAAAAGACTAATTAGAGTGAGAAATTATTTAATTTTTACTACTTATTTTCTTAAAAATATAAAAAAATTTTAATGTAAACAATAAACAAAAAAAATAATTGCTATGAACCTTAATGCATGCCAAGCCAATGGTTTCAAATTAATCAAGGCGGCAGTTTTGTCAAATCGTTGACTTATTCTAATTAGATACCAAAATGTCAACAAAGTTTGTAACAAAGAACTTGACATTTATAAACATAAATATATGTATATATATATATATATATATTATATGTTCCTTTTCTTTGAAATAATCACTTAAACCCTATAGTTTTCCAATTAAAAGAGATGGGAGAGTTGAATCTTAACCATTATGCGAACTTTAATCGTGAAGCTTTCTCTTGCGTCTGCACAATATTGAACATTCAAAACAAAGTAAAAATAAAGAAAATATATTGAAACTTGGCACCTCCGGACCTCGTCGATAGATTTACGGTACACAGAACAAACATATTATTAATCGTCAACATCCCACCCAAGCAAGGAAGAAAAAGGCAATTTTATTATCATATAGTTAATTATCTCAACTACTGTACTCGGTTTGATGGACAAGGAACAAGTAATATTAATAGTTATTCTTCGTCTGCGGCACAATATATGTATATATAAAATGTAACCCTAGTAATGACGAAGAAAACAAGTTTGGTAAGAAACTGAATTTATAATACAAACGATATAAAAAGACAAACAGATTGAGTACAAAATTTTTTTTTGCCAAGTCTCAAGTAACTTACGTTACAAATTGTCTGTCATCCAATTACAACCTTTTAATCGTTGGGGTGGCATAAATAATGCCACACGTATGTGGCACTGATGTCACTTGGGGCACCATAGAACTATCCAACGCTATATGCCAAAAGTTTAATATAATGTAAAAAACTTAATTTTACTGAGACATTTAATTCTAAAAGTGAAAAAGAGGCCGCCAAACTACTCTGAATTTACCAAAAGCAGAAGGTGAAAAAGAAGGCAAAGGGAGGAAAATAAAGGTACATATAAATTTACACAAGTAATGTTTTATGTAACTCATGTTGTACTGGTAATGTTCCTTGTCCTTAATCCTCAGTGTTTTTATTGCTGATGGTGATAATTAATGTTTTGGGAGAGGCTCTTGCTGCAGCTGGACCAATACTCAGCAACTAGTTTAGAGAAAGAAGAGTTTGTCTCCATAAGCTTTGAAGGCTCATCATATTCCGCCAGTTTCCCTATAGTAACAGAAATAAAAAATGCAAAATGAGAGAAATTTACAGAAAAATATGAAAAAAATTTGACATGAAAAGGGGAAAATATTAGAATGGGAGTTTCTTTTTTTGTTGATCAAGAAATTGAAAAATCAGAAGACGAAACGCAAGCTTCATACTTTTTTAGGATTTAAGAGACCAATTCATAAGAGTTTACCTGTTTTGATGAACACAAATCCTTTGAAGTGAAGAATTATAACAGTGTGCCTAAAGTATGCACTTTGCACTCTATGCACATTGTTTTTCTTTTTTCTTTTTTTAATGAAATATTAGATACTTTGGCACACTTCATAAATTTTTATTTCAAAGGATGTGTATTCCTATTTTGATAGCATCACTCATAAAAAATTATTTATATTTTTATCAGCACATGTTACATGGATTATAAATTGGATTAATTAATGAGGAGTTCCTAAGCAGTGGCCGCTAACCGCCCTAAACTACATGTCATGCAACAAACGGTTTTGTTCCCCAAACCTGATTCTCATCTTCTCGGTATCGTATATAGTTTTTTTCTAAACTACATGTCAAAAAATTCCTTCCATATGCGTACTATGGCAGTTTTTTTCTTTTTTGGTTTAAAAGTATTGGCAAAGTGTAACAGTCGGTCATAGAATTAAACAAACTAACCTAAAAAAATAAAGAAGAAAAACAACTAGCAGTTGTCTTGTACCTGGAGTTCCTAGAAGCCTTGTTGTTTATGTTTTGGTATTTTTTTTTTCGTTTACAATATTTTTCGTCCCTTAAGTTTTAAGTAATTCAATTAATGTTATTTTATTTATGTTTAAAAATTATATATAATTAAGTCTTTTCACATTAAATTTATTCTTATAATAACAAAAAATGATAAAGTTTCAATTAATTACCTTACTGCAATACCATTAATTAGGTCACATGACATTGTTGGAAGACAAGGAATTAGGATTGTTTGGAGTAGTATAGATTACTATAGAAGATACCATAACATGTTTTAACTTGGTTTTTAACACGTTTTAACTTGTTTTTTATTATATAGTAAAAATTTTTATAGTGCGATTTTTTTTCATAATTAAAATATTTATCTTTTTTATTACAAATTTTAGATATTCTATACCATCTTTTGACCCTAAAAAAGAAACGCTTTTAAAATGTTACAGCACTCCTTGCAATAGCCTATACTACTGTAAGAGATCCTAATGCAATGACAAGAGTATAAGAAATTATGCTTTAGTCTCATGATCTCCTTTTTCCTACCCATTTTCATCTTAAATTCAACTGGAAAGTTAAATGATCCTCCTTAATTGCTTGTCATCATGTGAGTTTATATGACTCTAATTATATCCATCTATGAAAATTAACAAAAGGAAAAAATCCCCATTTTAATTTCTTAATGAAGTATTTTTTTAGTTTAATTTCTCATGAAATTACTTTCTTAATTTAATTCCCCATAGACAAGACAATTTTCAATTTGGTCCCTCATATATAAGTACCACAATTTAATTTTTCATAATTAATAAAATCATTGTCAATATCATTCTTATATCAATTTAGTATTAATAAAACTACAATTAATCTATATTATTAATCTTACGTTAATTTACATATCATATAATATTGACAAACGACCACTTATAAAAAAAAATGGAAAAGCCATCGCTGTTTTGGGGCGTGGCATAGACAAAGTGGGGGGCATCGATAAGCCCGATGTTAGAAGCAACAAGGCCCAATAGTTGGCTGCAGCGTAACTGTTTGTATGCGTTGGGTATGTCAGCCAAACATATTCAAAGTTTATAAAAGGTTAGCATTTGTTACCTTTTGAAGGGTAGCTAGCTCTCTGAACATCAGCTGAAGCAGCCATTGCTAGCTCTGCCTCTGCCATTATACTTCTTTACGTTGGTGAAAAATATTATTCACTTCCTCACCATCATGTTCACTCCTCTCCTCCCTTGCATTTTCCTTCACATACCAATCCGATAACCATGGTTTGCTCTCTCTCTCTCTCTCTCTTTCTCTCTCATAGATACCCATTTTCTCCTGCAACGTCTGATATTGCTTTTTCTTTTCTATGACAGATGTCAATGCCAGTACTAATGCTGCGGTCAATGGTGAGAATGGTGAGGGCACTAATGTGTGAACCTGCAGCCACTGTCACCACCGTACTCTTTTACGCCAATCTCCTTCCTCGCCACCTTAACCTAGAACGATTTCTGCGACGAGACTTTCTTCACCCTCAGAATTATTTCGTTCATCTTCTCATCAACTTCTTGAGCTGTCTCTGGTAACCATATATATATATATGAATCCCTAACGCATGCATTGCGCTACACTTTAAATTATACATCGATTCTACATATATTTATCCTATCATATTGCCTTCATTCCTAAAATGTACTGATGTATCTCATATGAGAATCCATTGTTTCGTTGATTGAGGGCTCTCTTTTTCCTTCAGATTGGACCAGAAAATGAGAGTTTATGAACTGGTGAAACTCCGCATCGAGTTTTATGTTTACCATTCCGAGAGTATTAGAAGAATGGGAGCTTAATTTCATCTTCCTCTCTTTTCTTTTGTTTTTCATTCTTAGCTTATGGGGATATGAGGAAAAGTAATAAATTTTGGGTTCAGTTTAGGATTCTAGCTTGTTAATTGAAGAACAGGTTCGATGAAAATTGAGGGAATTATCAATTATGTATTGAGAGGCATTAATTGTATGTGTTAGCATTGCGAGAGTTGATGAATGAAGGGGCATGTAATTGAGTGTGCCTTAATTAAACATGACTCCCCAGATCTTTCATTATGGTTTTCTTCTTTTCTTCTTCGGGAAACTACACAATCCACATGCATTGAGTTGTGCATCAACAACGAGGGGATTTCTCCTTTCAGCGTAATTACTTAGAATTGCATGTTTCTAAGCATAGATTTTTATAAAACAATCCAGAGATAATCTATACTAATACCAGTAGCTAAGGTATCTCCAAAGGAAAAGATGTCTACGAGTTTTGGTATATATAAACCAACAGAGAAAATTCAGCAGCCCAAGAAGATATTATTTCATGCCACGTACCCAACTTGTATAAGACTGTAAATCAAGTTTGCTAAAATCAAATAAACTAAATTAATAAGAAATAAATATATACATATTACTTTTTTTTATATATAACTAGCTAGAATTTCATGCTAATGCACGGAATGCTAAAGGAGATAAGAAAATGAGAGAAAAAAAAAGAGATAAGTAAAAATTATATGATATACAAAATGACAAACTCATCCCTAGACTTCTCTAAACAAGTAGAAATTATAGAAGGACAAAATGGAAATACGAAAGAAAAATAGTATTTAAAAGCAGAAAAAGATAACTAAAAGTTAAGCCGTGACTTATATGACTTATAAACATTGTAACGATAGTAATTTTTTTTTTCATACATATATATATATAGAGAGAGAGAGAGAGAGAGAGAGAGAGAGAGAGAGAGATAGAGAGAGAGAGGTGAAGAATTTTTAATTAATAAGATGTTGTAGGTGCCGAATAATTAGTTAGGGAGAAGTTAAGACTGTTGCTTGCCTTTCAACCAACTAAAGGTCAAAAGGTTCCTAGATTCGAGATCACCTGCTAGCGTCTACCAAGTCTTACAGCCCGTGTTGGTGGGTTGGGCTTTTTCAATAGCTCGAAACTCGGCGAATCTTCAAGCCCAAGTCCAGTACTATCCCGGCGTCCATTTGTTGCCAAGAATGTTGACAAGGAATCCAACCTCCTTCTAACTGCTTATAAGGAATTGACCCCAAAAAAATAAAAAATAAAAAAATCTGCTTATAGGGAAAATTTTTTGACAAGACTTCAATACACTTTGTAAGTATCTATAATTAATCATTAGATTGTACAATAAATGGTGATACAGCGTACATTATATGATTAAGTTAAAAAAAAATAACAAAAAGGTGACATACAAAAATTTGTTATAATTCAATATCATATAATTAAATATATTTTTTATTTAAATAAATTTATATAATTTTTGTACGTTTTTAAATAGTCGTTACAGTTAGAAATCTTATCATTTGACCCAATGAATGCGAGTTCATATCCGTAAACCTTTACGGTCAATGTGGACTCTTTTCTGAATGATTATGTTGCTCCAAATGTCTGTGATAGTATTGAAGAGGCTGCTAGCACTATTGAGTATTTTCCATTTCACACCTTCAGCGCCGGCAGGCTATGCTAGCAGTTGACAAAGCATGCACGTTATGTATTAGCACATCTCTTCATTTTGTAAGTTTTCTTATTAACTAATCTAGTCCCTTTAATTAAGTCCAATAATCTAGTCTAATGAGATAATCTAAACTAACATATATTATAAAATATATCAATTAATACTTTAACATAAATTTTATAGTAAACAATATTGACTTTTTTTTAACGTTAAGTTAAATAACACTCAATATTTTACTTATTTCAAAAATATCAATCAGTCTACTGACATTTGATATCATAATGCAAAAATCCTCTACAGTTAATTTCTTGATGGGAAGATTTCTTCATTCTCTGAAATACCAGGAACTCTTATCTCTACTAGTATCCCTTCTCTCTTCAATATATAGGCCTTGTTTGAAGCTTAGTTACGGTTCTGCCTATAGTTCAATTATGCTCTACTTTGTTTTTACTTTCACTCTTCTTCACGTGAGAATGTGCTGTTATTTTTGATATAGTAGCAAGAGCATCTAAATAATCTCACCTTGAAAAGAAACACTAATTATGCATAAACTCTTTTAACAAAAAGTTAACAATAGGGAATCAAAAGTTAAAAGACATAATTATTTTCAAGTTAGGGAATGTATCAAATGTAATTTTGTATAATCTCATAAGAGATTAGTATAATTTAGTTTATTCTAAATTATTTAGATGAAAAGGGATGCCAATGGACAATGATCAACGAAGTTATAGCTCATGGGCATCAGTCATCAAGTTTTACCATTGAGGTCTAACATAATGTCAACATTAAAGGTGGCAAAAGTACTTTTTTTTAATTTTTAAGTTTGGACTAAGTTTTGATTTCGTTTCACATATTCTTTTTACATCAATATTTGTCCTATATTTTTTCAAAAAATTTAAAATTATAAAAAAATTAAAATTTACCCTAAATTTAAGCATCAAACTTACCCTGAATTTCCCTAAACTTTCCCCAAAGGCTAATTGAATTGTATCAATAATACTTTAGGTTATATTTAGTAGAGTGAAAAAATTGTTAAAGAAATAAAAAGGAGAATAAAAATAAGAATAAAATCATGTAATTTAAAATCATATTTGGTGTGATATAAAAAAGAATGAGAATGCTTTTCTATTTTAATATTTAATAAAATGAAAATAATATAAGAATAAAAATAAAAAAACAAGCAAATGACCAAAACACCCTTTGAGCCAAAAAAAAGTTAAAAAGCTAATTGTTGTTAATTACCATAAAATAAACAATTGTAATTGACGACCTTAAGATACATATATTTATAATTTTATACTAAAAAAATCTTAAATTTTAAAATTATTTTAAAAGATTCAAAAATTAAAAATTTTAATTATGAAATAAAATTATAGTTTAAAACTTTAAGTTAAAATTTTTTATTCTTAAATTTTTAAAATAATTTTAAAATTTAAGAATTTTTAATATAAAACATTAGTGTCAATAAAATAATAATTTTCTTCTTTTTTCATCTTAGAAAATTAACTTTCTTGCTAATTTGAATACAAAGAACAATATCACAACAACATACAACAAAATTCACCGACCATTTTTCTCCCAATTTACCAAACATCTTTTGATTTTTTTTTAATCTCTTTCTCCTTTTGTTTTTTTAACCTTTTTCTCCCATGGTACCAAACACAATGATAATTGAAACTAACGTACACACATGATTAGAGAGGCGTGAGTGAATTTGTATATAAAAGTGGGCGTAATTTGAGGTGATTGACTAAATGTGCACGTGACACAGTAACTAGTCATGATTAATCTAAAATCAACTCCTAGCAAAAGTCCCAAAGCTTTTGAACTTGGTTGACACAATGAGGCCCACTTGCAGCTCACAAATGGCGATGGCAGCAACGCATTCGCTGTAACCAGCTCAAGTATTAAAAAAAGGGATACATCAAGAGAAGAAAACAATAAAAGGTGGTCCAACTTGGGGGAGAAGAAAGCGAGTCCAAGGTTGATGCATGTGTCAAATCACAGCTGTGTTAATGGAGGCATCTGTTTCCCAGTTGACTGCTAGTGTGCGATGTGTGGGATGATGATTGAAGAGTAAGCACGCAAACGCTAACCCAGTAACCGTATTTCGAAGAATATATGTTGAATATACGAACCCTTGTTATTGGTTGCCACGCTTTATTATTATATTACTTCTTCCCCTTCGTTCCTGCCCTGGAGACAGCCAACACCCACCTGGGCCAACGTTGCTTGAAATGACCATACTGCTCACTCCAATATTACCAAGTTTTGAGACATCCTTTTTCTTTAGTAAACTATAACTTTTTAGACTGTACAAATTAGTTCTCCTTTCTTAAAATCGATTGTAAGCTGGCCTTTAAATATTGTTAGGTTACTATTCAAATTACAACTGCTCACCAGTCCTAAGAAGTTACCAAAACGTTATCGAGAGGGGCTTTGCCTTTTAATCATCTATATAAAGATCAGTCTTACCCTTAGATCTCAAGCACACAATCTCAAGGTGTCATTACACTGCTTTGATTTCTTACATACACCATTCTGACTTGACCATTAGATGCGCATGCATCAGGAGCATTGCTCCCTTGGTGACTTGCAAATTTATCATCGTCGTTCTCCATTGTGAATTGTCATCTAATCCAGAGGCTACTCACCATATGAAATTCTAGGATCATTTTTTCATATCTAAACAAGCCAAGGTCGAACAAATTTAAAATATATGCATCATTCCCTTGCCCTAAAATATTTTAAGTTATGAGATGTTAAAAGAGAAAACTCATTCCCTTAGTAAATGGTACAGTCAGTAAATTTTAGACAGTAATCGTAGGACACTTGAAAAGGACTAATTCGCAACAAACTAGTTAAATATTTTTTAGGGACTAATTTATGCATTATGAATAAAAATTCAAATATTAAAGATAAGTAGGTTGGTATATTTAAGAAATAAATTATTGATTTACTTTTTTTATTAGTACTAAACCATAAAGTGTCCATAAAATATTAATTTGAAGAATTATTTTAAGACACTTTTTTTAATTAGGGTTAAAATTAAGATTAGAATACTCACACAGAACTGTATTCATATTGCTAAGAAAAAGTATCACTATAAAAAGATTAATTCTTAACCTTAAAAAAATAGAAACAAGCATATTTATGATGTGTCACAAAACACATTTTGTCGCAGGTTTGAATTTTATTTTATTTTATTTTATTTTTCAATCTTTCAGGATTAAGCATAACATCTATACACAAAATGACTTACCTCGCATGCGTGTACACACACAAAGTGAATTAGTTAATATGCACTAAATACTATTTAAAGACATGAAAGGAAATACAACACCTTTATTTTGAAATATTGAGTTTTTCGAGAGATGAATATATATTTTTTAAATATCACATCTAAAAAATAAATTAAATATTTTAAGTATTATATCTTTCAAAAATTAATTTTTTTTCCTTACTATAAAATAATGCTTTAAAAATCATATTAGATATTGAAACAGGATAAAAAATGATTTACAATTCAACGATTCGTTTATAATTAAAATAAGGTTGAACCATTTTTTTAAATATATATAAAGTATAAATATATATATATATATAATATTGTAATTAGATTAATACATATATTATAAAATAATATTTAAAATAAACATAAATATTTAAAAATATAAAAAAATATTAAAGCATTTTATATATTCCAACAAATTTATATGAAATAAATTGAGTAGAGTTTTTAAAACATCTTAAATCTCTATCATATAATATTAAAATTTTATTTTGAAAAATCAAAATTAATTTTTGATTAATTCAATACCAGATTGTTCAATTTTTATTAATTTTATTGATTTTCGACCCATTTACCTAATTTTCAACTAGTTTTCTTTTTAATTAATCTTGAGCGTTAAATGAACTGGTTTTATAACCAATTCATTAGTTCATTAATTCAACTAACTAATTTGATCTAGTTTTCTTTAACAATACTATAAGATTCAAAATATGCTAAACTCTAAATACAAATAAAGTAACTAGTTAGTTAGTTAGTTTTTTTTAGGTTATCTTAATTTTTTGTATTGTTGACCTTTTTCTAAAGGATAGTCCAATTGTCAATTGTCAATGGTCACCATGCAGGCCCTTCAACGCCAGGCAGCTTTAATTTTAAACTCATTACGACATATCTTGCCTTCTTATCCCAAAATTATAAGATAACTTCATTGATAATATCTTAATTATATTGGACTTTTCTTCTTGTTCATTTGAAAGAGAATATATATAAGTTTTTATATCTTTATTATCATTGTTATATATTTATAATTAATTTGTGAATAAAAATATAACAAATATATGATTTAATAAAAAATATAATTGTTAAAAACATTTATTATATTTTGATTAAAAAATCTGATAATGAAAATATAAAAAATTATATATAATTTTTTTCTATATAAAAATGATTATATTTTTGTAAATGGAAGCATAAAAAAAGGAAATTAATTCAAGTGCCTGAAGAATGATTAGATTAAGTGGATGTTCACTAATAATAAAAAGTCTAATCAAATTACCAATGACTATCATATATGTGGGGGTTTCAGTAATTAGCATAATTGCACTTCTTTTTTATCTTATCAATTATTAAAATTAGTATTAAATTTAGAAAAATTTATTAGTAAGTGATTCTCAAGGCATTATTACGCAATTTATTTTTAAGATTTATTGACTGTTTATTTCTTTTCCAACTTTCAACCGTCAAGCTTTCAAGCTGCCTGATACGCCACACTCTCGTTGGCCTAATCCTTCGTTTCTTGAGTAAAACGGTAAGGGTGTTTAAGTAATTTAGCATCTCCGCCTAATAAATTAGAGGTTACATGCGCGCGCAAATCTGAGGTTTATAGTGGGAGAGACCTTGAAGGGTCTCTAACGTGCCATTACTTTCTCTCTTGAGCTTCTTCGTGCCAATCTAGAGATTCTGCCCACCATGTGTCTTTTCTCTCTACAGATTCAGACCCATTTTCTTGATATTGCAAATTCTCTTTTCCTTTCCCTCTCAATTAATTAGTTCTTTGGGTTTCCATATTGCTAAATTAAGACCTTGTCTCTTCAGATTAGTTTCTTCTTCATCCATTCTTTAAATAGTACCCACCCCCTTCTGTATTTGTTTCTTCTGGATTTTTGGGTTTTTCTGTTTGTCTTGGCGTAACTTCATGTCCATCCTTCATTCTCAATTACAACTATATTTCCCCAGAACATAGTCCTTAAGACAAGAAATAAACAGCCATACTACTATCCCATTTTTGTGCTTTCCCTTATTTGCCAATTTGGGTGTCTTCAGATTCTCAGATACGAACATGCTTGACAGATTATTGAAGCCGAAATTCTATAGAAAATGGTACAGCACTAACCCTGAGATAATGCTGTTTTTCTCCTATTCGAATAATGATGATTTTCTGGATTTTTTTAAAAATCCGTTTTTTGTCTTCGATTTCACCTTGGAAACAGCAAAACTTGCCTGGACTGCATAAAGTCGAGGCTAGAGACGATACGGAAGAAGAGGAAAGCAGTGCAGAAGTTTCTGAAGAATGATATCGCCGATCTTCTTAGGAGTGGCCTTGACTGCAATGCATATGGAAGAGTAATTTCCCTAACAATCTTCAATTAGATGGTTAATTATTTGAGAATCTAGCTTTAATTGTTTTATCTTGTTGTCTGAGCTCACATGGATATTTATACAGATGTGGGATACAACACGATTTATGTAGTGTGTGCAATTTGTAGTGTGGCGTCTTATGCGAATGTTGAACTCCTATCAAACACAATACAATTTTGCTTGTTGAAGTATCAATTCTTTGTATATAAACAATTCTTTTTCCAGGCCGTACTGCAGAAAATTCGATTTTACCATGTTTTACGTTCTGGGCTGGCTGACTTTGTTGATCTGTTCACATTGTTTTCTTGTCCAATTTTCTGATAATGCAAATTACCTTTTAGGCGACCTTGCCATTCTCAGCTTCAACTTTGGTACCATAACATTATATCTCTCTTTAATATCTAATCTAATCGGTTACCTGTGGGACCACATGTCGCCCTCTAGACCATAGGCGAACATAATTTTGTCTGGAAGAAAAAGTAGTTAGGTGTTGTGTGATTACGTTGATCACGCTCTCCTTTGCCTTTCTCATAATCATTATGTAATTTTTATGTTTCAGAATTGTAATTCCCCATTGCTCTCTCGTACATAATTTTTCCTTGTCCAAAGTAAGAAGGGTTTAGGGGGCGGTGAAGTGATCCAAAACAACAACAGAGGACAAATAAGATAAATGTTTCTGAACTTTCCTTTTTGTTTTTGAGGACCATTTGAGTTATTGGCATTTCATCGTTATTTTGTAGCCTCTAGTTATGCAATTCTTTAAGTAACAATATATGTGCATGCAGAGGATATATATTGTAATTATTAGCCATCAAAGACATTAACCTTTTGTACATGATGCAGGCTGAAGGGTTCTTAATCGAGGAAAACATGTCAGCCTGTTACGAACTTGTTGTAAACTTTATTAGATGCATATCAGATCATCTTCAAGTCCTTTCTAAGGAGAGGTATGCTGATCTATATACGAAATAGCATGTTCTTCTGTTTTCCCTTAAGCTGGATCATGAAAATTTCAGTTTCCCGAGGACTTAGGAACTTATTTAAAAGATGATTGGGCTTAACAAACTGGAATACCCACGTATTAAACACCCTCTTAGCATTCCTAATTTGTTGGAATGGATAGGGTCTGTGCTCCTTTATTCTCATATTCATGCCTGAGTTATCTCTCAGATTATGTCTTCTATTTGCATCATATAGTAATTCCTTTCTCTACTTTTGATTTTACCTTTTATTATTAATTGACCCGGTTAAAATGCATGCCTCTTCTTACCCATGAAATATTTTCTTTTTACACAAGTTTAATCAGTGGCAGTTTGCATAATGAATCTGTCAGTGGCAATGCAAAAGCTCCAAATCTTGCCACATTTGATCAAGAGCATGAAAATTGACCCCTCTAATATGTAGTATTTGAGTCAAACTAGATTAACAAGAGGGTTTGTTGCTTGAACTTTGGGCTTTTCTCCTGAATTATATCTATTTTGGACTCCTGTACTTCCTTAGCCTATAAGGCGTCTAGAGAAGTAAGTCATGACACTGTTTTTCATTTTCAGAAATAGTAATTGCCCTGATGAATGTAAGGAAGCTGTACAGTCATTGATATATGCTGCAGCAAGATTTGCTGATCTGCCAGAATTGCGTGACCTCAGAACCTTGTTTAAGGAGAAATTTGGGGATTCTCTGGAACCTTATATAAGTAGAGAGGTGAAACAATGACTTCCCTTTTATACGAGGAAAAGTTGTTTTCTTGGGGATATCTTGGTTTGTACCACTTAACTAAATAATTGTTTTTTCTTAGTTTTTGGAGAAGTTAAGGCTAGAACCTACAAAAGAAATGAAGATTCAGATATTACATGATATAGCACAAGAGTTCTCTATAAAGTGGAATAGCAAGGCTATGGAGGAGAGACTCAATAGATCCTCCCCATTACTTCAAGTAAGTCTTTCTTTACATTAACTTGTTCGCTTTCAAGAATATGTTTACAACAGAACTGTGAAATTAAATCGGAGAATTACAACACAGTGCCATATGTTGAAGGAAGCTGTAGCCAACTTCTAATTAATCTGATTAGATATTAGGTGCTTTACTGGATCAAATGGCTTTTAATGACTACCACCAACAATTTTGTCATTTATTATAGATTCCTCAAACAATAGTTTCTGAACTCTTCTTAAGTATGGCCTCACGTGGTGTGATTTAGTGGCAAGGGACTTAAGTAATTTGTAAGAAATTTTAGATTCAATTGACTGCATGAAAATAAATTTATTTCCCTTTATTAAGATTTAATTACAATTTTAGTACATCAATTTTAGAATATAACAAAAAACTTCTCTGTTTTCTGAAAAAATATTAAAAATGTCAACTCTTAATCCTATTTAATGTCAAATGACCATGTAAGGAGTACGTGCACCAAATGTAACCCTTCCCATCCCCCTACCCCCTCCACAAATTTGCCATTTTCCTTCATTTCTCTCTTTCACAATTGATTGAGCCTACTGTGATTCATTTAGAGAAGATTGAAGCTTATGGATACTAGGGAGTTAAGGAATTAGTATTCGGCTCTTCTGCTGTAAGCTAACTCGGAAAATAGAGGAAAAAATTATAGAAATAAGATATCACATGTTGCTCACGTGGTCTCTTGACATTGAAGCTTCTTTTCTACAAATGGTGACTTAAGGCAAGGAATTAATGGTGCTTGTTGCAGGAGAGGCCTAGGCAGACGTCACTAAATATGAAGTGTATCAGTAGTGAAGGCACATGGAGGCTCCAAAGCCGTAGTGATGAGGAAACCAACACAGACATATCATCCCAGGATGGCCCAAGGACTTGTTCAAGCTCATTAGGAAGTGTTTCTGAAGATGAAATAGAATATAACAAGAGGCCATCTCACAATAAGATTGTTCCTCCTCCTTACCTCAAACCAAAACCTGAAAGCAAGGAGTCAAATCATGATGTTAAAGAACCAGTTGTCCAAGAAAAGCCAAAACCAAAATCAGTCAGAACCAGAGGTCTTAAAACACCACCGGGGCATCGCAATACTGTTTCTGATAGTGATTCAAGGGATAAAGAGCATAGGATAATGGATGGGCTTTTGATGCATTACAGTCAGAAAAAATCTCCTTACGAATCAAAGGGGCAGAACACAATTAAGCACATAAAATCAGATTCGGATGGACAGCTTACAAGAGGAACATCACTTCCTCCTCAACTCTCAACTTCTGTAGAACCAGAAATGCTAAGTGAAGGAAAAAAGCATGTACATCCTAAGCTACCAGATTATGATGACTTAACCTCTCGTCTTGCAGCCATCAAAGGGAGATGAAAGACACTGCTTAATTAACAGACATGAGAATTTTTTTCATTCTTTTTCTTTTTTTGGTGTTTGGTTAATTTTCTTATGTACACATTTACATCCATCATCCTTATGGACTAAAACATTATAGTTTTTGGTAAAAGCAAGACATTCAGACTCATTATATAACTATATACAGTGTAATGTTACTTTCTCATAATTTCTCTTACAACCTTTCTCACATATTATATTTTGCTGTTAAGTAGCATAATTCTTTACTTGGAGTTCACTTATGATACAGAGTCTGCATCTGATTCCTACTTTAATCACAAAGAAATTCCGATTCAGAAATCAAGTTTCAGGGTATGTTTGGCAATAAGAATGCAAGGAAAAATATAATAAAATGTTAATTGCAACATGTATTATAAATTTATAATTATTATTTAATAATATTTATTTTTTATTATTTTTTAAAAGTATAGGTACAAAGATTTTTTTCATTCATTTTTTTTAATTTATCTAACATAACATTCTGCCAAATATAAGTAAATAGTATTATCATAGTCTTTTTTTTTTTAATGGAATCAATGCTGGTATACAGGCATAAGAAAATTAGGAATTAATTTTTTAAAAATCTAAATAAATTCACTTTATAAAATATTAATAAACTAATTAAATTAATCATTATCAGAGTGAAGTGCCAACTCCATTTTCCCGTCACGGGAATAATAGCAGTCATCCTGTACACTCAATGCTCATTCTTTTTCCTCTTTTTTGTAACAACCATTCAATGCTCATTCATGCAACGATGGCTTCTAAAATGGTATTGGTCGGTCCCAAAACTTGTCAACCAAGACTGCGAAAGTGCAGCCTACATCCTCGTTTTCCTTCTTCTGTCAGTCACCGAACAGCTTTATGCTGCGTCCTACTATCATATGTATTAATGCAATAAAAAATAATATATGGTAATAAACTAATTTTATGATGTAGTAACTAATAATCATACTAATTAAATATTCAATCACAAATCCCTATTCCCTTATCGTGCCTCTGCTCTGTCCGTCGAGAGAAATTTCTGCCTACACTTTCTTGTCCCATTGTCTTTTGTCTTCTCTGCACAGCAAAACGGCGCCGTGCCATTGCCATAAATCTCTACCACCCTTGCCCACTTGGTGTACAGTCTGCCTCTGACTGTGCCTTTTTCTCTCTTTCTTCTTCAAAATATCATAATCTCTCTCTAAAATCTCTCTCAGAGGCTTCATGATCAGTGAGCAAAACTTGAGATTCAGCACTGTAAGATGGGTTGCACACAATCGAAGATCGAGAACGAAGAAGCAGTGGCTCGTTGCAAAGAACGCAAGCTCTTCATGAAAGAGGCGGTCTCTGCGCGTAACGCCTTCGCGGCCGCACACACCTCCTACGCCACCTACCTCAAGAGCACCGGCGCCGCCTTGAGCGACTTCGTCCACGGTGAGGTTCAAAACCCTCAATTGGCTTCCGGTGCAACCGCTATCCCCAGTAATGCTCCGATCACGATGGCACCACAGCAGTTTGAGATTCCTCCGCCGCCTCCTCCTCTTCCCAATTTCCCCCCTTCTCCTCTTCAGCGCGCTGCGAGTATGCCCGAGATCAAGATAAACAAGCAGGAACTGAAACCGGTGGGGACCATCATCGAGGAGGAGGAGGACGAGAACGAGATGGAGAATGAAGGATCTTTGGATGGTGGTTTGAGAAGAAGAGGAAGTAGCAGAAGAAGAAGTGGTAGTGGGCATAGTAGAAGTGGGACTAAGGAGATGATGGAAGAAGAGGCAGATCGGCCTCCTATGCCTCCTCCTCCGTCGAAACCAGACACTCAAGTGGAGACTCATCATCCGATGACCGATCAGCCTCAGCAGAATACCGGCTGGGAATATTTCTTCTTCCCTTCGATGGAGAACGTGCCTGGAGCGAGCTTGATGGGTGAAGAAGGAGATGGTTTGAGTAAGGAGGAGAATGAGAGGAAGGCATTTGATGAAAAGCCTAATAGAGTGGATGATGATGTTGAAGAGAGTATGAGAAGTGGGAAGGATGAGGTAGCCGAGCCTGAACCTGTACTTGTACCTAAGCCGGAGAAAGTCGTGGAGCCACCTGAGCCGCCTGCAGCTTTAGCGGCACCGGTGGGGAAAGGCTTGAAGAAGGTGAAGCAAGGACAGGTTTCAATGGACGGGAAGAGGATTGTGAAATCGAATTTCAATCTGGTAAAGATATTTACTGATCTTGATGACGATTTTCTAAAGGCTTCGGAAAGTGCTCATGAGGTTTCAAAGATGCTTGAGGCAACAAGGCTGCATTACCACTCCAATTTTGCTGATAATAGAGGTAATTCTCTTGATAGCTTTGGTTCTATATGGAAAATTCTTCTTTAGTGTTTCTGGGCTTCAAATGTACTGAAAGTAAAGTTATTTGGTGTGTGCTATCACAGTTTTTTAATCAAAGTATAAAATGTAAAGAAAACTTTTTGAAAAATCCAATCGTGACATTTGGCTTTAAAAAATATTCACGTATCATGTTTTTATTAGAAAAGCTTGTTGCAAACCCCTAAACACTGTACAACTGAGTGATTAAGCTAGCAATTACTTCATACGTTTCATAGTAGCTAGTTCAGTCGAAGAAGAAATAAACTGCATGTGCAGCATGTGGATTATATTCTGTTTATGTCTCAAATTTTTTTGCTTTCACATGTGTCCTATAGTATTGTAATTTAAAAAAAAAAATTTGTGCAGGACATATTGATCACTCTGCAAGGGTGATGAGAGTTATCACATGGAATCGGTCCTTTAAAGGAATGCCTAATTTGGATGATGGGAAGGATGATTTTGACTCCGACGAGCATGAAACTCATGCCACTGTCTTGGACAAATTGCTAGCATGGGAAAAGAAACTATATGATGAAGTTAAGGTAAGTTGCTCTGTTGCAGAATGTGCCTGATAGTTAAATGTTATTTGATAAATTGATACCATCTTTCCTATTTGAATTTAAACAATTTTCTCACATACTCGGTCATGTAACCCTAAGTAGGTCCATGTTTCAGACATTGGCCTGGCATCATCAAGTTTAAGCTCTCTCTCTCTCTGCAATTTGTTGATTCACAACTGTTGACAAAATGAGATAATGTTATAACTTCTTACTACTCAGTCATAAACCTGTAAATGCTTATCATTGCTATGCAGAGTTTCTTCTACTTTTGTCTGCTTGTCCTTTTCCTACCAGTACCAGTCCAAATTTTAGCTTAATTCTGGGTTTATAATGCAGTCATGCATATTTCTTGTTCTATTTAGAATGTTGCAGCTGAATATTGTTTGATAGGCAGGTGAACTTATGAAATTTGAATACCAAAGAAAGGTTGCCTCACTAAACAAGCTAAAGAAAAGAGGCACCAACACTGAAGCACTGGAGAAAGCAAAAGCAGCTGTCAGCCATTTGCATACAAGATACATTGTAGATATGCAGTCCATGGATTCTACGGTCTCAGAGATTAACGGTTTACGTGATGAACAGTTGTACCAAAGACTTGTTGATCTTGTTGATGGGTGAGTTATAGTGTAGAAATTAGAATGAATAATTATTTTGACCTTACAGAATATATTCCACCAGGCATGAAGGGGATGGATTTAGTGTCTACTAATTTTAGAAGCTGGATTTGGATAACTCTTGCACATATTTCTGTTAAAATAATTTGCTTTTGCTGCCTTCCAACTGATGAACTTTGTCGATGGTGCTGTTAGACTAGTACATACCGCATTCAGAATATCTAGATACTATCTAAGAGACACAGTAACTATCACTTAGGGTATGTTTGGATTGAGGAGAAGAGTGGTGGAATTGAAGGGAAGTGAAATTTTAATTTTAACATTTCCTTTGATTAAGATTTAAATAAACACATTTTTTCTTCCCTTCTCATTTATTCTTATCAATCTAAACATATTCTAAGAGGAAAAAATGTTAGATTTAAATCTAAATCAAAGAAAAGGTCAAAATTAAATTTTATTTCCCATCCCTTCTCCTCCATTTTTCTCAATCCAAACATACGCTTAGTATTTACAGTTAATTGTAGTCTACTATATATGTGAATACTGTGGCAGTGTTGTCTTGACTATCTAAAGCTGGGTTTTCTCTTTCTGACAATAAAGATTCAAAATTTATTTCTTCTGATTTATTTTTCACATCTTTAAAATGCAATTTATTCTAATCTTCATTGATATTTGGCTTTTAGCATCCTGGTACCAACTCTGTTCCTCTTAAATAATGCTAGAGTATTCTACATGTCATATATCATGTATTGTAGTTCAACTTTCTATTGATCTTTGGTAGAAAAATAAAAATCTTTAGGAGAAATGAATGTTGCATCTTTCTTGCTGGAAAGCTGTTTGTTTAGTAATCCCATCATAACTTATGCCTAGATCTGTATTAACTGTACAAATACATGCACACACAGAAGACCTCTCTGCAAATATTGATGGTTGTTGATGAACTACAGGATGGCCACTATGTGGAAAACCATGCACGACCACCATGAGAATCAGTCTAATATCGTGATGTTATTGAAAACTCTGGACAAGTCCCAGTCATCTAAGGAAACAAGTGAGCACCATCATGACCGAACATACCAGCTGTTGGTTGTTGTGAAAGGGTGGCATTCACAGTTTGAGAAGCTAGTAACTAATCAAAAGGGGTACATAAAGGCCTTAAACAGTTGGTTAAAATTAAATCTTATCCCTATTGAGAGCAATCTAAAGGAGAAGGTTTCTTCGCCGCCCAGAGTTAGAAGTCCCCCCATACAAGGGCTCCTTCATGCCTGGCAAGACCTTCTGGAGAAGCTTCCCGATGAGCTTGCTAGAACAGCTATATCCAACTTTGCTGCTATGATAGAAACTATTTTCCATTTACAACAAGAAGAGATGGTTTTGAAGCGAAAGTGTGAGGAGTCACGAAAGGAGCTTGCTCGCAAAACCAGGCAATTTGAAGACTGGTATCACAAGTATATGCAAAAGAAGATACCAGATGAGCCCGATCCAGACAGGCCAGAAACTCTTAATGCTCCTGATGAGCTTGTTGTAGAGAAGCAGTTCTTGGTTGAACAAGTGAAGAGGAGGTTGGATGAGGAGGATGAAGCCTATGCAAGGCATTGCCTTCAGGTGAGACTAAAGTCCCTCGGAAATCTCAAAAATAGCTTGCCAGAGCTCTTTAGGACCATGTCAGATTTTGCTCTTGAATGTTCCAAAATGTACAGTGAGTTGAGGTCCGTATCACAGAACCTAAATTCAAGCCAGAGCTCATGGTGAGTCGTGTGTTTGTGTATTTTGTATAATTTTATTTTATTTTTCTCAGTAGAGTATTATTTTTTTTTTTGTGTTGTATAATATTACCCTTATGTTTTCCTGATTGATAAGCCAAGAAAGTTACACATGCTGTTGTTAAATAAACTTTGTTGAATTGTCTATCGAAATTGACTATCAAAATTGATGTTTTAATGGTCTCTGAAAGTAGTTATAACAACTTTGCCGTCATCTTCAACAACTGTGAAATATGTGCATTCATTTGTCCTTGGAGGGTCGGATGAAATTGCCGGTGTTAATAGATCATGCCACAAAGTGCCATCTTTTATGGATATTGAATAGGATTCGAATGAAGCAGAGCAGGTTGAGGATTTGAATAGGACAAGTGATTGAAGCTTGATCTTTTATGTAAAATATATTTATATATATGAACAAACAGAAAGTGCATCGAATTGCTTGAAAGAAAACTATGGGAACAAGAGTCCAAATCAGTAGTAAATCACAAGGAAATAAAAACCTCTTCAAGAGTTAGTTCAAGATATTCAGAAAATGATGTATTGCACATTAAAGTGAGGGGACCCTGATGATGATATCACTCGTTATCCTGTGACTCGATCTACATGGGGATGCCACTCATGCTGAGCAACAAAAGAATTTTCTTCTTCTATCTTGTAATTCATTGTTTAGATTCATCCCAGTAGGTTTTGGGGGAAATGCTCTTGCTAGTCTCTTCGCTGCATTTAGCAGAAAGAAAAACAGACACTTAATACTGCTGCTCTATATGCTCAAAATAACTCTTAAGGAAAATGAATTAAGAACCCACCACATCAAATAGGCTAAATTGTTTAAAAAACTTTCCGCATGTACCTATTTCATAGAAAAGTTCATTGATGTTCTCTGCAGTCTTAGCAGATGTTTCCATGTACAACATTCCATTCTCTTGAGCAAATTGCTCCCCTTCCTGAAATAATTCGTTTACTCAAAATGGAAAATAAAGGTTAAAATAGAAGGAAATTGAGAAACAAAAAAGAATTGAAACGAAGACAGATGCTATGTTTTTCTGTGGCAGACTGCAATTATACAATGTGGAATCTACAAATGTTAGAGAGATCATGCGATTGAATGAACTGCATATTCACAAGGTACTGATTGTGATATGTTTTCAAATGGGGAAGTGAAAATGAACAGGAAAACAATGGATGAGTTTTATAACAAAAAACTTAGAAGGGCATTGCTTTTCAGTTAAACAATGGTAGTATCCACATATGAATATGAACTAAGCATTTAGCTAAGGATATGGCTCATGTTTGCAAGCATTGATGCTTCATACGCATTTCGGTAAAAGAAGCTGCATTTTCTATCACAAGGAAAAGTAGGGAACGAAAGGGGAAGAAGCTCACAACAATACCTCAAATTCAACCTCTCTTTTTGGTTCCAAGTCAAATTTATTTGCCACCAATGCCATCACCAACTTTTGACTTCCTACAAAGAGGGGCTTTAGTTTGCTATAGAAAGACATGTTCTAAATGTTTCAATACAAAACCCGCATTTATTCATCAAATTGAGGTAAAGAAAGAAACAAAAAGGATATATGCTATTGTCTAGCATCCACAAGTCAAAATAAATAAATGAATTTGTAACTTATGAGATCAATAAATAGTCGCTAAAAAGTTTAGCCTATTTGAAGTGGTGGGTCATTTATTTTATTGGATCTGTACTTCTTTCTCAGGTATAGGTCATTTTATTGCAGCAACAAGTACGTATTGATGCAATTAATTATCCGAAAATGCTGATTAATTTACTTGTCATGCAGAACTCTAGGCTTCTGCTAATGGCCAATTAGAAGACAAAGGAAATGCTGAAATTAATTACCATGTCTTTGCAATTCACGAACCCATTTTTTGGCTCGAACAAATGTATCCTGAAAAAAGGTTAAAAAAAAAAAAGAAGAGCAACACAATTATTGATTACGGTTAAAAAGTAATTTAAGATTCATGTGAATGATGAGAGAGTTACATATGCCTAAGCATAGACTACTCGTGTAGGATTCAATATTTTTTTCCCCCATCTTTTTTCTTCTTCAGAGTGAATATACACATAGGAGATTATAATTTGGAATTGCCGGCAACATCATTGTGGCAAGTTTTGGCTCTTTTTAACATAAAGAATGTTCATAGAACGCAGACCTGGAGGAATCATCACATGTTCTTTATCAATCTTCATAAAAATTTCAGACAATATTGCAATTAAGCTGCAAGTGATTATGTAATCTAGGGGACCATGTGTTAAAAGATATATCAATATAACAAAACTATCTATAAGCCTTTACTTAATAGTTTAATTTTTTGAATTGAAGTAATTGTTGACATGAAATCAGAACTTCTTTGATTAAGTGATTAAGAGTTCGATCCTTACCATCTCCTATTCTTTTAATTAAATGTTTCACCACAAGGTTTGGTTGGTCTTTGCTTCCTCCATATTCGAACCTAAAGGGTTTTTGTGTGATTGAATGTGTTAGATATTATAATAAAATTATTCATAAATTTTCACTCAATAGTTCAAACTTTTAATTTGAAATGATCTTTGACACCATCAGAAGCATCAGTAGACCGAACTGACACTGGAATTTCTTAATCCTTTCAAATTTAAAGAGCCCATACTTACAATGCTTGACAAGTCATACACAACGATAGCTGCTGCTGCTCCACGATAATACATGGGAGCCAAGCTGTGATATCTTTCTTGTCCTGCTGTGTCCCATATGTCAAACTTCACAGTAGCTTCAGACAATGATAATATTTGAGTGAAAAAAGCAGCTCCTACGGTTGGTTCCTGTAATTAGATTACTCTCAGATTCCTGAACTAAATTGTAGTAGTGTTGCTACATTGGTAAAGCGGTTCGAATGAAGAAAGCAACTTTTGACTTAAAGAAAACTTGTAAGACCCAACCTGGTTATGAAAGAATTGGCCTTTTACAAATCTTAACACTAAACTGGTCTTGCCAGTTCCCATGTCCCCAAGAAGCACCTACAAGAAAACCAAAAAAAAAATAGTGCATAAGCATGGAGCTTTTCCTTAGACAGTATATCAAAATTAAATGCAATGTAAACATCCAAGCCCAGCCCGGCCTGGCTCACAAACAAGTATACTTAGCAAGTTCTCAGATAATGTAGCAACCTTCAAAAAGAGAATGAGGAGAGCAATAGAAGGTAGTTCTTTATCAAAATGGATTTTCTACTGCTCCAAAAGAGCAACGCGTCGTACTATTTGAAGTAACAGAGTTCCATTCATAAAAATTGTATCCCCTATATGAAAAATTCAGATAGCGTGCTGTTTTCTGCTATTCCTTTTGAAGCAGCAGAGAATCTAAACACGTTCTTTATAGATCGAAACATCTACTACTCTCCATAAACATATTTTAATTGAGAAGAATATTTATGAAATAATTAAACTTTAAACTCCATATTCGAAGATTTTCTGCTCCTTTGATTTTTTTGGTAATCAGTCCTGAGGTATTATAAAAGATGCACATAAAGATTTACTCTGCCCACTGCACTAACCAAATCTCTTTCGTTTCAGCAATATTGATCTTTTTATTCAGATTCTACTCCACACTCATCTCAAGAACTAATTGCAGTAATTACTTCTTCCTTCATGAATCCAAATTATAAAAATATCAAATAGAGCATCAACAATGAAATCTATAATGGTTTTTCATGTTAGTAACATCGTCATAATAATTATTTCAGGGCTAGGAACGAGGGAATGTGTGAGGGGGAAGAACAAATACAGATCCAACAAAAAGAAAGAAAAAAAAAAACTAGAAATAAGGCAAGACATACCCACCAGCTTGGCTTGAATGATCTTATTTCCAGGCCTCGACATGCTGCTAGGTTGATCAAAGTTGTAGAAGTTGCAAAAGCAAAAGAGAATATTACGATTAAAGAGAGTATTATAGATCAAAGAAACCAAAAGCGAAATTGTGATTTGGAACTTGATGCAGAACAAGAAAAGACTGGTAGTTTCATTTAGCTTTGACTGTTAGTTAGTCCAATTTGTCATAATTTTTAACGTTAGGATTGCTTCCATACTCATCTTTTGGGGTTGTCTTACCCATTAGAAGCATTCATGTGTGCCAATATCTTTTGGATCTTGTGGGACCTACAATCTACAAGTATTTATCTTTAGGTACACTGTAGAAGAAAAATAACTTTTTTTTTTCTTTGACTATAACAAAAGACAAAAATGTCTTCTTTAAAGAAATAAATCAAATGAAAAAATAAAAGTTATATATAATTTTTATTATATTTTTATAATTATTACCCAATAATATTTATCTATTTTTATTATTTTTTTAGAGTAAGAATAAAAAAGTTATTTTCTATTTTTAAAATTACTTTTTTTATTATTTTTTTATTTTTAACTTTTTGTATACTATTTAGGCCAAGGGAAAAGAAACAATTTTCTTAGTGATCATAGAAAACCAAAATCTCTATTTCTTACTGAGACCAAATTTCCTTCTCTAATGCTATGTTTGGCACATGTAAATGATTTTTATGTGAATGAAAATGGAAATGAGAATAGGAATGGATCTTAATGGAATTGAATATTGTGGGTTATAATTATATTTGGTATAACAGGAAAAAAAATGAAAATGTCATCTTATTTTTATGTTTGTTTAGATGATAAGAATACAAGAATAGAAAGGAAAATTAAAAGAATGATCATATTTCTAATCTAAAAAAAATAAAATATTCAATTCTTATTTTTTAAAATTAAAAAATAATGCTATTTGAATTACTAATAATAGGCAAAAAGTATTAAAATATTCATTTTTAATATTTTAATTCAAAAAATATGTTTTCTCAAGAAGACAATAATAGAAAAATATGTTATTTTGGATAAAAGCAATTCTATCGTTTGCCAAGTGCTTCTTAGGAAAGGCTTCTCACTCCATTAGATTTTGGATGGCATTCAATTCAACCAATTTGAAGGAATGTGATTGATTAGGGAATGAAAATGGGAAAGTTATTTGCCAACCAAACATTATCATATGAGATTTGTATTTTCTTTCTCTTTCCACGCTAGAGGATCATTGCCAACCAAATACAACATAAGTGCGTCTTGATCTCTTTCTCTCTAAGGTGTTTAGAGACAGAGACATGGCCACTATGATATGACGAAATTACAATAAGTGTTCATGTGTAATATAAAGTTTGTATTGTGTCTAATTTAATATAAGCGTCTGACGTGTGAGACATGTATATTGGCTTATTATTTGTATGTGTTCTAGTTATTGGCTTCTTATTTGTATGTTTTCTAGTTCTAGGAAGTATGGAGATGGGACATGGACACTGCAAACTTGCGACACAATAAAATTTGAATTTTTCATTTGTAATTTAGAGCATTATGTGTTGTCTAACGCAAGTTTTCAACACCTGTGAAACAAAGTCATTACTCTCCTAATCTTGATTAACAACAACGAAGCATCACTTAAAAATGCAAATAAATAGTTCAAGTTGCTTCTAACACATTAGAGTATGTACTTCACATAAGTTTGTTTTTTTCTGTTCACAATTTCAATTTGAAGGACACGTTTTTAGCCAATTGCTGCCATATTTCAGACTTTGTTACGAAGGATTCTACCCCTTGAGAAATCAAATTTCTCTATTATTGGATCACTCCAAAGTCTATATTTATGATAATAAAAAATTATTTTATACAAATCTCGAAAAAATTTAGTGATTAAAAAATTCAATCTTTTAAAAAGTTAAACTCTTCCTTACATAAAAAAAATCCTTTCACATAACTTATCTTCCTATCATATAATCTAGATTCTTTATTGCTTTAAGAGGAGTAGCAACTACTCAAACGAGAGGTTCTCCTCTTTTATTTATTTATTTATTTATTTTATAATTCTCATGTTACGCAACAAAAAATTTAATTTATCTCACATAACGTATCCTCGGAGCATAATAATGAAGGACAAAGGACAAAAGAGTGTGTTTCAGTGGCACCATCTTGCAAGGTCGTACCACTTGTGACTGGAATCAAGTGACACTGTGCACCACTCCGTACTAAATCATAAGAAAACAGAAATTATCATAGTGAAGTAAAGCTGTTTAACATATTATTACTTACAAACGATGATATTAGAGCACTTTATTATATGCTTGATTACAATATATCATTTTTTTTTAACCTCAAGGAAATTTTTGCTTTTGACAGATAGAATATTGTAAGCAAATCCATTCCAACGTATACTTTAAGCAAAAGAAAGAGTTTAGAGGAATACAAACTTTGAGAACAGAGAGGATCACAAATCCGACACCCAATTCATCTACATTTACACGAAAAAGGAAACCCCACCTCAATTTCCCACACGAAAACAAAAATCATAAAAGAGCATCCAAACAAAAGCCCAGTTCTTATCATTCATGCCCTTTTTCTATTTACCCACTTCATAGTTCACAGAGAAGCTTGAATGCTTAAATTCTAAACTTTTTTTTGTTTTCCCTACTCTAATTCCCTTTCTATCCCCAAACAAAACCCAGTTTTTATCATTCATACCCTTCTTCTACTTACCCTCTTCATAGTTCATAGACAAGCTTAAATTCTCAAAACCTTTTCTTTTTCAAAAATTCCCCTTATATCCCCAAACAAAACCCAAGTCCTATTTTCTTGCTATTCACCTCTGAAACCACAAACTTTTAGGTTCGTACAGCCATGGCACCTTCAAAGGCAGCCTACTACACTTACCTCCCTCCCCTGCACCAGCATGACCAAAACCACGTCGTTTTACCTCCATACAAGCCCTCCCGCACCCGCCGTCGATGCCTCATCATCTGTGCCGTTGGTGTCGTACTCCTCCTCACCGTCATCTACATTCTATGGCCGTCCGACCCGGTCCTCAAGATCGACCGGCTCAAGCTGAACCGGATCAAGGTGCACACGGTGCCGCGACTCACCGTAGATATCTCCATGTTCGTGACCGTGAAGGTGCACAACGCTGACGTGTACTCGATGGACTACAAGTCGCTTGACGTGGCGGTGGGGTACAGGGGGAAGAAGCTGGGGCACGTGAAATCGAACCATGGGCACGTCAAGGCGAAGGGGTCATCCTACGTGGACGCCAGGCTGGAGTTCACCGGGATCAGAGTGTTGTCCGACGTGGTGTTCTTCCTGGAGGACCTTGCCAAGGGTACTGTCCCTTTTGATACTGTCACGCAGGTTGAGGGCCACTTGGGCCTCCTTTTCTTTGCTTTCCCAATAGAGGTAATAATCATGGGTGTGTTTTGTTAAATAATTGAATAAATTTATAATTTAATTTTGAATGATTATCTTTTTCTTAATTAAGAGTTGTTTGGTACGTGTTAAGAATTAAAAATAAATAAATAAAAGAGTATTTTTTTAAATAAAAAATATTTATAATATTTATATTTTTAATAATTAAATAATAATTATAAAAATAAAATTATAATTTCTTTATTTTTTTTTCTATTTCCCACGTCTATGCCATGGATAACGAGCAGGCCCTCAGTCTTTTAATTTTTCTTTTCCATCAAAATGGTTTCTTTTTAAAATGATCCCCTTTGTTGGACCACGTGGGTTTGAAAAAATAAATCAACACTATCTTATTTGAAGAAAAATGATGGATGGACAAGTTTAGATTGTCAGTCCATAATTACATGAGTTTTCATTTATGTCATCATCTACGTTATTAAGTGACTATAATTTTGAATTATTTTGATTAACAAAATAATTAAAGATTAAATTAAATAACTTTATCTTTGAAAGATTATATTGAAAAGAAAGTAATTTTTTAAAAATTAAGTCATTATTTTACTCTAAGTAAGTTTAGATCAGACTTATATAATTTTTTTAATATTTTTATTAATTTTTTAATTATATAAATATATAAATATATTTATAATTATGTAGTTTTAACTTGTAAAAGACATTCACTTATTATATCTTTATTAAAAAAAAGTGATAACAAGTTCAAAAATTAGTTTGTCCAATATGTTTTTAGTTCGACTTGGTTGGATGCATACAGATTAAAACAGTCATTAGATTTAGAGCCATAAACAGCTATAGGGTTCTACTTAAAAATTGTTTTAATTAAAAAGGAATGGGGTTACTAGAAGAATTGTGTAACAATATTTTAAGAATTGTGTTTAATTGTATTTTAAGAGCAGTTGACAATGACAATGTTACTCAGTTGGCAAGTCAATCCTAGAGAGTTTTAATGCATTTTAAGAAATTTGAACCTGTGATCTTTTATTAATTACTCACACTCACACCTGAACCTATGATCTTTTATTAATTACTCACACTCACACCTCTTACTGCTAGATCCTTCCTTGTGACTTTTGTTGGTAGCATAGCAGGAATTCATCAATCACGATACCCTTTACAATTGAAACAATCTATTTTGCCTCTTAAATTTTTGTTATGCCAAAAACCAAAAAAGAAGAGTTGGCAAAATTTTTAGATCAAGCATGAACTTATTTACTTTTAACCTCAATTTTTTTGTTATGCAGTACATTAGAATGAAGCAAATGAGTCTTTTCATCCACCTTTTTATCGTGAACAGTTGGCTTCCATTAATATTTTGAAAAAAAAAAAAAAGTATGACTGTGAAGCTTCCAAACAATAGCTTTCATCGAAAAATGACTACCCAATCTACTAAAAACGCATTCCAGTTTTTCCTTATTCCTTTCTATCTGCTTTGCACCATAATACAGTCTACCTAACATGGCGAAAGATGATGCTAGAAAGAATTGACATTTTGAAGAAGATTTTGGTTTGAGTGAAATGTTGGAGGAAGAACCTTTTTAAAAAGAACTTTAGCTATAGGCACCAGCAGTAGAATGTGAATTTCTTCAAGCCTCCTTCGATAGGAAAAGACATGCAATTAGAATGGACTCTGAATTTCAATGGCATTTTGGTTGCTTCCTACCTATACCTTGCATTGTGAACTTCACCAAAAGCTTGTAAAAAATTTTCATGTTGAAATCTTGACCTTATCTCTACTGCTTCATAGCTACTTTGTCTTAACTCCTCTGTTAGTTTTCCTATTACTTTTTGAATATGGTAATGCTCTTCTATCTTCTCATGTTCCCACAGGCCAAACTGTCCTGTGAGGTTTTGGTAAATACAGCAAATCAGACAATTGCTCGCCAGAAATGTGTCCATAAGGTAATAAGCAATTAAGCATATATTGCTATTCTGTTGGCTATGTTAAAATTTTGATATATCGAGCAGATTGATGCCTTTCTAAATACGTAACATTTAGATTAGAGCAGTTTGTCAGATTGGTTGTTCAGAGTATATTTGGCTTATTTAAAGGATTCTTAAGTCTGAGTCTAATTCATCTGGTGATTGAATCGCTTGTTGATAAAATGATGGTCAACATTAATCTTAGGGTTCTGCCTTGTCCAGGAAAAATGTGCTAGTCTTATACTGACTCTGTTATGACCTATGATTTCAGTGATGAGTTGAAGAGCTCTAAAGGCTCTGCAGCTATGGCTGAAGGTTCAGAAGATGGCTCCAATGTCTGTGTATAAAAGTCATGGGTGATCCTAGTAATTGAAGGGTAAATATTCAGTAATGTAAATTATGCAGATTATTTAACAAATGAGTCGATTCAACAGATTGTGGACCAGATATGCATCTTCATTTGGAAAAGGAAAGAATTTCTAAGTTAGCTAATCTTTTGTATTGAAATGAATATCTTTTCATCTTATTGTGATCATTATGCTGTAAATCAGTATCCTTACTTATGATCATTCCATTCCACACAAGTTTGTGTGTAACTCATCAAGGATTTGTTCGGAACAAGATGAAAAATGACAAATAGAAAATTTAATGATTGAAAGTGAACCAAAACAAACAAACAAACAAATCTTCTTCCCTATTGTCTCTAGTTGGGATGAAATAGTATTATTAGTATAGATGTGTAGAATAAAAAGAAAATATTAAGAAGAAAATGATATAAATAAGAAATATCACCTAGTTGTAGCATCATTTTAGTTTCCATTTTAGTTGTATTTTTCTTCACTTTCTCTTTATATTTAAAAATATATATTTTTGTTAATTAAAGTAAATACTCACTGTCTCTCCCTCTTGAATTAAAATTTTGCTCCTCTAAAGATAGACTCTTTCTCAACTTGATCTCCCAAAATTTAACAATTTTAATGGAGTCCTTCAAATAATATTACGTCCTTAATATTGTTCTCATATTAAACTCATTAATAGATAATTAACACAAATAAATAACATGATTTAATGTAAATCTAATATGACTATTAAGTGCTTAATTGTCATTGATACCATGATACTTATCATGACAAAATATCATACTACCCAAAATAGCCACATTACTACTCTTTTAGTGTTCTATCGTGGCGTGCTTAAGTAATAGATAAACATCTAATAATTACATTAGCTTCTTGCCATTTCACCCATATTTGTCAATAAATTTAACGTAAAAATGATATTAAAAATAAAACATTCAAACATTAAAAAACCCAATTAACACAATATATTTTCATGATCAAAATTTTCATTTATTCTTCCTTTTAAACACTATGTGGCTTATTTAATATACAAAAAGTTAAAAGTTAAAACGGGAAAAAATATAATTTTATAAATAGAAAATAATTATTATACTTTTATTTTTAAATATTATAAATAATAATAAATATTGTTAAATAATAATTATAAAAATATAATAAATATTTCCCATAAATTTCTATTTCTATTTCACTTTCCCAGTAACCAAAACAGTGAACTTTACTGGTGAACTTTTGAAATTAATGGATCGTGTGTCAATGGTGTCTCCTTCCATATTGATTGGGGTACGTGAGTAGCAGAAACAACAACAATAATAATAAGGGTGACGCATAGTTGTATTATTACTGGTCCTCTGTACCAAACAGGTTGGTTGAGAGTCCCATTTCTCAGTGAAGAATTGGTTAACATTTATTATCTGAGCCTTTAACAATTAACACCCTCTCATGTCCCACTTTTTCTTTATTCACTTTACTTTCTTCCTCTTTTCACTATCCCAATCGCCATTTCGAACATTTACTCAGAGTGAAGGGGCCAAGATTCCAAAAGCATCTCAATTTGACAAAAGAAGAAATGGAATCTAAAGGAATTCAAAAAATAGTCACAAGTTGTTTCTTAATTCCCTAGTTGTTTTTTGTTTTTGACTCCCTGAGGACCCAAAAGTCAAGAAATATCTTCAAGGAATATTGAAATAACCTCGTAAATAAATACACCATTTAACTGTACGTAATACTTAAAAACTATGATTGTGACACATTAGATACATAGGATTTAACTGAATGTTTTATTTTATGGAAAGATCTCTTTGGAAACAACAAATTCTTTGTATGTAAACAACGTTTATTTCCATGGTTCATCTCATTACCCAACCTGCTTTCTCCCAGTTAACTTACTCCACAAAATATGCCCATGTGCACCTGACTACATAAGGTGATAAGGTACAGTCACATACCAATTTCAAGAAAAGTTATATATATATATATATATTCAATTTAGATGCTGACATCCCAAGAACTTTATAGCATTGCCACGCGATCAAATCAGTTTGATTCTTTATTTATTTCCATAAATCGCACTTTTTATCCTCATCCTATAAAAACTTTATGATAAAGTTGAATTTGGCTGTAAAGCGTATTAACATATTTGTATTTCGATTCAATTACTTTTTTATACATCATGCGTGCTTTAGAATCTTTTGCGACATTAAGTAATTTACGGTATAAATATAGCCTAGTGCATGCACTTCAAGCACATCGGTCCCAAAACCTATGCTCTCTCTCTTCCATGTTCTACTTAGCATAAACCTTGAAAACTGCTATATTTACCTAGGACCCAGAAACAGAAGCAGCAGAAGCAATTGGCCAAGCTGTGTGAAAATTGGGTACGAACCAGTTCGGTGTGTGGATGAGTTTGTGAGCAGATCGAAGATGGTAAGCTTGAGAACGTTGTGGAGGAAGATGAAGAAGGAGAAGAAGAAATTTTTCAGGTGTTCATCGCCTGCGGTTCATCATGTACAATACGACCTTGACTCCTACTCTCAGAACTTCGACGATGGCTACTCCACCGACCCAGATAATGCTTTTCGATCTTTCTCAGCTCGTTTTGCTGTTCCTTCGAAGGTTTTTGACAAGAGTTGTGAACTGACGAGTGATGATAATAGGAACATAGTGGGTTCTTGAGTTCTTTTAGACCCATAATTTCAAAATCCCCATTATGTAGCTGACCCTGTAGATATATCTATATAGTTGTGAATTGTGATCTTGTTGTTGATCTTTGTAGCTGGAATGATAATTTAGTAATGTTTTTGTATATTTCCATTTCTATCTTTTTCTTTCTTCTATACTTCTTAATAACAGTTGACTTAAATGGGAAAATTGGCCAACATTAAACCAAATAATGTTTGAGTTGGATTCTTACTGATATGACATTTTCTGCATTATGTAGTTGTAGATAGTTGTGATCATGTTATTAATTTTCATTGAATCTTTTTCTTTGTCCTATTTAATAAAAATTAACTTAATTGAAACTCGTGCATTGCACTAAATTCAAAGAAAAAGAATAGGAAAAAAATGCTGAAAAATTAAAAAAAAAAACTCATCCTAAAATAAATCCGTAACCTAGACTAATTAGAAACATTGTAATTATAATAAATTATTTTTCAAAGTTTATATATATATATATATATAAAAGATTGATGATGCTGAATTGCATTTCTTAAAAGATCTTGAATTTAATTCTAACGAGGGATTCCCAAAAGATATTCATCAAAAGAAAAAAGAAAAATCTTTTTCTTTGCTTCTCTTGCTTTTCTTTTTTAACTTTGTTCACATGGTTAGTAGATTACAGACTTTCTAGCCATTGGTGTTTGGATGGGGCCTTTGACTCATATGCTAAAACTTTTGAGTCAAGTTGGTGTCAATCCAAGCGTATCAAACTACATATACACTAGCTTTTGGGTTTCCAACAATGAATTACGTAGTTCACATGAAGCAACCCATTATTACTATATATGAGTAGAACAATCGCAGTTATTGGCAACGATAATAATTAAAAAGCAAATTTCACATCCAAATGGAATTAACACCATTTAGAAGAAGAAAGGGACAATACGAGAGTCAGTGAAGAAATTGAATTAAATGATATAGAGAGAAATAGAGCAGAAATAGAAAAGGGTACAAGAGCTTTTTCCTTGGAAACCCATTTTGTTGACCCTTCTTTATGTAATATCATAGCTATCACTGAAGTGGGGTCTAATGGAATTGAATGGTTGTCCTTGTGCAACCATTCCTGCCTACAAAATTTGGACCCATCCTCTCTCACAATAAATGTTTCACTACCTACAAAATTAATAAACTGACAGAGTAGGAGCTTCCCAGACGGAGACAAGGACTTAAACCCCTGGTGTGCTCCATTGATTAATTTGCTCATGCTTTCAAAGAGATCAAGATTCAATTGATTGTTCGAGAAATTCTTTCACACACTCGGTGTATTACACTATTTATATATTAATTAATAAATTAAATTAACATATAATAGACTCCACACAACACTATGTAATAGTAGTATTATAATATATAATAAAGTATAAGTTTTATATAATGCTTTATTTAGATGATAATGAAATAATAAATAATTAAATGTAAAATTCAGTTATATAATTTAACATTATTATATTAATAGGCAGGTTTCATTTTATGTAATTTATATTTTTTTATTAGAAAAATATAAATGATATGAAATTCTAACTGTACTTAAAGAATTTTTTTTTCTGTCAATAATGTTGACTAGCTTAATTGATAGGACTAAGTTTGATTGGCAAAAGCCTTCATTTTGATTTTTAATTATTATTATGATAAACTATCTAAATTTAAGAAGAGTGCAAAAAGAAAAGGAAATCAAACTCGGTGTTTATTAAGCTTAGTCCTCCGTCAACAAAATTATTGTGCTATATGCATATATATGAAAAGGAATTTAAATTTTTTAAAAAAAATTATATACATTTAGCTTATAAAAAATAAATAATTACATCGTTTATAAACAAATTTTTGTAAGTAAATATGTTAGGTTTATTTTTTAATAAATTTAATATTTATATATTTAGTATAGTTAATTTTATTTATTTATTTATTTACTATAAATGAAATCTAGAATCTCTCTTTTACGAAGTTAAACAAGTAAAAGATCATTTTTCACGGTGCGTTTTCTTAGGTAGATGTTTTCAGGTTGCATATTTTATTCTAGATATATATTTAGGGACTAAAGTCTTTATTTTTTAATAACTTATAAATTTTTAAATTTAATTGTCTATATCGTAGTATATTAAAAGTTTTAATTAAAGGTTATGGAATAAAAAATATGACCCACAGAACACTTTTTTCATTTTTGCTTTTTTTTTTTACAAAAACTGAAGAAAATTACTAAAAGATAGGGAGTTAACTACTTAAAAAAATAATTAAAGATTATGAAATAAAGAATGATAAATGACAGAACACTTTTTTCTTTCTTTTCTTTTTTGTTACTAAAGGCGAACAAATTTATTAAAGATAAGGAGTTACGTAAAAATGTAATTAAAGGTTATGAAATAAAAAACCATGACTCAGAGATTTTTTTTTTTCCTAAAAGCGAACAAATTTATTAAAGATAATTAAGGAGTTACGTAGCATTCCTTTTAATTAAGGCAAGTTTAAAGTTCCTGGGCACGAAAACAAGAAGACCCCATTAGTAATTACAATAGAATAATGTCAATCTTTGGGCAAGACTGGTGATGTCTTCTCTCACAATCGATCCACCTTTTTTCAAAGCTTTTTTCCTTAGTTGGTGCACCACCCCAAGATTAGGGATATAAAGAATTAGCAAGTTGGTTGGAAAGACTTGTGCCCCATTAGGTATACAGATATGAAAAAAAAAAGAGTAATGATATAAATAAAATTAAATAATTACATTTGGTATTATATAGAAATGAATAAAAATGTTATTCTATTTATATATTTAGTTTGATAAATATAGTATATAAATCAAAAAAAACAATGGGAAATTGATCCTTATGAAATAGGAAAAAAATGTTGAAATAGAATGAAAAAATTAGTATTGGGATTAAAAAAAATTGATAATAAAGATATAAAAATTTTTACATAAATTAAATATAATAATTACTTTCGTGCTTATCGAATTGAAATGAATTCCTTTTTCAATTTTGCAAAATGTATACCAAACAGTATTAGTGCCTGTTTGGAAACACGTTAGGAAACCACGTTTTAGTAGAAGCTCAGATTTTTTGCTTCTCATGAAACGTGGTTTTGGATCTCCCACCACTTTTCCAAACACAGCATTAGTCAATGGATTCTTTTTCCTTTTTCTTCTATCTCCTACTAAATGGGGCATTGGAAGGGCATTGGAGTAATTCCAAACAACTTTCAATTTTCTTAAAATCAATTAAGATTATTGACTCTTTTAAAAGCTTTAAGAATTTTTGAGACTCAATAATATTCTTCTCCCACCTTAATTAAGAAAAAAAAACCAAACAAATTATTCCCCAAATATTTGATTGCTAAGGCTATATTTGTTGACAACATGTGGTACTGCCCAAGTATCTAGGAGTTTGTTGTTAGTGGAGTAGTAGAGTAGTGGCCTATTATTATTTTTTAAAATTTGTTAAAATATTTGCTTGTTATTTTTTTAAGACTTCAGCATCAATATGTTGGCTTTTGCATGTTGGTTATTAAGTTTACATGTTAAACTTCATGATTGTTTTTGTGTATTGAAAATGCTCTAAATAAAGAGCTTCTATACATTTCAATTTGTGTGCAAAGAAATAAAAAGTCTTCCTTCATCTTTGACTTCTTTCCTCTTATATATATATATATATATATATATATATATATATAGCAATAATGGTGTCAAAGCTACTTGAAAAAATGGGAAAGTGAATAGCGAGTATGTAAAATAGAGGAGAGTGAAATAGAATTTTGGTTATAGCTTTTACTTTACTTGATTTATTTTATAGATGGCAACTGAAACAACTTTTATGCAACTAGCAATTTCTTATTTTGATGGTCATTATAATATTACAACATGTTGATGGAGAATTTCTTAAGATAAAAAAAGTATTGGCACGTTGTTACAAATAGAACCAACACCTGGCACAACAATGATAGATGCGTAAAAAACAAAAAATGAAGTACTAAAATTGAAGGATCTTAAAGCAAAGAGTTACCTCTTCCAAGTTATTGATTGCTCAATCTTGGAAACCATTATTTGGAAGGACAATGCCAAGCATATTTGGGATTTCATGAAGAAAAAGTACTAAAGTACAACAAGAGCTAAGAGGTAACAGCTTTAAACACTTTGTTCGGAGTTCAAAGTGCTTCAAATTGAATTGGGAGAGTCAGTCACAGACTATATTTCAAGAATGATGGCAATTGTCAACAAGATGTTGATCCATAGTGACAAAATGAAAGATGTGACCATAGTAAAGAATATTATTCAATCTTTAACACCAAAATTTAATTTTGTTGCTTGTTCCATAAAAGAATCTTATGATCTTGATGAACTTTCTATTGATGAATTGCAAAGTTCTTTATTGGTCCATTAGCACAAAATCAACTAGTATGAGAAGGAAAAATAAGCTTTGATGGCATTGATTAAAAATCATTCTACACCAAGTAGAGTTGATAGAGGACGGGGTAGAGGCAAAGACAATAATGATCATGGGAAGCACCAACAAAATCATCAACATCAACACAATCAATTTCAAGGAAAAAAGTAGAGATGTAAAGGTCACCACTCAACAACTCATAAACCAATGTCAACAAACAAGTCCAATATTGAATGTTATAGATGTCATAGGTATGGCCATTATCAGTTAGAATGTTAAACTATTTTGAATAGACAGAGTGGAGAAAGAACTAACTGTGTAAAAAAAGAAGAAGAGGTGTCACTTTTGATGGTGAGTCATGAAAAGGAAGAAGATCAATCAAACATGTAGTATTTAGATATTGGTTACAACGACTACATGTATAGAGATAAAAAGGCATTCTCTAACCTAGATGAATCTTACCATAACATTGTGAAGTTTAAAGACAATTCCACTATTATTATTATAGGAAAATGAAGGGTAACTCTTCAAACCAAAAGTAGATTTCACTCACACTATCTTTAATATCTTTTTATGCCAAATTTAAAAACCAACTTGCTTAGTAGAGGATAGTTGCAAAATAAAAGGGATAAAAGGGATATGATATTTCTATCAAAGATGGAATTTGTCGAATTCAAGATGTAAAATTAGGCTTAATTGTAAGTTAACATGACAACAAATCATATATTCCCACTTTATCTCCACAACACCACTCACTTATGCTTTTTAACAAAATTAAAATACAAGGCATGGCTATTGCACTACTGATTTGGGCATATGAATTTTAAGGGATTAAAAACATTACAACAAAAGAGCACAGTGTTAGTTCTTCCTCAAATCACAACTTCTTCTCAAGTTTTTAAATGATGTGTTATTAGCAAACAATACCATGATCCATTCCCACAAGACAAATCATAGAAAGCTATGAAGACATTAGAACTAATTCATTCTAATCTTTGTAGGCCAATAACACCATGTTCAAATGAAGGAAAAGCATATCTAATCACCTTCATATATGACTCTAGTAGGAAAACATAGGTGTATTTTTTTTATAAGAGAAACCTAAAGCTTTTAAAGCCTTTAAAAATTTTAAAATGCTTGTTGAGAAGGAGGTAAGTAAGCAAATAAAAGTACTTTGCACTAATCACAATGGAAAATATATCTCACAAGAATTTGCAAAATTTGTGAAACTCACGAAATTAAAAGGCAAGTTACAGTAGCTTACATCCCTTAGCAAAATAGTGTGTGTAAAAGGAAAAATTGCACAATTCTAAATATGGTGCGAAACATCTTGCAAAGAAGTGGTGTTTTAAAAAGTTTTTGGTCTGAAGCTCTTAGTTGGAGCATTCATATATTAAATAAAAGTCTCAAGTTTGCTATTTAAAATATGACACCAGAGGAAGTTTTGAGTGGATAGAGACAAGTTGTGAATTATTTATAATTTTTTGGTGTATAGATTATGCCCATATTTCAAATGAGAATAAGAGAAAGCTAGATGACAAGAGAGAAAAATATATTTTTCTTGGTGTTAATGATCAATTAAAGCTTATAAGCTATACAATCCTGACACCAAGAAAATTATCATTAGTTGAGATGTTGTCTTTAATGAAGAGAAGTTCTGGTTATAAAATAATGATAGTGTTAGTCAACAAATTCTTGTTAATTTTGATGATGAGGAGGAGCAAGGGCAACATCCTTATTAAGAGTGAGTAAATACAAGAAGCCACTCAAAATATTCTAGTAACTAATTAAAGCCCATTTACAGCTGAATCATAGAGGCCTCAACATGTTTGAAGAAGACCAACATGGACAATTGATCATAAGGTAATTGAAGTTAACTAAGATAATGACCTATTTATGCATTTTGCATTGTTATCAAATTATGATCCTACCACCTTTGAGGTGGCTATTAAAGAATTTAAATGGAGAAAGGTTATGGATGTTGAGATTACATCTATCAAAAAAATGATACTTAGGAGCTATGTTTCCAAAAAGGTAAAAAATAATTGGTGTAAACTAGGTTTGCAAGACAAAATTGAAGAACAGTGATGAAGTTGACAAACACAAGGCACACTCAATAGCCAAAGGCTACAAATAGAAGTTTGGAGTTGATTATAAAAAAGTGTTTGCTTCAGTTGCAAGGTATGACAGAATCAAATTAATGATTGCATTGGTAGCTCAAAACTCATAGCCTATCTTCTAATTGGATGTGAAATAAGTATTTCTCCATGAAATTTGAAAAGAAGAGGTATCCATCGATAAACCTCTTGGTTATGTGAAACTCAACAATGAGTACAAAGTGTATAAGTTGAACAAGGCTTTATATAGATTAAAACAAGCTCTACAAGCTTAGTATAATTGTATAGAAACTTGTTTTTGAAGGAAAGATTTCAAAAATGTCTTTATGGACATACACCTTTTATAAAGATTGATGATGGAAGAAAAAATGCTCATCGTTTGCTTATATATAGATGATTTAATTTACACTGGAAATAATACTACCATGTTTGAAAGTTGTAAGAAATCCATGATGGCTAAATTTAAGATGTTTGATCTTGGCATGATGCATTATTTTCTTGGCATTAAAGTGATGCAATCCTTTATTGGCATTTTTATTTTTCAAAAGAAAGCATGTGCAAAAAATCTTAAACATGTTTCAAATGAAGGGTTGTAATCTTGTAAATACACCATTTGAGTTTTGTTTGAAGTTAAACAAAAATAATGGAGGACAAAGGTTGACGACACTCTTTATAAACAAATAGTAGGGAGTTTTATGTATTTGACTACAATAAGGCTTAGCATAGCGCATGTTGTATGTGCCATTAGTAGGTACATAGAGTGTCCTATAGAGATTCATCATTTGGTTGCAAAAAAAGTTTTTTGATATTTACAAAGTAATAAGAAGTTTAGGCTATTTTACAAGAAGGGAGAAAAGTCAGAACTATTTGGCTTTACATATAATGATAATGTAGGAGATTTAGATAATCAAAAGAGCATACATAGGTATGTTTTCTTGTTAGGGACTAGAGCTGTTTTGTGGTAATCAAAGAAATAACCTATTATCACATTATGATCTACTGAAATTGAATTTGTTATTGTAACAGCTTGTACTTCTCAGGCTATTTAACTAAAAAAATTCTTAGAAAGTTACATTTCAAAAAGGATAGGCCTACTCATATTTATTGTGACAATAGTTTAACAACAAAGTTTTCAAAAAAAATTTGTTCTGTAATGTCAAAACAAGCACATAAATGTAAGGTATAATTTCCTAAGAGATCTCATGAATGATGGTGTCATTAATCTAATTTATCATAGAAGAGAATACCAAGTTGTTGATATTTTCACCAAATCTCTCAAGTTGACTGCATTTTAAAAGCTAATGAAGTTGCTTGGTATTGGTTTACATGAATTAAACTAAATGTTTGCAAACTTTTAGTTTAAGGAAAGGCTGTTGAGAATATATAGTACTATTCTACTCCCTAGGAGTATGTTATTAGTGGAGTAGTGGGTTATTTTTACTTTTTTAAAAAATTTATTAAAATATTAGTTTGTTATTTTTCTGAGACTTTAACATTGGTACCTTATTGGCTTTTGCATGGTAGTTATCTTGTTTACATGTTAGTCTTCATAATCAATTTTTTTTTGTATTAAAAATCCTGTATACAAAGAGCTTCTATATGTTTTAGTTTGTGTACAGAGAAATAAAAGATTTTCCTTCATCTTTATCTTCTTTCCTCTTATATATATATATATATATATTGCAACAACACTGTCAGCTCATTTCCATATAATATATCATAGTTGGAATGGCTCCGCCACAAGAGAATCTTTGATCTAGTGGCGCTGTCACAAGTCTTCGCAAAGGGATGCAAAACACTTATCACATTGGCTCTAATCCCTTGAAAGAGAACCTCACTGCATAGATGAATGATTACTCTTTGGGGTTTGATTGGCAACGCATCGATCCAAAGATATATGATGTTTAGGTTGATACACTACAAAAAAACAGCAAATTTGCGACGGAATTTCGTTCCATCGCAAGTTCATCGAAAATTCGTCACTAATTCCGTCACAGAAATTAGCGACGGAATTTGTGATAGAAACTTTCCCTCGCAAATATTTCCGTCGCTAATCCGTCGCAAACTCAATTAGTGACGGAATTCAGTGACAGAAATTTTTGCCACTACTAAGTGTGATAGTCAATTCCAGTTTTGTGATAGAAATTAGTGACGAAATATTCCGTCACTAAATTAGTGACGGAATTAGCGACGGAATATATGTCACAAAATTTTCCGTCGCTAATCCGTCGCTAAATTCGTCGCAGATTATTTAAATATTATTTTTTAATGATTTATATGATATAATGACTTAAATATATATATATGTATATATGAAATGGTTGCAAATTAGTGAAATATTATTAATTGTGTGTGTATATATATATATTATAATTTAATAATTTATATGTTATAATTTAAATTAATAATTTAATAATTTCAATATGAAAATAATAAAATGTGATAAATAGTAATGTGATTAATTATTCTATGAGTAATAAAAGGCCTCCATTCATGTTCAAAAATTTAAAAATGTATAATTTATTTATTTTAAGTCATAAATTAATATAAATATAAAATATATTTAATTAACTAAAAATAGTAAAAAAGTTTACAAATTTAAAATCATGATTTAAACAACTATGTATAAGGGATGATTGAAAAAATATATACAAAATAAATAAAAATGAAATAAATATTTCACTCAACAAAATTCAAAAAATAAATGATATAATGAAATTATGACATGTCTGTTTTCCAAAATTTTATACATATTAAAAATGACTCCACTCAGCCATTATCCTTCAATCACATCATGTCTCTCACCTCTTTGTGCTCCTAATCGATTTCCTTTCTTTGTCATGGTGTAAACTCTTAGTTAAATTCACACATTCTTGATGGTATTTCTCTATTTCTGTTAGCACTTTTTTAAGTGATTGTGTCAAGGTTTTTTCTTGTTCGAAAACTAAGTCTTTCTCTCATTTAAATGTCAAATCTCTCAAATTCTCTTAAAAGAAGCAAAGACTAAATACCGAGAGGTGCAAAATCAAAAAAGAAATGGAGGGTATGATCTAAAGTCTAATACATATTATATAGCTACGTAGTTAGAGAGAAAGAATAATATAAAAGAGTATGTATCCAATTTATTTTATTTTTACACCTATTCCTTTTTTTCCCCTAATCTCCTTTAATTACACTATATGCAAAAACATAAGTAATATCCTTTTTATTTTCTTTCATTTTCAATTGAGATTTGATTTTTGTTGGTTCATATTTGTTTCCAATTAAATTTGCAATGATTTTTCATTTCCTACACATGAGATTCCAAGGGATAAGAAAGCTTTTTTTTCCCCTCCTAACAAAGGAAAAAAACTTGTCAAGATGATTGTTCTTAATATGAAAATTATCATGATATGTTATTAACTATGGTTTACCAATCTATTAAATCTTGCTAAGTAAATTATTTAATTACTCAACTCCTAATTTATAAAAAATAAAAATAAGTGTTAGTAAATTTAACTATAACATAATGTTGTATTCGTTAAATAATATGAAAAATAATTTTTTTTTGTAGACTACATAGTAATTTATGTCATTAAATTATAAAAAGGTATGTTACATATAATTTTGTTAATGTAAAATTTTTATATAAATTATGAGTTGGTGACTTTTTTTTAATTTTCACTCTCTTAATAACTTACGTTGAGATTTGACCTTAAGTACGAGTAATTTTTTTTTTTAACAATTCAATGTTATATAATTGGACTTTAAAATAATTTTTCTTTTGTATTACATATTTATTAAGGGATTTGAAAATAAATATCTATAGAATTTTATCTAAATTTAGTACTTTAATATATACTTTTATGTGTGTGTGTGTGTGTGTGAGAAAGTTGGAAGTATATACTATAGTAGAAGAAAAGTTCATAATATCTATTCTCTCAATCTACTTTGAAAGTTTTTTAATCCTACTTAAATTGAAGTTAAGCTCATATTTTTGTTAAAGTGTATAAGCTTTTTAATTTTTATATATATATATATATATGATAATATAGAAGTTGTTGAATTTGATATAATAAATGAATATTGACATAGTTATTGTTTGTATTTTAACATTTTTTATTATTATTTAATAACTCTTCAATTTTGATAATAAGTTTAACTATTACTACTTTATTATAAAATGAAGATACTTTTTTTACTTCAAAAAAAGAGAGAATAATTTGTGTTTATTGGGATGAGTAATTTTTTTTCCTAATAAAAACTTAGAAACTTGAAATTTAAAATCCATTATGCTTTTATACTAAAATTTAATTGAATAACATCCCTAAAAAAAAAATTAATTGAATAACTCATAAATCAATTTGATTAGAAGATGTATTTCTAATGAATAGAATAAGTTTTTATTTGTAATTTTTTATAAACTAAAAATAAAAAAATATGGTAAATTATCAAACTTATTTAAAGAAATGAAAAAGGGTAATTTAAAAATAATAATAGGTGATATATATAGTATAGTGATTTATTTTTTATCAAGTTTTTTAATTAAAGTTTGATGAGAATATAATTTTTTTAATAATAATATGAAATATATATATGATTTTTATAAAAAAGTATATGATTCATTAATTAAATTATAGATTTATTATATTTTAATTAAAAAATCATATATATATATATTATGTTTAATTAGAAAAATTTAATAAATATTAGTATAGTCCGTAATTCCAAATAGTAGTGTGATTAATTAATGGATGGCTCTTGTACTTTTTTGAAACTGCAAAGACCCAAGATCTTAATTAAACGGATATAATTCTTTATTAGAATACTTGGCAAGCTAGTGAATTATCAAATTAGTAGAGAATCTAAGTCAAAGAAAACGCATATCTTTAACAATTACTTTGGACTTTCAATCAGCACTATTCTGCAGAGGCCACGAGAGAGCAATTATCAAATTTAAATTCCACATCCTTCAACCCCAGATCAATAGCCATAGGAATAACTGCCATTGCTTTGGCCACAAAACCCAATGAAACCACACAAGAAGTGCTGCATAAGTTTAAAACAATGGCTTTGGAGCCAATATTTTTATATTTAATTCATATTAATTTGTTTAAAAAAATAATTTTGGTTTTTTTCTTTAAATTATATACATGTATATGGAGATTTTAAATTATTAACTGTAAGATGCATTTAATTTAAGAAAGTTAAACATTCTAACATTATCTTGATTTTAAAAACTATAAGAGTAAATTATACAAAGTTTTATCAAATTTTATTGAAATAAAAAAAATCTTTCATTTATTTTTAAAATATATATTCTAGTCAAATTTTAAGCTTTTTAACTAAGATATCTTTCATAATATATATATATATATATATATATATATATATATATATATATGGAGTTTACAAGAGGCGAGAGTAATGTATAAGCAGTCAATTAAATTACTTCTATATCTTTACTTGGTTTAATTATTATGTTGGTTTTTTATTAATTAATTTTAATTTGATAAGTTAAATTTTGTTTGTTTCAATATAGTCTTTTAATTTTTAATTAGCATCATGTCCATCTTTTAATTTTATTTACTATTTCAAAATGATTATTATCTTTTATATAATATTTCTGAATGTTTTTTCAAAAATGTAATAAAAAAATGAATATGGCACAAATTAAAAATTAAGAGACTTAATAAATCAAAAAAAGAAATCAAGCTACGTGCCAAACAATAAAATTTTGGGGAAAAAAACTACTGTTTAGATCATAAAATTAAATTATTTATTCTAAAATATTTTACATTTTATAATTATTTGAAAAAACGAAAAAAAATCTAATATTTTAAGTTTCACAATGCACCAAAGTAAATAAAATTGCTATTAATAATCAATATTTTGCACAATCTTTATCCTTTAAGACTATTGTTAGTTACAATATGAGATTATTAAGAAATTTTTCCATAATTTTGTACTAGCACCAGGATTATATGCTACAAAAAAATTCCACTTAATTTTCTATAATTAAAGAAGAGATGCTGAATGATTCTCATAAACGAGTGGGAATTGAGAATGAAATTGGGAAAGTGAGATTGAATATTTAATGCAAATATAAACAAATCAAAAGAAATTATTTAATTCATCAATGCACCCAAACAACTCAAGATAAATTAGATATTAGCAAGAATATATATATATATATATATATATATATATAAGATCAAGATTAGAGAAGATATTGTGAAAATGGTACTTGATATTAAATACGTACTCTGAACATTAATATGTTACCATTTGCATGCATAATTCAGTTTTGGTTCAATTATTTATAATTATAGCATTATATACATCACAATATTACATACAAAACAACTAAAAAGTTACTATAATTAACTAGTGTCAATTATTGATTTCTATTTTGGCTCGATTATCAATAAGTATTGCATTATATATAGATATAAATATATATGTATATCAATATTACATACAAAAAAAGAAACATTTTATTAGCTATTCTAAAATTTACGTATTAATTTTAAGAGTTTATCTTTAATTGAAGTTGGTAAAATATATTTTTTCCAAATTTAAGAAGCTCGCTGGTTAGTTGTGGTTATTGTTGAGATATAAATGTTGATAAAATCATGTTAAAATGGTTAGTCTTTTTGCTTTAAGTTTCAACATAAAGAAGTGGACGCCTTTGCATACCTTAATTTTGTCATGAGTTAAATGTAATAGCAGATGAAATGAAATGGGAGAGGTCAGAGGTGGTATAGAGAAAGATTAAATAAAAAACAACCATATTTTACATTTTGAAAAGACAAGAAATAAAACGATTTCTCTCTTCCATTATCTTATATATATATTTTAAACCTCTCAAAATATTTTTATATTATTTTGGTCAAAATGCAAAAACCTCCCTTTAATTGTAAGGGATTGTTTAATTTATTTCTTTTAATTTAAAAGTTGATCATAAATTCTTTAGACTATTCATTTTGTTCACCTAGTTTCTTTTAATCTATATAAATAAGCAGTACTAAGATTTTTGACCAAAAAAAGAGATCATATTGCATAAAATTAAAAATTTAGACAACTGATAGTCACTTTTTTCAAATTGGAACGAGGAATTTATTTGGATTTGAACTTTTTTTTTTATTTTTGATCCAAACGTAATGTAGGGGACAATAGATGGAGCTGGGAGGTACATGTTGAAAGTTCAAAGTTGAAAGGCGTAAACAATGACTCTTGGCTATTCTACAGAAGAAGGAAAATTGATATTAGTCTCATTTATAAATAATAAATGCTACAATAATAATTAAAACATTAAAAGCTTTGGAAGGGTGTTGAAAAAGAGGAGAAAGAGACGGGGTGAAAATTAAATCCAATTGTATCATCTTAAAGGTATAGCAAAGTCTTTTGGCTGAGTGATATAAAATAGAAAAAATATATATAGATAAAAAATAATTTTTATAATTTTAATTTTAAAAAGAAAAATCTCCCATTTACTGATTTTCGATTTCCTTTATAAATTCGGTCAACTCAATTAGTTTAATAGCATGTTCGATTTCTTACTTTTTTTTTGTTCTTATAACTTTAATTAATATTATATACTTCATTTGAAACTTGTTGTATTGTTTATTTTTTAAATAAAGTAAATTATATACTTTTTTAAATTTTGATAAAATTACACATATTTTTTATTTTTAAAATATATTTTTTAATTTTTTTTACTAAAGTACCTTCTATAAAAAAATGCAAGATAGTTAGTACAGAATATTTTATTTAAAAAAATTTAAAATTAGATTGACATATAATATAATTTTTTATTTTATGATAAGTCCATGTTATTTTAATAAAATTTAGGAGAAATTTACATAACTTACTCTTTTAAATAAGAAAAAAAATTATAAATAATCAATTTTCTTTTTGTCAAAATTTTCTATAAATTTGTGGACATTAGTTTTTTGGTACCAATAATGGGTTGGGTTCTGTAATCTTTGTTACCTCTTTTTTTTCACCGAACGCCCTTCCAAATCTCATGAGGACCCAACTACACACACATCAAACGACAAGATCTAGTGGCAAGGCAGTTTTTAGACTTAATCATGAGTCAGATTGTAGGCTTTAATATATCAAATTTTTGTACGAAAAAAATAAAATAAATTAAAAATTTAATTCACGACTGTATTTATTTATATTACGTCCTTGTTGCTGACTAATTCAGGTACCCATTTCTGGGCACTCTTTCGATAATTTATTTATATTACGGCCTTGTTGCTTTTTAATATTCTAATTATAATTTTTTCTATAATAATAACAATAAATACATATATGAATTCCTGACCATTGTCATATTATAATCCCAGATGCAAGACTTCTGAATTTGAACAATAGCGGTGGGATTTTACTACGAAAACAAAAAAATTTTAATTATGAAGGCATATTTTTAATTGGTTGAGCTTTTAAAATAATTTTAAAATATAAGATTTTTTATAATAAATATTTTCTTTTTCAATTGAAATTTTTATTTTTATGGATAAAATTTTTTAAGTATTATTTTTAAAAAGTTAAAATTTTTATTTTTTCTTTGTAATTATATTTTTTATCTTTATAATTAAAATTTTTATCTTTTTACAAATTTTCTTTTAACCAAGTGTTATCCAAACACAATCAGATGATCCATAATTTGCTAAATGGATCCAAGCGTTCAAATATTGTTCAACGTGACCTTCACTTGACACGCCAATTGGAGACATTCAACAACTTTCCCCAGTTATCAATAGTCGTCTTTACTTAGTGTAAGAAAGTAGAGTAGACATATAACAAATCGGATTATGTGTAAACCCACGAATACGCGAGCGACTTTGCTTCGTTATCATCAAAATTTAAAATAATCATAGTTAAATATGTGTAATCTTAAATTTAAAATAATAATAGTTAAATACGACTTTAAATAGAGATATTTCCTAAACCAGTTATGACTTTTGAGATTGAAAAAAATTTATCAATAATTTTTAAATTATGCTATCAAAATATACTTAACAAAAATTTTCTATATCTACAAGCCTTAAGCTTATTCTTCAAATGAGTATATGAATTTCCTCCCTTAAATTTTTTTTTAATACAGATCATTTTTCTCTACAAAAAAGCATTTATCTTTAATTGTAAAAGATTAAAACTTTATTTTAGTTCTTATTATAGTATTGATTGGCTCTTTTAAAATTTTTTTATCAATTTATTAGTTAAGAGCTTAATTGTGTTAACGTGAAATATGTGCTTTTTTTTAAAATAACACCGTATCATTTTATTATTTATAAAATGATGAAATTAAAATAAAACCACACTTTCAAATATTAAATTATTTAAAATATTTTTTGGCAAGAGCTAATTAATACTGAATCTATTTTTTATTATAAAAAATCCATAAAATTTTGAGAGTTAAGAGCAAAAAAAGAATCTAATAGAAATCAAACTAATATATTCAATACTTGATTAGGTTTGTTCCTATAAAAGAATCTAATAGAAATCGAACAAAAAAAGAATCTAAAGATTAAAAATAGTATCCCTGGACTCGAGGACAATAAATTGAAATTTTGTTCCTGTAAAGCGATTATAAATAGGACTAAACTCATGTTCTTCAATTAAAACCATATGTTTATCGTAATATTATTGAAAAATTTATATGTTTATTATATTTTAATTAAACAATTTAATTTACCATGAAGGGACACCTCAATATTGTTATTTAATTTGTTTTCATCTGGACAATTTTTATGGACCAAGACATTTATTTTTCCTGCTAACCTTTATGACAAGTCCCTTTATTGCGTGTCAAAGACTCTGTGAAATGCTGAACAGACCCATTGCTTTTACTGCACCAATTGTCCTTTTGAGCGTCAACATCACAATTTTAATTTGGAAAAATCATGGCCCTTCAGTTGATCCAACGGCTAGAAAGTGAAGGCTGTTTGTAATACAGCTAAGCACACTTGAGTGAAGGTTCGTCTTTCCACTCCCGTGAAGCACCCCTCATATTTGTTGCAATAGTAGAACCCCCTTCTGCAAACAGTGTTCTGGCCGGTAGTTCTGCTCCTCCTCGTCGCCGGCAAATGTCTGTCTGCCTTCTCCTCCACGTTCTGCAGTCGTTCCCCCCATAAAGAGCACCCAACTTCCAAGAAGCCCCAACTCAGATCTGTAGGTTTTCTTCATCTATTTTTGAATTTGCTTTATTAAGTAAATCAAATTGAATAAGGTTGAGCTAGAACTACTCAGATCTCTTGTTTTGATAAATGAGTTAAATGATAAATGGTGATCTTCTTGTTGTCTGTATTGATTTTGTATTACCCAAATAGAATTTTTTTCGTTTATGATTAGTTTTTTAAAATCTTACAGCCATATACGGTATAAAATGATTTTTAGTTAGATTTATTTATTTTACTTGTCCATACTTCATACTTTTGTAGATGTTGAAGAATTCTATGACCAATGTGATCCTGTTTAGCTACACTCTCCTTAGTCCTCTGTGGTTGTGTCATTTTTCTGCATTCTTCAATGTGTTGCTGATATTTTTTGAGGCATAGCATGTGAAGTCTTTGTGTGCAGCATCAATTGCATTTTTAAACAATAAATGGGACTTTTAACTTGTTGCTGTTAGATGGTAAAATGCAGTTTGAGCCTCTCATTAAAACTCAGATATCATTCTATTAGTTTTTGATAAGGTTTAAAGGTGTTTTTGAACTAATTTCAGGTTAAGTATTTTTTTCTCTTCATGATAATTAAAAACCCAATCATATAGGTCATATGTATATAAATAATTTGATAAAAATAATTTTGATATAATGTATCTTTTAGTTTTAAATCATTAAAACTTGTTTGTTTGTGCCTTTTGAAGCTCAAAAGTTGTTTATTTTTTTTAAGAAATACTTGTTTTTAAATTTAGTGATATTTTGCAAAGTCTTTACAAACAAAGTGATTGTTTTTAAGTGATAGTAGTAGTTTTTTTACTGTGAAAATTAAGTAGAAAATTGTTGTTTGTCCTTTAAAAATAGTAGCAAAAGTAATTTTTTTCAGAGGCAATTGTATACCCATTCAAAAATGTTATTTACTATAACTATCCTTAATTATTTTCATGGAACCTCTATTATAAAGTCAAACCCTTATATGTCCCTTTTTCATAATTTGATAGTTAAAAGCACTTTTTTTTTTTAAGATTTACTAAACACAAATGCTTCTCAAACTTTAATAGAAATGTTTAGCAATTGATTTTGCTAAATATAAATTGTTCTAACTTACAACACTTGTAAAATTCTATTAAAGACAAAATTTTAAAATAAATAAAAAATCACAACAATCCCATACAACTTCATAAACAAGAAAACTACGTAATTAACCCAACTTTTAAGAAAAATGGCCTATTCCAAGTTAATATATGTATAAAAATTGGAAGAAACCAACATTATTTATTGGCTTTGGAATAATGTGGCACACCTTCTTCTTGGACTCTATGCACTTTTTTTTTTCGTTCAAGTTTTTGTGTAAAATTTTTTGAAATACATGAATTAAATATAGAAATTGAACCAAGAGCACTCTTTAGAATATTTTGATACTTTATTTGGTTAGTGTTATAACTAATTATTAAATAAATTTAGATGTTAATTAGATGGTTAACGATTAAAGTGTCATCAAATTTTGAGAAAATATGTTCTTTTCTCCTTATAAAATACATATCTCAATTATTTGACTTATGAATCTTATCTTATATTATCTAGTTTTTGAACTTAACACACATGATTTTAACCAGAAGCAATTATATAGAAAATTTGAGAAATTTGTTGTGTATATGAATTAGACAAACCTTGATGATAGGTCAGTTTGAGGAAATTGACTTTGTTTAACTTGAAAACAATATTTTCAAATAAAATTCAATAAATATTTACATAAAAGAAAATTCAAAACTTGTTTAAGAACTATTATGTAGATCCTTTACATAGGCTTCTTATGTTGATTTTCATTGTTCAAGTTATTTCTTTTTCTACAACATGTAGATGTAATGATGAAATTATGTATCAAAAATGCATACATGGACTTTGTGGTTAGTTCTCAAATTTTGCAAGAGAATGTTTTTTGAGACTATACTGTACAACTTTAATGTTATTGTTGCTAGTCCTTATGATTGAGGATCACTGCTTGGAATTGGACTTATTCAAATTTCTATTGTCTCTAAATATGTTTATCCAATTACTTAACATTAAGCACATTACTAAGAGTGGCCCAATTAATATTGGGGGAAAAATAAAGTAAGTAGGCCATTATAATATTTGGTCACAAACTCTTTTATTTTTTAGTTCTAAAAAAGTAGCTACAAACCATTATAGCTTTGTAGATAGATCTGTGGTGGCTATTGAATATTTGTTGGACTATTTTATGACTACTTGAAGACAGATTATTAGGAGATAGAATGGAGGTGCCGGAAAATCGAAGATGGATGTATAATAGAGTTGATTCGAGTCATCAACATTTTATGAGAGAGTTTGAGGAAGGCGTCAAGGAGTTTCTTACTTATGCATGCCAATTGCCTTCCTTTTTACAGTCGGAGAAGCTTAGGTGTCCATGTGCCCGGTGTAAATGCAAAAACCATCTATGTCTTGATGAGGTGAAGGTGCATATTTATAAACATGGATTCAAGCCAGACTACTACATATGGACTAGTCATGGCGAAACGTTGACTGACTATCATTCACCCGTGTGTTCAATGGCCGATGTCCAACATGTCTCACAAGGGTCACTTGGAAATCAACTAACACAATATGAGACCATGGTGATAAATGCAGTTAGGCCAAGTTTTAGGGATAACTATAACACAAGTGTTGAAGAGATGCCAAATCCAAATGCAAAAGCATTCTATGACATGTTGCATGCTGCACAACAACCCTTGTGGGAAGGTTGTGAAGAGGAGTCTGAACTTTCAGCAGGTGTGCAGTTACTAAGCATTAAGACAGAGACTAACATGTCACAACAAGGGTACAATTTAGTGTCACGGCTTATGCGGAGGACACAACCTAAAGACACTCGTATGCCTAGAGACTTGTATCAAACAAAGAAGCTAGTGTCAAAATTAGGGCTTGGTTATATGAAGATTGATTGTTGTGTGACTGGGTGTAGTTGTATTATAAAGATGATGCAGATGCAACCCAATGTAAGTTTTGTGGTGAAGCACGATATGCTGCGAGAAATTGTGGTGGAAGAAAAAAGAAAATTGCAACCAAGCAGTTGTGGTACCTACCACTAATTCCTAGACTTCAAAGATTATTTGCTTATGAAAAAATAGCAAAGGAAATGAGGTGACATTATGAGAACTGTCGAGATTTTGGCATCCTTAGTCATCCATCAGATGGAGAAGCGTGGAAGGTGTTTGATAGCACATACCCTGACTTTGCTTATGATCCAAGAAATGTTCGACTTGGGTTATGTGTTGATGGCTTTACGCCATTTGGCCAATATGGGAGAAAATATTCTTGTTGGCCAGTCATCATCACTCCGTACAATTTATCACCAGCAATGTGCATGAGACAAGAGTATATGTTCTTAACACTGATTATCCCTGGTCCTACCAATCCCAAAGGAAAAATAGATGTTTATCTGCAACCACTGATAGATGAATTAAAATTATTATGGACTGAGGGTGTGTTAACATATGATGCCTCGTTGAGACAGAACTTTCAGATGCGTGCTGTATTATTATGGACAATCAATGACTTCCCAGCATATGGCATGTTGTCTGGTTGGATGACAGCGGGCAGATTATCATGCCCTATATGTATGGAGAATTCGAAGTCATTTCAACTGAAGTATGGGAGGAAAACATCTTTCTTTGATTGTCATCGACAATTTCTTCCCTCTGATCATGCATACAGGAGAAATAAAACTTCTTTTTATAAGAACAGAGTTGAGAAATCTATGCCTCCACCACGATTAGATGGAGAGAAAATTTGGCAAAGAGTATGTAATATGCCAAAAGTGACTGAGTTAGGAGAACTTGTACCAATTGAAGAGTATAAGGATACTCACCATTGGACAAAACAAAGCATATTTTGGGAATTGCCATATTGGAAAACTAACCTCATTCGACATAATCTTGATGTTATGCATATTGAGAAAAATGTGTTTGATAATGTATTTTATACCGTCATGGACACAAAAGGAAAGACTAAAGATAATACACAAGCTCGATTGGATGTGGAAGAATATTGTCGCCGAAAAGAATTAGAACTTATCAATAGTGGAGGGAAAGTTTTGAAGCCTAAGGCACAATACACTTTGAATATAGAACAAAAACGAGCTATTTGTCAATGGGTAAAGAACCTGAGACTCCCTGTTGGGTATGCATCTAATCTAGCTCGATGTGTTAACATGAAGGAAGCAAAGTTATATGGAATGAAGAGTCATGATTGTCATGTGTTTATGCAACGTTTGCTTCCTATTGCCTTTGGTACTTTGCCTGAAACTGTATGGAATCCTATAAACGAGCTTAGTCAGTTCTTTAGAGAACTTTGTTCAACTACATTGACGATAGCTCAACTAGAGTTATTAGAGCAGAACATTGTTGTAACATTATGCAAGTTGGAGAAGGTCTTTCCCCCTGGGTTCTTTAACTCAATGGAGCATTTGCCTATCCACCTTCCTTATGAATCAAAAGTTGGGGGACTCGTTCAATATCGATGGATGTATCCTTTTGAAAGGTAATGAGGCCTATTATTATATGCTTGGAATGAATATATGTTTGAAAGGTAATAAAACTTGTTTACCTCTCTTATGTAGGTTCCTTCAGAGATTGAAGCAAAAAGTCAAAAACAAAACTCGGGTGGAAGGATCTATATGTGAAGCTTATATAATTGAGGAGATTGCAACATTTTGCTCACATTACTTTGAGCATGATGTGCCATCAAGAATTATGAGACCTCTAAGAAATAATGATGGTGGAGAATCGAGCCTACCGACAATTTCTATTTTTAACTATCCTGGAAGGCCTGCTGGAGAATGCAAGTCTCGTTTCTTGAATGACCAAGAAGTGGAAGCCGTCATAAAATATGTTCTAATAAATTGTGATGAAGTGCAACCTTATATCAAGTAAGTGATATTGGTTATATATCACTTATTTGTATATGCTTAACACATTTCTTTGTTATGCAGTTTATTTGTGCATGAATTAACTTTGTCTAATCCTCAAATTATGGATACTGAAATAGAAGTTTGGATAGAAGCAAATTTTCCCTCATGGTTTCGAGAACATGTAAGTAGTAATAAATTTAAATTAAATATATCTTTAAACTAACCTTAACTCACATAAAATATTAAAAAATGTCATACAGGTTCAAAATCCAGCCAACAATATTTTGGATCCATTTTTACATGACATTGCTCGAGGACCAAAGAGAAGTGTTAGAACTTGGCCTATTTACTTTGTTAATGGGTACAAGTTTCACATTCATTCATTGAGCCATCGAAAATCAACAATAAATAGTGGTGTATGCACTAAGGGGACTGACTTTACACAATCAGAATATGACTTCCATGGCATTTTAGAAGAAATTGTGGAGATTGAATATACGGGAGTTCCTGTGAAGCGATTAGTATTATTCAATTGTCAATGGTATGATCCTTCACCTAATCATGGTATGAGAGTTCACAAACAATATGGGATTGTGGAAGTTCATGAATTAAGAAGGTATAACAAGTTTGATCCATTCATATTTGCACAACAAGCGACGCAGGTGTACTACGTGTATTATCCTAGTTGTCATCAAAAGGCTAATTGGTTAGCCGTAATCAAGGTTAAGGCCCGTAGCATAATTGATGCTCCTACATCTGAAACAAACATAGGGGCATTTCAGGTGGATGGATTAGAAGTTATACTACCTACAATTATCCCGAATGATGAAGTCCATAACTTAAGAGACACTGAAGGTTCTTATGAAGAAATAGATATGTCAACTGCTAACATAGTTTATGATGATGATGAGAATGATGATGATGATGATGATGATGATGATGAAGATGATGATGATGATGGTGGTGGTAGTGGTGGTCATGGTGATGACAATGACGATGACGATGATAATACATAAATTAGGGTTAGGTTTAATTTAATTGAGTTTATTTTTTAAAATAATATATGTTTATTTTTTGAGTGTGAATTTATTTAATTATGTCTTGTTCTTTTTCTAATAATATATTTTTATTCTTTAAGTATAAATTTATTTTATTTACATTATTTATTTATTTTTTGTCAATTTATATTGTATCAAGATTTGTTATTGCATGTGTAGATGTCAGGTCGTGGCTCTAGGCGAGGTCGTGCCCGATGGAGTACCTCTGCACCACCACCTCTGCACCCTCAACCATCTCCTGACCCTCCAATTTCAGCATCTGCATCAGTTCCTATAACGCCAGCTGCATCAATTGCATCTACATCAGCTCCAATTATGCCTGAATCATCTAGGAGACCTGCAGCATCACCTATATCATCTCCTCCAGTACCATCTCCTAGCTCCCAACACTCACATCCCACTTCTCAAGGTCCTTCTGCTAGTTCTACATCAATGCCAACTATCGAACCTTTTGGCCGTGACCCCACAGATGGTCGAACATGGTTGTATCCTGATAAGCATATGTAAGTCATTAAATTTATATTATTTTATTTATTATTTAGTTAACAATTTAGTGGCATTATAACATTTTTAATTATTGTTAAATGATTAGGTTTAATCTTGTTGTTGCTGTTGTCCATGATATTCTCCCTGTAATCCAAGCAAAATTTGAACATGCATGTTATAATTGGAAAGTAACACCTCGTGAGGTCAGACAACTATGGTTTGATGAATGGGCAGTATGCATCTTATCTCATCATTATATATGTATCATGTGTTGATATTTTTTTCTTATTTTGTCTCTTTTTTTTTTGTATTGTTTATGCAGAAAAAGTATAAATGGCTGCCACAATATGACCAAATTATTAAACGCAATTGGAATAAAAAATGTGGGGATGTCTTGCGAAATGCAATGCACAGAGTCCGGTTAGATTTAGAAAAAGGGATCACGCCTAATTGGATCCCAGACAACGTAATGATCCAACTAAAGGACTATTGGCAGTCAGATGAATATAAGGCCATATGCCAGACAGCTAAAAATAACCGGGCATCTATCACAGGGGGCATGCAACATAAAGGGGGCAGCATTCCTTCAACTGAGCATAAGAGGAGGCTGGTAAATATTTAAATTCAAATGTAATTCTCGTTTATTTAATATATGAGGCAACTAATATCAATAAATAACTACAGACTTTATAGCTTGGAAGGCCACCTACAATGTTTGAATTGTTCAAGCATACGCATTATGATGAGGCAACTGGTCAATTTGTGGATCATAGGGCAGCTGAAGTTTATGTATGTATATATATATATATATATATATTTTTTCCTCACGGGATTGTGCTGATGGCCAGATGCCTAACTAGTTATAGTGCAAGTCTTGATTTTTTGTTTTTATTGCAATTGGATTTGTGCTAACGACTAGAGATCTGAATAGCTATAGTGTAAGTCTTTATTTTTTATTTTTTTTGTCATTGGACTCGTGTTGATGGCCGGAGGCCTGACTAGCTATAGTGTGTGTCTTGTCTTTTTTGTTTTAATTGTTACTGGACTTGTGCTGACGACCGGAGGCCTGACTAGCTATAGTGTGTGTCTTGTCTTTTTTATTTTAATTGTTACTGGACTTGTGCTGACGGCCGGAGGCCTAACTAGCTATAGTGTGTGTCTTGTCTTTTTTGTTTTAATTGTTATTAGACTTGTGCTGACGGCCAAAGGCCTGACTAGTTATAATGTGAGTCTTTATTTTTTGTTTTGGTTGTCATTGGACTTGTGTTGACAGTTGGAGGCCTGGCTAGTTGTAGTATGAATCTTCATTTCTTATTTTAATTGTCAGTAAACTTATGCTAACGGCCAGATGCCTGACTAATTGTAGTGTGTGTCTTCATTTTTTATTTTGATTGTTACTATACTTGTATCGACGATCGAAGGCCTGACTAGTTGTAATGTGAATCTTTTTTTTTATCTTAATTATCACTGGACTTGTGCTGACAGGTAGAAGTCTGATTAGCTATAGTGTGAGACTTCATTTTTAATTTAGTCACTAGGATTGTGTGATATTTTTTACTATGTTAATTGCTGTGTGGCTATCAAAATAACATTCTTTCTATGTACCTAATTGTGTAATTTTAATATTTAATGGCTTTAACTGTAATGATTGAATATATTTATAGTTTTACGATACTCATTTCTTATTATATGATCACATTTCATGTTAATACTATATGATAGAAAAGATGCTTAAACTTGTGCATACTTTTGGTTTTGGACACATTGTCATTATTTTTCTTATTGTAGAATTGCCTTTCTTTATTTCCTTTAACAGGCTGATTATTTAAGGCTTAAGAGTGCTAGAGCTTCAACTCAGGACTCAACAGGAATAGCATCAAATGATGTAGAAGATGATGATGAAGTCGCCTTATGGTTGGAGGCTGTTGGTGGTAAAAATAAAAAGGGTCGCATTTTTGGAGTAGGATCTGAGGCTCAAGATATTGATGCTATTTGTTCTCGTGGGACCTCTTCTTCCGTTCATAACTTCGGGCTTCATTCAGATTTTGAAGAGGAATTACGGAGGAGGATTGCCACAGAGACAGCACCTTTGAGACAGGAGAACCAAGAACTTAGAGAGCAGAATCAACGTATAACAGAGCAGAATCAACAAATATTGTCTCTGCTAGACCAGCATCAGCAAACACTTAATAGATTGCAAGAACTTGAATCACGTTTATCTCGTGGCCCATCAGATCCTGATGATTGTCCTCCATCATAAAGATGATTTTATTTTCTTCCTTTTATTTTAAGATATATGTTTTGTTGAGGATTGTTATAATTTCTTTAGAATGATTTTAATTGAGGATCATTTTAATATATCTATTACTTTTTATTGCACATTATTGCGTTATTATACTTTATTGGATAGGGAGAAACACTTAAACCTATAATTTTATTATTTAATAATAATGTTATTTTTAATTTACTTTACTTTATTACGCTTTTATTGTATTTTATTGGATAGGTAATCAAGTAATATTGATGTTAAATTCAAAAAAATATTTAATAATGAAATAAATTACATTAGCAATGAAATATTCCATTAAAAATTTGTCGCTGATTAGTGACGGAATTTTTGTCACAAATCTGTCACTGATTAGCGAAGGAATATCTGTCACAAGTCCGTCGGTAATTAGTAATAAAATTTTTGTCACAAATCCGTCGCTAATATTTCATCACAAATCCGTCACTGATTAGCTACAAAATATTTCGTCGCAAATCCGTCGCTGATTAGCGACAGAATATTCCGTCGCAAATCCTTCACTAATTAGCGACAGAATATTCTGCCACAACTCCTTCGCTAATTAGCGACGGACTCTTTCATTGCAAATCTGTCGCAGAATTAGTGACGAAATATTTTGTCACAAATCTGTCACTATTTAGCGACAGAATAATCCATCCCTAGTCCGTGACTAATCACTGACAGAATATTTTGTTTGAATTCCGTCGCTAATTAGCGACAAAAAATTCTGTCACTAATCCGTCACAAATTTGGAATATGTTATCCTAATAATTAGTGACGGAATTTTCTTTTGCGACAGAATATTCCGTCACAAATTAGCGACGGAATTTCAACTTCCGTCACAAATGAATTAGTGACGATGAAATTAGCGACGGAAAAAAATCCGTCACTAATTCATTTGCGACGGAATTATCCGCATTTAGCGACGGAAAATTCCGTCGCTAATTTCCGTTTTTCTTGTAGTGATAAGTTTTGTTTATAGCTAAGTTAGATCTAAACTATAGTACTATTTTTATAAAATGAACATTTGAAAAATATGTGATCCACTATTTAATTCCAATTGATCCCATCTAGAACCATAAAGCCAAGGAATAGTAAGACCTCTTTTTCTCAAGTTCTCCCTTAGCCAAAAGGAGTTGCGACAAAGCTTCCATCAAAAGTTGAGTACTCATAGGTGGATTATGAGCTTCCATATTGAATTCCACATAACGCTTTTTCTAATGTACGTTCCCTAATTAAACATGACAACAAAGTACTCTATAATTAAAATCTCAAATACATATCAAGCTAATGTAAGAAAGTATTTCTTTAAGATCATTTAGAAAAGAGAATAGCCTCAAAAATTCAAATATTCATCACCACAACAACTATATATATAACACTTTATAAGTTAAAAAAAATTACTAGAATCTTATAGTAAAATATTGTTGAAAAATCTTGGATTCAAATATTTATGAAAATCTCCAAAATATTCACTATAAACATATATATATATATATAATTTGAGAAAGTAAAAATTACTAGAATCATATATGTAAAAGTGGGAATTAATAAAAATAACAATAAAACCAGGCCATTTGATTTATTTCCAAGTACATTAAATAGAATGAGATTTAGGATCATATCCAATTTTTTAATGAATTAGATTTCAAGTAAAGTTTTATAAACATTTGTATTAAGTTTTTGGTAATATTTGAATTATAAAAAGTATTTACTTATCATATTTTTATTGAAAAATTTAACAATAAACACTAAAAAAACACATTTGAAATTTATTTCTTATCTCCAAAGTGCAAATATGACATTAAATTAATGTCTCACCACAACATAAAAATAAATTTATATGTAATTTTTTATATATTTATTATCAAGTTCTCTAATTAAAATATAATAAATTTATAATAATAATATGACAAATATATAATTTTTACAAATAAATATATATTTTTTTAATTAAATTATATACTTATCACATGTTATCTGAATTTAATAACACAAATATAAGAAAATACATTTAATTCTAATCCAACCACATAAACCTTACTTGATCATATGTTTGAGAGCATTCAAATGGCTTGTGTCAAGAAATCCACCTCCATTTAAGTATCTAATCCCACTTTAATATTTGGGATTTGGCAAGAAGCATGAACCTCAACCAAAGTCATGCTTTTCACCAAATTCTCCTTCAACTAGATGTATTTAAAGTGGACAACAATTCAAGATACATCTCATTAGCAAAAAAGCACATCAACCATGTCTAAGAAGCTTCAAAAATTCTTTCAATATTGCCTCTCCAAGCTCAAAAACCCCAGCCCGCAAATCCACTCACCTTCTTCCAAAAACTGGATCCTTTCCGGTGGCAAGCAACCCACAACCCCTTCTTTTGCCATAGCCAGAAGAAACGACGACGCAGCCACGCTATCAGATATCGATCGTTTCCTTTTCGAGAACTTCCAATCTCTATTCCTAGACAACGAAGATACTACCTCGAATAATAACAATACCAATAAGGTTTCTGATCAAGAAAACCCCGGAGTCCCGAAATCAGGCTCCGCTTCGTTCGAACCGACGCCGTTGGATCTTCTCGGTGCCCTCAGTGAGTCTTCGAATTCTGATGAGAGCATCGCCGTCTTGGCGTGCTCGGCGAGCCCGTATGAGGATTTTCTGCGATCCATGAAAGAAATGGTGGAAGCGAGATTGAGAAATTACGGGAGGGTGGACTGGGGATTTATGGAAGAGCTCTTGTTTTGTTATTTGAACCTGAACGAGAAGAAGTCACACAAGTTCATACTGAGTGCCTTCGTGGATTTGATCAACATTTTGCGTGAACGGTCATCGGAGAGAGCTCCGGCAAGGGCAAAGCCAAGGAGTGTTCGAACATTTAGGACTGGGAGGGAGATCAGAAGGGACAAAGAAGACGAAAGAAGTAACGTTGGAACTCGTGGAATAGAAAAACTGGACTAGGCTCAAGAAACACTTTTGGATTGAACTCTGAATTATTTTTTTTTTTTAAATCTCTTTAGCATCACGCATACAAGAAAAATCAATTCTGATTTTTACCTGTTAGTGCGCGAACAAAACACTATTTTATGAGAGAGAGAGAGAGATAAGCTTAGACATGTCCATGTGAAATATCGGTCATCCATGATTCCGAAATGTATGCATTATGGAGAAATACGAAAGTCACAGGGTATAATTTTATTTTATTTTAATCATGCAGCAAGATCAACTAGCACGTTAAAGATTGAGGAATTTTAGATGATTTTAAAAGTATAATTCTATATCAATTAACTATGTTTAAAAAATAAATTTGTTTAAATATTAACATGATGCACCCCTTACAAATTAATTCGTGGGGACTTGAAAGAAAAAAAGGAGTGGACATTATCTTACCAAAGTAAATCATAAATTTGGGACCATGTAAAATTTAACTAGACATATACATTTGAAATGAATTAAAGATAAGGAGGAACAAAAGAAAGGAAAGAAATATTTAATTTAATTATTTTTAAATTAAAAAATTATATCGAAATTTCAGCTTTTTTTTCTTCAATTATTTTTTTCAGTCTAATTAATATATTATATGTACCCATAACGACTTGGAAAGATTCATTATCAAGGCTAATTATCTTTTTTTTTTCACAGATATCCCCACTGATTGTTTTGCATGGAGTTGGGATGACGGGAATTTTTACTCTCACATAACTAGCTTTTTTAGCTCTGTCAAAGTTGATGAAGCTCCTCTATTAAAATTTACAGAGAAGTTAAAATAAATACTCATTGCATAAATAAAATCACTTAATTTCCCAATATTTTCATATTTATTAATTTTATATTACTTTCTCAGAATTAATTTAAAAAATATAAATATTTTCTTTAACTATCACCCATTTTCAAATACTCAGTTGAATTATACAAGTTTGCAAATATTGCCTGCACTTCCCCATCTTTGTATTTAAATCCATTTGTTCCGTCAAGGCTGACTCCGTCACAAGGTTTTTATGTTAGACTTTATGTAGGAAAAATTATAATGAATGACTCATATTATATAATATTTATAATAAAAAATTTTAAAAATTAAAATTATTTTTAAGAATTATCATTACAATAAAATTTTAGATAATTTTACTATTAGTTTTAGAAAATTTATTATCGGATATAGAAAAATACTGAAATTTTCTTATACCCAATAATAAATCTCTTAAAATTCAATAATTTTTTTAAAAATTCAATAGTAATGATAGTTCTTACTAATAATTTTATTTTTAAAATTTTTAATATATATTTTATAATATTTGGGTCCTTAGTCGTAATGTTTTCCTTTATTTATGACTTGGTACAATCTTATTGCCTTGGAAATGAAACATAAATAATTAATTTGAAAGGAAAAAAAGAAAAATCCAACAAGATAAAGGTGGAAGTTTTTTAAATGGAGAAGTGTGGATTTTTTTTTCACTAATTGCCTATGCATTGTATCTAAGCCAGTACCGGGTTCTAATGTAAAAACTTTGTTAACTCGAAAATGTATAAATGGATTTAAATGCAAATATATTAAAGTGCAAGAGCTATTTGCCAATTTTAGGGTATTTGCAAATGAATCCTTTTTTTTTTTTAACCACTATATATAAGTCATAGTTGAATGAGTATTTATTGATTTTTATAGTTCGCGTAGTATATATGAGTGGGTCATGGCTCAAAGGTATACTTACATGGTGCTTTCTTCCATACATTAGGTAATCGACCTTCCATCCCTTAAAAGGTTTTTACTTTCTATGTATGATTAATTAATTTATCTATAAAACCAATCAATTTTTTGTCCTTACAACACGTCACTATTGTCTTTCTATGAATAATTAATCAACTTATCTATAAAATTACTTGATTTATTATCCTCGTAATCAGCCACTATCTTTTTTCTATACATAATCAGTTGATTTATTTATAGAATCACCTGATTTTTCATCTCTACAATTAATCACTATTATCCAAGAAAGGCCTCTTCCTTTCAAATATCCAAAAAATGTGATATTTCCATAACATAAGCAACACTAAACAAACAATTTATACATAAAAAAGTAAAGATTACAGGCATACCACATGTGAATGTGACCTAGATTTTGTGTATGTAACAAATAGTGTAACACCTTAAATAATAATAAGCTAAACTAAGCATTCAAATGTCTAATTTTATATAAAATACTATAAAGGCCTAGAAATTTGTCCTTAACACTATATTTGGATGGGGAGAAAATGAGAGGAAAGAGAAAATCAAAGAAAATAGGAGAGAAAATAGGTTTTCTTTTGTTTGGATTGAAGAGAAAACTGGAAGAAAGAGAAAAGGCGGAGAGAAAATAATAATGGGTCTCACTGAAAAATTTTCTTTTCAAATATCGAGAGATTATAGAAAGAAAACGAGACATTGGAAATTCCTAACTATATTTCAATCAGAAGTTAGAAATCTATTTTTAAAAATTCTGAAATTATTAATTTAGTCAAATTTTTTTAATATTTTAATTAACTAATTAATGTTATAATTATTTAAATAAAATTTTATTATAAAACCATTTAATAATAAAAATATTTTACAAAATAATAACTTATTTTTAAAAATTAAAATTAATAAATTATATATGAATTTTAAAAAAAAGCATCTGCACCAAAGTCTCTAACTGCCATTTAACCGGAATAAACATTATATATATTATTTAATATATATATATAATTAATTAATGTTATAATTGTTTATATAAAATTTTATTATAAAACTACTAAATAATAAATATATTTTATAAAATAATAACTTCTTTTTAAATATTAAATTTAATAAATTATATATGATTAAAAAAAAGAGAGCCTCTGACTGCAATGCAGAGATTCCAACCAATTGGCAGTGGAAGGAAGCCCTCTCCTCTAGCTACCAATTAGTTGGACCATTATATATGCATTATATAAATATCTCATTTAATGATAAAATTATTAATATTGTACAATAAAATTTTATTATTTTATAAATTAATAAGTTTTCTTTCCATTTTCTCTCTCACCATCCAAACATATAAAGAACAAAACTATTTTTTTTTTAATTTTTCTCTTCTTTCACTTTTCTCTTTATTTTTTTTCTCCCCCATCCAAACACAGCATAAGTGTCTAAAATATAGATATATTTCAACTTATAAATTTACTTCACTTATGCTCGTATGTTCATCCTCAAAGTTTATTTTAGTGGACTTCAAGTCATTATTTTAGAATTTATAAGAGTACTAATTTGTTAGAAAAATTCCCAAGATACCTCTTATTACGTTTAGCTTTCTTTTATTTTTACTCTAGGTTAGCCAGTAGATTGCTTATAGTAATCCTTATCAAATTTTCATTGAATCTCTTAAAGTGAATACCTTAAGATTAGCTATGCCTAAAATGGAAATTGACTTCTTTATAAATTTTCTATATTATAATTCTTATCAAACTCCATTATTAAAGTTATGCTAGCTTCGTAAAAACTTTCCTAATATAGGAATTTATTTATCTAACTATACTTCCATTAAACACCTCTTAACCATCTAACACTTGCATCCTAGTCCCTAGGATGTCCCAAAAACTTATATTAATACAACTTAAATGAGTAAAAACTCTATTGAGAGAGGAATAATACAACCCTCAACTTTCATAAAATTTTGTACATGTAGCAAAATATTTAATCTTCGAGGTAAGCTTGAAGACTTAATAAATTACCATATCTAAGGTCTTAACATTCAATAGTTAAAAGAGGAATAAAGGGGGTGAACAAAATAAGTTATAATTCTCTTAGACTCATGGACTAATCTAAAGAGAAGTTCCTATATCTCACTAATATATAATTTAATTATTTATCCCTTAAACTTGTCCATGATAGAAAAATTAATACTTTAAAACTTTATTTTTGGACCTTAACACTACCATTTCCTCACGATTACAAGTTAGAACTTTTATCCACTTTCTTAAAGACCTAAGTTTACCATTAAAGCACATAAGCTACCCAAAAACTTGAACACAATAGTCCTTATAGTCCATGATAATACTAATAGTAAAATGACAACAAACTAGCTAGTTCAAATGAGTAAGATGCTACCTAAAAATCAATTCTACAAGGCTATATGCCCCACACCTCTTCCAACAAGTCATAAGTATCTAATTAAGTATGTTTAAACCTATAGCTCTTTAAAACTATGAAGAATTTTAATTCAGAACGTACCATAACCCCTATACCATGTTAAAAAGTTGATGACAATAAACACACCATTCTTGGCTACTTAGTGATATATCTAAGTTGAGTTATACACTTCATAAATTTATCAAACCATCATGAGCAATTTTCAAATACTTAAAAAAAAATGTTCAAGCACAAAAATCCCAATAAAAACTTATAAAATAACATAACTACCTTAAACCTCATTATACACCTAAATGTTTAAGGCTAATAATTTTAGTCCTTTGACCATTTATGTTCCATATACCTAGAAATTAATATTTGAGTCAAAACCTCAACAATCTTAAAATACTAAAATAAAATTGTCCAAGCCATTGGAACTCAATTCAAAAACTAATGCAAAAAGTTACCATGCCAATTCACACACATAACATAGAATATTAAACATCAACCTAATATCTTTTTCTTTGTCACTATTAACATATTAAATTCACACTTTACACATACATGGAAGTCTATATATCTCTAATACCATTTAACTAAATACAAATAAAAGTCATGCACTATATATAATTTCCAAAATATCATTAACATTCTTATTTTTAGCATTCATGCTCGTTTGCAAGTAAATCTCCCAAAATAAAACTATAAAGGATTTAGTAGATTATATAAATCACATGTATAGCCCCTTCTTCCAAAAATACACTATATACATAAGGGGTTAGGAAACATAAACCATATGCTCATACATAAACAACCCAAGTCTCATTTCTTAGCTTGTGGCTCCTTTCTTCTGTGAATACCGTATTTTGTCCGGACATACTCCAAAAATAATCAATAACATTAAACTAATGGAAAAAATAGAAAAACAAAACAAAACAAAATAATAATAGGTCTTTTTAGCTTAATAAACTAAAAAAAAAAACTAAAGGAAAAAGAACTCAAAAATAAAATAAAAATAAAAAAAGAAAAGAAAAGTAAAAGCCCATTAATCTAAAGTTAAAACAAAAACAAGAATCAAAGAGGGAGTAACAAATATCCAAAACAAATGGAATCTAAAAAAAAAGAGAAAATTAAAAATCAAGATAGACTAAAGAAAGAAAAAAATGAATTAAAAATAAAAAATAAAAGACTAAAAGCAGATAAAGTAAAACAAAGAAAACCAAAAAAATTAAAAGAATAGTAATTAAAAAATTCATAAAAAAAAACTACAAAAAATGTCAAAATAATATAGATTTAAAACAAAAAAGAAGCCCACTTCCAGCTCAATCCAGGGCCCAACTACCAGAATCCAAAAAAAAAAAAGGAAGTTCAACTCGGATCCAAACAAAATCCTACCCGATGCCCAACCCAAATCTAAAAAAACCCTACCCCGTTAACCCCTTTGGTCCCCACTCCATTCGGTCCTCTCCTGGGGGCAGACAAAAAACGCAGAGAGGCGCTGAGTCACAAAAGGAAACGAGGCAGAAGGGGAGACGGGGACCACACAGACACAGACATGCAAAAACACCCATTGGAGAGTACGAAAAGAGGAGACAGACAGAGCACGAAGAAAAAAAAGAAAGTGGGGGGACATATGCAGAGAAGAAGTGTTAGAGTAAGGGGAGCGTCTAAAATTAAAAAGAGCAGGAGGGAGCCTAAGACGAGGGGACGAAGGGAAAAAGGGGAGAACAGTTTTAGGGGGCCTGGGAAGGAAGAACCAGAAAAGAGAGGAAGGAAAGAGAAATTGAGAGAGGGGGATAGCGTGAGGGAGAAAGGGGGAGGTTTTCAGATTCGAGAAGGAGCACGAGTGAGAGAAGGGGAGAAGGGGAGTGAGACGAAGAACAGCGAAGGAAAAAGGGAGGGAGATTTTTCGAGAGCTCGGAGGAGAAAGGACAGAGAGCAGGAGAAAAAGGAAAAAAATGCAACGAGCAAAAAGGTGCATCTAGGTAGCTGAGGAAGGGGACGAGTATGAGCGCTGGAATGGGAGGGCAGAGGGCCTGATACAAAAGGGGGGAGCGAGAGAGGAACATGAGATTGGGGAGTCGGAAGCAGGGGGAGAGAACACGAAGGGGGCTTTTTCTTCGGAGGGCGCGGAGATTAGGAAATAGAGAGAGGGGAATACAAAGAGGGAGATTAGGAATGAGCTTGAGGTGAGAAGAAAATCGAGCAAAGTATAGGGGTCTTTCGAGGATTAGTTTTGGGTTAAAAAGGATGAGAGGCAAAGAGGGAAGAGGTTGAGGGCACCAGGAAGAGACGCGAGGTTCAGAGAGACATCAAGAGCCCATTCTGTCCAGGTTAGCTTAAGGAGTTCCAGCTGGTGAGTAGGGGATCTTGGGGTCCTCTGTTCGAAGGAAGGATGGTGATGAAGAGGAGTGACCCAAGTACCATAGAGGGATAGTGAAAGAAAAAGGAAAACAAGACCAAGAAAGAAGAACCCTTCCTGATGGCTGTGATTCCGGCAGGTAAGTCCCGAGCTTCGCTCCTTCCATGTTTGTCGACCTTGATTTCATTTAAAATTCTCTAGTGGCTATTGATAATGCTTGATTGGATAGTATAACCTAGTAGTCGAAACTAGGAACTTTCTTTGTTAAATAGCGTTAGATGTCTGGTGTTGAGTCATGCTGGTTTGGAGGTGTCTTCTGTATGTGTTTTAAAATATGCCCAGCAGGCGTTCGGTGAAAGGTTTGAAAGAAAACCTGAGAACGAATTAGACATCTGGCCCCTGTGATTGCTATGTTAAATGTCTGTAGAGTATGGCTGTAATTTCAAACTTTACTGCTTTGTGAGTTTGCAAATGAATGAGATACTGAAATTATGTATTCTCACTTGCTGGGAATGGATTTAAATCATGATTTGGGGAGGAAGATTAGGAAGCATTTTGTCATTTTTCTATTCTGCCATGCTTAAACCTTAATTGTTGTTTGAAACTAATTTGCTCCCCTGCTCTCTGATTGTATTGGATTGAGATTGCTGACTTCGTTCTTTAAAACATATATTTGAATTGGGGTGTATCTTTAACTCTTATTGGATTAGTTTCCTGGTTATCGATGTGCTTCGTAGTTCAAAATAATTTCCCTGCTTTGTTTCCAATTTAACTCTTTCCTGATGAACGTTGGTTTGATCTGTGGTGATATTGGACATTGGGCTAATAGAATTGGATTCTGAGTCATTGTTCATGTCACTGATATAAGTTGTGCTTGATTCTGGTTTGTTGCACCATGGTATTATAATGAAATTGAATTTTCTTTTTGAATTAATATTCATGAAGGGATTTTATCTCTAACATAAAAAACTGTAAGCGTAAATCTCTGCTGTTGAACTTGAGTTGTTCTGCCTTACTTTTGATTTAGAATTTGAAAAAAATCATGGTACAAATTATCTCTGTGCCTGTTGCTTATTACCTAAGTGACTTATTTCCATGGAACTTTATTGATCAGTATTCTGTTTGTTTAACATGTGAGCAAATGCCAATTCACGCCATGGGTCATCAAAAAGAGCATTAAGAAGGCAGAGGGGAAGTAGCTGCAGGCGTAGCTCAAAATCTGGAACTAAGTGAAGCCTCGACTTTATTTAGTGAGGGACTCACGCATGATGCAAGAAAGGAAGTGAAGCAGATGGGTGAAAATGGAGGAACTCAGAGACAAATAATTGACTGGGGTTTAATCCTTCCAAATTTCTATTTTTATTATTTTTGTAAATATTGCCTGGAATTATGATATTGGTTTGATTGACCACAAGAACACACACTAACACAAATGTCTTACGCTTGCATATACTGTTATTTTTTTTATATGTATTTCATTTTCCTTTTTTAGAATAGCCGTATAGGATCTTGTATCTCCTCATGCACATAGAAATACACCTATAGGTCATGTGTGGCAACAAAGTTTCCTTGGTATCTATTAGTGTCTCAAATTTGTTTTTTCTGTTTTAATTCTCAAAGACAAATTGGTTCTCTTTAAAGAAAGATTTAAAAAAAAACAAAACAAAACAAAAAGGAATAAAATAAATAAACTTGTCAAACCCAAAAATTAATTTTGAAAAAACTAAGTTTTATAACTTCTCATTTCAAAAACGAAAATGATAAGCGAAAATTAATTAAATTCCTTTTGTAGACTTTAGAGCTTTTCTCCAACTTTCATTTGATAAAATTAGAAATTAATATATGCTTTTCAAAATAAAAAAAGGGTGTTTCAAAATAAAAAAAATCAAAAGTAAAAAAAAAATAAAAAACAAAGGGAAAATAAAAATAAAAATAACAAAACAAAGTATCGAAATATATGTATATATATCAACAAAATAAAAAAGATCCATAATGTGAAATCAAAAATTAAAAAAAAAAAAAGAAAACAATAACAACAAAAAAACACCAAAGAGAAAAAGGGAAAAGTGAAACAAAAAATTAAAAATCAGGTCAAAAGAAATAAAAAATCAAGAAGAAAAGTCATATCTAATAAAAGAATTTTATCGAAAAAGTAAGACAAAAGAAGAAACGATCAACTATGAAAAAACAAAAGTCAAAACCAAAAAATAAAAAAATAAAAAAATAAATAATAAGATAGAATCAAATAAAAATAAAAAAAATCCTTTTTTAATGTTGTAAAAAAAATTAAAAAAACAAAATGAAAAAAAAAACAAAAAGAAATAAAAATAGAAAACAAAAAAAAAACAACAACAAAAGCAAAAAAACAAAAAGAAAGAAAAAAAACAATAATAAAACAAAAACAAAAAATGAAATGAAAATGAATGAAAAGCAAAGAAAATGATAAGGAAAAGAAAAAAAAATTGAAAATGCAAGAAAAGTAAAATTAAATTTTCCTTTAGCAAATTAAAACACATCAACCAATTTTAAAATTGTTTTATTTGTTAAGGAAAAAAATAATTTTTATTTTCTTTGATCCTTAAAAAAAATAAAGACTAAAAACCAAAAGTAAGAACTAAAAAAGAAAAAAAAAACAAAATCAATCAAAAATTAAAAATCAAACAAAAGCCAAATAAAAACAACAAAAAACAAAAAACAAAAACAAGAACAAAACAAAACATCAACTAAATACAATTTTCGATCGAACTACGTGGACTTTGATCCCTTCTATAGGGTACGTATGCCCTAGGCTTTTATCCTAAGTCAAGTCCGCTTTTGGAAATGAAACATTTTTCTTTTAATTTCATTCCTTTCTTTTTATTTCAATCCTTGGATTTCTTTGTGTTTTATTTTAATTTTTTTCTTTCTTTCTACTTTTAACTTTACTTTCTTTAATTCCTTTATTTCTTATTTTACATGTGATTTGTTAGGAAGAATTAAAATACAATTAAGGCCATCTTATTTTTGCACAACTAACTTAGGGCAATTGTTATTAGTAACGGGTGTAGTGGGGTGCCTAACACCTTCTTCACTTATAATCGACTCTCGGATCTATTTTTCTGGTTCGTAGACCATTGTCCAAATAAAAGGGCTTTTCCAAAGTTTTGCCTTTTCAAAAAAATTAAAATTTTGGTGGCGACTCCTGAACCCTACCTATAATCTTATTTCAATTTTAAATTTCGATTTTTGATTCCAAAGAGAAAATCGAATCTTCTTTTCTTTATTTGAGAAAGGCACCACGCAGTCGCATTTTCAAGTGTGACATCCTCTACTTGAGGTTACTCTTAAAAAAGTAAAATAGCTTCCTTTGAAGGGAGTAAGATAGAAATCCCAACAATTAACTAATCTTTTTAAATGTATTGGAAATATCATAAAACAACCATTGAATATAATAGTATGTGGAAGTAATATTACATTAGACAAAGTTTTGATATAAGAATGTCATATATACAAGTATATTACATATTGGCCAATAATCAAGAGAAAAGTAACCTCTGTCTAAACACAAGCTAAATCATTCTATTATTATAGGAGAGTAACCTTTATCTCAACCCAAGCTTACAATCAATAGTGCCATAGGGAGCAACTTCTCTTGCCCAAGCTCAACATCAATTTTTCGTAGGAAGTAACCTTTGTCTCATCCAAACTCATTCTTAATTCAAACATAGCTAATTTAGTTTAACGTAAATATATAAGGAAAGATAAGTAGTTACTTGACAAGATTGAATCAAAGTAATCCACACAAAATGGCAAGGCTTAATAGTTTCCATAAGTGGTATATCTAAATGCATACCTAGAGTCATCAATTACTATTCATCTCATTTTCTCAACAATCATAGTTTACAATTTGCAATGAAAATACATACCTAATTTAAAAGTCTCAACCCCTTTTATTGAGGCTTCACCTTTAAATTCCCTAGCTCTCAATTTGAAAGTTCCTATACTCAATTTCATTTATTCAACCACATGCAAAAGAGTTTTCAAATTCTTAGTTCTTAAATATCTACTCTATATTTTAGGCATTTAGGAAATTAGTTTCAAGACTACTCACCATTTAAATTCTCCTTCCTACCTTCAAGTATTTACACATTAGGTCCGCATATTTTCCCCAGTTTCTTTCCATTATAACCAACCATACAAATAAACAAAGTTAGCTAAACTCAAGCTTGCAAATTTTCACAACAAATTCAAAAGCTATAGAGGAGATTTTGCTTGCCCGATCCAAGCTTCAACTTTTCAAGCATTATACACAATTTCACAAGATCTTAAATGAAAATTTTCCTTCTTCTAGCCTTAGTCATTTTGTCCAAAAAGATTGAAGAAAACTTAATCAACAAGATAGTCACTCTAACCAACATGCAGGAAACCCAAAAGATGTAGAAATGTCCTTCAAGAATCCTTGCATGAAACCTCTACTCTATCAACCTTTAACCTTCTTAAATCTCAATTATTCCAAAACCTAAACAGATGAAAAGGAATAGCAAGATAAGAAGAGTGATTTTAATGGAGATTGCATTGGCTAAAGACTAAAAAAAATCCCATATCTACCATGTAAAGCCTTTAAATCTCATGCTCCATAGCTAACCCACATAATCTCCTCTCTTCTCAATTTTCCTTTGAAATTCATGCGCAGGTTGTAGTTGAATGGAGAAAGAGTAATTTTATTTGTTTAATTGTTGAGTTGTAAGCCAATTAGCTCGGCTTACAAAATAGGCCAAGGTTCTTAATTGGACCTTTAACAACTCTTTACATCTAGGCCTCTTTAAAAGAATAAATTCATTTAAATCATTTGAAATTCATTACCTTAGCTTTATTTATTCTCTTCTCTTTTCTCGATTTACTCAAATTAAATATTGCTAATAAATAAGGATATTACAAATAGCACCTCTCCTTCACCCACACCTATTGAGCATAATCTACAGGTGACAAAAGTGCAAATGAAAAGTTGAATGACATATTCCTTCATGAATTAAGCGGTTAGGGGAGGAGATGCTAAATCGACTAAAATTAAGCAAAGGGCAAAATCGTGGTCTATACTGCAAGTTTGAACTCCAAAGGACTATTTAGATATTAGCCAAATTTAATAGGGCTAAATTGAAAATGTACGTTTTATTTTTTAATTTGTTATATCTTCTATTAATTTTGGTAACTTCTTACACGCTTATCAAACTTTGCAAAGTGACATTAATGTGGCAAAATCATATTGGGCCAAGTGGAGTTGCATGTGTAGATTGAAAATTTTTATTAAATTTTTTTATTTTACTTTATTTTTTTTAATTTTTCTTTAAGAGAAGAAAAAAATGTCACAAAAAACAAGGGAGTCACTGGACATTGAGGAGGCCCATTATAAGCCCATCCAAGACTAAGGTCATCTTAGTCTGACTTTCTAAAGTTCTCACCCAACATGCCTCCGCCATTTAGAAAAAAAAAAAAAAAAAGAAGCAGACATCTCCAGGGTAGATGTTTCCAGAAGCGTAGGGGCATACTCCAGATATCTCTAGGGCAATATAGTGGAGCACATCTCCGCCTTCAGTCTAAACCGAAAAAACCAAAACTGAATCAAAGATTCTATTTTAAAATATTAAAAAAAAAGGTCATGAAGGAAATTTAAAACCAAAACCCAAAAATTTTCAGTGGAGCCTTCCACACGTACTCCTCTCGCCCTCCGTATAACTCTCGTCGACTCCTCGGTCCTGCTGTTGCCTAAGGTTTCAGATTGTTCTAGAACCTCCTTTCCTTTCTCATCTCTTGGATCGCTACGCCAGGTGAACCCTATTTCCTTTTCTATCTGATTCATGTTGCTTTAGGTTCCTTTGATCCCTCTTGAGATTGTAGATCTGTGACTTCGTGGCGTTCAATTTGTGCATTTTATTTGGACTTTGTCGACTTACTGAATAATTAATCACGGGTCGTTGCCTCATTTTGAGATTGTTTTCATTCATTGGAAGTTTCAATTCTATGTTGTTCCTCCTTCATTTGTGGCACTTGATATTATGCATTGCATTCTTTGGTTGGTTGTTGGGGGGCGTGATTTAGTTCAAGCAAAGTATTCGTTTTTCTTTTGCTCAAATTTGATGGAAGGGATTTGATTTGAATGCTAAGACTGTTTGCTGGTGGATTGCTTATATAAACTTGCTATGTATGTGCTGTGCTCCTTGATGTTGGCTAGTTCCTACTGATATTAGTGTTATCATATTTACTAAATTTTTTATGCATGTGATTGTCGTTATAAATTAATTAAGAATTCATTTTTTTCCCTTATATGTTCTACTTTCTGAGGCATTTAATTTATAGTTTTTCCACCTTTAGTGCAAACCCTTCTTTTCCACTGCTGAATCGGCATTTCTACATGTTTTCACGGTTATTTCTTTTTTTGTCATTTTCTTTACTTTACCGGAAATAAGTCAGAGGTATGTATGAGAGTTATTTTTTGTGTGCAGATATTCTTCTTGGCTGGCAGATCTAATTCCAAGCAATCAATTCAGTTTTTGCAAGGATGAGCGTGGTTGGTTTTGATTTTGGTAATGAGAGCTGTGTTGTTGCTGTTGCAAGGCAGAGGGGAATTGATGTTGTGCTCAATGATGAGTCCAAGCGAGAAACTCCTGCAGTTGTATGCTTTGGTGACAAACAAAGGTTTATTGGAACAGCTGGGGCTGCATCTACTATGATGAACCCAAAGAATTCGATCTCACAGATTAAGCGGCTAATTGGGAGACAATTCTCTGATCTGGAATTGCAGCGGGATTTGGAGTCATTGCCTTTTGCGGTAACTGAAGGGCCTGATGGCTATCCATTAATTCATGCACGGTATTTGGGTGAGACCAAAACATTTACACCTACACAAGTGTTGGGAATGGTGTTGTCAAATCTCAAAGGCATAGCTGAGAAAAATATGAATGCGGCTGTTGTTGATTGTTGTATTGGAATTCCGACTTATTTTACTGATCTTCAGAGAAGGGCAGTCTTGGATGCAGCTACCATTGCTGGTTTGCACCCACTTCGCCTGGTTCATGAAACAACAGCAACTGCCTTGGCTTACGGAATTTATAAGACGGATCTCCCTGAAAATGATCAATTGAACGTTGCATTTGTTGACATTGGACATGCCAGCATGCAAGTGTGCATTACTGGCTTTAAGAAGGGGCAGCTGAAAGTATTGGCTCATTCATTTGATAGATCTCTGGGTGGTAGGGATTTTGATGAAGTTTTGTTCCAGCACTTTGCTGCAAAGTTCAAGGAGCAGTACAAGATTGATGTTTTCCAGAATGCCAGGGCTTGTCTAAGGCTGAGAGCTGCTTGTGAGAAGCTAAAGAAGATGCTTAGTGCAAATCCTGAGGCGCCTCTTAACATTGAGTGCTTAATGGATGAGAAAGATGTCAGGGGCTTCATCAAGCGTGATGAATTTGAGCAATTAAGTGTTCCAATTTTGGAACGTGTGAAGAAACCTTTGGAGAAGGCCCTTGCAGAAGCAGATCTTACAGTTGAGAATGTCCATATGGTTGAGGTAATTGGTTCAGGTTCTCGTATACCAGCTATAAACAAGATATTGACAGAGTTTTTCAAGAAGGAGCCTAGGCGGACAATGAATGCAAGTGAGTGTGTTGCAAGGGGTTGTGCCTTGCAATGTGCAATTCTTAGTCCAACATTTAAAGTACGAGAGTTTCAGGTAAAGTCTTTTTTTTTTTTTTTTAGGTGCCCCTCAGATATATTACAAATTGGTTGTGTATGCCCATTTTGTTCTTGTCCCTGCCTCTGTAAAACAGTTAGCCCTGTACATTGTGTTTGGATGAGGAGGAATGAAGGAGAATGGATGGAAGGGAACAATTTCCATTGGTTGAGATTATAAAATTTTTAGGAGTGATTGGAGGGGAATAATTTTCCTTCCTTCTCTCTCAAACCTCTCCACATTGGGGAGTGTTGAGGTGGAAAGCCTTTTTTTTTTTTTATTAATCTCAAAATATACTTAAAACACTTGAATTTACTTCTTTACCTTCAAGCTGAATTAATGTAGTTTATAAAGGTTACCTTCCCCTTTCTTCTTCTATCATCCAAACAAGTGGAAGGTATCTTATTCCCATTCCATCCTTTCTTTTTCAATTTTATCACCTCCTTTTTGAAACTTACACATTTTGTGAGGAGTGAATAATTTCAGCATTTATTACGTTTTAATTGCGTGTCTCAGGTGTCTGCCTTAGTCTAAAAAATTTGGCTTTCAGGAATTATGATTTTAGTATTTGTTATGCCTTTCAAGTGCTATTTTCCCGTAGTTGTAATAGATGCTGAATTATTCAAAATGCTTGGTTTTGCATCTGATATATCTTTATTATTGAATGTGAAGGTCAACGAAAGCTTTCCTTTCCCAATTTCTCTGTCATGGAAAGGTTCTGGTCCAGATGTACAGGATAGTGGACCAGATAATCAGATGAGTACTGTTGTTTTCGCCAAAGGAAATGTTATACCAAGCACCAAGGCTCTGACATTCTACAGGTCGGGAACATTTTCTGTCGATGTACAGTATGCTGATGTGAGTGAGCTGCAAACACCTCCAAAGATCAGCACATATACCGTAAGGCGTTTGCCCTTTCCTTTGTTATATATATTCTTTCTCTTGGACGTCCATTGACTGTTGATTGTATGCAGATTGGTCCTTTCCCAAATACAAAAGTTGAAAAGGCAAAAGTTAAAGTTAAAGTACGATTGAATCTGCATGGAATTATATCTGTTGAGTCGGCAATTGTAAGTCTCTTCAGGCTAGGGGTGATTGTGGTTGTGATTGCTAATTTTTCTCCACTACTGTGACGCTTGTTGCAAGTTTATGGTAGTAAACTGTAGAACATTTGTTCATTTGGTTTAACCTTCATCTGCTAATTTTGTTTAGCTCCTGGAGGAGGAGGAAGTTGAGGTGCCAGTGTCCAAAGTACCAGCAGGAGAAAATATCAAGATGGACACTGATGAAGCTTCTGCTGAGGCTGCTGCTGGGCCTCCAAGCTCCAGTGACACTGATGTCCATATGCAAGATGCTAAGGCAACTGTTGACACCCCTGGAGTCGAAAATGGCAACCCTGAGACTGGAGATAAGCCTGTGCAAATGGATACTGATACCAAGGTTGGTATTGGTAACTAGGGTACTTAAGTATAAGTTCAGAACTTAAATTTTAAGCTAAGCTATCCTTGAATTTGCAATAAGATCATAATTCGTTAATTTGATCTTGTATTAATATTATGTGGTTTTCTGACTATTGGAGGTTGTGACAATGGAAAAAGCAACTACTCATTTAGATGGGTAGTTACATTTATAGAATGCTAGGTGATTGTAAGTAGGATGGTGAGATCATAGTTATCCATGGCGTGCCTCAACGTGCTGGGCAGCGCCCACATATGTGGTCTTGCAAATCTCATATGGTGTGTGCCATATAATCATTGGTGATTTTTATTTTTTATTTTCTAACTCAGCCCCTGCCCTAAAACGCTTCAGTCACAGCCCCTCATGCCACAATGTCCTTCTCACAGCCTTAATGACTCTTACATCTCTCCAACGCTACACTGGAGGAAGTACTAAGAGTTTAGGATCTGCCTTCTGTTTATGTTGAATTGCATTATATTAAATCTCTGTTCTGTCCCCCCCTGTTTCTATTCAATCTCTCTTTATCCTTTGCATTTTTTCCCTCTTATGAGTGAGGTTTCTCCAGCAACATGCAATTTCTACATTAGGGTTTAGAATTAGTGACAAGAAAGATTTCAGTTATGATGGTTATGATTATGAACTTATGGGCAAATTGGTAGATTTCAACTTTACTAAGTTTGAAATCTGGGGAATGACATTTGCAATTTATTGGCTTTTGGATGATTGTTAAGAGTTATTACAATTTAAAAGTTATGTTTTAAATATGAGTTATTTTACTTCACTTATATATTTAATTTGAGTTATACAAATGCATGTACTGCTCTTCAATGTTGCCACACATTGCGCACCGTCAACAAGTTCTTGAAAGTGTTATAATTTTATGTAGTTATCAATAAGCAACCTGATATTGTCACAGTTAAAGCTATCTAAACAAATTGATTTTTTACTGTTAATGTTCGTCCTTTGTTTGAATTGAAAAATTATTAATAGAAGTTTTATGTTGTTGGGTTTTATTGTGGATTTTCCTTATGTTTGAATTTTATTGTAATGGATGTTAAATATGAATTCCTGCTTTAGTGGAATGCAAGTCTACTCTTCACATAACCACTTTGCCATGCAAAATTGTGCTTGCATGTTTTATACTTTTCTCTTGTTTGAGTTGGTACTTCAAATAAATGCTCAAGCATCGTTAATTGATATGTTATAATTTGACTGACTTTTCTTTTAAAATTGTAGGTTGAGGCTCCAAAGAAAAAGGTCAAGAAAACAAACATACCTGTGTTAGAGTTGGTATATGGAGCAATGGGTCCTACAGATGTCCAGAAAGCTGTAGAGAAGGAGTTTGAAATGGCTTTGCAAGATCGAGTGATGGAAGAAACAAAAGAAAAGAAAAATGCGGTCGAGGCTTTTGTTTATGACATGAGAAACAAGGTGGGGGTATTCTACCTTTCTTTCCCTTGGATTTGATATAAATGCCTGTCTTTTGATGATTTCTGGATCTAATTTTATTTTCACATCAGCTTAATGACAAATACCAAGAGTTTGTCACTGCTTCGGAGAGAGAGGAATTTACTGCTAAACTTCAGGAGGTGGAAGACTGGTTATATGAAGACGGTGAGGATGAAACTAAGGGTGTTTATGTTGCCAAACTTGAGGAACTTAAGAAGGTAAGAAGTTTCAGAGAGTAGAGATCCCATGGCCCTCACCCATCAAACAGTGACATTAGAAAGTCATGTTTACCTTTCTCTGTTCTTATGCACAAAAATGAATAACAAGAGTTATTTTCATGCCAGTTTGGATTTGCAATCTAATTGGAGACTTGTATCCTATTGCAGCAAGGTGACCCAATTGAAGAGCGATTCCGGGAACACATGGAGAGGGGCTCGGTAATTGATCAGCTTATCTATTGTATAAATAGTTACAGGGAAGCTGCAATGTCAAACAATCCCAAATTTGACCACATTGACATTTCCGAGAAGCAGAAGGTAAATTGTTAATTTTTTTTATACCTACCTGTCTCTTTTATTGCCATTTGAAATTGTTTTTCTAATTATTTGTTTGTAGGTCTTAAATGAATGTGTTGAAGCTGAGGCTTGGCTTAGGGAGAAGCAGCAGCAGCAGGACTCACTTCCAAAGTATGCCACCCCTGTACTCTTGTCAGCTGAAGTAAGAAGGAAAGCTGAGGCAGTTGATAGGTATATGATTTTGTTCCTTCTGTGGGTTTGGTGGTATGCAGTTCAGGTTATTCAGATGAGATGTTTTTCCGCCTGTATGCTGTTTTTGTGCTTGTCTTTTGCTACGCTTGTTGTGACCCTCTTCAGTGGTTTTCCTCAATGTATTTATAATGCTTACTGATCCAGTCTTTTGAGATGCAATCAAGTCATACTTATCTTCATTTGGCCATTGGATCTGGTCAATGTGTCAGATCCAACAGCATACTCTGGGTTTGATTTTTGTGTGACACCGTCAAGGGTGTCATTACTAAATAAGATAGTTGAATTGAGGACTGAACCTTATCTTGAATGCTGCTTTTTTTTTCTTGTTCCCTTTCTTTTGCTGCGAAGTAATTTTCTTGTGTTCATTAGTCATCCATTTCTTTTTCAACTGTGAAAGCTTTTATTTGCTGTGACAGGTTATGTAAGCCAATTATGACGAAACCTAGACCAGCCAAGCCAACTACTCCTGAAGCAACGGCAACCCCGCCTACTCCGGGTGGTGAGCAGCAGCAACCTCGGGGAGATGCTAATGCCAGCACTAACGAGAATGCAGGTGACAGCGCTAACCAGGTCCCACCGGCGTCTACTGAACCAATGGAGACTGACAAATCAGAAAATACAGGCACTGCATAATTTTTGTTATTGATTTGGTCTCAGATCTTTGTATAAGAATATGATTGTGGTGGGGTTGACAGTGAGTGGCTGCTGGGATGTTTGGTTTAGTGCTCTGTTAGGTGGTTACGGAGATTTAGTTAATATTGTGGTGGTATTTGGATATCAGTTTTCTTTTTTTTCATTTTTTTTTTTCAACAGAAAGCTTTGAAGAGAAATTTATAGGGATTGTAGTCTACTTTTCCCAAACGGTGGGAAGAGGCCAATTCTCTCTAGGTGTTAAAGGTTATTTGTGGACGATTTCTTAAGTTAAACTGCAATGTCTGTTTCAAATAATTTACTTCGATTTCTTTTTTGTAAGGAAGTGCAGCTTATTGTTGTCTTATCCTGTATTTTTGTCCATCGATTCATTTTATGATATTTCCTGTCGCCGATGCTTCCTATGGAGCTGGGAAGTAAATTAGTGGTTCGTTCAGAATTCAAAATTGAACTTCTTTTGAAGTATTTAACCCATGGAATTTTTATACGAAGAGATGATGTGGGCTCAAAAGATTCGTCAAACTTGGATGGGATGGAAACACCCGATGTTTACACACTTTGGTCACCAAAAGAAGGGCCGCTGATCAAATCTTTTGCTTGAAGAAGGCCGATGGAGATTGGACAGATGGTACTCTGCAAATAGAAAATTTGGCGACGGAATACTTCACTGGAAATTTTCACACTAGCATGGAGGTTGATTACAATGAAATTCTTTTTCTTTTGGTTGACTTGAATATCCCACTCTTTCTGATGATCACTGCTCTCACCTCTCTACCACTTCTAGTGAAGAAATCAAAACTGTTGCCTTCACTTTGACAGGATAGTGCTCTTGGTTCTGATAGATTTAATGCCAAATTTTTTCAAGTTAACTGGGATCTGATCAGAGACGATATTATTTCAATGGTTAAAACTTTCAGAGATCGCGGCTATCTTTTAAAAAGCCTCAACAAGACTTTTATTGCTCTTAGAGCAACAACTCACAAATTTTGAAAGATTTTAGGCTTATTAATTGGTGCAACGTGGTGTACAATATCATATCTAAAGTTCTTTGCAACTGGCTTGAGGTGATTTTGGATGACATTATAACCCTTAATCAAAGTGCTTTTTAAAAAGCAAACTCATATGTAACAATATTATCATCACCTTTGAATAGATGCATCAAGTTCAAAAAGCCAACAAAGGTGGAAAGCAAAATGGTGTTCTAAAGATTGATTTTTCAAAGGCATAATCTTATGGAATTTCATTGCAGCTATATTTGTTAAGATGAAATTTCCTCCAATATGGGTCAATATGATCATACAACGCATTTGCATGGTCTCCTACCAAATCTTGATAAATGGCTATCCTATGAAGGTAAAGGCATTAGGCAAAGAGATCATTTGTCTCCACATATCTACATTCTTTCTAGTAATATTCTTTCCTACCTAACCTCCATAAAAGGAAACTGTAAAAGATTGAAAGGTGATAGGATTTGCAAAGACTTTGAACCAATGTCTCATCCAATGCATACGGATAATATCATCCTCTTCTTTGAAAGCTCTATCGATGGGTACTCTAGAATCAAGGGTATGTTTGACAGTTTTTATCATATCTCTGGATAAGAAATCAACTTGTTGAAATCTAAATTCATCTTTAGTCCCAACACCCCTCACCAAATCAAGAAAACCCAAGCTGCCTTTTTTTGGTATCAAATTTTGCTCATGCTTGGAAAAATATCTAGGCGCTTGTGTTGATGTTGACAAAAACAAAAAATGCATCTATTAGGAAATGGTTGACAAAATTGATGCCAAGCTTTGGACATGGAAGGCTAAGTTGTTGTCTCAAGCAACCAGAACGACTCTTATCCGTTCCACTCTCAACTGGATCCTAATTTATCAACTTTATTGTATGAATCTCCCTCTCAAATTCTGCTCCTAGATTGATGCCAAGTGTTGGAATCTTTTTTTGGGGATTTACTAATCAAAAACCTAAAATACATCTATTAGGGTATAAAGAGCTTTGTAAGACCCCAAGGGAGGGAGGATTGGATTTCAGGCCTTACAAATTCAACAACAAAGCCTTATTAGCCAAGTAGGTCTAGTGAATTCGCGATGCTAATCACAATTCATTCTTTTCTAGAATTTTTAGACCCAAATATTGCAAGGACCGGATTGCGGAATCTCTCCATAAACACTACAATGCTTCTTGGATTTGGAAAGGGATAGTCAAATCCAGCACCTTATTATTTATCATCTCTCCTGGAGAGTATAAGATGGCAGCAACATCCCTATCAATCATCATCTATGGTGGCCCATGCAATTAGATTGAATATAACAATCTAATTTGGAAAATTTTACTCCCATCATTGTTGGCGATCTTTTCCTACATAACAAATCTTCTTGGAATTCCCATTTAATCTGAACCCTGTATGATGAGGAGGCTACTACAGGTATTGACTCACGCCTTTCTCGATTTTTTAATGAGAGAGACTCTTGTGTGGACAAATTCTATAGGTGGTACTTATATGGTCATAGAAGGATTCAAGTGCCTAACGAATGAATCTGAGTTTGAACAAACAAGATCCAATATAGATTGGGAGACTATGGAAAATCAAGCTCCCCTTGAATATAGTACTTTTCACATGATAGATGATGAAGCAAGCCGTCCCAACAACGGATATCCTATGCAAGCATCCCCTTCAAATTTCTGCAAACTGTGTTCTTTGCAATTTGGAACTAGAAACCTTGAATCACATCTTTCTTGATTGTGACTTTGCTTGAGCAATTTGGTTGGCAATCCCTTTATCAATGAGGACCTCAGAATTCACCACAGAGGAATTGTAGAATGGTTAAATGATTGGTTCAGCAACCAGTCAAACCCCCATTGGGAGGATCACACCAAACTGATCATGGTCGTGCTACATAGCATATGGGAGACCAGAAACCAGGTCCTCCACGAAGGTATTATCCCAAATCCATGCAACTTACTTAGGAGCCCGCAAGGCAAAATTGCTATCAATAATCTATAATGGGAAGGATGCAACCCAAAGCAAAGTAGCCCAACAGTGTCAAGAAATAACTTCCGAAGCAAAGTAGCTGGAAGGCATTTCCAAGTGTAGGGTGGACAAGCATCATTCAACTAAGCAAGATTAGAAAAAGAAGGGATAGTAAATTCAATTCAGAAATCTTCTTCAACTGTCTTTCAGTCAGGAAAATCCAATGGAGATTGTCTAACCTCCCCAGCAGGAATGTGTACTATCTTAAGGCAATCAGAGAAACAATATGGTGGATTTTGCTGGCGGACATCATCCGAGATCCGATGCTACAAGATGTTCAGTTAATCTTCACGGAAAAAAGCCAGACTTCACTTATGGATCTAAGCGATAGAGGATGCTGAAATGTGGAAAATTTGAAAATGGACCTCTTGCACCTTATTTCTACATTTAAATCTTATAGTTTTTCTCATGCTAATCCAGTACTCACAAGGAGTTGGCTGGAAACCTTTAACCATCCTATTCCTTATTTCTGTCAGAACTTATATTATCAACGATTATGCAGTTGACATTTTACCCAAAAAAAAAAAAGTTTAACCCATGGAGAAGCAAGTATAGGAGGTTCGTTATCTCTATTTTGTGTAATTATTTAAAGGCCTCTATTGTTAATGGAGAAGTTGGATATAATGGAAAGATTTTTCAAGAATTAATTGCGTCATTGGATGTGTCTGTACTTGTGAAAATTTAAAGGGACTCCTTTACCAAATATGAAATGTTCATTTTCAGCCAGATTATTATTTTTAGCATAAATTAGTTTTTATTTAAAAAACTGATGGACAAATTTATGCAAAAGTAAACATAAGATAATTTAAATTTTATAAAAAAATTTATTATTATCCTCTTAGTAAATGCACAAATTTAAAAAACACTATCGATTATAATAAATTTTGTAAGAAAACTAGTAATGGCTTTGAGCAAACTCTCAACACAGCAGGTTGAAAGCTAAACTATTTCATCGAGGACTCTTTATTCTGCTCTAATGAAAGCCTTTCTTTACCTAATCTGAGTTCTGAAAGAACTAAATTTTGTGATGTCAGAAGTTAAACCTTGAATGAACATATGAAAACTAGGTAATATGTGATGGCAGGCATTTAATGATAATTTCCTCCCAATCATTTTTCTTTTCTAAAATAATAGAAATATTCACAGATCTGAGAGAAACTATTAACTAAACCGTCTTTCTTTTTTGTGTTGATACTTAATGTGATGAATATAAAACATGTAGGACCATGTAAGACTCAATTATTATTCCTTTTTCAACTAGCATATTCATTAAGCAGGAAACAGACAACAAGAGAGCCCAAAATCACCTAGCTCCAAAGATTAAGAAAGGGAAAGTGTCCGGGGGAATGACGCCAAAAAAGAAATCCTGTGACTTTACTTACTCGATCTGTGTAAAACTGTAATTTGTGGTACCATTAAAAAAGAATTAATCTTTAAAATGGACCAGTTTGACAACTCTTTAGTTTGCCTTAACGGTGCCCTTTTTCAAAAATCTGAAAAGGATACTTGACTGAATTAGATGTCCTTTAAACCTGTGAAGGGGACCCAAACAAATTACCTTTACTTTGACTTAAACAAAAAGACGTAGAACCATATCATATAATGAGACCAAGAAGCAGGGATCTACAAGCCTGCTTCTTTCACAAATGAACCATTGCATTTCTCTTCTTGTGGAAGTGACATTCGATTCAACAGAAGCTGACTCTTCTCATTTAACCAACACGATGATCCAGAGTTCCACTGAGAAGGAAAGCTCTAATAAGGGAAACGGAAATTAGAAGAGTTGGAAAAGAAGCATTTATCCAGTACAAATAAACTAGAAGCAAATTTGGCAATAAGTTCCCCATAAGAAGGCAGCAACAATCAACTACATTGAAAATAAGCAAAAGACTAGACTAGAATTGGACCCAAACATGCACATAGTAATGAAAATACGGTATGAACCATTCAGTTTTCAATATTTGTTCCAGTATCATGTAACATTCCTGGCAAAAGTGTTGCCTTATAAGAAATTTTAAGGGCCAAAATGCCCTAAATATGATACAAGTACAACAGCTAGCTGTCTACATACTATGCAACATAACAAACGGAACTACAATGCATAAACATTACATACCATTCTCAGCAGACTCATCATTCTCCTCCTCATCTCTCTGCTGCAGTTTTGCAATCTCGCTCTGCACTTTTTCAAAAATTTGCCTCTTCTGCATTTCCAATTCCTTATGGAAATCCATCCTCATCTTTTCCAGTTCCACCATCTGCTGCCTTTTATTATTTTCAATCTTCTCATATATCTCACTGAATTTCTGAATGGAATCAGCAAGCAATTTGAAGGAAGAAGTTTCATCATTGTTCCCTCTAGACCTTTTCTTCTTTGGCTGAAGTCCATCTGAACCTTCTTCACCAGTAGATTCTGAATTCCCTGGACTATCCCTTATCTCATCAAACCCATTTGCACGGTTCAAATAAACTCTAGGGTTTGTAAAAACATACTCTCCTGAGTCCAAACCACAAGATAGACCTGCTTGTTGTGGTGGAGAAGACATCAGCTTATCCACCCTATTAAAATAAACCCATTTGCTAGTTCCGCCACCCATTTCTGCTAATTTAGTCTTCTCCTTTTTGTATTTTTTCTTTAATGTATCAAGTCGATTCCTACACTGAGTATCTGTCCTTTCAATTTTTGAAACTTCTTTTACCCGTTCTGCAACTTCTTGCCATTCCTCAGACCGAAGACTCTTCCTTCCACGTTGAATAAACCGGTCACCCCAAGCATCAAGAAGAACAAATGTCTCGTGCTCAGTCCAGTCAGTAAGGGAATTCCTGCCGCCAAATGATGGTTTAGGGGCTGAAGGAGCAGCAACTGCTGGTGCAGGTACACGAGGTGCAAATTCATAAGTTGAGATCAAACTCTTCAGCTTTCTTTTTTTTCGGTGAGATTCTAAATCATCTTCAATCCTTATGGTGTAACTTTTCTGCTTATTATTATCATCATCATCGCTGTCATCATCACTATCATCCCCATCCCCGTTGTCATCCTCTTCCTCATCATCATCTTCATCATCACCGTCTTTTTGGGGAAGATGAATACTGTTACCTTGATCAACATCATCTTCTTCTTCTTCTTCCTGTCCTAACTGTTCTCCGTCTTCTTCTTCCTCATAATCATTATCATCTTCAGCATATTCATTTATAACTGGCTGAGAATGCTGAGAACTCCCTAGTGGAAGTTTCTGACTATTCAAATAACCATAACCTTGGTGATGACCATATGGGTTAGGAGCATACTTTGCATCATCCTCAGTGTCATCCATTCAAAACAAAATACAATTTCAAGGAAATAAAGCTACAGAACTAATATTTCCCTCAAAAAAAGAAAAAAAAAGGAAGTGGCTCCTAGCTTTAAGCAACAAACCTTGAGAAAGCAAGATCATTAACTCCTAAGTCCTAACTCAATGATTCACGTTCCTGAATCAACCCCAAAAACCTCTCTTGCCAGTTTTTCTTAAGGGTGGAGATTATAAAATATTACAAGACATCCAGATCATCACGAAATATCAACTTTCAACCAATATTCCAACTACTCATCTTGCATAGAAACGTAATTTTTTCCCCCGTGAAAAATCACCAAGTTTTCTTTCTTTCTAACAACATATTTTTTTTTTTGGGAAACAAAGACATTTACTAGAGCTCCAATCCAGGCAAGACCCCCAATTAACAAGCCCAAATCAAAGACACATCACTTTTACCTGAAAGAACGAAGCTTCCAAGTTCCCAGATAGGAAGGAATCCAAATTCTCAAACTTTTCCATAAGAACGGAGCTTCCCAGATATGCTAATTCTGTAATTTTAGAAGGAAAAGAAACAAAATTCAATAAGAAAAGAAGAGGATGTGAATTAGGAAAGTAGGAAAAGAAGTTGCAGAGTAAGCCCGTCGAGAAGGTAGATGGTTTGTGCTAATGTGAGCCGGGCGCAATTACTACTTTTATGCATTTTCTTATTTCTCTCAAATTGTTTTTTATTCGGAGCTGGACGTTTGTTGGGAGTTGGGAAGGACTCCCCGGCTGTTGCCAGTACAGAATTGTCATCTCATTTAGGCCCGTACTAGGGATGGATAGATCTGACGTGGCTATCTTAGGTTTTTTTTTTAAATTAATTTTTACATTGAAATATTCTCGGACTTTGTTTAAATTATTATTTAAATAAATTATATGACTTTTTTTAGTTTTATTCAAATTATATGTTTTTTAATTATTAATATATATTTATTTAATTTTAATTTTTTATTAAAATATCTTCTGTTAAACACATATTAGGTTATTTTTAAGTTAATAAAGAACATATTGATTTTAAAAAAAAAGCTTGAATTAAAGTTCAAGAAAGTCTAGGTATATTTTAAATAGAAAAATTTAGAAGAAATTTAAATAATTTATTTTTATTATTATTTTCTGATTGATTTTCAGATGTGAGCATGCTCGTAGCTTTCTGGTATAGATCTAACGTGTATGAAATCTATAGTTGTGCATTCTACAAGTGGTTTTGAATCAGCTCAAACTCTAATATTGGAGGAATCTCTGAACGGTCTCAAATATGTTTTTTGGGTGTAATAGAAGCCAGTGGATTATATATGACAAAATATTTGTGATTCTTTTATAAGGATTATTATGATTGAGAAAAAATATTTGAAAAATTAAATTAAGAGGTTTTATTATTATATGATTAAATTGAGAAAAGAGTGATCTTATAGGAATTAAATTGAGAGCTTTATTTTTGAAAGATCAAATTAAAAAAATATTTTTTTTAGAGATTGAATTATTAATTTAATTATAGGAAATACATAAAATTTACCCCTGTATCTTATCCCATAACTTAGGATGAGACCCCAAAATCATGGTTTGTGTTCTTATTTAATGAAATTGATTTCTTCTATTAAAATTGATTTCCAGAATCTTAATTCGTATCTTTGTTGAATTAAAATTGTTTTACTCAAACTCACTAGTGCTAAGTTTATGGGCATTTAGATGAAGAAAACCCGGCGGGTTTACCTTTAATTTCTCTGCTTTGTGTTCTTCGATCCATTCTGGGAGATTTCTTCTTTAAAATTGTCTGTAGATGGTCTCGGACTTCGATTTGAATAATTTGTGTGGGGGGATTTTTTTAAATTTTACAAAAAATTTAAAAATTATATATTAATTATAATTATAATATAAAAGCCATGTATTCTCCTAATTAAAAAAATCACACATTATCATGTAATATTTTAAACAAAGTGAAAAATTTTTAAATATAATAAAGACAACATTTTTTGTAATTTTTATGGATTCAAATCTTTCTCTATGAGAAAATAATATGATATTATATAAAAAAATGTTAAATTACAGAGAAGTCCCCTAAATATTAGATTAAGTGTAGATAACTAGGGATATATATGAAACTCAATAACACAAAACTTGGTCCAACTTGTTCATTTTGAGCTGAGTTGTGCCGTTTAAAAAATATAATAAAATAAAATCAAGCCAAGTGTCTAGTTAATTATCCCAATCAATCTGGCTCGACCCAACTTGCCTTCCATTATTTAAAAAAATTAAAAATTAAAAATAAAAAATTCTTTTTTTAAGACTATTTTACAATTGTAGCAAAAAATATTTAAACATATTTTACAAATTATAAATAACTAAAGAGTTAAAGTCTTTATCAACTTTCTATTAAGTATAATTATTACATTTAAATAATAAAAAATAAGATATAAAACATATTTTTTAAATTTAAAAGTTTAAAAAAAAATTTAACTTGAAATAGTAAATAACATTTTTTAGAAAAAAAACCAAGCAATCCACTTTCAACTATTGGGTTGGCTTCGTTTTGAAAAAATATTAAAAAAAAATTCTTAATTAGACTATTAAGATCCAAGTTATCTCTTTTTAAATTTATATCTACATTTTTTTTCTATTTTTTCTTTTAAGTCCACATTTTTTTTCAATTTTTATAGCATAAATCTTAAAAAAATAAAAAACAAAAAGAAGTAATTATATATATAAAATAGTCAAGCAAATATAAAGATATAAACTTTTAAAATTTTGAGTTTAGCCTGGTTTGTGCCAAGCCTAGGGCTTGAAAAATTTTGAGTTCAATTTAAATCAAGCTAGTTTCATACACTCCGAAAGATAAACTTAATAATTAATTCTCTTAAACTTTTAATTTATATAGATAATTTTACTATCATTAGTTAGTTGGTTATTTCATTTGCAGAGTATGATACATTAATGTTATTTATATGTGATATAAAGTTTAATAAATTATTTATACATCATCTAAAATTTAAAAAAATTATCTGCATAAAAAATAAAATTTATGAAAATTTATTATTAACAACATGTAACTCTCCTCTTAAGAGTTCATTATTAAGTTTTAAAAATTAAGGATTATTTGCATATTAGTTAAAATTCAAGGTTTTTACCCTATAAAAAGAAAGATAAATACAAATTTATTTTGAGCGAAAAAATTTCAGTTAAATAGTAGAACTCACAAAATATGAATCTTACACAATCCTAACTTGAATTGTCAAATATGATAGGCAAGGATTTTACTAATTATTACCAACAGAAAAAAAAAAAAAAGCAACTGAATTCGTTACATTCCGTTCCGGCCAGAGTATTTCAACAGTGAGTGGGTCATGGAAGGCGCTGAACTTAACGAACGAAGACATATAGCAACAGAAGAGAGCAAACTCTGAGTGCTATTACACATTGCCAGAAAATCACCAAAACATGGCCTTCGTCACCGGAAGCTCTTGCTTCTTGCATTTTCCACTCTCCCACTTTCCCTTCCTTTCTTCTTCTTGTTGTCCTCGATCTCGTTCTTGCGTATGCTATGCACAGACTAAGAGCAACTTCAGAGGAATCAGAGCTCCCATGGCTTGCTCCCACCAAGAGGACCCAAGACGGCGCTTTCTTCCTCTTTTGGGATTGAAACTCAATGCTGTTCAACCATTGCCCATAAGTGAGTTCAAGATTCTTATTGTTACTTCTGGCCACAATATTGATAAGACCTCCATATTCGTGGAATTAGTTTGATGGATGACTCTAGGTCTTCCTTGCGATTCGTTATACAGGAAAAGTTGATAATCCTATTTGAATCTTGCAATCAGTATCATCACGGTTTCCAATTTAGTTTAGTTTGGAAAGGGGTCCTTGTGATCTGTTTAATGAATATAATATCGGGTCATAGTCGCGGCCTTGCTACAGTCACAGAAAAGTCTGTATTCTTTTCCTTTCTTGAACCCATTTTGTAAATATGCACTCATCATTTAGTCTTTAGTTTGCGTCACTAGTAATGAAAGAAATTCAGGTGAACTGAGATATACTATTTTATAACTGTTTCGTAAACTGTTTTCTTATGTTGCATTAACTTCTGTAATTAATCATTTTTGTTTCAGAAGAAAGTGAGGTGAAGACAACAGAGTACAACCAGAACCATAGGGTTTGAATTTCTGCCAAATTCATAATTATTGGTTATTCAATGTTTGTCATTGGGATTTTCCAAGGGTTCTAAACTGAGTAACTTGTATGCACAGATAGCACCCCAAGAGAGCAGATCTTTCTTTCTGTCTTCCCTGAGTGGTAGATTTGGAATAGTTTCTTTAATGCTAGGTTTGGCCTTTGGCTATGCAGTGGATCAGAAAGAAAGGGCTGCTGCTAATGCAACAATAGAAACAGTAAGCTTCTGCACAACCTTGCTATTCAACGTCTAGGAAACTTAATTGTTGATATTAAAGTTAACATGTTGATTTTCTTTTTTTTCTTTGTTTTATTTTATTCATTTTTAGAATTTATTTATGGTATTATGTTCTGATACGTATATTTTACTGGTTGATGTGCAAAGATGAACAGAAAACTGAAGGAACAAGAAGAGCTGATTTCTCTCTTGGAAAGCAACTATGGAGCAATGTTACTCAATGAACAGAAGGAGCAGACCAAACAACTTGGGAGGGAAAAGGATGAACAGAATGCCTTGATGAACCAACTAAATTCAGCAAACAGTACCATCACCTTCATAGAACAGGAGATGCAAAGTAAGGAAATTTTGATTGAGGAACTGAAACTTCAAATTGACAATCTTGAGACTCAGCTTGCAAAGGCTGTTGCAGACAAGAAGGATGCTAAAAAAAATTTGGAAGAAAAGACAGATTCAGGTGCTAAGCTTGTAAGAGAAAAAGAAGAGGAGCTACATCAGCTTAGGGAAAAGTTTGAACATGCTCTAAAAGAAGGAAGCAGAAACCAGGTCATCATTGCTGAGTTGACCCAAGAAAGGGAAATTTTAAGGGATTCCCTGGAGAATGAATCCAAGAAGACAAATAATTTGATGTCTGAACTACAAATCACTCAGGAGAATCATGGAAAAACAAGAAATGAGGCAGCTCAACTGGAAAAACATATAAATGAGTCATACGAATTGCACAAAGAGCTTGAAGCTGAGGTCTCCAAGCTTTCAGTTGAGCTCTCTGTAGTTTCCGAGTCACTGCAAAGGAAGCTTGCTGATGAAAAACATAGGGTAGAAGGGCTAACCACTGAGCTTAGCACTGCAAAGGAAGATTTGAAGAAATCACAGTTCGAGCTGCTAAGTATGTCCCATGAACTGACAGCCGCTCTGGAAAACCGCGGTAGCCTGCAGAGAGAATTAATTGATGTCTACAAAAAGGTTAAAACCGCAATGAAGGATTTGAAAGAAGAGAAAATGTTAGTTGCTTCTTTAAACAAAGATGTACAAGCATGGGAGAGTCAAGTGTTGAAAGAAAGAGAGATTAGAAGATCTCTTGAATTGAACCTGGAGGAGACTACCAAATCACTAGATGAAATGAAACGGAATGCATTGATCCTTTCTGGTCAACTAAATAGTTTTAATTCTCGTGTTCTTAACCTTGAAGATGATAAAGAGGGTCTTCATAAGCTCCTTGCAGATCAAAATACTGCATCCAAAGAGACCCAGAAAATTCTTGAAGATGCCCATAATCACATCAGGAAACTAGGCATGGAGAGGAGAAAATTTAGAGAGCAAGGCAAGGAAGCTTGAGGAGGAACTGGCTTCTGCCAAAGGTGAGATATTGCGCTTGAAGAATCAGAAGATCAGTTCTTCAAAAGTTGTTACAAATGACGAAGATGAAAGCAAGGTCACAGTGAATAATGTAGAGAAGAAAGGCTAATAACTCCAAATGATGTAGAGAACCAGTTTGTGTTGCAGTTTATTCTGTTTTACATGCAAGCGTTCTCATGTAGCAATAGTGCTATTTTGTACAGATGAGATAGATATTACGACGGATAGAAATTAAATGGAAAGATTCCTTGCATATAGGAATAAGAACAAGGCAGTTCTTGTCTTCTCAAAAGAGGGTCAATCTAGTTTTCATGTTTTTGTGTTCCCAAAGGATTTTAATTGGTTGATTTTGCTAATCTCGTATCATTTTATTGATTGATATCTCTGTGGGTGTTTTTAAGGAGGGGTTCGGTTTGCAAATTTTACATTTTCAGGAATCTAATTCTCAGGAATATGATATTCTCATGTTTAGTGCATCATGATTTAAGAATATTTTGCTACATTTTTTAGAATCTAATATTCTCATTAAGAACTGTTGACAATATTTTAAAAACAACCTTATCAATGTTTTACATATTTATATTATTTTTATATGTTTATAATATTACTCTTATAATAATTATTACTTTATTTCTATTTTATATATGAACTACTTTATTCTATTCATATTTTTTATTAATTTATATCTTATTTATTATATTTCAGTGTATATTGTATTGTTATTAATTAATTAAATTATTTTTATTTATTTTATTTATTATTTTTGAAAATGTATTACGATAAAGACGAGCAAAAGAATTTTATAATATTTCAGAAGCATTACCACCATATGAGAATTCAGAATTCTCACCTATTCCTATTTGAATGAAAATTGAGGATTTTGAGGGAACGTTGAATTTCTAAAAGTGCAACATTTTCAAGAATTTTTTTTATAAAAACTTGAATCAAATATATCATACTCATAATATTTCTAGATATTCTAAAAATATTCAGTAAACAAAATGCTCCTTTTGACAAATTGCCCCTACCTTTGTTGTTACTTGCATTTTATTGAATATGTTTTAAAAAATTGATTTCAATGGTTTCGAACTGATGTTAACATATATGTAGAGAAAGAAGAGAAAAAGAAGAAAGAAGAAGAAAAGGGGTAGGGGGCAGCGTTTGAAGTATGAGATGAGAAAAGAAATAATTATCATTAAATTATAAATGAGTGGTCCAAATTGTTGCAATAATCCACCAAAAATCCATATAACTTTTTATTTTTATATTAATAATTTTTACAACAATTTAGATTATTGATTCGTGATGTAATAATAATAATTTTTTTTTCATAACATACCGAGAGAGAGACAGAGAGTAAACAAAGAATTGTTATTTGTAAGAGTAAGGTTATTTTGTACATGATAACAATTGAACAAACATATGATTGGTGGGGCTTAATATTCCTCATCAATAATATCCTTTTTTTTTTTTTTAAGTATTCCTCAGTGGGGCATACTGGTGAATGTAACAAAATGCCACATGGCCACGATACAACACCTCCCATATATCCCAAAACGACTAGTAATAATAGTAAACGGCAGATTGAGTCGGAGCTGCGCGCTTTGTGGCACGGCTCTGGAGTCCTTCTCTGAATTCCATCTCGCCTGAAAAGCTCTCTCAAGCCGGAGAGACACTCCCAAATCCCAAATATTCTATTTCTTGTCGATCTCTAACTATTTATTCATCGTTTCTTCGATCAGGATCTGGGCAAGTCCTCTCAATCTGAGTCTGGGGCCTCTCAAAACTATTTGGAGGAGTTTGCTACTATATCAGCCTGCGCAAGAAAGTAGGAATCTTTTCATATTTTTCAGTTTCGTTTACTCTGAATCAATCCTGATTTTTTTTTTTTGTGAAATTATTGGTGACTTTCTGGCACTCGGTTTCGCTGTCAAACAGTTATCGCTTCCAGAATCCAGATCTGAGCATGTACATGGTTCTGAGTTCGGGCTTGGAAGGAGAATAACCACAAGAGTGGAATTCAGATTGAACGTAACAAAGCTTGATGATGCTTTACGAGAACTTGGTAACTTGATCTCTTTTTCGGAGGACAACTGATACGGCTTCAACTGTTGAGATTTGAAGTGTTGGTGGGGATGAGCGGTGTGGCTACAATAGGAAAAAAAGCTTAAGAACCTTGATTGATTCTTATAGGAAATTTTCTATCTGAAGGTTTCGGAGGATTAGGTGTCTGAGAACTTCTCGCCGTCATGTTCTATGGTGCGGTGGTCTGGGACCCTTGGCTTATTGTCGCTCAAATTGTTTGTCTTCAATGCTTATACTATATCACTCTCGGAGTGTTCTTGGCGATCCTTGTCGGTACTCGCGTATCTCGGTTAAGCCTCGTATATTTCTTTGATTATGTTACCATCACTACCTCTACCGTAACTGGTTGGTGTGTTATTGCTTCATTGCTGCTCAGCTCTTTTGCAGGGTAAATATTATATTTTACTTCACATACCTTAATAAGTTTACTGAGATCCTAATTTATGAGTGTGTAAACAGCTATAATTGATCAAATAATAGCTAATTGTATTTTATTTTGATCAATTAGCTGTAATTTATAACCTAGTTTTGACTGTATTTTGTGTGACTATGCTTCTTTACGTATCATTCATTCAATCATGGATTCATGATAGTGTTGCTACTTTCGAGTTGTTTGAGACCTTAACTGAATATTTCACATTACTTTCTTAATGCCCTCTCCTGCTCTGAACTGCTTGTGACCTGGCTTACATAATTTAGATGTGAAACTGAAAATGGTGGATATAGATTTTCATCAGATTGGTCTTAATTCTCACCTTTCTTGTTGTTTTGCTTATCTTCTAATTTTAGCCTATTGTTCTGTCCACAAGCTTATAACTGCGTTCAATCTGAAATCTGTTCTGTTTGTTGTTCTTAATGTCAGACCTTTTTGGGTAAAGGGTGTAAAGTTCAGTCTTCTGTAATATGGAATTTCTTCTTATTTACTCTCCTGCTGTATTTTTCTGACACTTCTTTAGTTTCTGTTATTTACAAAATTCGTGGATTGTTATTAACCATCTTTAAATGTGTAGGTTTTCCTCTTCTGTTACCCGGAAAGTAGTAGGAAATTTCCTTTATTGTAGCTTGTTTGTTTTATAATTTATACATAGAGTGATATCTAGCGTCTTCCATATTTTTTAAGGGCAGGGATAGAATAAAGGCAAGAAATTCAAAATAAGGGGTTTTTGGGGAGGGGAAGGGGGAGAATAGAAGAAACGAAAGGAAATTGTTGTTTGTTTTAACTTGCTAGAACATTGTTGGCTGTTATGTCAAGTTGTGGAGATTTGTTGCATACGAATGGTGGGGATACCCTTGGTAGCTGTTTACTTGGATCTTAGATGTCCTGTCACTTGTCTTTGAGTATGACTATAACCTATGAACTGAAGTTATTCTTTTTCTGTAGTAGGTTATTCTTTCTATGAGTTGCATGTTATCATAGGTTGAACTTGAATATTGACATTGTGATTGTCCGACGTGGTTGGCCTTTATGTTTGCTAATATCTTGCGTGAACTGAAATTTTCAATACTATCACAGCGTTATAAGAAAATAAAAGTTCTGGGTTTTTCTTTTCCTGGTATTAACCAGTTAGCCTTTGTTAATTTATTGAAATATAAACAATAATTGGATTTTGGGATATATTCACCCATTTCTTGGGAGATCCCATACGCCAATTTATGTTGTATGATATATTTTGGGGTGCGTATTTGGAGGTGAGAATTAAGGAAGGCCTTCTTAGCTGTTATGGGGTGTTATGGGGTTTGTGGGTTTATAGTATTTTGGCTTGTAAACTTGAACTTTTTTAGCTGCTCTATGTTGTACTTACTCTATTATCTTGTTTTTGCAGGGCTGTATATATGCTTTATTTAATTGAAAGGGCAAAGAAATGCTTGGATTTTTCAGCCACCCTCTACATCATCCATCTTTTTATATGCATTGTGTATGGAGGTTGGCCATCTTCCATCACTTGGTGGATTGTGAACAGTACTGGAGTTGCAGTGATGGCATTATTAGGTGAATATCTGTGCATCAAACGTGAGCTCCAGGAGATACCAATAACACGATTTCGGCCAAGTAAGAACTTTGTCATTTAAGGCTTTTTGGCTGACTTTGATTTTGGTAATTTGGTTGGCTGACTAGTTGATATGTGCCATTTGAAGATCTGTTTATGCACATAATATATTGTCTTATCAATGTCCCTCATTTATTTTATATTGTATTAGGGACCCCAACCTGAGTATAAGTTGGGTCAAAATTTTTTGACCCTACACAACCCTCAGATATCTGAAACCCAATCTTGATCAATGATTATGCTTCTCGGGATTGGGTCTCTCTGGTCTGTTTGGTAGTAGCATTATGAACATTTTAAAACTGGTCTTGGGTGGGGCTGCCCCTCCTAAAACACTGTTTATTTTGGTGGCAAATGGTACTTTATTTACTATATCTAATTATATCAGTTGGGTTTTCATCTTTAAAAAAAAAAAAATTATATCAGTTGGTCAACCTGATGTTTTACAGGCCCTGACTTGAGACCCAACTTTGAGTTGGAGGAGGAAGGAAAAAGAAAGAAAAAGGAGGGGGGGATGCCATCTCGACTCTATGAAAAAGGAGGGGGGGATGCCATCTCGACTCTATCTTGTATGGCTGCTGTCCCCTTTTTCTTTATTTATTTATTTTTTATTTTTTCCTTGGAAATGTTTATTCTCGTAGCACCTGAACATTAATTTATGCATTGTGTTTTATGATGTTAGAAGAACTCAGTTCAATTTGATTCTGTCATAGTAAACTGAAAGTTGCTGTCTCTGTGACTGAGCTAACAGTATTGGTTGATTTGTAGTTTTCTTGCAATAGTTCCTTTTTTCTTGAATATTGAAGATTATTTGGACACAAAGATGCATTGTCGAGCAATCAGTTTCATGTTTTGCCAAATATTGGCTTACTTTACCTGTGATTTAATGGAGCTGAGTTCTTTGCAGATGTTTGATTAACGGAAGTTCAAGTCAAGAAAAATGTTGGTGTTCGGGGATCATAACAGCATGCGTTTCTACACTTTGAATGTGGATGGTCTTCCAGATAAAGCCCATGAATTGCATGACCATTCCTGCTATACGAAGAATTACCCCCTCTTATGTATTCTTCCCTAGTTTCTTAGAAAGCCAAACATAGATAATCCGACTAGACTAGGTACACCAGTTTCTTAGACACCCAAACATAGTTGGTTAGTTGACTGAGCTTCTGTTCTTTTACCCTTTTGTGAGTTTTCAGATCTTAAAAATATGTGCTAATTATGTGCTCCGACATTCAATGGGGTTGTTAAATAGAATAGACCATGTGACTAGCTTTTTCTCTAAACCTTCTGATTGATATAGCAATGTGCATCTCAAATACATGGTCGGTCATCCTTTGTATGGTTTAATTGCTGGTTTTTGCTGTCACTATGCATTCTCAAACTATAGTCCTAGCTGGTAAGCAATGTTCTTATGCTACTTGCCATCGTGTACCAGCGTAAGAAATGAGTCTGCATTAAATTATAGATTACGTGGATGAAAACCTCTTTATAGGCCTCTGTGCCCATGATATTAACATTATTCTTGCCTTTAAATTCATGTCCTCTTGTGTGGGTGATCAGGTTCTGGGTCATCAAATCACCCGTATAGGCGTGCCTTGCACAGTCTTGGAGGAACATAATATTCTTACTTCCCCACATTAAATGTTTTTTTTTTTGGGGGAAGTCTCAGATCTAGGCCACTTTGTGTATTCTTGACCAGTCATGAAACTAAAATTCAGTTGGAATAAAGTGTACAGGAGAAATAAGTTAATTTGTTCATGATCAAACTACATCTTATCCTTTTAATTAAGGCCTAATTATAAAATTAGTAAATAAATTTTAAAATATAACAAAGTAAAATGAAAACAATAAATTTTAAGTTAAAATTAATTGTAAGAGAGCACCTGATCTTGAGGTAACTCCTTATATTTGTAATTTATATCTGAGTTTAAACCCAATTCTTAAAAATTGTTGAAACAAGATTGCAATTAATTTTAATTAGAATTTAACATTTTTATTTTAGTTAAGAAGTTTAAAAAATTATTACCTTTTTAAATTCATGTGCCAATTTTGTAATTTTGTTTTAGTTTAAAGAGGTAAGATATAGTTTTTTTCTCTTTTTTTTTCTTTAAATTTTATTCAAGGCCGGGCATCTGCTAGAGTCAATTTCAGATTTTTACATCCCTTAAAGAGGAATGCATGAGTGTTGCTGCTGATTGACAAAGTTAGGTTAGGTTTCTTAAATTTAGAAACAACTACATTAGCAGCTAGCATAGTTTGTAAGTAACATTACTCAAAGGAAAAGTTTAGACCAGACTACTATTCTTACATTCTTTTTCGGGTTATAATCTACCATACATATCTTTCGTTCAAAATTTCCACACGAACGAAGTCATAAACATATCTCACATGGCCTTGGATGCTCTTCCTTTTGACCCAAAAAAAGCTCTTTATCTCTGAATGGATAAAAACTAGATTTGGCAGGACCATCAGCCTGGGAGAAGAGTCGCTTTTGGACCAAGATTTCGATTTTCGCTATCTCTGCTATAGCGAAATAAACTGACTCAGAAACTTTGGGTTTTTCAGTATTTCTCGCAGGCAAAAAACTCCGTAGTGTCAAAAAGCTAATGGTGTTAGTTATCGATCTCTTACTTATGTCCTAGATATCCGTTAATGGAAGTGAAATTAATCGAAGTGAAGGCTGAGCTTTTCAGGGAACTGAAATATCAGCGACAGCTTCTCCCACCGTGAGATAGAGTCCTTTCACCTCAAAAGAGTCCAAAACTTTTGACTGATGTAACTTTTCCGTCACATTTCCAACTGGATTTGCCAAAACAAGCTGCATAGCAGTAACTAATTATAACAAAAATTCGTGGGGAATTTTTTTTTAATGATCTTTGAACCTCGAGATATGCTACATTAAGTGACTATGACTATACCTGTAGTGATCTTTTCTCCAGCATCTTTCTAAGTTCACATAGAGTGTCAATGCCACTTGTGTCTATGGCAGTCACAGCTGGGAAAATAACATGGTTAGTCCAAATGATCCAAAAACTTCAATAACTAACGTCGTAGGTCCATGAAATATACCTGTCATGTCTAAAATTAAGCACTTTAATGTACTTTCTTTGTTTGCTTTTACACGCTCTTCCTCTTCTCGTATCCATCTCAATATTCTGTAGCAGTACAAGTTCTTCATCAGAACTCAAGTATATAACCCCAATGTATTAAACTTCATGTTCTATAAATAGGAAATGGATCCCCTTATATGTAGATCCCCTAATGTTGCTCGTGTTATCTCTGATAATGAGGGGATCTATTCCCCAAAAAAAAAAAAGTTTTGTGAGTAATATGAGCAAACATGAGATATCCCAACAGTAGAGGATCCATTTTTGTCTTCACTGACCTTTCTTGCAGGTAAGTTGAATTGGCGAAGTAAATGGGTGACTCAACAGCTAGAATGAGAAATGAAGGAATCCTTGAAGCTTCTCTGTATTGATTTAGGTTGTGGTATATCTGTGTTCCCGGTATATTTCCCAAAACCACAATGTTTGGCCGAGACACATGAAGTAGGATCTTGAGGACTGATATTCCCACCTGAACAATTTGGTCAAGTCAGTGGACATTTATCATCCAGCTTTGTTAAGGGATCCTTAAATAGACAATATCTAGGAAAATTAATGAACCAAATTAATTATTAATTGGCATGTAAACATATTAATACATCTTTTCACTTCTGACAGTGATTAATTTAATCTTTTAACCATGAGTAATATATATATAGACTTCTTTTGAGTTTTTCGGAAATTAAACATACATTTTCTTTATTTTTAAAAAAGGTTTATATATATTTTAAAAATAAAAAAAATTATATAATTTCAGCAAAGTTAAAAAAAAATGTATAATTTATTATTATTTTAGGGTGAATTTGTAAATATTTTAAAAATAGAAAAGAGATCTATATAATTTTAACAAAACTAAAAAAAAAATTATATATACTTAAAAAATAGAAAAAATATTTATTTAATTTAAACAAAATTTTAAAAAAATCTATATAATTTACTCCTTAATCTTTTGAGACGGAGTCTATCCAAGAATTTCTTATTATCTGTAATATTATTAGCTTCGTAAAAACAAGAAAGAGGAATCGAAAACTTACCGCTATACCAAGGCCTAGAGGTACTGAGACGAACACTACACCACAAAAGGAGCACAAACAAGCCAAGAAGTCGATCTTGTCAACCTTCCACAATTTATATGCAGCTTGGTAATCTATTAACCCAATCACAGCAGTGACGATAATGGCTGCCAAGACAACATTTGGTGTGTAATAAAACAGAGGCATGAGAAACAGAAGGGTCACAAGAACAGTTGCTGCCATTATTATATTTGAAAGTGTTGTCTGTGCTCCAGCATTGAAATTAACGGCAGATCGAGAAAAAGATCCTGCAAGTTTATTTTTCATATCAGAATGAAGATTTTCTCGGACAGTGCTGATGATTCAAGGATAACTAAGACTCAACTGGTCAAATGTGAGGAGAATCGTTACCTGTTGTGACATAGCATGAAGAGAAAGAGCCAGCTATGTTCATAACACCAATGGCCATCATTTCTTTGTTTCCATCCACTTGGTAGTTCTTAAGTGTAGCAAATGTTCTTCCAACTGCAATTCCTTCCTGAAACAAGAGAAAATTTGGTACATTAGAAGTGACAGCTGAGATAGCCAGCATAAGATGGTATATTCTAGTCTGTGTGTTTATAAATATCGGAAGAATTTTCTACTACAGAAAAAGTTTCTGGCTTTAGGACATTACAGTGAGAGATAATATCCCAGTAACAATGCCGGTTTTGATAGCAAGTGCCAAATGTGGACCATCGAAGTATAACATGTTTGATGATGGTGGATTAATGCCCTTTGGCAAGCGGCCGATCTGCCATAGGAAAAAGAGCAAGAGTTACCATGAAGACAACTTATAGTTGCGTATCTTTTGTGTACTAAAAAAACCCAACTAAATTGTACTTTCATACAATTGCAATTTCGTGAGCTTTATTTCTGAGACAAAAGACCAAAAGAGTTGATAGAATAACTGATGTCAACGGGGCAGCAGCTGAAACCCAGAATAGTTTTGGTTTCTTCAAGCTCTGTATCAACGATTCAGAATTTCAAATCTTGAGAAGCAAAATAATAAAGAAAAAAAAATAATGTTATACAAATATATATGTATATATATTTATAGAAACTCACTATGTGCCTTGTTGTCAGCAGAAAGGCCAGGAAGCCAAATCCCAATGCAATGGTTTGCCATGACCACTGCAAAAGTTGCTCACATACTTTAATGAACAATTTTGGTAAATATGCATACTATTGACATATAACTTTTCGTTTTAAAGTTGACTCTTTTCCCCACCTAATGATAAAACTAGAGAATCTGGAAAAAAAAAAAACTTACTCGATTCTCCAAGAGAAAAAAAAAGAAAAAGAATTTGATCCCCCCGTATAATACTCAAGTAAAAGATATCTAAAATATAGCTAACTTTTGGGCTAACAATCTTAGTGTATAGTCATGATTTCTTGAAAAGAAAAATAGGAATTATTCTTTCTTTCTTAAAGGAAATTTTACTCTTGAAAGTTCAGAGTATCCTCACATTCAAAAGAAGCAAAACAATATTTCAAAATATCAACATACTTTTTGCGGCTTTTAATTTAATTTTTTTAAAATAAAATCACAAGTAAACTGAATAAATTTGATTGCTCATAGTGAAGCTCTATACCTCGTTTCTGTGCTTGAATACAGAGGTCATTACAGGAATAATTTGCATCTGGCTAGTGAAGTGCACTATTCCAAGTATCCCTTTAAGCTGCTGCAGTGACACAATGATCGCTGCACCGGCCATGAAACCAACCAGCGTTGCTTTTGAGAGGAAATCAATTATAAATCCTAATCTGCATAGGTATTAAAAACAGGCTTTACGTGGTTATAAAAATTTCTGAATTTTAATTTTGCAGTAAAATTTCTCGTTTTAGGGAACTGAACGTTTTGAACTTTTTCCTTGTTGTCTTTTTTTTTTTTTTTGCCTGGTAATATATGTTATATCATTTATGCTACGAAATATATTATGCTAATTTCTGAACATGTAAAAAAAAAAAAATCAGAGAAAGCACAAATTTAATACCTTAATATACCTAGAGAAGATTGGAATACACCAGCAAAGAAGGTGGCAGTTAGAGCCAATTTCAGATAGAGAATTGGGTCTTGAATATAAGAAACTGTCTGGCTTAACATTGAACCCATAACCAAAGATGCAATTGAAACAGGGCCAACACCAAGATGTCTAGAGCTCCCAAGTAGGGAATATATCAAGGGGGGCACGAAGCTGGAATCTGCATGATATTCATAAACGTAAATTCAGATGAGAGATTGACCATATTTACAGGAACTCTAACTCAATGCCATGTGTAAACAGAGGATACTAACATAGTCCAATTATGGGTGGCAAATTTGCAAGCTTTGCATAGCTGATTCCCTACAGAGACGAAAACAAAGTAATGTATTGTTTCAGAACCAAACTAAGTTGAATTTTTCGATCTGCATTAGTTTTGTAAGGAGTGGTTTTGTTGAAACAGAGTACGGTAAAGTAAAGCAAGGGAACCAACGTTAATAGTTAGCATAAGCAGAGAAATATCATTGAAAAGGAAAGGAATATTTTCAGAACCGACTCAGACATTTCAGGGTGCTGAGCCACCATAAATGATCAACAATCAGCCATAATCACAAATTCTGGATTTAGAAGGAGATACATAACGAGAGAGTGTGGTGGGTGAAAAAGTTTGAAGATTTTTTCTCACCTGAGGAATGGCCAAGCTAGCAATGGTGAGGCCAGAGATGATATCGGAACGAAGAAACCTGAGATTGTACTCAGGCCCCCACAGGAAAATGGGGAAGAGATATTGAAGACCCAGAAGCAGTTTCCTGAACCAAGTTTGATTCTTGAATCTGTAGAGTGGATCATCTGGGAAGAATATCTCGGAGATCCTGTGCCTTAGTTTCTGCAGTGTGGTTTGCTCTGGTGGCAAGCGAACACTATGAATTTCCAATGATGGTGGCACTGGGATCTCGCTCTGGATTCTGATGGTGGTTCCATGGCAACCAAAGTGTTCCACTCTATTGGAGTTCACCCCCATTTGTTCTGCAAAAGTACTTTGATTCTGAAGAAGAAAGAGAGCATTGCTTGGAATTTATAGGGGGAAATGGAGACGGAAGAGAGATGACAGGTACCTTTCGGATGGAGGTTACGGGCAGTTGTCGTTAATAGCATATAGGGGCAGTTAGGTCATACTAAGATTGTCGTTAGATTATTTTCAGTAAACTAATAATTTATTCCCTAAATAATTAGATCTATTTAAATTAGTGCGTATAGTTCATAAAAATAATACATTCATTATTATATGTTAATTCTTTTGGTAAATTATTTAAGAATATTGAAAAATAACTTATAATAAATTTTTTAATTTTAAAAATTAATTTATGTATTTATTAATTTTAAAGATTAAGACAAAGTTGACCAAATAAGAAACTAAATTATTGGTTTCTTTTTAATTTTTTGACACAAATTTCACTGTAACCAATAAATAAGTAGTATTTTTAATAATGTTTTAAAAATTAAATCAATTATTAAATTAGGATAAGAAGTTTAAAAATTAATTTATGTATTCATTAATTTTAAAGATTAAAACTAAGTTGACCAAATAAGAAACTAAATTATTGGTTTCTTTTTAATTTATTTTACACAAATTTCACTGTACCCAATAAATAAGTAGTATTTTTAATAATGTTTTAAAAATTAAATCAATTATTGAATTAGGATAAGAAGCCACTCATGGTTCACTAATTTGATTGTAATTAAATTGAAGTTAAATTATTTTTAAAAATATATATATAATATATAAATATATAATACTTTATAATTAAATAAATATTATATTGTAAAATAATATTTAAAATAAATATAAATATTTAAAGATATATATATTAGATAAAATATTTATATATGGCAACAAATTTATATGATATGAGTTGAATAGAGTTTAATAAATATTATAAATTTCTATTACAAAATGTTAAAATTTGTATTTAAAAAAATTAATTTTTGACTTATTTAATGTTAAATAGCTCTCAATTTTTACCAATTTTTACAGATTTTTTGTTTAGTTAGTTTTTAGGTTAATCAAATCAAATCCATAACTAACTTATTGGTTTTCTAGTCTAATTAACTAATTTGATCCAATTTTTTAAATTATAATTCTTTATCACTGATATGAAAAAGTGTCCTATAGATGAAATACCCTTTTAACACCACAATTAGAGGTGAAAACTAGATTTCAAAGCAAATTGCATTGCATTGGAAAATTTAACCTTTTTTCAGATACCAAACATCGTAATTATAAAAACTCAATGACTTCATGATTGTATAATTTAGGTAATTTACCAACCTTGAAGTTCAAATCCACAGCTACACCTACTATTTGTTTTAGAACGATATGAGGCGATCACATAATCATCAATGAGCAAAGTGATTATACATCCCCCACAGGCCAACATAAACACAGAAAAGGATCATCTTTCTTCGTCAAATTGTCGAACATTTCATATGCATCGCTGAGGAAAATGCACCAGAACAGTGCCCAAAAACACTCGCCTAGCAAACTGGATTCCTAAAAGCGCCAAATTTTGACGAGAAATTAGGTCCAGATTAGATATTGTGATTCTCTTCATTAGAGTTTTCCAACAATATTGTAGTTATTATCATGACTGGGGACCTGAAAGACGCTCCTAGATCGACGATAGATAGCAGCTAGTAATTATTTAAAAATTTAGACGATCCAAATCAAATTTCAATAATATGCATAGGATGTGCAGAAGATCTACACACCCGTTGTATAAATATTTTGTTTTATTTTAAATAAATAAATAAATAATATATACTTTTTTTAATTTTTATTAAAACTATACAGACTTTATTTTAATTTTAGAATATATTCTTTAATTTAATTTTATTTTTTTAATAAAATACACTTTATAAAAATATATGTATGAATGGTTAATGAAAAGTATTTCAATCAAATAATTTAAAATTATATTTAAGTATAACATAATTTAAAAAATTATGTATATTTTAAAAATAGATGTGAAATTTACATAATTTTAATAAATTTTGAAAAAAAGTCTATGTAATTTATATTTAAAACAAAAAAAAAGATAAAAAAAGATAATAGCTAGCAGCAGGGAGATAGATGAAGGAGAAAGGCTGAGAGAAGGCAGGTCGGAGTAGTCAGAATTTCAAATTCATATTTAACAAAAATAGGTTTACTTTATTAATAGTCTTTGTATTTTCAAAATGCCTTCATGTTTAAACATAATAGCATTTTTTGGCTTTATTTAGGTTATTTTTTTAAAGATAATTTTAAGAGCATACCTTTTACATTTGCTTCGTGCATTTATAATTTTATTTTTAATTGATCTTTGATAAGATATAACTCAAGTTACTAGAATGAGAGGGAACTGTTATTCATCATTTTTTTTTTAATATCTTAAATATCAATATATTTAATATGATAATAGACCATGCAATAATATGATATTTAATATTCATATATCTTTGATACCATAATTGAACATAAAAATTTAGGAATTTGAAAATTTTAATTATAATTTTTGGCGGTATGACTGAGATATTATCCAAAAAAAAAAGTGCCATTTTAAATTTAGATGTAATGGCAATAGCACCACCAAACATCAATCATCTTAAATGAAAACGATGATATTCCTAACATTTGCTTCCACATCCCCTTAGCATTTTTTCTTGGTCTTCGATTTAAACAAAGAAATTAAGTAGATAATTGCAAATTGATATTAATCTTGTTATTGTTGTTTAAATTTCATATAAAAAAATTCACAGAAAAGTATAATGATAAATTCTTTAATAATAATATGTCTAAAAATAGTAATAATTTTTTCTAAAGACATTAATGGACAAATACATAATTATTAGTAGGCGCGTATGATAAATAAATATAATTCAATCAAATGTATCAAATTATTAATTAAATTAATAAAATAGTTTTTTAATAAAAGAAATATTAATTTCTATGATGTATTAACTGTTTTTTTTTTAATAAAAATTAATTATGGACTAGCTCACTTTTTCAATTCTCACGTGACTATACTGACCAATATTCAATCAGGACCGTCCAGTGAATCCCGACTTTATGCTAAAGGATAAATTCCATCCTTGTGTTCGTTGCAATGAGTTTTGTTATATTTTAACCTTTTCCCCCTCTTTGCATCTTTTTTCGTAAATTAGTATATATTGTTCTATGAAAAGTAGAAGTTTATATTAAATTATTAACACAGAAATCGTTACAAGTTTACAACATCAAGGTCAAAAAAGAAAAATTAAAAAATGAGTATTTTTTTCTTATTACCATTGTGTGACCAACTTTTATAGTTCAGTCACTTTCTATTCTCTTTATAGGTTCAACAGTCACCACCGTTACCTTTTTGAGGGATAATTATGAATAAAGTATTATCATTTTATATTTATATTTAAATAGCAAAGTATTTGTTTATTCCCTTCTTCAACAAATTCTTAAATATTTAGACTCATATCTAGTTATTTGAAACAAGTTTAAAATAAATAATTTTTCCTTCAATTGACACTTATCTACATAAAATTTATTTATATAAAATCACCAAAAAAAATCTCACAACTAGTAATATTATCCAAATATTCAGTTTACGTAATTGAAAATTATCTAGATCCAATAATTTTATTCTTACATAAATTTCAAACATAACAATTAATACATAAATATTACAACCAACAAACCTTTACTCAAATATTTGTTGAATTGGAGCCCCCTTTAAAAGTTTGATGTCATTTAGGGCCCGTTTAATAAGAAAAAAGTTAAAGATAGAAAGAGAAAAAAAATTTATATATAAAAAATATTTATAATATTATTATTTTTAATAATTAAATAATTATTATTAAAAAATATTAAATAATAATTATAAAGATAAAATTAAAATTCTTTTAAACTTTCTATATTCCTTCTCCCTTTCTCTCTCCAATTCCCACTGCGGAATGCCCGTTAGGTGTCATTGTCCAAAAGGGGCCACTATTTCTCACCATCTCATGTTAAAGATTGATATTAATTTAATTATATTTATTGTCATATTAAAAATAAATGCACAATTCTATATTGTGTAAGAGATTGAATTTTTTTATAAAAAATAAATTGAAAGAGAAATTTTTACAATATAGAAAAAAATATTAGAATAATTTACTCAAGAAAATAAATATAACACAACTTGATAGTTTATGTACAGGGGACCTCATGTAGAGCGTAGGATAAAATCTAGAAACCTTTTCTCTTTGTTGATTTGGCTTTATAATTCATGTCTCTCTTTTTCTTCATCTTACTTTCTTCTGACTTTTTAATGTGTTTGAAAAAATAGTAGCATATTCAAAACTATAATTTTGGTCAAAATAACAAATTATAACTTTTACATTTTGTGGGTTATAAATCATAATTTTAAATATCCTACCATTTTTTTAAACACACACGTAATCAAAAACTCTTCCATGCCACGGAGAACCAACCCCAAAAAGTCCTTTTGCTTTTAGCTTCCCTAATAAGGCAAGCGCGTGAGAAGTGGCATACGTACAAGTAGATCCTCTTCCAATTTGCCGATCTCTTGGATTTGCCAGCTATAAATCAAAGAAGGAACAAGTTCTCCAAATTCTGTGGATGCTATTTTGGAAAAATTAGAAAAGGTGAAAAATATGTGGGGTGTAAACAGAATAATAATAAGTGACGGTCATTTCAGAAGCTGCGTGATTGCTTCTGGAAAATCATTTTTAAAAAATTATGTTCAAGAATTTATATCTTGTAAAATTTATAATAAAAAATCTTAAAAATCAAAATTACTCTTAAAAATCATAATTATTATTAAGTTTTAAAAGATTTATTATTAAATTTAAAAAATTTATTATTGAGTCTACAAAAGTAATGAACTTTGTTATATTCAGTAATAAATCCCTAAACCCAACAATAAATACCCTAAACTCAATAATAATTATAGTCCTTAAAAATGATTTTAATTTTTAAAATTTTTTATTATAAATTTTACATCACCTAAGCCTTTAAATGTAATTTTCCCGTAATTTTTGTTTATGCAACAAGTTGTTGTGCTCTAAATGCCGCTAAGTAAGTGCTTGCCTTGTCAGTACTAAACTCTCCCTCAAATCATTCTTCCAGTCACATCTTTTGGCTCAAAATGGGTCAAACTAATTTAGGTCTACTTTAATTAAGTAGGCAAAACAAATCAAGAGCAAATATATATATATATACACACACACACGCGTAAGAATGTCATATATAAATTTTACTGAAAAGTATATTTGGTATGTTTATATTTTTTTAATTAATTTCATATTCTTTTTTTTGGACTGGATCTAGCTAAAAATTTATCCAATGGAACTTACCTTTAAATATCAATTTTTGGAATAACAAAACTGTTAAGAATCTCTCTGGTTACATTGTATAGAATAATGGATAGGCAACATTGCCCATCTATTTCCTCACTTTATAGATTCACCATTAGAAGGGCTACATCTGGATAACTGCTTATAAAGGAAAAAGGAATATAATTAATGTCGTGATCCCACCAAATAATTTGGCCGGTTTCAGGGTCACTTGGATTATTCATAAAATTGACTCCATGTCCCCAGCACTAATTCCTTATCACTCTTTTTAACAGTAAAGTGTTCTCTTTGATTGGAAGATATAACAATGTACTGTGAATTTCTTTCTAGGAAAATCATTTCTCAGAATCCCAATTGATTAATCCTCACAGACTTGCTGTACTTGACATCGATAAATAAGAACAAGTTGGACTCCTAATCAGCGACAAAATGACCATTCTTACAGGGCTGCCTAAAAGCGTTTCTTGGGATGCATCCAGACAGAAAGAGCATTCATAGGGATCCAATTCATTGTTAAAGTTTTTGGATACCATTTTAATTCTTTTTCTCATTATTCTTTTTTACCATGAAGATCTGCGATAGCAAATGGGCTCAGCAAATTGAGGAAAAAGCTTGAGTAGTTGTTGTAGCTCCTAATTAGTGCAGAATCACCCAGAGTCAAAAGTTTTTGCTGGCTCAACAGTTTGTGATTCTTGTTCTCGCATTAATATGTGATTCAAGAACCGCTCATAATTGTGAGGCTAATTAGGTAGTTTTCTTGGATTTGGGTCATGCATGCTAGAGTGAGTAGATTCTGTTTCTATCTCTTTACTCTACGCATCTAGGTCTGACGCTTTAGCTTTCTGATTTGCATCAATATAAGAGATTAATTTAGGATACGAATGAGAGCTGGGAGGATAAAGGAATAAAAGGAATTTAAAGAAAATTGAAAGATACAGAGAGAATTTTCTTCTCTTCCTTTGGAAAATTTCTTTCCTTAAAAATTCTTTAAGAAAAAACTTCAAAATATAATAGAAGTTCAAAGTTTAGTTAAAAATCCTTAACTATTCTCACGTTCTTAAACGTTTTCACGATGTGTCATATCTTTTTCTTTACTTTATTTTCATTTTTTATTTGAAGTCCAAACATATCGTTAATGATCTATCAAGGTGCAAGAAAATTAAAGATCAATCTAAAAGATTGGACGACACAAGTCTTCATATTAAGACATTTAAATTATTCGCATAATATGAGTGATTAATTACAAAATTCTTATTAGATTTTCTTTCATCGAGGGGGTCAACCACGTTAGCATATACTCCATTCAAAAACTGAAGGGAAAGACTAAAGAGACAAACTTGAATACGGGGCGAGAGGGAGTTGCGTTTGATTGCTGCTCGGAAATGGATTCGCACGAGATCGGAAGAAAATTAGTGAAGCATGATTTATAATGTCCCCATAATGGATGGATCAGATTCTCAGCCAATTCAAAAAAGGAACACAATTGATGGACCAGATGAAATGTCCTTTCTCTTTAATTAGACTGATTTCTCCCCTTTTGAAAGGTTCTCTATTTACTGTGATTTTTTTTTTAATTAAAGGTCTGATGGGTACATTATCAACGCATGGCTTTCCATCAATGACAGCTGAACTTGAAGATGCATATGTAGCAACTATTAATTTGTAGATCAGCGTTCAGCTGACAGGAATTTGATTCTTCCTTTCTAAATGATTTAAAATAGATTTCTTTTAAAGGCACTTGACTTTTACAGCACTGAAATCAAATTTTATTTCAAGGATCTTTTGTGGGTAGGAAGAAGAATAAAACTTCTGCAGAATAATGAATTTTCCATGGCTTTTCTTTATCAAGTATATACGTGTGATTCCCACATTACAAAATGTGCATTGAACATGCTGGCAAGTTTCTTGATTAACAATATGAATACTCGAAACATGTTCTAATACAATGATCATTGCATACACAAATAAACATATGAACACAAAATGGAAATCCTTTGGGACCAATTTTTGTAAATTTTCAAAAATTTGACAAGGTTCTCTCACTGTTGATTGGAATATAATCATATATCAAGAGGGAAGTCAGCAAGTGGACCCCTAGTATCATTTAATTAAGAGTTTTCAACTCTTAAATATCTAGGGGTGACTCATTGAGACTTGTGACTTTAATTGCGCGGAAGAATTTTTCTAAATTGTGTGTTTGGATGCAGAAAGTTTTGGAAATTCACACAATTAATCTCTTTTTATTTAGATAATTAATTACTAAAAAAGAATTTATACTTTTTACTTTTTACTTTCCATTTTTCATAATTTTGGATCAAATTTCAGTTGCATAAGCGATCTAAGCCGAGTTAGGCCTAATTCGAATGGGGGGATCTAACCTAGAGTAACCCGAGTCTGCTACCAAGATCCCAGTTAGGTTCAGTTTGAAACTGTGGGTTATGTCCAATCTGAAGGGTTTTGAGTTTAGCATAAGAAATTTGAAAGAAGAATTTAAACTTTTACCAAAAAGTATAATATTTTATCTCTTTTTAATTTTTGACAAAAAAATTATAAAATTAAATTATTGGAAATTTCTGGAAGTATTTGATTAATTATCTAAGCAATTTTTTTTGTTACAATTGTTTAAATAATCTCTAAAATAACTTTTGCCTCTTATTACTTTGGAAAAAAAAAACACGTTGACTCAGCTTTGCTGGAGGTCATGAATTTTCAGTAGTTAATAATGCTCTAATGTCATATCAGTCGGAGTCAGTGTCTTCTGATGTGAGAAATACATTAAGTATTAGGAAGAAGCCATGGAAGAAGTGCTTTTTATGGGCATAACACGGGAACTTTAAATCAAATTCAAACAGAAAATACATTATAGCAAACACGCTTAGTCCACTGCATAACAAGACACAAATGCTCTATACGCGATTAGAAGCAATAGCTAGGAAGCAGGTTATGCCATCTTATATAGTGCTTGACTAGGTCCACAAATAACTCCCTTATTGTAAGCGATGATGAACTTGAAGGGATTAACACTTAATATTGATGAAGCTTGAGAAACGTTGTGAGTGGAGGAGTATATTCGTGGAATATACCACATAGCTACAACATATATCTACGCCTTAGTTTCATAGCTTTAATAATTTCCAGATTAATTCAACTTTTGGTTTCCCTACAACAACACCGCTTTTGGTCCTCTAGTACTGAAGGTCAACTTTGAGGATCTTCAAAGTTGATTAAACTGTGCCTTTATGTTTGCCATTAATATGATCATATAGTGGTGAAGGCACTGAGGTCAGAAGCCTATACGTTCTTGTAGGTTTTTTCTAAGACTAGCTAGGATTTATATGCAGCATTTGATTAAAGGATAAAAGAAATTATGGTCAAAATGATGAAATTGCATTTATTTAACGAAATCGCAGATGAGAAGTGTTTGCTGAGGGTAGCAAATAGTTTTTGTCTGCCTCTTAATCATTTACTTCTCTCCTTCCTCCTTTTACGGTGGGAGTAGGATTAGTTGTTAGGCAGAGTTAATGCCTCAATTAGATAGTGCAACTCTAATTTGGCAAAAGTGATATATATATATATATATATATATATGTCACTATAAAAAAATTATTGTCTAAGGACAATGTCATAACTATAATTAAAATAATCATAGTTAAAACATATTTTAACTATAATTTTTTAGCTGTGATTATAGCAAAGAGTTAACCATATTTATTATAAAACTATGGTTATACCCTTAGCTTAACGATAGTTACATTTAATCTTGGTTAAACCATTTTCTTAGCTTAACTATAATTTTATAGAAATTGTGACTAAGCCATGGTTTAACCATGGCTACGAAGACATGGTTAAACCATTCAGGTGGCTTAACCACGGTTATCTAATAATCATGGTTAAGCCCTTGAATGACTTAACCATAATTATTTAAATAATCGTTGTTAAGTCCTCTCCCCATTTACAACATGCACACCTTTTTAAATAAATCATCTTCATCTCTCTCACATTTGGTAGTAGCGTCATCTGATCTAGTCTCTCTTCTTTCTCGCATCTTCATCTCTCTTAAGCCTAGCTTACTTCAATGCACCTCATCCCTTTCGTCACTTTTATAGATCTAGTTATTTTCAATGCATGTCACGATCTTGCACATCTTGGTCATTTCCCCATCTTCGTGGCCCTCCAAACCATTTTTCTAAGTTTCTTTTTCATTTTTAGCATCCCATTATTTGATATTCTCTGCTTTTTAGTTTTGAAACATTTGTGAGTAATTTCTCAAGTTATGATTTTTTTTGGTTTTTTGGTTATGTTCCCACAATGAGTAAGGCTTGGGTTCTTGATTGAGTTGTAAGTTGAAAAGTGGTTGGTTATAGATTGGGATTCTTCATACTTGATAAACTTTCCTCTTTTGCTTTATCAATTTTTTTTTACTTGTATTGAATTATCAAACTTTTTTTTAGCTATTATGATATTTAGTTTTCTATATTAAAGTAATTCTTATGAGCTATTGATGATCCATTCATTTGTCCTTACATAAAAGATTAATGTTAGCTATTATGATTTAACCTAGTAGATATTCCTTTTCTAAATGAAGAAAAAAGAGTTATTAATTTTGGTTTGCTAAAACAAAAAAGAGGAAAATAAAAGAATTAAAAGTATAACTTAGAAATGGGGACTAGTATATTATGAAGATCCTACTTTATGCTTTATAAATAATGAAAAAATGCCATCAGTAAAGCAATCTAGTGGATAAGAATCTCTAACCTAACATTGGAAAGTAGGCTAAAATGAACACCTTTGTAAAAAAATATATATTAAGTATTATATTTAAATGTAGAAGCAACTAATATTGCAATAAATGTTTATAGTTAACACATGACCATGAAATGATTATAATTTCAAAAGATAAAATAGTGCCATGACAACTCTTATATCTAGTAAAGATCACAGTTTTGCAGTTAAAGCATATGTAGTTGTGTTAATAAGTATATGTTGTTTATTATTTGAATTAACTAGATTTATGAGGTAGTAAGAAGTATAACTTTAAATATTATAAAATAGTTTATATTGTCATAATTAATTATGTTATTAATGATATAGAAGTAAGTATTAATAATATATCTATATATATTAACAATATTATTATTAAACATTATTTCTAAATAAAAATTCTTAATAATTATACAAAATCAATATCACATAATTTAAAGCCACTTATTTTATAATTAAAAAATATAGACACTATAAGTTTTGGTTGTCTTTTTAGATTAATTCTTTAAAATTTTATCTAACTAATGTATTTGTATCCTAATTCTTAAACACACACAAATGTATATTAACACACATGCATGATTATTCAAAAGTATTTTTACCCTCAATGCATATAAGAAGATATAGTGTATTACTTTAAGTCAAACGGTGATGTTTTATTATCTTTAGTGATAGTTAATTAACTAATAAGGTATTTTTTAAAATATTAAATAACTAATTTTTTTTTTAGTTACAAAAATAGATAAGTTTTGGACCATTAAACCTTGAAATACTTGTAAATACTTAGATAGATTAAATGAATTTTTAGACTTTACATTTGCTAATAAAAGTGTAGAGTGTAAAATAATATGTTTATGCTCTAAATGTAGATTTAAGAAATGGCAAATTAGAGAAGTTGTGTATAATTATTTGATTGTTAAATCTTTTTCACAAAGATGTGCATTTTAGGTTAGACAAGGAGAAAGACTTAGATATAAACTTGCTGTAAAACTTCAGTTAAAGCCACAAGTGAAAGAAGAACAAATTTGTGGGGATAATTCTATGTAGAACATGATTTTTTATGCATTTGGGGTTTATGATAACGAAAGTGTAGATAAATTTGAGAGCCTAGTCTCACCATCAAATTAAAGGATAAACAACAATGCAAAAGAGTTTTATGAGTTAATAAAAGATGGGTAACAGAATTTGTTTGAAGGCTACAAAGACTATTCAAATTTGTCTTTCTTGATTAAATTATATCAAATCAAGTGTTTATATAGAATAAGTGATAAGATTATGTCAATGATACTAAAATTATTGGTTCATGTCTTTAAATATGCAAATATTCTACTTTTTTTTATGAGATTAAGAAAATTATTAATAAACTAAGGTCAACTATACAAAAATTCATACATGTCTAAATGATTGTATATTGTATTAGAGGGATAATGAAAATAAGGCGTGTGTAAAAAGTGCAACAAACCTAGATAGAAACTAAAGATTAAAAGTGAAAAATAAATAGATAGCCTACAAAAATAGATATTTTCCACTAAAGCCATAGTTGCAAAGGCTTTTTATGTCTTTTAAGACTACTGAGCACATGAGATAACATTTAACTAATAAAAATAATGATAGTATGGTAAGGCATCTGAGGGACTTTAAGGCTTGGAAGCAATTTAACCTAATGTATACTTAATTTGCTTCAAATCCTCAAAATGTACATCTTAGGTTGGCCGCTGATAGCTTTAATTCATTTAGCACTTCAAGTACAAGCTACAATATATGGTCAACCATACAAAAATATATATATATCCGAATGATTACATACTGTATTAAGGGGATAATGAAAATAAGGACGTGTGTAAAAAGTGCAACACATTTAGATAGAAACCAAAGATCAAAGGTGAAAAATGAATCAAACGGCATGCAAAAGTACTTATATATTTTCTACTAAAGCCATGGTTGCAAAGAATTTTTTATATCATCTGAAACTACTAAGCAGATGAGATGGCATTCTATTGATAAGAATAATAATGATATAATGAAGCATCCAAGGAACTTTGAGGCTTGGAAGTAATTTGACATAACACATACTCAGTTTGCTTCAAATCCTCAAAATGTGCTTCTTTGGTTGGCCACTAATAGCTTTTAATTCATTTGGCACTTTAGGTATAAGTTACAATATATGATAAGTGGTTCTTATGCCTTACAACCTTCCTTTCTAAATGTGCATAAAACAGAGTTCATTCTTTCTTTCAATGATAATTCTAAGAAGGTAAGCACCAAGAAGCAACATTGATGTCTATTTACAATCACTAATAAAAGTATTGATGGATTTGTGGAATGTAGCAGTTGAAATCTATGATTCTTATACAAATGAAGTTTTCAATGTATGTGCAGTTATGATATGGATTGCTAGTGATATTCTAGGGCTTGATCTTGTCCATCTTACTACTTTGATCAATTATATCATAGTTGAAAATGGTGTTTTATGGGCCATCAACGTTTTCTTAACTTAAGACATAAATTTAGGTTAGCCTAAGGTTAGTTTGATAAAAAATAGGGGAAGATAAATCTTTTAAGAAGAATTACTAGCTCAAAAATCTTAAGATAACTTGAGAATGTTGATGTTGCATTTGGAAAATAGATGAAAGTCAAAAGTCAAGAAAGAAAACCAAGAGGAGTTGATAGTGTTGATAGTAACACTTTACAATGGCATAAGAAGAGTATATTTTTTAAACTTTTCTATTGGGCAAATCATTAGATACACCATAATCTTGACATGATGCATATTGAGAAAAATATTTGTGACAATGTGCTATTCACTTTGTTAAATGATTCTAGATTATCGAAAGGCCATATAAATGCATAAAGAGACTCAAACCAAATTGCCATTAGGTCTGATCTCTAACTTGATGACAATGATAAATATCATATGGCTATGTTTAGTTTGATAAATGCCAACTAAGATGTGTTCCTTAGGACTTTAAAGAATATCACCATGTTAAATGGTTGCTCAATTAACATTTTCAAATGTGTTAATTTTAGATAACGTAAGATTAAAGGATTGAAAAGACTTGACTTAGATGTTCTTATATAGCAATTTCTACCTTTAACTATGAAAAGGACACTTCCCAAGCAAGTGTCTATAATTTTGATTGACTTATACTCATTTTTTAGATAATTATGTAATAAATTATTAAGCATGAATAAACTTGCATCAATTTCATAATACAATTATTCTCATATGGTGTTATATCAAAATGTTATTTCTGTCTTCATTCTTTATAGTTATGATCCATTCGATTGTACACTTAATCGAAGAAGCCATATTTAGAGGCCTTGTCCATTATCGATAGATGTACCTTATAGATAAGTAGTTAATACTTATTAAATACTTGGTAATTATTTCGAATCATTTTAATTTCATTTATGACACGTAATGTAATGTGTTTAATAGGTACTTAAAGAAGTTAAAGTCTTATGTATGAAACAAGACAGGGTTAAAGGACTCAATAGCTGAGGGTTATTTGGCTCAAAAGGTTCTAACTTTTTGCTTGAGGCATTTAGATAGAATTAGACAATATTCAATCAGCTTGATGTGTAGATGATGAACCTGATATTGAGTCATCCAATATTAGCACTTTGTTTCTATTTGTTGGAAACCTAGTGGGTGGTTTTGAATACATTACTCTCTTTCCTAAGAAAAAATTACAAGCACACTATCACGTGTTAAACAACAGGAAGTGGATCCTTCTCTTCAGTGAGTGAATTATATATTAGACTTGGTATTAACTACATAATTACAATAACCTAATTGTCTTATGTATGTTATATAGGAAATTTAGAGACCGCATTAAGAGACAATTAAGAAGTTACTCACCATCTTCATCAGAGATAGATAAGAGAGTTCATAAAGAATTTGTTAACTGGTTTTCTCATTGTGTAAATATATATATCTTTTACTATTGTTTCCTTCATAAGTAATATTGTAATAAAGTAATCATTTTTTTCTTTGTTATAAATAAGAAATGATGTCAAGAAATCGTATTTAATTTATAGGAAATTTCGTACAATGGATCCACTTGATAAAACAAGGCGATATACTGCTTATAATGTCAATGGAGTCAAGTTTCAAACTTTAGATCAAAACTAAGTATTGAAAACTCAAAATAGTAGAGTTTTCGATTCTTTTGAGACATAAAGTTACGTAACTAGTGAGTGATTTTGAAAACATTACTCTCTCTTCTCAAGGAAAAATCACAAACACACCATCATGTGTTGAACAACTGTAGAGAAGTAGATCCTTTTCTTTAGTGAATGGTTTATATATTAGATTTGCTATAAACTACGTAATTACAATAACCTAATTATCTTATATATGTGATATAGAGAATTTAGAGACTACGTTAAGAGATAATTAAGAAGTCGCATACGATTTTTATTAGAGATAGATAAGAAAGTTCATAAAGAGTTTGTTAATTGGTTTTTCTCACCATGTAAGTATATATATGTGTATATATCTTTTACTATGGTTTCTTTCATAAGCAATACTATAATAAAGAAATCACTTTTTCCTTTATTCTAAATAAAAAATGATATTAACATATCGCATTCAATTTATATGAATTTTCTTGTCATGGGTCCACTTGATAAAATAAGGTGATATGCTGCTTATAATGTCAATAGATTCAAATTTTGAATTTTAGATCAAGTTACATAAGTAGTATCAATAACAACATGCACTTCGATGATGTGCTATATTATATTATGAAAAATTGTTAAACATCATCAAATTAAATTATTATGGTCGATTTGTAATTACCTTGTTCAAATATATGTGGGCCAACACAACCAATCTAAGAGGCATTAAAAAAATGATTTATGATTCACATTTATCAATTTTTCATGATTGATACATACTAGTAATAATGAAGATGACAAGCCATATATTTAAGTCTCAAAAGCTCAACAAGTATATTAGGAGAAAGATGAGTTAGATGAAGGTTGCAATATGACCGTGCAACTAAAGCCATGTGACTTATATGACATGGATGAAGATGATGAAGATATTTATAAGAGTGAGCTAAACCAATCTCAATGAGTGGAAATACTATTCCCATACTTGGAAGTATATTTATGTTTGTCGAAGTCAAATGTTTTTTAGTTTTTCCTTTCATGCATTTTTATTATATATATATATATATATGTTTGTGTGTATTTGTGTGCTTTTATTTTCTTAATCTTATATGAGCTTATATGTTATTTTGTCTTTATTAATAGGAATTTGGAAGACAAAAAAGTTTTTCAAGAAGTTTAAATCAATCAATACAGGCAAAGCCTGTGACGACTTTAACTTCTAATCGTTGTAATTAAGGTGAGATACGTGATTAATAACCATAAAGTAGTGTTACGTGGCATTAAGACTAATTACATTATGAAAATACCAGGAAACTTGAACCTTGATATGGTTAGAGTCATCAATCATATTATTATAAACACTTAGGTTCGTAAGGGAAACAAATACTTATCTACCAGTCTTTGATTCTATTATTCATCAATTATAACTCACCCTAATATCTCTACATCATCCCTTGAGATTAACATATGAAAAATCAAGGTTTTCTAGTTAATATAAGTGTTTCAGCATATTAGCTGCGGCCAATTTCCTTTTAGTCGCGGCCAATTCCCCTCGGTTTCACCCCTCGCATCATTACAAATTTCGCCGTAACGAGTTGGACCTTCGCCACAGCTAACCTACATGGTGCCGCGGTGAAGAAGTCTCTTGGAACTTCCTTCGCTCGCCTCTCGCTATTGGCCGCGGCCAATACCTCTATACACCACGGTCAATTTCTCAATTCGCCGCGGTGAATTACCCTCTGGACAACTCCCAGTTTCGCCGTCCACATTTCGCCGTAGCCAATTCCACATTCGCCACGGCTAATTCCTCTCTGGCACTCTCCTTGGGCAACCTCGCCTCTATTAGTCCCGACCAACTCCATTTTAGTCGTGGCGAAGTGCGTTTTGGTCCTACCATCTGAAAATCTAGTCTCATACTCTCCTTCCTCCCCCTAGGGTCCCTCTACCTTAGTTATGGGGCTCAAATAACTCTCATTAGCCTAATTTATCCGGCTAATCTATCCACTCTAATTTAAGATTTAAGGGTCAATTTCTTTTCTCTAATTACCCCACATCAGCAAATTCATATGTCAGCAAATTTGTAAAATAACAATAACCGGAGTTCATGAACTATCAGCAGCTATGACTTGATACCCAATCAATGGGGGTCCATAACAATATGTCAAGATTACATTTCCAATACTAAGTTATATCAGAGTTCAACAAGGCTCATAGTATCATAAATCCATACATCAAATACCAATTTAAAGTAAGGTCTACTCCTCAATAGGTACACATTATATTATCAAAATACAGACTTCTACACTTGGCAATACAGATACATGATGATGCTATACAAGACTTAACAAAACTAGCATCTATCCTATGCTACTCAGACCAAGTGTAGCTTCCCACTCCCGGCCTCAGCTCATGGATATTCATCCACGTGCTTACCCTTATCTTTACCCGAGGAACTTTCATCTGAAATATTAATCCCATAAAACGGGGTGAGATATAAATTTCAGTAACTAAGACAATTCCATCATATATCCAGTTTAATTAACATATAAGTATGAATCAAAATCAATATCAGAATCATATCAGTCATATCAGTAAATGAAACAATTAGACTATCATGATTACTATTCCATACTAACAATCATATTATCACATGTTAAAGGCCATTAACACCAGGAAAGGCCCGTCCACGGCACCTACTCCTCATTGAGCACAACCAGGGCTCAGTGCATCTGGGATTTGATCATAACCTAGTGCCCAATCGAAGCACATACACGGGTGACAGTCGCACCACAGCTCCACTATGGACTCACAAGGTCCAATCACAATTCAACAGATAGCTAACCAATTCATTCAACATTCTAAATTATTCATATACAGCAACATATGAAATTAAATCAGATATATACATGGAATTGATATAAACTCGATTACCTCACTTGTAGACAAAATTGCAACAGCCACCATAAATCTCAAATTCGGATTAAAGTGTCCTCCCTAGAAAACTCAATATTCCATCGAAAATTCTAAGCAAATTCGTATACAATTAATACCAATTTTATAAATCAGCTATGGGGGTCTCAAATTAACAAATAAAACATCAAAATGGATGGTTTAAACTCACCTAAGGTCAACCCTAACTTCAACCTACGAATTTCACCAAGAAACTCCCCAAACACCCACATTTCAGATTTTGGGTAGGATGAAAATGCTCCAAATAAAAAACTAATCAGACCAAATTAAAGGCAAAAATGAGGGGATTAAGTTGTATAACTATTACCTTGGCTGAATCTTACTCTAAATGTGAGAAAATGCAGAATTCTTGCCCCCAACCCTAGCCTCCTTCTCAACCTCTGAAATTTACCTCTTGAGTTTTAGCAAATAAGAAAGTGGCTGAAGCATTAGGGTTTAAGTTGGGTTTTAGTTGGGTCAAATATGGGTCATGGGTTGCTCCAAAGTCCAACTCATAATGGGCTTCAGGTTTTTTGCTTGTTGGGCCAGTTTTAAAGTGTTAGGCTGCAGAATTTTACTGGGCCAGTTCTATGTATTGGGTTGCTAAAGTTTAATTAGGTTTGGGCCAAATTTTAAGAACTCAAAGGTTTTGGGTCTGCATAAGGGTTATTGGGTCACTTAGAGAAGTCCATACAGGGTGGATCTTGGGCTTCCATCACACTAAATTAGGTTGGGTCTACACTTAACCCATTGGGCCTCCATTAGCCTCTTCTCATGATCTATTAATTTAGGCCTAAATAGAATTTCTATCCTAATTAAATCTCAAACCCGTTTTAACAATTTATCTCTCTAAAACTTCTATCCACTTAACTTGCCTAATTACCCCATATTAATTATTCTTAATTAATTTAAATTCATGATTAACACTTTAATTAATTTTGGGGTGTTACAAAGCTAATATACCTAACAAAAGTAGTCCTTTATCGAGTTTTCCAGTCAATGATGGTAGATATATCAAATTACTTGGATCTTATTAATCTATCTACTTCATCCACATCACCTATTTCAAAATGTTCTCAATATCCAACCTTCCAATTAACAAGTAGATGATAATCAAAAGCAGTCTGAGTAGTTTCCATAGCCTGCACAATGACCACAAAGACAAAATTGGTTGGTTAAGGTTATTGATAAGTAAATTAACAAGTATTTTAGTGTTAATTTGTTTATTCTCATTTGTGTACCAACTTTAATTCAATAGATAATGTAAGAAAGGTGACACACAGGCAGATAACTGTGCATGATGTTTGGCCCTTCCTTTTAGGTAAAGGATCATAATATTATGAAATAATTTCCTCTAATTGGTTAAAGATAACAGTATGTTGCTAGGTCTTTTTTTTTAGTATGGTTGGGATTGATTTTAAATCAGTTCTTTTTTTTTTCCTAGATTAGAGAAATGTTTCATAAGAGTACAAAGATCACATATTAAAACTGTTATTAAGGTAATATCACATTTATTATTCATTTCTCTTTGGATATTGAATTCATATCTTTATTAACTATTGTATTTTATCCTGCAGACTAAGTTTGTTATTTATCATATACACAAAAGATATATTTTACAATCATTAAGAGTTAGGATGAGACATGCATACTATGAATTATATCAAAATGATGGGACTTACATCAAATAATAAACAATTGAAAATGCCCTAGATGGCATAGATAAAGATCATTGGGCATCATTTATAAATCATCGTTTTAGTGAGAAGTCTCTAGTACTCACATTTATTTTTTAAAATGTACTAATTCTTGGATAAACATATTAATATTTTTCTTAATAACCAAAAAATTGCAAAGATAAACAAACAAAATAGAAAAATGTTAATTATGCCACATCCTAGTGGATCAAAAAAGATTTGCACAAGAAAAAAAATTGAGATAATAAGTTCATTTTAGTAAACAATTCATTTAACATTTAAATGTAATTTGAGATATGTCACATATATTTTCAAATTTGTAAGAAGTTGAGTGTAGGGGGCCAGTCACACGGGAAGACATGTGGACTGCAATTTATAAACATGATGATGGATTTTACATCAATGATGAAGTTGAAGCAATCTGTGTAAGTGTTTGAATGATGTGGATGTTAACTTCTAATTTTGTTAAAAGCCTTTATTTTTTAATTAATTTATTGCGTTCTATTTGAATTTGTAAGAGCATATTATTATGTTTTAGTTTAAGGACTCCTTTTCTTAAGAAATTTTGAGTGATGATTCATTGGCCTAAGCCTTAGAAAGCAAAGAGCACTATAGTTGAGTTCGAGGAACGGAATTTGTTTTTGGCCCATCTTAAGTGTTCAAATGTCAGGTTTGTAAGAGTTTATCTAGACCTTTTTATGCAAAATTGCAAAATAAGGCCAGTTAACTTAAAGCACAAATGGCTAAAATAGACAAGTGAAAACAACAAGCAGAGATAAAAAATGCTGCAATTACCAAGCGACAACGACAAATGAAAACAACTATGGCCTTGATACTCTGAAGTTTTCAAGATACATTGCCACCAAGGCTTGCAGCCTTACAAGTCCAAGGGATAATTTCTAAATTTTTATTCTAGTCGCAATCATACAAATGAATTTTAACTAATAATATTTTGTTTTGAATACTAAAAACCAAATGATTGGAATAGTAAACACCAATCTGCTAATAATAGTTATTCTCTAGAAGAATGGACATATTGTTTAGATAGACTTTATAATTACATTACTTATTTGTACATTAATGAAATGTGAATTTATTTTCGATTTTAATAGCATTATAGTAGTTATTATTAAAAGCTAGTTCTTGTTATTGGATATGTTGTTAAAAATTATTGTTATTGGGAATTAGTTGCTGGATATATTAGTTAAAATTTATTGTTACAAGTTTATAGAAAAAAAAAATTGTTTACCATAGTTTATTTTAAAATTAAAAAAATTTTAAAAGCAACGGTTAAAACCTTCACCTTAGAATGCATTAAAGATGCCTTAGCCATTTGTACAAATAAGAATCCTCCTTGTCACTTAATTCTTTCTTAGGCTTAGTCATGGTTACTCTTAGCCATAGTTAGCAATCTTGGCTAAACCTGTCTTAGCCACGGTTAATTATCCACAGCTAAACCTCGTTTTAGCCACAGTTTCTAAAAATTGTGGCTAAACCTGTCTTAGCCACAAATAATTAAAACAATGACTAAGATAAAATTTAACTACACTTTTACCAATGGTTACTAAAATCATAGTTAAGTCTTTCTCTACAAATAGTTTAATCACATATGTCTGATCTATGGTTAAAAATCTTAACCATAATTATAACAATGGTTAAAGCCACTAAATAACTATGGCTAAGCTTGTTTTTTTTTTTTTTTGTAGTAGGTAAATTACACTCTTTTGAAAGATATCCTAATTATCTAGCATTTTTTTTTAATTTTAAAAATCTATATTTTTTTCTTAAAATTAAAAGATGTGTTAAATTGATCCTAAATAACTATTGTCGCAAAAAATAAGTTATAATTACACTTATTTTGATTAAAATAGCATTATATTTATTATTTATATAATATAAACAAATATTAGATAGGTATTTTATCAATATAAAAGCCAAATTTCAAATTTTAAAATAAATTGAATTTATAATTTTTAATACAAAATAAATAACATTGAAATAAAGATTTTAAAAAATATATTTTTAAAATAAAAATTAATATTATTTTTAAAAAATATTTTTTTCTTATTATAATTTTAGTATATTTGTGTATATTTTTATAATAAAAAAATTGAATAATTTGAGCATATCTCAAGGAATTAGAGAAAATAATTTACTATCTCTTTTCTGGCTTGATTGGGAGAGAGAGAGATTCAATCTTAAATAATGAAATTGATATCACGTGAAGATCTTTTTTTAAGTTTTCTAATTTATAGATAACAAAAGTTTGAGTTGTTATTTTTTACCCAAAACTATTTTAAATATTTGAAAACAATTAAATTATCTATACCTTTTTTTATATTATAAAAATGAGCTGTTATACAATATTTTTTATTTATACAATATATATTGTTGTTATGTAACATATACTTCGAAAAAAAATTACTGTGCCTTCTATCTGTACAAGTGAAATATAGCTGAATTAGATTTAATTTTTATATCTTTCATTATCAAGGTTTTTTTTATCAAAATATGATAAATAAATAGTTTTTATATATAGCTCATCAGCAAATAGTTGGATCCTTTAAAAAAAAAAAAGTCTTACTAATTAGTGCTCCTATGAGTTTTGATTTTATAAATATTATTTTTTAATAAAAAAGTTGAGTGAGTAATTTTGAAAATTAATTCTATTCCCTTATACTTTTAATAATAAAATAAAATTTCATATTACTTATCCAACATTATTTAAATTTTTTTTCTTAATTATCAAACCTCTTCTAAATTGTTTTTGGATATTATCTTATTTATTAATTTTTATTATTTATAATTTTGTGATTTTTTCAACTATAAAATTTCAAATGGAGAACCAAAAATTTTTATGAGACATTTCTAGGGACCTTTTTTTTCTGGGACGTTAATATCCCATAATTAACACAAACCTCCATTTATATTATTGATAATTTTATGGGACTTTTTCTGTTCATTTATAAGTTACTATTGTAGGTGTTGAAAATGTTATAATGCCAATTGCAGTTGCGACAGTTATTTTCAAAAAAATTGCACAATTACACCTTTTTTTTTTTAGAATTAGCTAAATTACACCTGATTTTTTTTTTTTTTAACATTACAATCCACTTCTTTTTCATTTATCTTCTATCAACAAAATTAGTCTTTTACATAATATATATTTCTTTAAAGAATAAAATTATCTAGCTATTTTTATTATTATATTAAGAATAAAATTATAATCGTCTGTTGCATAGAAAATTAATTTATTTAACAGAAAATAAATTAGATGAAAGGTTTCTCCAATACATATCAAAGTGTAATTTAGAAGCTTAATATAATTTTAAAACAATAAGAGATTAAGTATAATTTAGTCAAATTAAAAAAAAAACAGTATAATTCACTCTAAAAAAAAAATTATATGGCATAATGTAAGTTTAGATTACTACAGGGTATTTGAAAATCAAAATATTTCTGCACTTTGTCACTAACTTGGGATTGCATGCTAAATTCTTCCTTGCTCAAATTCATACCAGATTAACAGGTCTAACCCCAAATCTTGGCACGTATTATATACGCTCCTCCTGTTAAAGCATCAACTAAGATGCTCATGGTTGATTTTCGAAATCCCTTTGACCAGGTATAAATATATAATAGTATAATAACGTGTTACAAATTTATTATTTTTTGAAAATTACGAAACTAAATATATAGATGTAAAAATTAAGGAAGCAGTTTGTTAATTTAGTCAAAATAAATATATTAGGCAGCATAATGTAAAGTTTCAGGAGCTCTTTTGAAAGGATGATAATAGTTTGATACTAGTTAATAGTACTACTAATTCAACTGAATCTAAAGAAAGCAATTTTTTTCTTTAATGTTAGGATGTCTCATAATTTTCTGTGTGTGTGACTCAGATTGGATTTAGTGTCAAGGGAACTCGAACATCTTTCTCTCTAGTTACGAGGAGATCCCAAAGACCATGATCGGGCTTTCTCTGTTGAAACTCAAGACTGCGTTAACCAAATTGACAAGAGAAGGTGGATCTCTGTATATACTCATTTTATGTCCTTTTTATGATAGTAAATTTTACACATGAGTTTTTTTTTTTTCTATCTGAATTATCCTGGTATATGAGGATGAAGCTACCTCGATATAATAGAGTAAGGTCATAAGTGGCATGTCTTGGTTTTTTGATCAATTTTTGTCTCAATTGTTGTTAATGGTGAGTTGTGTGGCTTCGGAATCTGCATTCAACAGGAGAGGTTACAAATAAAAAATGTGATGTAAAACGTCTAGAAGAAGATTTTGTAGAAGAGGGTGAGTGTTAGAAACATTAAAAAAAAAAAGACTAATTATAACTTTTAATTCAAAAAAGAGCTTTTGGCCTTATTACATATGAACAAAAGATTCTCTCATAACTCGTTATTTTATCATCCAATTCATTCAATTGAGGTAATTTTTCATCTTAAAATTCTTCATTTCCACGGAATGAGAATACTATTTTAGTTATTTTCTTAATTTTATTAGTATTTTTGGCTATTTTTTTCGTAATTGGTTAGGTTGACTAATAAATAGCTTTTAATCAATTTTGACAACAATTCTCATTGAATAAAACTTCCAGATTTGATCTTCCCGTCTGTATGCAATTTTCTTTATTCAAGCTAGTTGGCTATGTCAATCTATCTCTTCTGGTTAATTTGGATTGGGTTTTTTGGAGAGTATTTTAAGAGTCAAAGCCTAAATACGCTAGGTTTGATGGGAGAATGCATCCAAAAGATACTATATATTATAATATCCAAAAAAAAAAAAGATTCACACTAAGAAAGTAAATAATAGCTTACTCATGTAACTGTGTTAAGCTCATGAGTTGGGAGTTTTACCCTCCCTCCAATCGAAAAAAGAAGTAAAACATGAGTTGATAGCCATGTATGTTCAATATTTGCCTTGAAACTAGCTGCAAGCACTAACGATAAGTCAAATTTCTTCCTAATCTTAGAGAGGTTGTCATCAATTTTGCTGTACAAAGGGATTTAACAATGGTATTGTTCTTACGCAATCTTTTCAAACCAGGGTGGGAATTGTATAACTTGTGTGCCCATAATTCTCACATCAAATTTGCCTATAAATTCCTCAAAGGTAAATTCTAGTGATCTCATAGCTTGCACTTGCTAGCTGCACCATACCAAATCGGAAGAGGGATTCCACAATTCCCACCTGCTTTTTCACAAATATAACTAATGAAGGGAAAATGTAAATTTTTTCTTTTTTTTGAAATTTGAATCACTTATAAATACTCTTTTGAATTTGTAAGATTAAAAAATAATAAGTTTTTCAACTGTCATACTCTAAAGAATAAGTCATTCTACTTATTTCACCCTTAATATTTTTTACTTTATATGCTACTTTACACTATTCAATAACTAACATGGTAGACTCATTTATTTTTAATGTCAACACGTTTTATTCACGATGGTATGAAAAAATTTAAAATGGTATATGTAAATTAATCACCAAGTTAAGATAAATAAAATGACTAATTTTATAACAGTTGATAGATTTATTTTTTGAACCAGTTTACTATATAGAAAGTTAGGTACAAAAATAAAAAATAATAATTTTATAAATAAAAAATATCTATAATATTTTTATTTTTAATAATTGAATATTGATTAATAAATAATATTAAATAATAATTAAGTAATGATTATAAGAATAAAATTGTCATTTCATCACATTTTCTTTTTCTCTTCTCGTTTTCGTGACAAACCAAACACGCCCTTCGGTGTTGAAAAGGGTACGAGAATTTTGTAATTTTCTCAACTAATTAACTGAGTTATTCTACTACCACTCCATCCCTACCAACCCCCTCTCTCTAGTCTTTAAACCTGGCTCAGCCATATTGGACCACTTGCATGTGAAATGGGTGATGGTCCTTCAATTTTGAGCATCATATTATCTTAAATATTAATGTGAGGGAGTCGCTCAACTTTGCATTTCAGTCCAGAGATTGTTCATTCATCAGAATCTTTATAACCAAATAATTTTGATTATTGTCATCCTCCATTCTTTTAATAAAAATTGTTTGCGCATAAAATACGTTGAATTTACTATTATTTATTATGAGTAACACAAACACAAAAAGGAAAGTATGTAATTACAAGATTGTGATTAAGAGATCATCCCCACCAAATTACTAGAATTCTAATTTCAAACTACATTATCGACGAAGCATGAATTGCTTACGTTCTTGATTCACCAGACAAACGTCTTTATTTGAAGTTGAGTAATAAATAGGAGCATGTCAGCAGCTACAACAGGTGCGTTCCAAGCAGCACTCGCAACTCTCGTAGCAGCAAAAGCAGCAACACAGTGCGAACAAACTGATATCAATCCATCAACACAGCCAAATTAAACTTGCTTGGAGTTTTAAAACTTAAAAAAACACACACACAAAAAACGCAAACAAAAAAAGTTGAAGACTAAAGATGCATATGAAGAGCAGGGACGAAGCATAGAGACTTCTCTTCTCCTCACGACGCTTATGAAGGGGATCAGCGTATGACATTTCTTGCTTTGCTGGTACACTCTCCATTTTTCTTTTGGACTTAACAAGAATTATTACGAGACATATTTATAGGCAAAAAGATGAGGGCAAGTTAAATCATTGATTGCAGTGGTTAGAAGAAGGGGATTGATTGTCTTTACTATGATGAGAAAGACCCCATTGCCTCCCACACGCAGCGACACTCTAGCTAAAGGACACGTGCCCCATAGCAACCTAACATATATAAGGCAACTTTTATTGTGTCAGCATGTTGGGAATATGTCCTATTCAGTAACTACCAAACAAACCAAACCCAACCTTTAGCTATCCATTTGGTTCAATTTCGTTTGATTTGAAAATATATATAACCAGAGGTGGCCTTGCATTTCACGGATTTCGGAAAAAAAGAGGCAAAAAAATAGATTTAAAAAAAAAAGACATGCACCTTGAAAAGAGACAGAGTCATGATTTAAATAATTATAAATAATGTATTTGCAATAATATTTTTTCATAGTTTTTATATATAATATAATATTTGGTTAGTGAAGTTTGAGTCATTTTCAAATTAAAAATTGAATCAAACAGCTTGATTTTTACTAGAAGGACAAACCAAACTACTTAATTCTTGAGTGATTTGCTTGGTTTAATCGGTTTGAAACACCTCTAAATTTAATACGCCAAGGCGATATAGGAATTAGGAAACTGTGCTTCTTAAGATTGTTTAGTTCGCACAATTCCACAATAGAATTTTTTTTACAAAAAAAAAAAGTTTGAATTTTTAGCCATACAAAAAGGGATGCGAATTTGCTCAATTTACAGCGTGAAAATGAGCACTTATTTTCCCCAATTGTAGGCCGTCAATTCCATTGCACATCCAGGAGCTTGCCACATTGTAAGAGAAGTTAATGGAACGCAGCATTTCAAGAGGCCACCACCATTGTGAGAAAACAAAGAAAAACTCTTAACAAAACTATGCAGTAAATAAATTCTACCTTGGAATCTTTCGCACAAATCAATTAATTTGTATCATTCCTATGACAAAAAAACTAACCACATAGGCTCAAGCTTGCATAAAAAATCCCTTAATTACAACCAAATCAACTATCTAAAAACCTGAAGCAATAGCAAGCTTCACAGGCCATCTAACAGATTCAAAATCATTCCTTTATCACAAACAAAATACATCAACCATCTCCCTAGATTCACTAACAGAATCAAAATCAAATAAAATTCACTAATGAAATCAAACCAGATTCACTACCAAAATAAAACCAGATTCATTAACAAAATCAAAATAAAGAATGGAATCACGCAAAACTCAGTTACTTATTGCTAAACTTCTTTGCTTCACCTTCTTCCGTTGTTCTTCCAACATGCGAAAATGGTTAGAAATATTGGTTAGAGAATAATGCAGGCTGGATTAAAATTATGAATCAAACTCATCGGCTATATGAATGTAAGGTAAAACAAGATTTGAATGCTGGTGGGGGACTCACCGTATTTATGAGGCAGCATCATTTGGGATTTGCTTCAACATACTAACATATTGCATTTTGGGTCTGGAGACTTGCTTCGAATGGAGGCTAGGGACTCATTGTTTGACAGGGTTCTGATGCTCGATGGGTTTTGAGATTTGCTTCAAGGCCCATTACGTTTTGGAAAGGCTGAAGGGCGACATGGCACTTTTTATCCTGGATTCGGTGGATGGCTCTAATTGCCTTTCAAAACTCAAAAAATCCCACGGAGGTAACGGCAGTTGGTGGAGATGTGATTTAAAATTGTTATAATTAATTTTTACAAAATTTTTTTAATTAATTTGTGCTAAAAATTTAAAATTTTATCTAATTTTAAATTAAATTAAGTAATAGTTAATTTTTATGATTTTTTACTTTTAGTTACTATTTATTTTTATATTTTAATTATTTATAAATTTATCAATAAATAGCCTTAATTATAGAATAAAATAAAGTAGTAAAATATTAATTCCTCTACATATTTTTCTTGTTTTATTCAAATAGTCTACTATTTTAAATTTTTAATACTTGAAACACCTCTTTTCATTAATCTTCTCCTACAACGTGGCAAGCTCCTAGATGTGCAATGGAATCGACGACCAACAATTGAAGAAAATGAGAGCTCATTTTTGCACCGTAAATTGAGCAAATCTGCACCCTACAAAAAGCGGGGACATGCTATGTTTTTTGGATTTGGATCTGCTCATGTTCAAGTTCCTCATGTTTATTCATGTCTCTCACAAATTTGATTTTTTTTTTAATTTTTTAATTTTTTTTGGGAAAGGGAATGGATGCCTCATGTGAGAGGACATGAACAACATGAGCAAACTTCAACATGAGGAAATCCATTTCCATGTTTTTTCAGCCAAGCGTGACCATGTCTCCACACAAGAATATCTGCTCTTGCATTAGCTGCCAAAAGTACTCCCTTGGCGGAGAGCTGAAAGCCTCAATCTGTTATCATTGTCACTTTCTCTGGATTAAGAGTATTAAGAACTTAAAATTTGGTTGCTCACGGTGTGCTATATATGTTGATGGACGCGCTTCTGCAGGTATGAGAGAAAATTTATTCATATAATGGCAATTTACAAACGAAATTTGAGTAGCAAAAGAAGTTGGGTTTTGTGTTCATCTTGGACAAGTTATATACAGTATGTTCTACAATTTAGTGCAAAATCAATTGGTCCCCCCTATAAGTCAAATCTTATCATTCCATCTTTGCGATTTGACTGTGCCATCACCGATATTTATCACCCAAATTCAATCTATAAATATTAAAATAATGAAATCTACCCATTTTAATTAATTCTAAAATAACTTATCAGAATAACGACCTCAGGCATAGATAAAAGACAAAATAATGTCCAATCAAATCACGACATAGTAAGTTAGAGTGAAGTGTAACTCGTCCTAATTTTTTGAACATCAGAAAAGGCAAGCTGTTTTATTTATGGAAAGAGTCAAAGTACAATACATTCGACATACACAAGGCAGAAGAAATTTATTTAAGTCTGACAATCTCTCCTCAGCCACTAATTTATAGATAGATAGTGACAGCTCAAAAATCCAAAGGGATTATGCAAAGCCATAAGCGGTTCAAAAATCCTCAGCCTCTAATCTAGCAGGTGTTCTTGTACTTTTCCATCTCCTTAACCCACAAATCACCAAACTCCCACTCCTTGTAATCCTCAAACCAAGGACCCCCAAGTGGGCAGTGAACAGCCTTAGGTAAAGTATTGCTCAAATCACTCTCATCCACCCTATTATGACCCACCAGAAAATTCCACACACAAGGCACAGACCCAATTTCCCCATCATCAAGCCACTGAAACCTGTGAAGATAAGACCCTGTTTGGGTGTTCACCTCTTCGGGAGTCAATACTCTGTTCTTGGGATGCCCACAATTGTACAAAACCGTAGATGACCAACTTTTCCTCGGATACACCGTTTGAACTACCCCAACCGTTTTTGTACCCTCCTTTGTAGTGTAATTATGGTGGACACACGTTATTGCGTACTTGTCGTCAGTCAAGTCGAAGAGTAGTTTTATGTCGGAGAGAAAGAGGAAATCGAAGTCGTGCCCAGCCTTGGTAATTGGCTAGTGTGGAGTTAGAAAGCGAGTGAAAGAGAACTCTGTGCTTTCTAGTTTGCCTCTCTGGCGCCAGTAGAGGCCGTTGTGCTTCAAATCGGAGAGTTTGAGGGGCGTGATGTGCACGGGTATTGAGGCGCGTTTCAGGATTGAGTAGCTAGACACCTCGTAGGCTATGTGTGTGTTTGGATTGACAACAGATAAAATTGGTTTTTTAAATTTTAATTTTGTAAAATTGATTTTATGTAAAAATGAGTTTATATAAATGTTATTTATGTTTAAAAAGTTTAGATAAAAAGTGATTATGATAGAATTGATTTTGTTTGAATATTATATATCAGAATCACTTTTAAATATAAAATTACTAAAAAGAACAATCATATTATTTTATTTTATTTATTCCTATAACATTACTATTTTTTAAATAATATAATATAATATATCTTTTTATTTTTGATGATATTAGAGCACTTGACCCTTCACCATATGGTTCTTCGTTTTCTTAACAAGGTTAAAATTTGAATGAACTTAAATAGCATGATTATAATCACATAAAGATTATATAAAGAAGTTCAAAAAAAAAATTCCTCTATTTCTTTAAATTTGAATTATATAAAGAACTTGAATATTGTTTAAAAGAATATTGCTTCCATTTCAATCGTTGTTGCCATCAATGCTAATAATGCTTCCACGTGAAAAATTCAATCCTAAAGCCACCAAATTGAAGCAACCACCTGAAGAAAGATGACTTCTCGAGCTTTAGAAACCAAGACACCACTGATGTAGGAATCCTTCCGTCCTTGATTGCCATCGCCAAGTCCTTAGGCAAACTTTCCAGCGACCTCCTTGCCTCTGCCAACACCATAATAGCCTTCTCATTCTTACTGTTATCATCCCCTGCATTGTCACCTTCATCTTCGCCGCCACCTCCATAAAATCCACTGCCATTGATCCCGATCCCTCCGTCGCCAATGGTGGCTGTGGCAAAGGAGGAGGAATAGAAAACGAAAGGCGGGCTCCTGCGGTGGCGAAAGACGGAGGAGGAGACAGCAAGTGGCGAAGAAGGAAGTGTGAGGCGAAGGCGAAGGAAGGAAGATGATGGAAATGAAGAAGCAGTGGAAGTAGAAGAAATGGCATTAAGGTTAGAGGAGGAACAAGAGAAGGAAGGAGTGAAGCAGAAGGCGATTGCCGTTGATCCACTAGCTGGGTTTTGGGTATAAAGGACAATTAAGTTAGTGTTGGCGGAAAGTAAGTGTAAAATGCTTCGAACCAACGTGATTTTCCTACTCCTCAAACCGATGGTACTGCAGATCGAACGTGGATCCAAACATGTGGCCAACTTGATTTTCCTGTGTAAACCTTGGTTTGAGCCGAAACGCAGGTACATCAACGTGTTTCCAAACGCACACTATATCTTCGCGTGAGTCGTATCCTACAAAGATTCTGAAAGGTTGAGCCTGAGCATTGTTGTTGTTGGTGTGCTTCATTGGATGAGAGGATTTTGGAACGGAGTTTCCCTGCAAATATACGAAAATGTGAAGAGTGTTAGTTCATGAAAGATTAAAAATTTTTTTTGGGGATTTTCATCGTTAATCTTGTTTAAGCAATGCTCAACTTTTTGAGAGTTCAATTTTTTAAAAAAATTTTGAATTCTTTTAAAATTTTTGTATACAGTGTAATGAAAATTATTTTACATAAATCACCAGAGAAAAATTAACAATATTAAATTTTCGAGGAGATTAAACTCTTTATAAAATAACCCATTCATCCAACAGTATAAACTTTTTGAAATAGTCCATTTTTGTCCATACTTCGAAATCCAAAGAAGAAACTCTCACATCAACATAAGAATAGTCATAATCTTTAAAAGTTAGTACATAATTTAGATTTTCGTTACAAAATTATATTTATATAAAAATAATGAGTTGTTACTTCGTCAAAAATGTAATTTTAACTTATATAAAAGCAGAAACAAATACATCAGTGAGTATACAAATGATGTAAAAGCCTAAGGAATGGAATTCAGACAACATTCCTCTTCCATCGGCCTGTTGGTTGCAAGCGTTCACCAGTAGTGGATTCCATTGAAGCGTCCAAATTTCCGCGTACGGAGGAATGAGAAATGCTTCTAAAATTGGAAGGAAAGCGTCTTTGTTCAAAGGAATAGTGTGATAATTGACAAAAATACCCTCGAAGCTACGAAACTTACCTCCAGGTGCGAACACTTGCCGAAGAGCGATTTTGGCAGCACCATCAAGTTGCCCTCCATTCTTCTCCAGTTAGTCACCATCGACAGAGAAATCTCGTTCACTTCCAAAATCAGTCGAAGGTGAGCTTCCTCTTAAAATTGCTTCTTTCTTCTCTGATATATTAACTGATAAACCTATAGATTTTCAGTTTTCTTCCCCCACTCTCTCCTTTGTATCATTACTGTGTTCTATCATTTCTTTATTTTCTTCCATATTCCTTCTATTTTTCTCACAGCTTTCTTCTTTATTTATGCTCTGTTGACTCCGTTCTTCTGCTTCAGTCTTTCTTCCAATTTTTATCTCAGGCAAAATGGTTTTTTCCATTTGTTTCATTTGCTCTTGCCTTCGCTTACAGGAGAGAAATAGTAGTGGCCTGAAAGCAATTCTTACATAAGATAGGATGGCTAGGAGGGAGTTCTTGACTGCCAAATCCCTGTATTGAACTCATACCCATCGCTAGGCTTTCTTCCCAAGATAGACCCGATTCCACTGTATCATAGAAAAGGAACTTCGCTGCAAGTTTGGAATCCTGACCCGTAAGATTTTGTTACGTTCCATCGCTGTTACGCTAGAAATAAAAGTTTCCACACGAACTCCCGATCGGCGACATAGTGTGTGTTTGAAAAAATGATAGGAAATCCAAAATCATGGTTTTGGCCAAAGCAACAAGTTATGGCTTTTGCATTTTGTGGGTTGTAAACCATGGTTTTGGAGCTCCTACCATTTTTCCAAACACACACATAGTGGTAAGACCGATAGGGGACACCTCAATGTACATCTTTCATTTTCTAAATTTTTGTCTATTTTTTTAAAAATTTGTTCAATTTAAACAATTAAAAGTGTATTTTTTTATTACTGATAATTTAAAAACTATTTTTTATTAAAAAATTAAAAAAGAATGGTTTTATTTTTTAAATCATTGGTCATTAAAAATTATTTTTAAATTAAAAATTATTTTGTTATTATTAATAGTGATTAAAAACAACTATTTTACTATTATCAGTTAAAAAATAATTATTTTATTGTTATTATTATTATTATTATTTACCTTAAAAAGTATTATAGTTATTTGTTTAACTTTCTTTTCTATTATTATATTATTTTTGTTCAACCAAATATAAAAAAATTAATGAAACATTTATTTATTTTTATATCATACCAAATATCATTATAAATTATAAGATTCTTTTTTATTCCTTCCCATTATATCCATTTTCAGTAATCAAATGGACTCTAAAAGAATTATTATTATTATTATTATTATTATTGATAACAACTAAATTAAATTTTTTTAATTATAAATTTTAAAATTATAAAAATCAAATTAAAAATGAGGTGAAACTCTAAGCACCAACAAAGTAATTTAACTGTGCCTCCGAGGTCATCCAATAAAAGTAATTTAACCATTAATGTAATACATGAGAGATAATGGGAAAATGTAAGTAGTAAACCATGCCCTCTTCTTTGGAGCATGACTATGAGGAAATCACATTTTCTCATCATTTGTATTTTTTTTTTAATTTTCTTGCTAAACAAGGAGGGGCGGGAAGCCAGATTTAAATTTTTTTCACTAAATATTTCTCGCACTACCTCTTCATTAATAATAGGCAGCTAAGATTGTATATTTTAAAATGACATATAAGGTTTCATCATCAATTGTTAGTTGCTAGTAAATCCAATAGTTCAAATTTTGGTGGAGAAACAATAAAAAAAAAATTTGGTGAAAAGAATCCAAATTCACAAAAAATCATTGTATATCCTTCAAAACTCTCGTAGTCTAAACATGATATAATGAAATGCTTTGTAGTTCATTAAGTAAAAAGTGCTGCTAACTATATAATTAAAGGAAAGTTTCAAGTAAAAGCAAGCACATATTATCAAACCAGTTAATCCTCAAGGTTCATAGAAAAAGATAAAATTACAATCCAAAAGACATGTGTAGAACTAAAGGGAACGAGATGCTTTGCCATAGAAAAATGAAAGTATATTATGCTGAAGAAGAAGAGGAGGAGGAAGAAGGAGGACGACATTAAATGGACTAAGGAGAGTATTTATAGGGAAGGAGAATCATATTACGTACATCATTATTATTATTATTGAATTTGTGAGGAAAATTTCTGGTCCTCAAATGGGTGGTTTCATAAGCCGATAGGTGATAAGATAAAGATAAGATAGCTATTTTACTAGGTCCCGCCACGAGTAAAGTTTACTTCATGCAAAGTCCTTATAACAACATGCTACTTTAGTGCTACCAAAAAAGGAAAAGATTAGATTTACTAGATATATAAATCAATTAATTATATAAAATTTTTAAATAATAAAATTTTTCATAAGAAAAAAATTCTTATTTGATAAAATGATTAATAAGCAATAAATTTGTTACTTTTCAAAATTAATTTGTACGCTTATTAATTTCATTTTTCACAAGAACATCTTTTAAATTAATAATTCAAAAACTAAATTAGTAGTTTATTCTTAAATCAACGCAAGTTAATTATGTTGATCCTTAAAGTTTTGCTTTTTTTTTTTGCTTGGTCCCAATAAATTAAACTTTGTAATTAGGCCTTTATAATCTTAAAAAATTTATTTGAGTCTTTATTAAACCTCTATTAATATGTTGTTAAATTTTTTTTGATGTGATTAATACTATAATATCTTAATATTTTAAATATATAATCATGTCAATTCATCTAAACTACTTCACCTAAATGGGATTATGTACCATACACGCGAGTAAATTTCAATTTGTCATTTATACTCATTTATTTTGTTGTGGTATGAATTATATATATTTAAAATGTTAAAATTATATATGATTGACCATATTAATAAAATTTAATGACACATTAATTTAAGTTTAATTTCAATGAATAAATTATAATTTCTTTTTATGACTCATCAAATAAGGGCGAAACCAAAAAAATTTCTTGGGGAGGGATCAAGATATAATATTCTTAATAAAGAAACCATATCTATTACATATACATATATACAATATTATACAAGAGATTTAATTAGCACTTGCATGAAAAAGCAATATTTGCATTAAAATCAATGATAATAATAGTGCACCACCACAACTATTTGAGCAGTACCATATTACACACAACATTAGAGGAGAGATACCCATTTTATTTTGTTCATCTCACTAGTTAGTTAACTTTTTATTAATTATATTATTGAGTTTGAATAAATAAATAAATAAAAACTACTGGTAATTTATAACTATAATATAGAAAATTTCAAAACTTTTAGGAATGAAACAAATACAAAAGGCAAACTGAAAAATAATAACTAACGGGAGAAGAAAAATTATCTTATTAAAAATTAGAAAGATAAATATCATACAGAGTAAAAAAATAAAAAATAAAAAATTGAGAAATAATGGTGGATATGATGATCTCACTTCTTCTCATTTTAATCTACAAAGTGAGAGAAATCTTTCAATTTAGATTAATTTTTTGTGAAAATCAAAATAAATCAACTAGTCTAATAAAAAAATTAATAATTTCATCCCTAGCTTGATTTATGGTTGACTCATAAAACCAATTAATTAAAAACCTGATAAAAAACTAATAGAACCAATGGTGCCAATGGTTTGGACGATTTTTTTTTAACTGAATTTTTGGATACAAGACGACGTCATTTGATCTCCGTTTAAATTTGGCGAAAGGCAAGATTAAAGATGGACCGGCCGTTTGGTATAGCTATAAGAAATGAATTTTGTTTTCATAATTGCATGTAATATTTATTATATATTTATAATTATTATTCAATAATATTTATTTTTTTATTTTTTTAAAGTAAAAATATAAAAGTTATTTCTTATTCACAAAATTGCATTTTTTTATTTTTATTTTTATTTTCATTTTAAACACTAACTATTTGGTATAGCACAAAAAATAAAAAAATAAAAATAAAAATAAAAATTTTGTACAATGTTATTATATTTTTATTATTATTACTTAATAATACTTATATCTTTTTATTATTTTTTAATTTTAAAGTAAGGATCGGAGAATAATTTTCCATCTATCATTTTTTTTTATTTTCATTTTCATTTTTAACTTTATGTCCCAAACAATATCAATTTCGTTTCTCTTCAATTCCATCGCTATGTCTCAGATTCTTGGCATCTGCATCATGCCATCTCCTCTGTTTTGCATCTCAGCGTCGCAGTGGTCGAGCACAACAACATTGTATTTGGATCCTCTACGTTAAAGAGGATTACAGCACGCGAAACAGTAAAGTAGATCCTGGCTTGCGTGCTGTAATCCTCTTTGATGCAGAGGATCCGCACAACATAAAAGGATGGTAGAAAGTCGTGTTTATTGCCACAGTTCAAGTGCTAGCCCGACACTTTCTCTATCCACTTCAGAACTCATCCTCATGCTCTTCCCACCACTCATTCCCACTCGCACTCGCATCCCCTGTAAGCTTTATTTTCTCTCTCTCCCATTTGCCAATACTTTTGATTTTATCGTGATATAGGCTGAACTGGGCTTATCTTCATTTTGGTTATTTTGTAAGAACTTTTAATTTTCAGTAGTTTCCATTGCCCTATTGTTGATATGTGCTACAAATTTTTTTTTAAAAAAAACCCAATCAGTTACTTTTTGAATCTTTGTTGGGATCTAGTTGTTTTGTCTTTGCCCCTGTCATTGTTGGTCACTAAATCGTGAAGTTGGTATTAAACATATGGAACAGAAAGTCACGGCGATCACTACAACAAAGCATACTTTTGGCTGCCATTATTTTGTGCAATAACGGCAATAATAAATGCCATTAAATCTTTTAGCAGCAATTAAATATTAGTCGGTGTTTCCGAGGTCGATACAAGTTTTAGCAACCATTATAATAACGGCGGATAAAAACTAATTTAATTGCTGCTAAAAGCAAAGGGCTCTTACTGGCAATTATTTAATGGTAAATGTTATGGTCACTAAAACATTTTTTATAATTGACAAATACTACCTCTAATCCCTTTTATAAAGAAATCTGAAAAGATTTTTTTAATGTCAAAATATAAGAAACATAATATTTTTTTTTACTTTATTAAATAATAATTTTTTTTACCCTTCATTTATTATGATACCTAATACACTTAATAATGCATAACATTTTTTTATACAAAATAAATATTGATAAAATAAGAAAAAATTATCAAATTTAAACCTAATCAATGAGTTAAATTGATATTAACTGTTTTTTTAATACTAATGAAATAATTTTTTGTTTTGAATAAAAAGGACCAGAAAAAGTATTAATCTTTAATGAATTTTTTATTGTCAACAAAAATAGGAGTTTATAATGATAATTTTTTATTAGCAATTGTTATGACCACTAAAATTGGTTTTATAATTGACTAATGTCAACCCTTAACAACATTTTTTATTGTTGGTAAAAATGGACTAACAGTGGCCATTAGCAATTGTTATGGTCACTAAAATTGATTTTACGATTTCATATCTAACTACTAGTATTTGCTCACAGAAATAATTTAATAGTGACATTTGAATAATTTTAATAAAACATAATATAACTCATTCTTTGAAAAAAAAATTTTCATTAAATCCAAAATCAAAAGAACAACGGTTAGTCATAAATTTTAAAGATGGCAATAATAAAATACAAAAAAATACTCCATAAATATACTAACTAGTGTCATCAATCTCTTTTGCATTAACATATGGTTCAAACAGTTTTCCAAGTTTTGCAAAGGCATTCAAATCTAAGTAAGGCTCCTTCACAAGATTTTGCTGAGTTCCTGCAGTTGAAAATGAAAGTTGACATTACCTGAAAGTAAATTTATTCCTAAAATATTGATAGAATGGAAAATAAAGGAGACTTTCCTAAATTCTTTTACCAAAAAAACAAGGATTTTCTTGTGATTTGTTAAGAAAGCTATGGCTAACTTAAGCATAAACTGCAAGGCATAAGCAGCATTAATTTTACCACCAAAGGCCAAAACTCTAGCACTAGCACCTTTACATTAAATCAGAAATATTTTAATTCAAACTCATACAATATAGGGAACCTAAAAAAAAAAAAGGGACCGCGGTAGCTGAGGATATTTTAAAATAAGGGACGGCAAGTACTATTCAAGGTATAACAAATTTAGTCACATATATAATGGAATTAATATCCCGCACCTGTCAGCAAGACCTTCTTGAAGTACGGCTACAATCCTATACTTCTTCAAGCAAGAAGTGCCAATTAACCATTCCTGCAAGTCCAAAAGCAGCCCCACGAGGTTCTCCATATTTTTCACTTTTCATCATTTGATCCAACAGTCCAGTAACCAGCATTGTTGCATCTTCCTAATGCAAGTTGTGATTATGAATAAAGGGAAAAAATCAACTTCACTCAAAGTCTAGGATGCTTTAAAAAGTGAACCATAAGTGTTTGCTTTGAAGTCAAGCAGTGAGCACCGGGGAGCTAGCATACTAGTTCAAATTTCATACTTTAGCAAAATAAATGTTGTAATGATATTGACCTATATTATCAAGTCATATTTGTCCTTATAAAATTTCTTGATATTTTTTCATTATTTATTATATGAGATTTTTAATATATAAAATTAAAAAATATATTTTTAATTGTTATTAGTTTAAGTACTATTTAATTACCATTAAACTAATGAATTATGAAGTAACACTTTTATTGATTTAATGATTGATCTAATTTTAAGAATATTAATTTAGACATAACATATAACCAACTTTTTTAACAATTCAACATGAAATATATATACCCCTTATAATGCAAACTATAATCTCTCTCTCTCTCTCTCTCTCTCGTGTGTGTGTGTGTGTGTGTGTGTGTGTGTGGGTATTACAGGGGGACAACTCTCTCGTGTCCGCAAACCGGTAATTGTTGGGTAAGTAAATATAGGATATAGTAATCAGATCAGTTATAATGTAGCTATATTATGAAACATACTTAAACTCAATAAATAGGTTTAGTAAGTTTTTTATTTATGATAACTAGGTCTTGTTATTAAAAATATTTTAATAAAAGCAGATTACCCGGGAACTTTAAATCAAATTCAAACAGAAATTACATTATAACAAGCAGTACTTAGTCCACTGCATAACAAGACACAAGGGCCCTATACACTATTAGAAGCATTAGTTAGGAAGCAGGTTATGCCATTTTATATAGTGCTTGACCAGGTCCATATATAATTCCCTTGCTGTAAGAGAGGAACTTGAAGGAACGTTAATATTGAGGAAGCTTGAGAAACGTTTTGAGTGGAGGAGTATATCCTTGTAATATAACATGTAGCTACAGCATATATCTACGCCTTTGTTTCATAGTTTTAATCATTTCAGGATTGATTCAGTTTTTGGTTTCCCTACAACAACACCACTTTTGGTTCTCCAGTACTGAAAGTCAACATTGAGGATCTTCAAAGTTGATTAAACTGTACCTTATGTTTGCCACCAATATGATCATATAGTGGTGAAGGCACTGAGATCAGAAACCTATATGTTCTTATAGGTTTTTTCTAAGAATAGCTAGGATTTGTATGTAGCGTTTGATTAAAGGACAAAAGAAATATGGTCAAAATGATGAAATTGCAATTATATAACGAAAGCAGATGAGCAGTGTTTGCTGTGGGTAGCAAACTAGTTTTTGTCTGCCTTTTAATCATTTGCTTCTCTCCTCCTTCTATGGTGGGAGTAGGATTTTTGTTAATCAAATTGTCTGAAACGGATAATGCAACTCTAATTTGGCTAAAGTGACATATATATGTCTATATATATATATATATAACACTCTTTTTTCCTTGAGAGATATATAATTTTTTTTTTGGGAAAATTTAATACTCTTTTTTCTTGGAACCAAAATATATGTTAAATTGACTTTAAACCTCCCTTACAATAAAAGATGAGTTGTAGCTATATTTATTTTAACTAAAATAATATTATATCTATTATTTATATAATATAACAAATATTAGATAGATACTTGATCTTTATAAAAACTAGTCAATTTTCAAAATTTAGAATAAATTACATTTATAATTCTTAACACAAAATAAGTAATATTAACATAAAAATTAAAAAAAATGTGTTTTTAATAAGTTATATCCTTAATAAAAGGAATTAATATTATTCTTGAGAATATTTTTGTCATATTTTAGTTTTAGCATATTTGTTTATATTTTTATAATAGAGAAAAGAATTATATAATTGAAGTATCTCTCAAGGAAAATAAGTAGTCTACTTTATTTTTTAATTTATTCACTTTGACCCTTTTTATGAATTAGTTATGCTTAAACTATAATTCATTTTGAATTTTTTTTTGGGGTAGGTTGATCTCAATTTACCAATTTATTTTTAGATTTTATTTATACCAAGCACAAATCAATAGAAAAGAAATCATAACTTCCATATGATATCAAACTTTTGAATCATGTGTAATAAATATTAATTAAAATTTATACAAAGTTATTTTTTGTTAATTATGTATGACATTAATTAAACTTACTTCAATTTCAAATTATAAAATTATTGTCATGTGAAATGTTTTTTTTTTTCCAATTTATACATAACAAAAATTTGAGTTATTATTTTTTAACTAAAACTTTTTTAAACTAATTACTTTATCTATACCTTTTTTTCTCTTTTAAATATCATGGTCCTTAAATTAATTGTCATGACTCACTTTCTAAGTCATGATCGGCGCATAAACCAAATTAATCTAATGATTAGCCTAGCCTAACAAATCTCAAGGATCCTAACTCCATTATAATACCATAGATTTAATATAACACATATAACCCACATGTTTTGAAAATATACATGCATATTATATAATTTATTTGGGGTTACTGAAAATCCGATAATACTTCCCTTAAAACTTGAACATCTCAACTTGCTCAACAGTTCAATTCAACACTAATATCAATAATATTAAGTAACATTTGACACAATACTTTATCAAAAAACCATAAGCAATTTATGTACATGTTCAACGTGTGCATAACAAGCCCAATGAAAAAACATGACACATATCCTTCCCATGGTATTCCTATGCCTATGTGCTACCATATCATGGAGTCTGACATCAACTGCATGAGACTAAGCATTTACTCAATGTATTCGGTAGCATGTGGCTCCAGATTACTTCAGTTTTTTACCTATTGGTCTGAAAAAAAAAAAAAGCCTACTAATTTAGTGAGTACATAAAAAAAGTGTATGGAGAGGGAATTAGTACATGTTTGAGTTTTTAGAAATCAAATAGTTAGCAAATAATTTAAATAATATTATATTTTATATATGAAATGAAAAGCAATTATTTGATAAATAAGAAATTCTCATATAAAAACCAAATTTTTAAATATTAAGAAAGTATCATAGAAAGGGATGTTGTAGGAAGGAATCAAACCATCGATTACCTTAATACAATTAAACCACAATATCATATTTTTTATTATTGCATTGAATACATTACATTTTAGTGATTTCACAGTACATATCAAGTATTTTCAAGGCTTTACACTAAATATATCACATTTAATTGCTATCACAATATCACGGTTCATTTTAGGTGCATCTAGGCTATTATATTTACCAATGGCTATGAGGTCATAATTAAATCCCTGTTTATTATTTTATTCTATTTTTATTGTTTTTCTAAAAGAAATGAAACTAGATAATAACATTCATTAAAATAGCTGTTTAGGTAATTAAAAGTAAAATAATAAATCAACAAAGTAATAAAATGAATTACTCATTAATAGAGTTGTCATAAAACATGAAATAACAACACAAAATAAACATACAAGCATTTCTCTTATAGATAGACATATGTGTGTGTGTGTGTGTGTGTGTGTGTGTGTGTGTGTACATACACACACATATCATTACTTTCACTTCCTAAATTCTTTTTTTTATATTCCATAATTACGTATTTTCGCCATATTTTCAACTGTCTATTTGCCCATTAATTTATTTATTATTTCTCTATATTAATATGTATATACACCTATACTTGTATCACAATACTTGATTTTAGACTTTGAAAACATAAATTTTGTTTCTTCTAAGACACTGAGTGTATAAATCATAATATGAAGTTTGGGCTAAAAAATATAAAATAAAGTAAAGTGTCGCTTTACTATTTATACACTTATCAGTTAGGATCAATAGTAAAGATCATTATTTTTTATTACTTAAGGTTGAACTCCAGTTGAAGGAATCTTTTTGATATTATCTAAAATTATGTTCAATATGAAATAAATATTTTACCTACTCAATTTGTATCCATAATTATTTATGTGTGTAAAATGCTCTTTAAAACAAAAACTCCTAAGTTTTGCATACTTTATTATCTCAAATGCAAATCATAAGTTTTGGTTTTTCAATCTAAATTTCTATAATTTAAACTAAGTTTAAAAATTACTTCTTGGAATTTAGAGGATAAAGTAGAAAATGTTAATTTGCTAGTTAAAGGTTCACAATCAAAAGCTCTAAAATTGGAAGCTCACCCACATCCAAAATTGAAAAAGAAGAGTTGCTGACAAAATCCACAAAACCCATAAAGTATGGAAAATGATGAAAATTGATGGAAGAAGATAATAGAGAGAAGAGAAGAACTAACTCTCACAAAATCCACAAAACCCATGACCAAACAATTAAAAGAAAAAAAAGAGAAAGGTGGAAAAACAAAGATGGAGGTTAGCTCAATGGAAAGAAAAATCAATGATGGCTAAGAGTGGAAAAGGGTGGAGCTAGTTGTTAGACGAAACTCGTGCTAAAGGAAGAAAGTTAGACATTATAGCTTGGTGGAGAATATTGCTGCTCATGGAGAAAAGATGCTGAAATGTGGTGAAGAATTATGAAAATACATGAAAGAACAAAAGAAATAAAGTAGAGATAGAGAGTTGGAGGAATGTTATAATATTCTTTGGTTAATATTGCATTTTTGCTTTAGGAAAGTTTGATGTGCTTCAATTATATACTTAAGTTATTTAAAAAAAAAAAGTCCCTAAAAATTTTTATGAGCTCCATACTTAATTTAAAACTATTTAGTCTTTCTTTAATAACCTAAAATTATTTATTTTATATTAATAAATATTCTTTTTATTTTCATACTTCATTTTTCACAATAAAGAACTTAATTGAAAAGTTTAAAATTGTTAGGGTATCACATTAATCATACGGTACATAGTATATATTGTCTATACCATGTAGTATACTATATCATTTTTCATAGAGTAAATTACACTAATCTCTCATGAAATTTGACGAAATAATATTTGATATTTCTTTCATTTTAAAATTATATTAAACTCCTCTAATATTTGATATATGGTGTAAAAGCTTTAACTCTTATTTAATTTATTTATTTATTAACAAATTTGATTTTTTGCATGATATGCACTCTTTTTAAAAATTAAATTATTTAAATACTTTTTATCAAATAAAATTATAGTTTCATATTAAAACTTAACATTAACTTAACAATTTTTTTGTCACATTAATAGTAAAATTATAAAATTATGTGCAAAATTAATTTTATTAACAAAAATAAATTAATAAATTTTTTTACTCTATATATATTAAATATTAACATAATGAAATATATTTTTTCATAAAAAATATTAAATATTATTCAACCATATATAATTAACTCTTGTTCATCAGAGAGAGAAATGTGCATTCATCAATGATTGGCTTTGTACTTTGAAGGATATAGCAATTATATACGTCCCTATCAAAGGCCCACGTTCCACCAAAAAATAATGGAAAACGCACAAATAGAATTGGGTCAAAATCGTACACATCATGGTTATCAATGGTCCACTACGATCACCATGTAGTATACGTATATCAAGGCTTTGTACTTTGAAGGATACAGTCATATAGATTATCATTTTTCAATCTCCTTCCTAATTCGGTTACAAATATTATAAAATGATGTTGTTTTGCCATTTTAGCCCCTAATAATGTAAGTTGTATCAGTTTTTTTTTTTATTTAACCATTTACAAAATATCTAATAACTCTCTCACAAAACGGATCAAGCTAGCTCCTTTAATAATATCTAAGAATCAAAACTGAACAAAAATTCCAGAAGAAGCACAAATGGCGGCAAGCATTCCTAAGTGGATGGATATTAGATAAGGACTGACAAATTTTGCATAGGCGATACTTAAAAGAAATTGTTAAATAATTTGTTCCTATTTATTTAGATAAAGTAGAATAATAAAATAACTCAAATATATTAAGTAATTTATTAATAAGAGAAATTCTTTGCCGCTTGCAGGTTTGGTGTGTTTATTTTCAAAGATTAAGTCAGTAAAAATAGACCACACGTCAAAGCTTATTAAAAAAAATCATTTGATATGGGTATGTAATTACATTTCATTAATCAAGTGTAGAAAAATTAATACATGCCCCAAGCATAACTTAGCAGTTTTTTCAAGATATTATCAAATTTTATATGTGATAATTAAGCTTCCACTACTTAAAAGAGTTCGACAATTAATTCATATGATTAAAACTCTATTTTGGTACCTTATAAATAAAGTATATTTTAAATTAGTCCCTTATAGAATTATCTTTTTAATTTGATCCCTTATAGATAAAATATTTTATAATTTTGATTCCTCACAAATAAAATCGTTATAAATAATATTTTTATGTCATTCTGTTATATTTGAAATTAAGAAATGTAATGACTTATAAAATATTTTTAATAGATTATTATTTAGTTTGCATTATATAATAACAGAATAAAATAGAGTTTTAATCTAATTCATATTAAAATTAACGAAGCTCCAGTGTGACGGGTTCCAACAAAATTAGTATTAATTATTGAAGGGAGTTGATTCAATTGTGAAATATTTTTATTAATTTAGATTCAATTTTTAATTTAAAATACACTAGTTTAAAATAATGCACTCTTAATGTAAAACTAGTATAAAAAATAACACATGTACGACAGCAAACAAAAGTTTAAACTTATATCTCTAGTTATAGCAAAATACAATCAAGATGGAAGTCAATTCCAAGAAAACTAAACTTATATATTATTTTTTATGTTTTTATTATTAATTTTTTTTAATTAAAATATGATGAATATATGATTTTTTAATATTAAAATGATAGGTACATGTATGGTTGAATTGGGAAACTACCAAATCTATACATTTTTATATCATTATTAGATAATTATACATCTGTTATATTTCGATTAAGAAATCTGATAATAAAAATATAAGAAAACGTATGTAAATTTTTTTTAATTATAAAATAATGGAGATTGAAGGAGGGCCATAATTCCAACACTTAAATCCTTCAAAAAAATAGATTCAACATGGACAGAATGAGACTTGTAATAACTAGAATATACTTTTGGAATGAAAGATGAAACTTGCAATACAAAGAACAAAACTTCAAGTTTGGTAGAATGGAGAGGGTTAAGAAATTGACTATTTGAAGGTTGAATATTCAAAAGAACGCGTGATGGCAATTCACCATTGATTCATTGAACAATCCCTTCCCCTTGGGTCTGCCAGTGAGTAACTTTAAGCGCGGTCTTAGACGAAGACAGGCTTGGAAATTCAATCTCTGCCGTCCATTACAACGCGACGGAAGCAAAGTCATGAGGTGACAGGGCATGGAAGAATATTCTGAATTTTGTGGATTTAACAATGCATTTCCATTCCTTAATGGCGAAGCATCCCTTTACCATATATAACCAACCTCGCCCTTGATCCTCTCACACACTGCAACTTCAAGCTATCCAGCTAATTTTGGATCAACAATCAAACTTGGTGTCACACTTTTACCTGTTGAAAATGGTGGGTCATCATTCCTTTCTTACTCTTTTATTTTGTAATTAAAATTTGGTCTTTGAATTGTAAGGGTATATTTAGCTAAGTCCCGAAAATTGACAAATGCAAGAGTTAGTTTTTAAAATAATAAATTTTGTTATATGTTAATTTTTTATTAAGTAACTCGAGAATACTAGAAAAACCAATATATAATAAATTTGTTTTATTTTTTTAAGACTAACTTATATAGTCACTAAATAAACAATTCAGAGACTACACTGTTAGTTTATTCCTTTTATTCTAGTCTACATGCATTCACAAACTTCGAAGGCATTGTTTTCGTAAGCTTTCTTGTGGTGGTTCAACTTAGAGATATTAATATAGATTTAATTATTGACTCTAATTCATTTATGAGTAAAATCTATATTCATGATATGATAGGTTAAGCTTACACAAAAAAATCCTCCTTTATAATAAGTCTTCTTAGTTCCTAACGTTTTTCATTTTATTGAATGGAGAATATATCTCTTTATTCTCTTGCTTTTTTCAAACCTAGAGCGTAGATACTTTGGGTTAGTTTACATTGAATTTTGTTGTCTCTACAATAAACCAAAAAAAGAAAAAAGAAAAAAGAAAAAACTTAAATTTTGTCAACTGTGGACTAATTTAGTGTGCTTGTTGCTTGTTATGATTTTGTCGGAGCAGGCTCTTTCCCTTCAAATTGAGGTACTGCTATTTTCAAAACTATCTAAACTTATATTTTCTATTAATCAAATTTTGCTCGTTGATATATAAACTTGTTAACATTTTGCTGCTAAACTTTTTTGGATCAGCATGAATTTGTTCAGAACTCAGAGAGAGTGAAGTCCGTTGATCTGCATCCAACTGAGCCATGGTAATAACACAGCTAATTCTCGTATCTTCTCCAACTAAAAATCTAGAACATGAATTCCAATATATAAGAATAGGAAAACGTGTCCCAGATAGCAAGTTTTCCTGCCAAGAGTGCTTATACTTGGTGAATTTTCTCAATGCAGGATTCTAGTGGGTTTGTATTCAGGAACTATTTCGATATGGAACTATCATACCAAGGTAAGAATTCATATGTCTACCATCCCCATTATTGATCTAGAAAGCAAAAACATTAGAACTAATAGTTGTTCTGTATCCTCCAGTATTTGTCTTTCTTAAAGTTCAAGTAAAATTTTGAAAAGGATTTTATTTCTAACTTGATAATATTACAGACAGAAGAAAAGTCTTTCAAGGTCAGCGAATCACCAGGTAAATGTCATAATGCAGCACCTCAATAAGCTTTTGAATTGAAGTGGTCTTATGAGTTATCTTATGTTTGTTTTGTGTCCTTCGAAATATTGCAGTCAGATCAGCCAAGTTCATAGATCGTGAAAACTGGGTAGTTGCTGCTACTGATGACAAATTTATCCGCGTCTACAACTACGACAAAATGGAGAAGGTGATAGAATTTGAGGCTCATGAAGATTACATCAGGAGTTTAGCTGTGCATCCTTCCCTGCCATATGTGGTGTCGGCTTCTGATGATCAAGTTCTGAAGGTGTGGGATTGGACAAAAGGTTGGGCAAGTGTTGAGATCTTTCAAGGCCACTCCCATTATGTGATGCAAGTTGCATTAAATCCAAATGATACATCGACCTTTGCAAGTGCATCCCTTGATGGCACCTTGAAGGTATTTTTTTTTCAAATTATTATTCTTACAGTTATGTGCTCAACCTTCACTTGAAACTAAATTCCCTCCCCGACTTGGTACATTTAGGATTTTATTCCGAGAATGCTGTTAGAGAAATTGTTATTGAGAATTTAAATGAAAGTTAAAGTCTTACATTGAAAATGAATGGACCAACTGAGGATTATATAAGTAGATTGACCTATGGGTCCAATTCTTTTGGATTTTGGATCAAGATATTGTGTGAAATTCACAAATATCTTTTCTCAAGCCCAATCAAAAAAGATTTCTCTACTGGTGTTTCAGCCTCTAGGTCCTCACAATAGTAATCTTAGTGGCAAATCTCACAACTGCATACTTTCAATGCATTAACTCAAACGCTTTACCTCAGTTGTGTCTGTTATTGTAGATATGGGATCTCAATTCCTCAACTCCAAACTTTACCTTGGAAGGACACTCGAAAGGGGTGAATTGTGTTGATTACCTCATTAACAATGATAAACAGTATCTGTTGAGTGGTTCGGATGATTACACTGCTAAGGTTTGTCAGTAAATTATTCTTTAATTTTCTCTGCTTTTAAGTATTTGAGAGATTCTCCTCCAACACCTAGATCGACTTTCCAACAGGTGTGGGATTATCATACTAAAAACTCCGTACACACACTGGAAGGACATGAAAACAATGTCGCTGCAGTTTGTGCCCATCCCGAGGTTCCTATTCTAATCACAGCTTCAGAGGATGGCACTGTTAAAATATGGGATGCTCTCACTTATAGGTAACTCATCATCTATAGGACTTCTCTCTCTCTCTCTCTCTCTCTTTCTCTCTTTTAAATGTGGATTTTGACTATCTTTTAGTACGTGAGTATCTTAGATAATTTTTCAAATATATAAATTAAAAAATTAATACACACCACGCTACAACTTTTTCATATTGTTATACTCAAACGTCTTACAAATATGTTTTTGAGGAACTAAAATTTTCGCATATCAAATACCACCTGGTGTGAAATTTCACTAGTCTTTTTTTTGGGTCTTTTTTTTTTTCCCGCTGGTTTTGTTGTTACCATATATTTAATTGTTGTCATTGACTTGCAGGCTTCAGAGGACGTTGAACTTTGGTCTTGAAAGAGTATGGAGTATTGGATACAAGAAAGGATCACATCAGTGAGTTTTCTGAACCTTCCTTTGACTAAGCCAAACCATTCAAAACTTGTTATTTAATATTCTTACTGATTGAAATCACTCCTTTCCTACAGGCTTGCTTTTGGTTGTGACAAAGGATTCATCATGGTTAAGATTAATTGTTCTTCTCAGAACCTTCAATCTGCCAAACAAGACTAGAGGAGCGAACGACCTCCAAAGAAAAAACCACTTCATGAGACTTTGGAACGAAGACTACGATAAAAAGAATAACTTCTGATACCCAGAAGACATTTATGATTATGATCTGATCTTTATTGCAAAGAGGAAATGCTTTGCTGTTCTTGTTCATTGTTGGAGCAAGTTGCTTAATTTGTGAGGTGTTTCGCAAATAAGATACTATATTTCATGTATTCCCTTTATTAACATGTTTCTGTTGGAACATATTATGTTTACTTAAAACATTTCTTCATCCAAAAGTTATATATATCACTTCTTGGGCCATGAATGAACCTCTTAGATAATAAGAAAGATAATTGTTATTAAATTAAGTAATTATGAATAAAATATACTATATCTGTATATAAGAATTAAATATTATATTATGTGAGTAATAATCACATATTAAAAATTTTTTAGTCATTACAAATGAAACTTTTTGTATAAAAATCCCATCCAACTAACTAAACAGAGTTGGTCATTGCGACAAACTTGGGTGTTCAAATATTACCAGAAAAAAAAAAATCTTATGAGTGTATTATTTTAGGAGTATTTAAAGGCTGTAACATTATTTTAAGAGTTAAGCTTATGCCAATATTCCACTAATGTATCAGAAATCTTTTTCTTATGGAACACTTTATTTTTTGACAAAAGTGTATTTTTATCCTTTTACTTTGTATTAAATTTTAATTTTGTCTCTTAAATTTGTTTAATTTCATTTTAGCCCTTTAACTTTAGAAAACTAAAACAATTTTTTTCACTGTTAAAACCATTAATTCATTTAACAAAAAAAATGTTGACATTTAAACTTTTATGCTAAATCACTGCTATCACCACCTGTCTATTCATCCTACGTGTCTTCCTAAAAACCTCTAAATTAAATGCAGTTTTCAAATTCTAATTAAAAATTTAGACCTAGTCAATACGCACAAACTTTGCGAGACTGTGTCACCTATATATCCAACGTTTGTAATACATTTGTGTATCCAGCATTCATGATTGCAGTGTTTGTGATTGGCTTGTGTAATTGGTGATATCTACTTGATTCTTCTTTGGCATTTGTGGCATCCACAATTCAAGAACTTGTATGTTTTCCTTTTTGAACGACACAATTCAATAAGTTGGTGAGAATAGAAAGCTTTAGAATTGAGATAATATTTTTTTTTCCATTCAGATTGTGATGATGGTTTGTAACTGAAATTGATTGCCTCATTTATGTTTTTGCCTTGACCCACGAATGGGAGTTCACAGGGACGCCGATAATGAGATGGGAGTTTAGGTGTTTCAATATACATATATGTATATTTACGAAGATGATAGTGAATTGGCAAGGATTTTTTTACACGTTAACTGCATTAAATCTTACTTAACATTTTTCTTTCATTAAAATAAGATGTTAGAAATGAAGATAATTTTTATTAATTTTTAAAATTAAAGTATCAAAATAAAATTAAACAAAGTTAGGAGACGAAAATAAATTTTAATGTAAAGTTAAGGAATTAAAAGTTTATTTTCGTCTTATTTTTTAAAGTTTAAATATTAAAAATATAAAATTTCTTAAAATAATGCAATATGTAAAAAAACATAGATAATTATAGCAGCCGTAAATATATATATTTTTTCACTCCAAATGTAATTTTGAACATGGGCATTTCAGGCATGGCGATAACGTTTTCCCAATAGAGATGCAGGCCCGAGAAGCCACCGTGGCAAGCACGTTACTAACTTTTACACGACTGATTGAATCTTCTCCGTCCATTTTATCTCATTCTTCTGGTTAACCGTCGATCTCCGGCCCACATGGTGGGATGTCGCAACAATTCTCTAGCAGTGGCATTTTCGTAAATATACTCCTGTACTACAAAGCACCCCTCGCCCCGTCTTTCATCCCACATTGTATTTGCACACTTCTCTCATACATTACAAAAAACCTTTGGCTCCCCCTCCCCTCTCTCTCTTTCTCTCTCTCAGCTTGATCTCTTGGGCTCTTGAATTCGGCTTCTGATCTCCGAGGCTTTGTACTCTACCAAAGCTAGTTACTATCCAATCTACAAAAATGGTGAGCTTCTTCTTTGATCTATTCTTTCCCAGACGCTTCTGCATTCTGAATTTCTGAACACCTTAGATCTCGAGCGAATTCGCTTCGATTTGATATTTTCTGATTTTGTTGTTAACTCATTCTTAGTTTATTTGTTTTCGATTTTAATGGGATCTAGCTTCGAATTTTACACTAACTCGTGTTTCTTTCTTTCGTTTTACGTGCCTTTGCAGCCTCTCAGACTCGAAATCAAGGTACTCATATTTCGTTTATTGATTCAATGTCTATGAATTACTTGGCGCTTGTTTCTTTCAAGGTGTCTTTGGTGGCCGAGAAATGCTTGATTAACTTGCCAGCAGTAATTTTTATTCACCTAAATTTCTCAGCAACCAAGCACACTGTGAATGTTGAGCTTTCTGATCACTTAGCTTACGTGTTTGTTATTTCTTGATCAGAGAAAGCTTGCGCAAAGATCAGAAAGGGTAAAATCCGTGGATCTACATCCAACAGAACCATGGTAGTGCCTCATTCTTTCTTCTTTTCTTGTCGTTAGAAATAGTGATAATTTTTCTGGGGAGGCTACACGTCCAATTGCTTCATCAATCAATTGTTTCTCAAGTGTGGCGTCTGTAAGGATAGTTTCTGAGGATTTTTCATTAATAGCAGTGTTTGTTATTGGGGGCTACTCTGGACATTATTCAGTTATTTTGGAGCTTAGAGAGATAGGTAACTAGTTGATGATTGGAGTATTGGATGTTCTTCTAAATTCTGTGATACTACAAATGTTAATGCAGGATTCTGGCAAGTTTATACTCAGGAACTGTCTGTATCTATAACTACCAGTCTCAGGTATGTGAAATTATAATTGAATACTGTATATTGTTAACAGTGAACTTTATGCAATTGTGAATTCTGATGGTGGATATCTATACTGCTCCAAATCATGATGCAAGTACTGTACTAAAAGTGTTTCCTCTAATCAGTTTCATCATTTACATATTAGTTATGAGATGAATTCACTTTTTCTTTTAATAAATAAAATTGTTCTTTTAACATCTACTGATATGTACAATAATTTGTCATTTGTGTTCGTTACACTCTTTCTTTAAATTGACATATAAGAATAGAAAATTTCTTAATTGAGGTCATAGTTTGGGGACAGCTACCCCGTGCCCATGTTTGTTTAGCCTAAGCCTTATGTGTACATTGTAGACACATGCATTCCTAGGCACATAAAAGGAGTCGATGCTACATGACTGAGTGAACATATTCTTGAAGTAAGGTGGAATTTGATTCAGTAGGTGGAGCAAACAACGAACATAATCAACAAACTAATTTGTCATTGCTGTATATTTAGAACATATGCAGTATGTTATAAACTTATAATCATAAAAAGAGTTAGTGATGATTTGTGTTAAATTATGCTTAGAAATTACTGTATCATTTGCTACATTGGAGTCGGTTTGAAAATTTCCATAAAGTTATGTGTTTTCATGGCTTGTGATGCATGCCATATGAATTTACAGATTGGTGTTAAAAGATTTCAGTTTCCTGTTTTTAAATTTCTCCTGTTTATATTTTGAAGTCTTTCACAAGCCTCTCAGCCATAAATGGTCATATATCAATCTCGCTATGGAGATTTCTTATGAAATATGCACTCAAAATAAATGTCTTTGATGCTATTTCAGACCATGGCGAAGTCTTTTGAGGTTACTGAGTTACCAGGTACATGTTCTTTTTCTGGATTTTTTGCCATCTCTTAATTGAATGGTCTATAGAAATACCTTTTCTATGTATTTTTCTGACTACAAGCATATTGCTTTGGGGCTCAATTACAGTATGATTTTGCAGTTAGGTCAGCCAAGTTTATTGCACGCAAACAGTGGGTTGTTGCTGGAGCAGATGATATGTTTATTCGTGTATATAATTACAACACAATGGATAAAGTTAAAGTATTTGAGGCACATACAGATTACATAAGGTGTGTGGCAGTTCATCCTACCCTTCCTTATGTTCTGTCATCATCTGATGATATGCTCATAAAGCTTTGGGATTGGGAGAAAGGTTGGGTGTGTACTCAGATATTTGAGGGACATTCTCATTATGTCATGCAAGTGACATTTAATCCTAAAGACACCAATACATTTGCCAGTGCATCTCTTGATCGCACCATAAAGGTATACAAGTGTTCTTGTTGGAAGTTCTTTTCTGCATATTCTTTGTTTAAATCCATGCATGTATGATTTAATGCTCCTCTCATCTTCTCTTTCCAGATTTGGAATCTTGGCTCTCCTGACCCCAATTTTACATTGGATGCCCATCAGAAAGGAGTAAATTGTGTTGATTACTTTACAGGTGGTGACAAACCTTATCTGATTACTGGTTCTGATGATCATACTGCTAAGGTTTGCTTTTTTTTTTTTTATTTCTTTGCTTTTATCTTTGATTTAGTTGCCCACAAAATAGTAATATATATATATATATATAATGTGTATGAGTATGAATAAGAAACATTTTATTGATAAGATCTATGAAACAGGTGTGGGACTATCAGACCAAAAGTTGTGTCCAAACTCTAGAAGGTCACACACACAATGTATCTGCTGTATGCTTTCATCCTGATCTTCCTATAATCATTACTGGTTCTGAGGATGGTACAGTACGCATATGGCATTCAACAACTTATAGGTAATATTTGACACGCACATTTATCTTGCATTTTTGCTCCCTTGTGATCACTCCTTCTGTCTTTTATAGAAGTCATTAGTTTTTCTACTTTGTCATTACCATGGCTTGGATAGTCCAGCTTTTGTAGACTTTTGATAGAGAATAAGTCTTTAAGCCAATTTGTATTTTTGGTTCTGAACATCGTGACACTGCTATTCCTTCATATAATATTCTTTTGCTATTTTTATTATTTAGATTAAGTTTTGAACGTTTTCATTACTTCATTTAGTGAATATAATGTCTGGATTTAATGTTTACTTGAGATGACATTGAATTTGAGACTGACAAATTGGACAATGTTGGCCTAATTCTTCTTTTGCTATTTTCTAAATTTTATGGCTTGCCATAGTACAATTGGTAAGATATTAGAGTAATGCAAAAATGTAATTGAGACTATGGATATATGTTAACTGTCAATTTTAATATTTTATGGTGATTTAATCCACTTACAGGCTTGAGAACACGTTGAATTATGGTCTTGAAAGAGTTTGGGCTATTGGATACATAAAAGGTTCACGTCGGTGAGTTTTCTTGCCAGTAATTTCTTATATCATTTTTTTTTCTTGGCCATAAAATTATGTTGAGTGGGATGATAGTGTCAAGTCTTGCTTATGAAGTCTGCATGTTTAATTACTGATTTGAGAAACTGCGTATCACAAAACTTGTTTGCTTCAATCTTTCCATCAACATACATTCTGCTTCACTCTTTCTTATCTTTGAGTTGCACAAATGTCTCTTTTCACCCCACCCTCATGACATAGAACACCAAAACTTCTTCCTCTACAGGGTTGTGATTGGCTACGATGAGGGAACTATTATGGTGAAACTGGGTCGAGAAGAACCTGTGGCCAGCATGGACAACAGTGGGAAAATTATTTGGGCTAAACACAATGAAATTCAGACAGTCAATATAAAGAGTGTAGGAGCAGATATGGAGGTTTGGGCTCATTTCTACCCTTAACTTTTGCTTAATATGTGAAGAAAAAGTGGAAAACATGGTTATTGCAATTGTGATATTTGTGATTTGATTTGTATGATTCAATGTCACTTGGAACTTAAAAGATTATATTATCTATGTGAATCATTTGTATGTCAGAATCAAGTTTAGATTCACAGGAATCCTTGGAATCGTGCAATTTCCATTGATTCTGTGAGATTCTGGTTTTTGAAAATATAGTCAGGTTGCATCAAATCTGGATTGGGTGTCATGCAACCAGATTGTAGAAGTCTCTGATTTACCTTTTTTCTTATGATTAATAGCAAGGAATAACTGAAATTCATTGAGTTCATATAACACCAATCCATATCCTTTTTAACCCTATTTCATTGACTTGGATTATTTGAAGCCCCAGCTCTCTTTTGAAACATTGGACCTTCTATCTTTAACCTTGTTTTAAATGAAGTGTTTTCCATTTCAAATTTTGAGTGCATTTGACTATTATTATGATTTAAATTTTGATATGTTGATTTAGAGTTGACTTGTGGATATATAATATGAAGTCTTATGATGACTTACATTGATAATTTTAACTTTCTGAAGTGTAAAACATGAATTTTAAACTCTTAAAATGTTATTTATGAATACTACTATTCAAAAAATTAGCCTTCCAATTCATGATTTGACAATCTGAGGGAGAGTTCTTTCTCTTTAAGTGACATACAATTACTTTGCTTCTTAGGTTGCTGATGGAGAAAGATTACCTTTGGCTGTTAAGGAGTTGGGCACCTGTGATCTCTACCCACAGGTGAGTTGGAATCATTCTGATTTATATTTGACTACATTTTGCATTGCTTCTCAGTTCTCTGTTTTTGATTGTTGTGATCCCATTATGCATTCCTTGGACTTTTGGAACAGACGTGTACATTATTTTGCAAGTCAGCAGTTTCTGTATCCTCATTTTATCTTCTTAACTGCTGTGGACCACGTAGTAATCTTAAGTTACATTTTTGTTGTATGCTGCCAGAATTTATAATTTGTTTGTACTCAATAAGTTGATCATTACTTTATAATCATCTCCTTGGACATTCTTCTGGATCTTGGGTATGAATGCAATCTGGGTTTCTGGGTATAGATAAGTATGGGTTCAACAATATGTAGGCTATATAATTTGATGTTAGACACTGTACTTCAAAAGGTGATGAAAGTGATATCTATAACTACGCAATGTAGCCAGATTTTATGGGTGGTGGGAATTGTTCTTGTGTCAACTTCAAACTACATTGAAAAAAATGAGCTTTAAATTAATAGTTCTTCCTGTGGGTTCAATTATCATCACAAGTTATATGTTTCTTTGTGCCTGTGGTGGCTAACTAGTGATTCAATATATTATTTCAGAGTTTAAAGCACAATCCAAATGGGAGATTTGTTGTTGTATGTGGAGATGGTGAGTATATCATATACACTGCATTGGCATGGAGAAATAGGTCATTTGGTTCGGCACTGGAAATTGTTTGGTCTTCAGACGGAGAATATGCTGTCAGAGAAAGTACATCAAAGATTAAAATTTTCACAAAAAATTTCCAGGTTTGTAATTTATGAAACTCCACTGTTTTATTTATATTCCATGGGTAATACACACCAAATGAGCTCAAGCTCAAGGGATGAGTCAATTACGGTAGCGAGAAAAGAGAAAGAAAACAGAAAGCTAGAAAGAAAATTGGTTCCCTGACATTCCAGAGGACATAGTCTCTTCATAGCCAATTCAGAATTTGCCTACCTCTTACCCATGCTCACACCCAAAATACCCTCCATTCTCTCTCTTCCAACATGCACCCTCATTCTACTACATGTGAATGTTAGTTATTTTAGGACACCTCACCACTCACCCCCCCTTTTTCCTTTTTGTTTCTATTCTTTCTACTGTAAGTGTGAGTGACCCGAGGTCCATTATTAGAATTGGGTCCATCAATAGTTCAATACCCTCCCCAACAAGTGACACCTTCTCCTCAGGCTGGAAATCAATAAATTGCAAGTGCAGTGTATCAAAATCTTCCCAAGTATTTTCAGATTCAGCTAAACCTTCCCACTTGACCAGCAACTCCACTTGGCCATCAATCAATTTCCTTGCTCTCTGAGCAGCTTGTGGTTGAACTTGCAACTCCAACTCTACAATCAAGAAAGTTGGTATTTACTGAGAAGGCACTGAATAATGAAGAGATTTTTTAAGCTGAGAAACAAGAAAGACCAGATGAACTCTAGTGGTTGGAGACAGTTCAAAAAAATAAGCAACTGGCCCAAGTTCCTCTAATATTTTATAGGGTCCCTAGAACTTTGGGCTAAGCTTCGCATTAGGTTTCTTAGTCAATGACTTAAACTTATAAGGTCCGATCTTCAAATAGACAAGATCTCCTACTTCAAAACTCACATCTCTCCTTTTCATGTCAACCCATTGTTTCATGTACTCTTGTGACTCCTCCAAATGTTCCTTTAATTGGGCCAAAATCAGATTTCTTCCTCTAATTGTTTCATTAACATCCTCCATTGCTGAGTTTACATCTTCCACCTTGAATAACATTGGAGATCCCTGCCATACAAGGCCTTAAATGGAGTCATCTCATTTATTTCCTCTCTCAATTCTCCAACTAAGATTATATCATCTGCAAAGAGTATACATTTGTGGCACAAGCTCTTAAATATGTTCAGTGAATACATTCAAGACTAAGTAAAAAGATAGGGGCTTAAAGTTAATTCTTAATATAGGCTAATAATTGTAGAAAAATTTTTAGTGAGTCCACCTTGTATTCTCACACTAGTTGTAACCTCATTATACATTTCGTGAATTGCTCAAATATAAGCAATACGAACTTTTTTTCTTCAAAGCCTTCCACAAAATATCTCTTTACTGTATTAACAATGGCCATTAATTCTCTTTCATACACTGAATTTTGTTATGCTTGATTTGAGAGAACCTGGCTTAAATAAGAAATCAGTCTTCCTTTTTGCGTAAGCACGTAAGCACTGCCCTAATTCCAGAACCAGAAGCATGGGTTTCTATCTCAAAGGGTTGAGTTGAGAAAAATCCGGCATAGTTAAGACAATTATTGTTGTTATGGTTTGCTTCAAAGTCTCAAAAGCTTTACAAGCTTTATCATCCCATTTGAAAGCATTTTTCTTGAGTAAGTCAGTGAGAGGAGTAGCTATTCTTCTATAGTTCTTGACAAACTTCTAGTGAATGCCTTTCTCTTGTTGGACATTGGCCAAGATACCATGGTCTCTATTTTTGCTAGCTTAGTTTCCACTCCAGCTGTTGAAATTATATGACCAAGGTATTCCAATCTAGGTTTCCCCAAGATGCATTTCTTTTGGTTCATTACTAGCTTCTACTCTTGCAAAACCCCCTAGGGCTGTTCTCAAATGAGCCAAATGTGCTTGAAAATCCTTGCTCAAATAAGGTCTAAAGATGTCGTTCATAGGGAATTGAAAAGTATAGGGAGCATTGGTTAAGCTGAAGGGTATAACCATGAATTTATAATGTCCCTCATGCATTCTAAAAGCGGTCTTTTCCTCATCTCCAGGTCTAACCTTTATTTGATGATATCCATACTTTAAGATCCAGCTTAGAAAATATGGTTGCCCCTCCCAATTCATCCAACAATTTGTTTATAGCTGGAGAGAGAAATTTATCCAGAATTGTAACCTTATTAAGTGCTGGTAATCAACACAAAGTCACTAACTTCCATCCGTCTTTTTAACCAACAATATTGGACTGGAGTAAGGATTGCTACTGGGGCAAATTATACTAGCTAGCAACATTTCATTGACTAATTTTTCAATTTCTATTTTCTGGGAATGGGCATACATAGATGGTCGTATATTAGGAGGTGGCTTCCTTGTTTTGATCAGAATTGCATGATCCTTGGCATAGTGGGGTGGTAGGTCTGTGGGTACCTCACAAACTCCAGCAAACTCCTTCAATATCTCTTCTATTTTGGATGCTATTGGTTGTTGTTCAGTTTGGGTAAAAATCTCCCAAATTCAATTAGAAATTGTGAAAGTACTGAATTGAATTCTATTCACATCTGAATAGTATAAGAGAATGAACGAACATATATAGGAGACCAGCCTCTGTTTTTGTACAGCAAAACAGAGTAAAACAATGTAGTCCAGGAAAGGAAAAAACGACAAAATAAAGGGAGGAATTAAAGGCTACAACGGATAGAAAATAAATATAGATAGTATCGAATAAAATAGATCTGCACCATGATTGTTGCATAAATAGGGGACTGACTTGGAACATCAGAGATAATCAACACTTCCCCTCAAGCTGGGATATAGATGTTAATCATTCCCAACTTGCATCCAAACTTTTCAACTCTAATTCTAGACAAGGCCTTTGTTGGCACATTAATGATTTGAGTTTTGGTAAGAGTGTAGGAAAGTTCAATGACTCCAGAGTCTGACTTCTCCTTAATAAAGTAGTGATCAATTTCCACATGTTTTGTACGATTTTGTTGGACTGTTTTTTTGCAATGCTTATAGCAGCCATGTTATCACTTAGGACCTTCATTAGTCCTTGACAATCGATCTTTAGTTCACATAGTAGGCGTTTGAGCTATAATCCTTCACATATACCTTGAGCTAATGCCTGATATTCGATTTCGGCACTTCTTTGAGTCACAACAGATTGCTTTTTGCTTCGTCATGTTGCAAGATTTCTCCAAACATAAGTATAGTAACCAGTAGTTGACCTTTGATCAATGATTGAGCCAGCCCAGTCAGCATCACAATATATTTCCACTGTTCGACAGGGACTTTTGTGGAAAAAAATTCTCTTACAGGCAGCATTTAGATGGACTTTACATGATTTGTTCATGAATTGATTGAGCACATTAACGGGGAAGCAAATGTCAAGCCGTGTATGAGATAAGTAGATGAGTTTGCCTACTAGCCTCTGAAAGCTCTGAATATCAACAAGAGGACTTTCTTGAGTGAACTTGAGCTTGTAATCTATCTCTATAGGAGTGTTGGTAGGTTTGCATCCTTACATCCTTATTTTAGTGAGAAGATTGATAGTATACTTTCATTGGGATATAAGGATGTCCTTATTTGACCTTGCAACTTCTATACCCAAGAAGTATCTTAGAAGAGCAAGGTCTTTGGTTTCAAATTCTCTAGCTAAGGCTTTTTTGAGATTGATAATTTCTTCTGAGTAGCTCTTAGTGATGATGATATCATTCACATACACGATGAGGATAGCAATTTCACCTTTAGGGGACATTTTTGTGAAAAATGGTGTGATCAGCTTGCCCTTGAATGTATCCTTGCCTCTTGATAGTTTTGGTAACTCTCTCAAACCAACCTCTAGGGGATTGCTTGAGATCGTAGAGTGATTTATGGGGTTTGCAGACTCTCCCATTACTCTCTTTTTCATAGCCAATTTATGTCTAATTGATTTAGAGGCCAATCAAGATTTGCAGCAAGGGATAGAAGTACTTTAATGGAGTTGAGCTTTGACATAGGAGCAAAAGTTTCTTGACAATCTATCCCTTGTGTCTGAGTGAATCCTTTTGCAACGAGTCTCATTTTGTATCTGTTAATGCTCCCATCAGAGTTGTACTTGATGTTGAATATCCATTTGCATCCCACGAGATGTTTTCCTTGAGGAAGATCAACAAGCTCCCAAGTATTTTTTTTTCTTAGAACATCCATTTCTTCTTTAACAGCCTTCTTCCAATCCTGGTAGTGAAGAGCTTCATGGATATCCTGAGGAATTTTCTCATTAGAAATGTTATAGCAAAAGTTTTATATGCAATAGATAGCTTATCATATGAAACATAGTTTTCAATGGAATGTTGAGTGTATGATCTCTTACCTTTCCGTAGGACAATAGGTCGATCTAAGTCTAGATTTTCAATGTTTCTTGGATTTGGAGAGAAGATTTCTTGGTGTTGCTCAAGAGATGGAGCATTTTTATTTACCTTCTAGGTTGTTGTCCTTTTCAAGTAGGTACGAGGGTAAGCATAATTTTCAAGATCAATACTTGAAAGTTGGATGTTTCATAAAGGTGGGTCATTATTGGGAATCAAGGTATTTTCATTTGGTCGAAAGAGAACCTCTTCAAGACCAGGTTCATTGGTGTTCTTTTCGGGCTCAATGTCCATGTGTTTGTTGTCCTTGGGTTCAGAGACTACTTTAGTGTCCATGATTTTGTTGCCTGAGTTCAGAGACTACTACAGAGAATGGAGATGACCAAACATTCCATTCATCAGTAATGGTCTCCCCCTGAATAGAGGTGTTGGGATAGTAAGGTTGTTTTTCAAAGAACGTGGCATCCATGGAGACAAAGAATTTCCGTAAGGAAGGTGATTAGCATTTGTAACCCTTTTAGGATGAGGAATACCCAAGAAATATGCATTTGGTTGCTTTGGGGTCCAGTTTATTTCCATGATAGAGGTGGATAAAAGCAATGCACCCAGAAACTTTTATAGAAAGATAAGAAATGAGATGAATGGAAGGATAAAGTTTAAGAAGAATGTCACAAGGTGTTTGAAAGTTAAGAGTCTTAGAGGGCATCCTATTGATAAGGTAAGTCATAGTTGTAATAGCTTCTCCCCAAAATTGGGGAGAAACTTTCATGGTAAACATAAGGGCTCTAATTATTTCAAGCAAATGTCTATTCTTACGCTTAGCTATCCCATTTTGTTAAGGAGTGTGAATGCAAGATGTTTGGTGATGAATGCCATGAGTGGTAAGGTAATTTCCTAGAGAGGAGTTTACACATTCTCGACCATTTTCACTTCTCAAGGCTTTTATATCAATATGAAATTAAGTTTTAATAAGTTGGTGGAAGTTTTTAAATATGGTGGGTACCTTAAATTCTTCTTTCATCAAAAACACCTAAGTGATCCTAGTATGATTACCTACAAAAGTCACAAACTGCTTATTCTATCCCTTGAACCTTAGATGGGCCCCAAACATCACGTGAATAAGGTGGAAGGGATGTGAAGGTTTAGAAGTGTGGGAGGGGTAGTGAGTCTTGGTGTGTTTAGCTAGTTGGCAAGTTTCACAAGAAATGGTAGCGATATCTTTATTGAAAAAACTAGGATACATTCTCTTCATGTATTGAAAATTTTGATGTCCTAATCTATTATGCCATAATATAAGATCAGAATCAGAATAAGTATTCGAGCTCCACTTATTTTCCCTTTTCGTGCTCATAAGGTATAGCCCATCCACTTGTTTAGCATTGCTAATTATCCTCTTGGTGGTGGGATACAAGCGTGCAAGATAAGGTTATAGTTAAGAGGGAGTGTTATAAAGTGTGGTCATTATGTAATAGTAATGAAAATTGGGAGAAATATAAAGTAGCTAAGAAAGACACTAAGAAGGCGGTGAGCAAGGGCGAGGGCAAGGGCATTCGATGGGTTATACCAATCTTTAGGTACTAAAGTTGAAGAAAGAAATATTTACAAGTTAGCTAAAAGTAGGGAAAGAAAGAAAAAAGACGTGGATCAAGTGAAATGCATTAAGGATAAAGGGAAAGTCTCGGTCACGAAACAAGATATTAGAGAACGGTGGAAGGGTTACTTTTATAGGCTTTTTAATGAAGGCCACGAGATTTTATTGCAATCGGATAGGTTAGACAATAGAAAAGAGGATCAAAATTATACTTTTTTATTGTAAGATTTGTGAGTTAGAGGTAAAAGAAGTATTAAAGCGAATGGAGAATAGCAGAGCAGTTGGACTGGATAATATACTTATTGAAGTATGGAAGGGTTTTGGAGTGAACGGCATAAGTTGGCTCACAAAGTTATTTAATGAAATTATGAAATCTAAGAGAATGCCAGATGAGTGGAGGAAAAGTTCTATAATTTCTATTTATAAGAGTAATGGGACATTCAAAATTGTGCAAATTATAGAGGAATTAAACTCATGAGCCACACTGTGAAATTATGAGAAAGAGTAATTGAACGAAGATTAAAGAAAGAGACCCAAGTTACGGAGAATCAATTTGGTTTTATGCTAGGAAGATCAACTATGGAAGCAATATATTTGTTGCGAAAATTAATGGAGAGATATCAAGAGAATCAAAGAGATTTACACATGGTGTTTATCGATTTGGAAAAAACATATGATAGAATACTGAGAGATTCTATGAAAGGCTCTGGAAAAAAAAAGGAGTTCGTATAGCTTATATTTGAGCAATCTAAGATATGTTTGATGAGGCTACAACTAGTGTAGTAACAAAAGGTAGACCTACAAAAGATTTTTCGATAATTATTAGTCTACATCAAGGGTCAACTTTGAGCCATTATATTTTTACTTTAGTATTGGATATGCTTACTGAACATATCCAAGAATCGGTACCACTGTGTATATTTTTTGTAGATGATATTGTCTTAGTTGAAGAATTGAGAGTGGAAATGAATAAGAAATTGGAGAGGTGGTGATTAGTTTTGGAAACTCATAGATTTCGTTTAAGTAGAAGTAAAACGAAGTATATGAAGTGTAAGTTTAGTAAGAGACACATCACTTTTAGTGCAAAAGTGAAAATTAGAAAATATATTATACCACAAGTGACACGATTAAAATATCTTGGATCCATCATATAACATAACGAGGAAATAGAAGAAGACGTAAAACATAAGATTCAAGTGGGGTAGATAAAGTGGAGGAGTGCTTCGGTATAGAAGAGTACCACTCAAACTTAAGGGTAAATTTTACCACACAGTTATAAGACCTGCAATGTTGTATGGAACTGAATGTTGGGTAATAAAAAATCAACAAGAGAATAAGTTCAATGTTGCAGATATGAGAATGTTGCGTTGGATGAGTGGACACACTAAATGGGATAGGATTAGAAATGAATGCATTAGAGAGAAGGTGGAAGTCGCACCTATTGTGAAACAAGATTGTAGAATCAAGACTTAGATGGTTCGGTCATGTCGGGAGGAGACCTATAGAAGCCCCAGTTAGGAGAATAGATGAGATGGAGAATAGTCCAATAATTAGAGGTAGAGGTAGAGGAAGACCAAGAAAAATTATAGGAGAAATTATTAAGAGAGATTTAGATTTAAATGGTTTGTCTAAAAATATAATTTACGATAGGTGTTTATAGCGTCGATTAATCCATGTAACCGACTCCACTTAGTGGGAAAAGGCTTTGTTGTTGTTGTTATTCCAAGTCTTGAAATTCACAGCCACCATTAAAGAAATTAATCTTACAATTGCTGTCTTTTACAAGCTTACTAATGGAAAGAAAATTGCATGCAAGTTTAGGCACAAGTAACCAATCCTTGAGAACAAGGTTTTCAGATATGGTAATATTTCCTATGCCAATGGCTTTAGTTAAAGTCCCATTAGCAATTTTTAAGGAAGGGGGACAAGAATTAAGATTATCAAAGAGTGTAGGATTATTGGTCATATGATCTGATGCTCAGGAATCCACAACCCATTGATGCTCAAGAACATTGGTATGAAGAGCAATTGAGAAATTACCTGATTGGGCTATGTTAATAGCTCTAACATTACCCTTTGTGTTTTGTTGCCCAAACAATTTTTGAAGGAGTTCAAGTTGTTCATGTGAAAAAAGAGTAGATTCAAAAGGTATTTCACTGCTCACCACATTTCCTCTAGCCTCATTCTTGGATTTTGACTTAAAATTAGTTGGTTTCCCATGAATTTTCCAACATTGATCCTTTGTGTGACATAGTTTATGACAATGATCACACATTGGATGAGATTGTTGGCTGAGATTTTTTTGAATTTTGCCATCTGAGCAAGGAAGCTGCTGCTAGGTGTTACTTCGAGTAGTAAGTGCAGACATGTGGGCCTCGAGTGAGTTTTTGGCAACTCTCTTCAGGTTTGATTTCTGAAACTATATCACGGAGGCTGGGCAAGGGCTGAGTGCTCATATTCTAGCTCTAAGGTAGAATTAGCCTCATTAAAAACTTATAAACTCATTCCTCCTCTATGATCCTCTTAAACAGAAGTGCATCAGAGGTACAAGACCATGGAAAAGTCTCATACGTGTCTAGTTGCTTCCAGTGGTGATGTAAAACATTGTAGTATTGAGTCACATTCAAATCATCTTGTCTAAAATCATGAAGAAACATTTTAATTTCAATTAAAACATTAATGTTTTCTCTAAAGGAATAAGTGTCCCTTATTGCTTCCCAAATTTTACCAACAGTTTTACATAGAATAAAGTTTTCACCTACTTCAAGTGTCATTGAGTTAATCAGCCAAGACATTATTATCATGTGATTTTCGGCATCCCATGTGAATCATTTAGGATCACTGGGTTTAGGTATAGTAACATCACTTGTGAGGTAAGTTGTTTTTCCTTTACCTCTAACGTACATCATAATTGACAACGACCATTGAAGATAAATGGACCCATTAAGTTTGTGTCCCGTTACCATAACAGGTGAAGCATCCATAGAATGGGAGTTGACCGAGATGATGGACCCATGACTAGTCTGGGTTCCTAGGTTCAGATTGGAGGCATGGGATGCGCATTATCATAGGAGCCAAACCCATCTTGGGTTTCCAAGTTGAAGGCATTGTATCTGTCGAATTTGAGGGGAGGATCAAACATTTTGCCCTGATAGCATGTGAAAGTATTGAATTGAATTTTATTCACATCTGAATATACAAGAGAATGAACAAACATATATAGGAGACCAGCCTCTGTTTTTGTACAGCAAAACAGAGTGAAACAGAGTAGTCCAGGATAGGAAAAAATGACAAAATAAAGGGAGGAATTAAAGGCTACAACAAATAGAAAATAAATATAGTTAGTATCGAATAAAATAGAGTCCTAAAAAAGGAAAGGGAACGTTGGAAGAGATGTTGGATAAATTGCTAAATTTACACCTTGACTATTGCATAAACAGGAGACTGACTTGGAACATCAGAGATAATCAACAAAAATCCTTGCCCCCTTCTCCTTTGATGGACTTATGCATGGAATTAAGAGATGCTAATGTCTTAACCAAAGACGAATCTCCCTGCAAATAGACCCACTTTCCCAACCTTGTGCTTTATGGTTTGTTGCTTCCAATTCACCCTAGCCTCATCAAGTGATTTGAACCACTCAATCCGTAACGCCACATCCTCACCATCCAATTCAAAAGAGTAAAAGTCTTGATGAATTTTTACTTCTTGTATCTCCAATCCCAATTCCTTACAAACTCCCTTGCCAAACAACTTATAACCATTCCCCGCCATAATTGGATATTGTTTGGTTTATTATAATGGTGAATTCAAAATCTCCACCTACTTAGAAGTGATAAAGTTATGGGTAGCCCCATTATCTATAATAATCAACACTCTCTCCTTTAGACACTCTCATCAGCTCCATAGTCCCAAAAGGGGGTTTACTCCTTCACATCTTCATTCAGTCAAGTTCCTTCGTCCTCACCTTCTTTATCCCCATGATCACTTTCAGACAAGATCAACAATTGAAGTGATTTGTTTTTGCACCTATGGGGCAGGCCAAATTTCTCTTCACATTTAAAACAAAGACCTCTCCTTGTAATTTCTACTGTAGACAACTTGTGGGTACTATTGTTTCCCTTATTTGTAGTAGTGGCATTGCTACTACTGCTAGTTTTAGTATCTCCACTCCCCTTGCTATTGGGGCTTTTTCTACTCGATGCTTGAGTGACACTTGACAGCTCTAAGGGACTGGGTAATTTAGGAAATGATGATTTATACCCTAGCCATTCTTTCTCCATTAAGGATTTAGTCCCTTTAGCCACTTTCTTTTCTCTAGCCTTTTCTAACATTACAATCCTTTCTACAACCTGGTAGGCTAGGTCCATGAGTTATTGTAGGGATTGAGGTAGGATCATTCTCACCTCTGCCCTTATCTCATCCTTGAGCCCATTTTTGAAGGCCCTCATGAGCACTTTGTTTGGAGCTTCTTTCATGGGAGCTAATATCATCTCAAACTTCTCCCTGTATTTTGATACACTTCCCTCTTGTTTCATGGCCATCAAAATTTCATAGCTTTCTCTTAATTGTCTCTAGTGAAAACGTCTCAATAATTCTCATTTGAACTCTACTTAGGTCTTCACAAAAGCTCTCATTTCTAGCCCTTGCAACCAATTCAAAGCTCTTTCTTTCATGCACACTACTACGGCCTCGAGCTTCTCCTCTTCACTAACGACATTCATGGAGAAATACCTTTCTACTCGAAAAACACACCTAATCGGATCCTCTCCAAATAGTAGAGGTAATTTCAGTCTTTTGAACTTACCTATGTCATGTTCTCCTACCAGGCCATTCGTCCCTTTGCTAGACTTAGCCTAGGAAGTTTGAGGTTGTTTGACTACCTCCTTTCCTTTCTCTTCTTTCTTAACTTTATTCCATAGCTCTGTCATTTTCTCCAATAAATCCATCTAGACCTTGAGAACTGTCTTCATCTCCCCTCTCATCTAATAAAGAATTTCTCCAAGGCTTCTACTCATTGTTCCATCCTAGTGCATACCATTCCTTTGACGAATTGTTTTGATACCATAATGATGAAACTTGAATGTTTTATCTATATTCAATGGGTAATACACACCAAATGAGTTCAAACTCAAGGGATGAGCCAATTACAGTAGCCAGAAAAGGAAAAGAAAAGAGCGCGCTAGAAAGAAAATTGGTTCCCTGACACTTGAGAGATTAGAGTGTCTCTACAGCCCGTTCACAATTTGCCTATCTCCTTATATCCATGCTCACGCACAAAATACCTTCCATTCTCCCTCTTCCAGCACAAACGCTCATCCCACTACGTGTGAGAGTGAGTTATTTTAGGACACCTCATCACTCACTCTTCCTTTTACCTTTTTGTTTCTATTCTTTCTACTACAAGTGTGAGAGACCCAAGGCCCATTATCAGAGTTGGGTCCATCAGTAGTTATGGGAACCAACACAATCTTGCCATTTCTAAAAGGAGGAAAGCAAACTAGATTCTTCCATTCTTGTACCGTTTTCAATAAGTGGGGCTTAATAAAATTAAGCTGGCTATTTATTTTTCTCAAGTGAACCATTTTGTCTGAACAATTTGACAAGCAGTATTGCTTCCAGTGCCAATAATACCAGTATAATACATCTTCGCATTTTATTTTTGCACTATTCCTGACTTGGTTCTAGCTCTTCATATTGTTTGAAAATTTAATATTCCAATTGTTTTAGCTGTTTGTGATACATGGTAACAGAAACTCACCGGAAAACACACACTATATTCAAATCAAATCACCCCTCTCTACATCAGTTTATCTTCTATTTATAGGCCACTAAGTATTAATCTCCTATCAGAATCCTTCCTAACAACTAATAGAATTCTTAATAACTTCTAACTAATAAGCTAATCCTCCACGTATCAATACTCCCCTCGCAGAAATGATCCTTGTCCTCAAGGATTGAGTTCAAGTTTTAAAAATGCATCAGTACATTTCAAAATGTGATTGGTAATATTTTTCAGATGTTTCCAAGCTTGCAAAACTCTTGGGTCTGTTTTCACAGATCAACAATAGCCCTTTTGGTGTGGGCCTGACTCCAATTGCTTGTATAACATGAAACAGAGGATCTACTTGAGCCCATATAATTCCAAGCCCATTTTCATGTCGCAGGAAGGCCCAATGGTTGAATGTCCCAATTATCAAAGCCCATTTCATGCTATAAGAAGACCAAAATGCTTCTGGGTTGAAGTAGATCATTACCATGAATACCTGGGCCATTTGTGGAGACCCACCCATTAACATGGACAAAGCTACTTCAGCCACGTATGGAAGACCCTGCCCTCGAGATGCAGACCCCTCATCCTTCTTTTTTGGTGGTTTGACCGGGAGTGTTGAATAAGAGTGAACAGCAACAAAAATGAGCTCCATAATGGTACACATCAGCGAAAACACAATCATTCGTAATTCTACCCATTTTCTCTTTTTGTGATTGTCGACATGGTGAAGCTCGCCGAGCAATTTGAGAACCACAAAGAGATGCAGAAGGTCTTCATTGATCAAAAGGGGGAGAACCAAGGAAATGAGCATGCTTCCATGATCTGTAATTACAGTTCCAAGATCAAGGTTGAAGTTTCTAAAATTGGCTATGGAATCATTGAGCTCTCGAATGTCGAGCATATCCTGTCCTGCATCTTCACTATTCCACTTGTATGAATCAACGACCAACAGTTTCCTAGCTAGACGCTCAGGCAGAGCTTCGCTTATCTTGATGATGAACATCCCATCGAAACCGAGGCTGAAATTTGAGAAAATCAAAGGAAAAGATAGCGTTGGTGGTCCGGTGTAGAAGCTCAGCTGAACTACATATGCAATCAAGAGACAATAAAGGTTTGAGCCATTGAAGTGATGCATAAATTTGAAGACAAGCTCATCATCATCACTGCATCAGTTTCATTGTAGCTATCTTGCACAACATGGACCTCTTTCCAGGGAATAGCGTAAAGAACCCACCAGAATCCGTCGTTGTCGTGTTTCAATGAATCAATGTTGATTTTCCAAGAACTCACCTAGAGAAGATCAACGCCAGAGGGAAACCCGTCTTTAGGCTGTAGTGCGAGAAAAGACAACTCTTGTGGTTCTGGTTTGAGTTTACTCTTGCGTTTGTGATGTAAATTGGCATCTTCTTTTGGATACACAGCTACTTTAAGATCTGAAGTGGAAGTTAGTGCTCTGATTCTCCTTCCCTTTATTGCAAATACGTTCTGGTTTTGATTCAGAACAGGGGACCATGTGATCTTGGGAACCATTGTACCACTAAAACTCCAAAAAACCTTCGTGGCATTCACCGCGCTCTTGTTCTTGGTTTCTACGACTTCACAGACAATCTTGGTCCAGTTCGTTATCATTTCCATCTGGTCCTCAACCATCTCATCCATTCCACCATTGTCCAATTCGAAACTCCATTTCTTAGTCTTCTTGTTTCGAAACAATTTCATGGGTAATTGATTAGCGATGATGATCTTGCATTCTTGTGAAACAAGGGAGACTGAGGAGAAATGAATTTCAGCGGCGTCTTTGTCACCGAATGCCTAGATGAGATTGCTATCGTTAGCCTTTACGACTTCAAGAACGGTAAGCTTTGTCTGATCTAGCTTCACGTCAGCCTCTACTACTTCACCATCGTTGACTCCTTCGAAGTTTGTACCTTCATCGATCTCTGAGTCTGATAGCAGTGGGTCTTGAATTTGTTCATCCTCACTGAACTCATCATCACCCATGGGTTTTGTGTCCCTTCTGATTAGCAGAACCTGGGGTTGGTCAAGATGTTCCTGTTCAATATCCCCCTTGAGCAGCGAGTTTGCGTCGGTGTTATCTTCTTTAACCTCTTCACTATCAACTTCTTCATCAATCTTTGGGATTGGAAATGGTGACTGTGGTACTTTGCTGGAGTTGCCTCTGTTGATATTCTTTGTTTCTTTTTCTTGCATCTTCTGGATGTAGATTTCTTGGAGATAGGCTAAGTACATTGTGTTGGCTAAGTTGGATGAGTTGAATAATCGAACAGCAGTTTGAATGTCACTACGAAGCCCTCCCACAAAACATCTAATGGCAATCTCCTCTGGTAAATCCACCTTTGCTAGTAGATCTTCAAACTTCTCTTGGTAATCCATAATAGACGTCTCTTGCTTAAGATTCCTAATCTCCATTACTATTGCTATCTTTTTGAGATGCTCCTCTATTCATGTCAGAGAGCTTTTTATCTGCACTGATTGTTCTTGTAAATGGAATCGAGTCTCTGGTGCCACCATGGAACCAGAGAATGGCTCTGATACCAATTGATACATGGTAACAGAAACTCACTGGAAAACACACTATATTCAAATCAAATCACTCCTCTCTACATCAGTTTATCTTCTATTTATAGGCCACTAAGTATTAATCTCCTAACAGAATCCTTCCTAACAACTAATAGAATTCTTAACAACTTCTAACTAATCAGCTAATCCCCCACGTATCAATTTGCTAAATGAAACAATTTGTTTTACGTGGATTTCAGGAAAAGAAGAGTATTCGACCAACATTTTCTGCTGAACGGATATTTGGTGGCACTTTACTAGCAATGTGCTCAAATGATTTCATTTGCTTTTATGATTGGGGCGAATGCAGGTTAATCCGTCGCATTGATGTTAGTGTGAAAGTAAGTGCTTCCATTATGATGTATGGTTTTCTTTTCTTCTGTTCTCCTCTTCCTTGTTTTATTTTGTTTATTTAATTTTTCTGTTGACAGAATCTCTACTGGGCTGATAGTGGCGATCTAGTGACGATTGCTAGTGATACATCATTCTACATCCTTAAGTACAATGTGAGGATTCTGATAATCTGATGTACTTAATTATTTTTGTATAGTAGCTGGCTTTCTTTGGAGAATATTGTTTTTCCTACATTGTCCATTATGTTTTATATGCCTTTGTACAAGGCACTATAAACAATGTAATATTCACCATTACAGCGTGATATTGTTGCACCATATTTGGATAGTGGAAGACCTGTAGATGAGCAAGGGGTGGAAGATGCCTTTGAGCTCCTTCATGAAATAAATGAACGTGTCAGGACTGGCATCTGGGTTGGGGATTGTTTTATTTACAACAATTCCTCTTGGAGGCTTAATTACTGTGTTGGCGGGGAGGTATTTTGTCCCTTTATGCTTGAAAGAAGTGCATATTTTTGTTTAGAGCTACATGGATCTTATGAAGCCTCTTGGTGTTAATGTTATAAATTAGGTAACTATAATGTTTCATTTGGATCGCCCCATGTACTTGTTGGGATATCTTGCTAGCCAAAGTCGGGTCTATTTGATAGACAAAGAGTTCAAGTTAGTAGACCTTTTATTTGTCTTATTTAAAGGTGGAACTTGCAGTCTTATTGACTATTTTTTTATTTATTGATTTTTTGCTTTAGTGTCATGGGATACACACTGCTTCTAAGCTTGATTGAGTACAAGACTCTTGTAATGCGTGGTGATTTGGGAAGGGCCAGTGAAGTTCTACCATCAATTCCTAAAGAGCACCATAATAGGTATGAGACTACTGGTGACCTTTATATACTTTGATACGAAAAAAAAAAAAAAAATTTCCTTTTACTTTTTTAGAAATTGCCTTGATATATGAAAAAATGCTTAAGAAACACAATCTTGCTTCATAGAGACTAGATATGTGCAGATAATTATGATGTTTTACATTCCACTTTATGCAATCTGGTGCAGATCTTCTCTCTTCATTTTTTTTTCCTTTTGAGGAAAATAGATGTGCATCCTGATCCCGAGTAAAATTGCCAATCTGCTGGAAAATGGAATTGCATGTTGTGTCTAATCACAGAATTTTTTGACACAGATAAACTTTTTCTTCTTATTAATTGCTTTATGTCTTGCATTCTTTGAGATGTTATTCTGGGCTGTATCCAGTCTTCTTGTACATTATCATATTTTTCTTTCCCTGCTTTTATGATTCCAAGCCTCAATGTATAATCTTGTATAATTTAGTAGTACATTTTTGTTGTCGGTCGCTTTCATTTAGAATACTGTTTTATATGCCATATGGTGCTTATTAGAGCCTCAGATTTGAAGTTTGGTGGTCCAATGATTACTACATTATAGTTGTAAATTTGATTAAATGATAGTGTGGCTCGTTTCCTGGAATCACGTGGGATGATAGAGGACGCTCTTGAAGTAGCAACTGATCCTGACTACAGATTTGAGCTAGCCATGCAGCTTGGGAGATTGGAGGTGGCAAAGGTAAGTTCATGTAATATGCATACAAGGATATATCTATAGACATCAGAAATTTATAAGTTGGTACCTTATTTTCTTCATATCCATTTGCAATGAATTTGATTTGTCAGTTTATTTCGTGAGTAATATAATTTTCATGTTCTTTTTGCAGAGTATTGCAGCAGAGGTGCAGAGTGAGTCTAAATGGAAGCAGTTGGGAGAATTGGCTATGTCTACTGGAAAGGTATATTCTAAGTGAAATGAATTGGCACTGTTTTCTGTTTCCTCTATGCTTTGGCAAAATTACATTCTTAAATGTCCTTACCCAAATGTACAATTGTGAGGTTTCCTATTTTGATAGTGTGCTTCTGAACATTACCCTGTGTACATGATGAATATTGTGGATTTCTAGGAGAAACTTCAATTGTAATCTTCATTGGAGGCGTTGGGTACATATATAGCAGTGGGATTTGGTTGATTAACCATAAATCCCATTGAGTCAGCCGAAAGATATGGAACAGAACAGAAATACAGGGGAGAGAAAATAGGAATGGTAAATGACAATGAAAACAGAACAGAAAAATAAAAATGAAGCCATAAATTATAGATAATGGGCTCGACCCATTCCAACACTCCCTCTGAAGGTGGAGAGTAGATATTGATCAATCCCAACTTGCTTCTTAACTCTTCAAACTTGATTATTGGAAGGGCTTTTGTTAGAGTATCAGCTACTTGTTGGTTTGTTGAGATGTAGGCAAAATCTATTATTTTAGATTCAATCTTTTCTTCGATGAAATGTCTATCAACTTCCACGTGCTTTGTTCTATCATGATGTATGGGATTCTGAGCAATTTCGATAGTGGCCATATTGTCACACCACACTTTGATAGGCATAGTTATCTTCTGTGCAAGTTCTTGTATTAGTCTCAGTATCCAGATGCCCTCACAAATTCCAGGAGCCAGAACTCTATATTCAGCTTCTGCTGAGCTTCTAGCTACCACTGGTTGTTTCTTACTTCTCTAAGTCATCAGATTACCCCATATATAGGTACAATAACCTGTAGTTGGTCTTCTGTCAATCACTAACCCTGCCCAGTCTGCATTAGTATAAACTTGTACTTCCCTAGAATCATTCTTGACGAAGAATAATCCTTTCCCAAGTATCATTTTGAGGTACTTCAGAATTCTATAAACTCCATCCAGGTGTTCCTCTCATGGATTACTCATGAACTGGCTTGCAACGCTTACTACAAAAATGATGTCAGGTCTAGTATAAGATAGGTATATGAGTTTGCCTACTAGTCTTTGGTATCTCTCCTTATCAACCGGTGCTCCTTCTTGCTTCAAATTCATCTTGTAATTGGCTTCCATATGAGTTTCTGCTAGTTTGGCTCCCAACATCCCTATTTCTTTCAATAGGTCAAGAGTATATTTTCTTTGTGACACACTTATTCCTTTGTTAGACCTAGCCACTTCCATACCTAAGAAGTATCTCAATTTTCCCAAGTCTTTGATTTCAAATTCAGCTGTCAAGTTGCCTTTTAATCTCGTAATTTCTACAGCATCATCACTTGTTACCATAATATCATCCACATAGACAATGAGAATTGAATTTTTACCTCCATTTTGTCTGATGAATAAAGTGTGGTCTGTTTGGCATTGGGTATATCTTAGCCGTTTGATTACTTAGGTGAATTTTTCAAATCATGCCCAGGGTGACTGTTTCAGACCATAGAGGGATGTAAGGAGCCTGCACACCCTTGAGTTGTTGTCTTGGGTTCTTACCCCCTGTGGTATATCCATAAAGACTTCTTCTTCAAAATCATCATTCAAGAAAGCGTTCTTCACATCTAGCCGATAAAGTGGCCAATTCAGGTTTACTGCTAGTGACAATAAAACCTTTATAGTGTATAGTTTAGCTACTGGAGCAAATGTTTTCTGGTAATCTATCACATGGGTCTGTGTAGAGTCCTTGGCTACTAGTCTTGCCTTATACCTGCTTACTATACCATCTGGGTTATATTTAATGGTAAACACCCATTTACACCCCACAGTTCTCTTTCCTTCAGGTAATTGGGTTATCTCCCAAGTTTTGTTTTTCTTCAGTGCTTTTAGTTCTTCTTGTATAGCTGTCCTCCATTTGGGTTCATTAATGGCTTCTTGGAACGATTCTGGTATTTTTTCTTCAAGCACATTTACAACAAGCATAGTCAAACTGGAAGAAAGTTTATCATAAGATATGTAATTGCTAATAGGATATTGAGTGCATGATTGTTTACCTTTTCTTATAACAATTGTCCAATCAAGCTTCTCAGAATTTGACTTCTGGTTGGACTCTTGGTTCTGTTCAAGAATGGGTTCTTCTCTACTACCACTCTTTAATTGCTTGGTGCCCTTGTTCCTCTTGGTATATACTTTTTTCTCCCGCATTTGTGGTTGGTCCACTTTTGTTCCAGTTATATATAGTTTATCTTGATTCTCAAAATTAGTTCCAGATTGATTCTCCAAGCTGATTTGGTCATTTTTAGTAGTTTGGTGGGAATTCATGGGTGAGGAACAAGATATTTCAGGTGCTGGCAGATCAGGGTTATGTCTTATTGTTTCACGAAGTGCAATATTTGGATTAAGAGGTAGCTGTATAGGTTCAAGATTAAATGATATTTGGGATCCAAGTTCAGAATCTTCACAAATTATCCATTCATTCTCCCTTATCTCCCCCTGAATGGGTAATTTAGGGTAATAAGGGATGTTTTCAAAAAAATTGACATCCATAGTGACAAAATACTTACGAGAAGTAGGAGAGTAGCACTTATACCCCTTTTGGGTAGGTGAATAACCAAGGAAAATACATTTTTCAGTACGAGAACTCAACTTTCCCCCACCATGGTCGTGTATATAAACAGTGCAGCGAAAGACCTTTTGGGGTATATTGGACACCAAATGGGAATTAGGATAAAGTTGTTGAAGTTTATGAATGGGTGTTTCAAACTTCAAAGTTTTTTAAGGTAACCTATTGATCAAATAAGCAGAGGTGAGAACTGCATTACTCCAAAAAATGTGAGTTACATTGTTAGTTAACATCAAGACTCTAGAAACTTCCAAGAAATGTCTATTTTTCCTCTTGGCTATCCCATTCGGTTGTGGGGTATTAACACATGAGGTTTGGTGAGGTATCCCATGTTCATCAAGATAGTTTTGAAAGTTGATACTCAAGTACTCTCTCCTATTATCATTTCGAAGTATTTGAATCGTGGAGCCAAATTGGTTTTTAATGAAAATATGAAATTTTTTGAAAATTTGCAAAGCTTCAGGCTTCTCTTTCATCAGAAAAACCCACGTTATTCGGGTGTGATCGTCAATAAATGTTATAAACTACTTAGATTTAGATAAACTAGAGATTTTCGATGGATCCCAAATATCATTGTGAATTAGTGTAAAAGGTTTTGTGGGTTTATAAGCATGTGCGGGATAATGGCTTCGGGTGAGTTTGGCAAATTGAAAAAATTCACAATGGAAGGAGGTAGAATCAATCTTATTACTCAAATTAGGAAATAAACATTTCATGTAACGAAGACTTGGGTGGTCTAACCTATATTGCCACAACTCAATCTCATTATTGTAGACAGTAGAAAAGATATCAACTTTCTCACTCTTATTCCTCACTTGTGCTATTTTTAGGTAGTAGAGTCTTCCTCATTCCTTAGCATTGCCAATCATCATTCTCGAAGCCAAATCTTGAAAAACACAATTATTATCAGCGAAGCTAATAGTGCACCTCAGTTGTTTTGTAATTCTTCTAACAGAGAGCAAACTACATTTAATTTCAAGAACATATAAAACGTTTTTAATTCAATGGTCTCAGATATAGTAATAGTCCCAATTCCAAGAACCTTAGCATAGGTTCCATTAGCCACCTTTACAGGTGTATAGGTAGAGCAGTATTCAAGATTAGTGAAAACTTCTTCGAAACCAGTAACATGGTCAGTGGCTCCAAAGTCAACTATCTAGACAGCTTCAGGTTTCATATTGAGTTTAGTATAGTTGTGAGGTAAATACTTGCTTGAGCCAGAGTTACAGAGGGAGTTGGAGAATTTTTCTCACTTGTGGGATGTTGTAGATTGTGTTTTTCCAACAACCTCTTAGGAATTGTCAGTTCTTCTTTGTTCAAAATCTCTTCAGTTATGTTTGCTCCAATTAGCAAACCTCAACTCTCACTCCTGTTTCCAAGTTTGTTGAGAGGCTTTTCATGTATCTTTCAGCAATTAGCTTTGGTATGACCCCTTTTGTTATAGTGGTTACACCACTTTGTAGGTTTCTTTTCACAATACTCTGACATTTGTCCTCCTCTGCTCACCATGGTAGAGGACTTAGAGTAATGTGAAGGAGGAACTCTTTGTGTCAACTCATTCCTACTTTCTTCACATTTCATGGTGTTCACAGTTTCTTCAAGAGATAGCATTGGCTTCAAACTCATAATTCTCCCCCTGGTTTCTTCAAATTTATCATTTAGTCCCAATAAAAACTCATAGGACCTTTCTTTTTCAATCAGTTGTTTGTAGTAGATTTCATCTTTGTGGCAGGACCAATTATGGGTCTCATAGAAATCTATCCGTTGCCATAGCTGCATGAGTGACGTGTAGTACTGTTTTACTGTCTTCGCTCCCTGTTTTAAGTGTCGTAGTTGTCTTTTAATAGAGAAAACAACAACTAAATTATCTCTGACCCCATAAGTTCTTCTCACAGACTCCCATATTTCCCTAGCAGTGGTGGCAAGCATATAGTTGCTACTAATTTCTACTGACATGGAGCCTATAAGCCAAGTCATGGCAGTATTATTTTCAAAGAGCCAGGTTTCATACCTTGGGTTGGATGGGTTAGGTGCAGCAGCCTCTCAAGTTAAGTATTTCTCCTTCCCTTTGCCCCTAACGAACATAAGAATGTTTCTAGACCAGAAAAGATAGTTGTTTTTTGTCAGACAATGTATTACTAGCAAAGAGGAAAGGCTATCGGTGGTGGTAGACATGAAAGTAGGCTGTACCGGTAACGTTGGAGGTGTTTGTCCACTAGAGATTGCACTACACTGCTCATCGGCCATGTTTGTCTGGTCAGCAACCATTACTTGTGGGTCAGCACTCCTCGGCAAGATCAAGGAAGATACTCTGCCACTAGTATCTAACCGCATGGTGCCAAACAGTATTCCCCTAGGTCGCATGAGCCTTTAGGCTCTGATACCATGTGGATTTCTGGGAGAAACTTCAATTGTAATCTTCATTGGAGGCGTTGGGTACATATATAGCAATGGGATTTGGTTGATTAACCAGAAATCCCATTGAGCCAACCGAAAGATACGGAATAGAACGGAAATACAGGGGAGAGAAAATAGAAACGGTAAATGACAATAAAAACAGAACAGAAAAATAAAAATGAAGCCATAAACTATAGATAATGGGCTCGGCCCATTCCAACAAATATGTATGCCTTATTGAGGCTTTTTGGGTGCAAGAAGTTACAGAGTTTTTGGGTAGGGCCAAATGAAGGTAGTTTGGTTGAGTTGTGTTCAGATGCTTTTAGTTTCAGATGCTGATTCTGATGTGTAATTAGAGTGTATGATGCTTGTTGGGAATTTATTGCAGCTCATTGTATTTTCTGTTCTTGCAGTTAGAAATGGCTGAGGAATGTTTAAAGGATGCAATGGATTTGAGTGGATTGTTACTGCTATATTCTTCTTTAGGAGATGCTGAGGGAATATCAAAACTTGCAACCCTTGCTAAAGAGCAAGGGAAGAACAATGTTGCATTCCTTTGCATGTTTATGTTGGGTAAACTTGAAGACTGCCTTCAACTGTTGGTAGAAAGGTAATCTTCTGTAGTTACCCTTTTACCTCCTTAAACTACTGACACAACAAGGGGACAAGTTGATTAGACTGTGGTTATATATAGCTGACTTATGCCTTTGTAGTAATCGGATTCCTGAGGCTGCTTTAATGGCACGGTCTTATCTCCCAAGCAAGGTCTCAGAGATCATAGCAATTTGGAGAAAAGATCTCCATAAGGTAATTTCTAATTCAGATGTATTATATCTTTTTGTGCAGTGAAACTCTCTGATTGTTAGTAGTGCATGTGATATTGTGTGTAGGACTTTCTCATTCTCATACCCCTTTCCAAGGAGGCTTATGATCTTAACAGAAGGCATGTTGGTTAAAGATAACTTCTATATTTCTTATGTAGATATATATGTATGCTATTTTGCGCAGATTAGCCCCAAAGCTGCAGAGTCATTGGCTGATCCTGAGGAGTATCCTAATTTGTTTGAAGACTGGCAAGTTGCAGTTGCTGTTGAATCTAAAGCTGCAGAGACAAGGTTAGCATGTGAGAGTGCACAATTTCGTGAAGTTTTGGTGATTTTTGTGTTAGTGTTGTGTACCCAAAAAAAAAACTCAAAATAATTAGAATTATTTTTAATCTTTTTTCTTTTTTTGGGGTATTTTAGGGGTGTTTACCCTTCTGCAGAGGAGTATGTCAAGCATGCTGGAAAGTCACATGTCACCCTTGTTGATGCTTTCAGAAACATGCAGATTGAAGAAGGGGAGGAGCTTCTTGAGAATGGAGACTCTAATCATGAGGTATACTGCTTAAAGAGATAACACCACATGAAGCAGATCACAAAAATAAAATAAAATTCATGAACTACATAATATTTAATGTGTTTTCTGTCACAGAAATAAGATTTCCAATCAAATATTAGTGTTTGTCTTAGACTGTTGATTTGTGTAAGTTTTTGTCATTTTGTTACAGTTGACTGAACAAAATGGTGAAGAGCTCAATGCAGAGGAAAAGCAGGAGGAACAGAATGGAGAGGAAGGAAGCCAAGAGGAGGCAGTTGTGGTGGATGCTGATTCTACAGATGGTGCAGTACTCGTCAATGATAACGAGGCTGATGAAGAGTGGGGTACGAATAATGAAGGAGCCCCGTCAGCCTAAAAGCAATTTGTTGGGGCAGTGTAAAATATCCAAATTTTGTCTCTGGTGATTAATTGTTTCTGAAGTGCCGTTTCTAACTCCCATTTTGACACCTTGCTATTTACTATGACTACTTTTACGGCCTGGGTCCCACCAATTCTAGTTGTCTTGTCATATACTTTACTACTATTAGGCTTTACATTTGGAGATTAGGTATTTATAAAATTGTCCATTGTTAAGTAGTTAACCACTACTCAAGTCTCATAACTGTCTGACCTATTTTTTTCATAAATTTGTGTGACAAATGGCTTGGGATATAGTAACAATGTGCTGCTAATCGTACATTCTTGCCTCTGGTTGATTAATTTTTCCGGGGTAATCTACTGGATATAACCAATGCAAAATATTTTCTGCAGAATCTAGCTATTGTATAAGATCAGGTCTAAATCACAATATTTTCGTTCCATGGCGATAAGTGATTTCTTTGTAAAGTTTTCAGTTGGCTTTGATTACATTTTATTGTCTATTCAAGTGTTTTTCTCGCCCTTGATCATAGATGTTGTAGATTCATGAGACTCTGGATTCATCCTTGGGGACAGTCTGTCACCATTCACTTAAATTAGATTTCATCTGAACAAGCCTTTAATTTTTTTCCTATAACCACTTGCTTCTTCTGTTTACTTTGTAAGCTCTATCATGTGACTGTCTACTCTTCAGACTGTTGACCTTAACTTACAATGTTTATTTAACATAAAGGCATACCTATTTCTATTTTAATATGGTTGGTATTTGTTGTTTGTTGGATCTCAACTCTATTTTCTCTTTTTATTGACAGTGCTTACTCCACATCACTAGGTCTCATCAGGACGGTCAGTTCCAGCTCCTCCGGATGTTTATCTGAGGTCAGGATAAGAAAAACAACTTCTATATTGGGTCTGACTTGGACATGCTGGTCATGCCTTTGTATTGACTAAAAAAAAACAAAAAAGTGAAAATCAGTAGCTGGTACTGTTTGTTTACCTAATATAGAAAGTCATTAATATGTTTCCATCAACAAAACATATCATCTATATGTAATCGTTTTTGTTCGTCTGACTGATATATATTTCTATATGCAGGTAAATATTTAACATATAGATGATTAAGGTTCTCGATAACACGGCGTCTTTGCATTCTCGTATCGGGCAGATATCTATCTGCATTGCATGTCTTTGGAAGGCCGCATATGATTTTTTTTTAGTCCCCTTTTTTGTGTATGTTATTATTTTCGTTTAATTGAATCTAAAATGCAGATTTCCTCAAGGAGGCCGTGAGGAGATTTTATGGACCGATTGTTCTCATTTCCTGGTGTTGTGGTTTTATAATGCCCTGAATTTTGTCATGTTGTCCATAGGGTCAGTTTGTTACATTTTGCCAGATTATATAGCATTCTTTTGAGGATTTATACCTCGATAGTCTCGTGCCATTTTGAATGTAGGAAAGCTGAACTAACGATGATTGCTTGTCCAAATTCTAGAAAGCTTTTTTCTTGTCTTAAAAATATTGATCTTTTCTTGAACAAGAACATGGATTTTTAATAGCGAAAAAAAAGATTATTCACCAGAATCTTGTTGCCGTTGAGATGTTCTTCAAGTTTTTCAACCTGTATTTGTTTTGCTAATAATGTATAGGAATACATATATTATCTTTTGAAATTCACTAATGTTTTCCGGTTTCCAGTAATTTTATGCATACTTTGATCTAGATCTCATCTTATATTGTCAGGATAGATAGACACAGACTTACTTGAATGGTAAATCACACCCTGTCTTTATCTTCATACATGATTATTCCTTCCCATGAGAGGATTCAAATCTCAAACATTGAAATGATCCAGGAGTGGGTTAATTGAGGGCCCTAGGCCATTAACGTGCTAAAACAAGCTTTCTTTTTGTTCTTAAAACGAAATGAGAGGAATATATTAAAATATATTTTGACTGGGTAAGTGGTATCTTGAGACTATCTTAAAATCTTTGAGATTGGTGATATACTCCATTAGGAGTTACTTGGTAAAGAAACAGTGGACTTGATCATAAGAAGTAGGGCCTGAACTCAGCCTGTCATTAGAGGTAGTGATGAACCGAAGCTGACCTCGAATTTAAAAAGTATTTGAGAGTAATTAACCAGTTTTTCTTTTCTTTGATGCAGAGGTGTAAATAACCAGTTAATCAGTCGAATGTATGGAATTATCTATCGATTCCAATTTGCAATTGTAACATTAATGAACTAATATACTAAAGAAAACGCTGCTTCAACAGCAGATTCCAGTGTATTGGCCGCGATGTGTAGCGTGCATCCTTCCAGGTTCTGGCTATATACTATAACAGCCCATATTTCAAATTTAGATCCATTAGTATCACCCGGAATTTGAGAATTTAAAATTGCTCACTCATAAATGCAAACATGGATATGCGCACGAGCTTCATAGATGCATTTTGAGAAGTTCAATGTATCTGCAAAATGTGAAAACCTCCTCAATTATCGTGAATTTTCTTGCTCAAAACATAAATGTTTTTTTCCCATTAAAGTTAAATGCTTACATGCACCAAAGAAGAAAAGTTCCTTGACAATTTTGAAGCATGAACTGTCTAATTCTTAAACATCCATTGCCACTAATGAAGCCCAAAATGGCATCTGGAATCAGTTTTTTGAAAACCCTACTCAGGTCGTCAGTCTCACAGATCCAAAAAGCTTCACCAAGCTGGGAAAAAATGGAAGAGAAACTGCACACCCTGCCTTCAGTATCCCAAGTTGCAAAAAGTGTTTATTAAAAATCAAAATTCATTTATTTTTCCCCCTGCATCCTTTTCTCTCTCTCTACTCAAAAGTTTCTCTCCATCTCCGTCTTACGAACAGCTTTTCCTGCTGGATTAAGTGGGTTCTAGCTTCCCCCTTGTTTTCTCTGGTATTTTTCGTCCATTCCGTTCATTCTTATTCTAATACCCCTATGTTCGTTTATGGGTTTTATATCTTTGCTACGTGCTATCTTGTTATATGATCGTGTGCAGTTCGTTTTTATGTTCTTGATGCTTAGTTATGGAGGTGGTTCGGGTAATATCCACAAAGTAGGGTGTTGGTTCGTGTTTGATAGCTGGGAAATGAAGTTGAGTTTTAATTGTGCTATTTCTTATAACTTCCGTTATTATATTTTGCCTGTATTTCGCCTCGTTGTCATTTTTTCTTTAATATCTTAATCTATTTTGTTGTTTAAATTGTTTGTTACGATATTTGTAGTACTGGGCTTGGATTATTTATTTATAACACTCAGAAAATATACATGTTACTTTCGTTACCTTGGTGTAAGAATTATATCACTATTTATCAGATCCCTGTGAATTATTTTGGGTTTCTAATGAGCTTTGCCTTTTCTGAGAGGATCATGTACGGAAAATTAGCGCTGATCTTGGTGGCTGAAAGCATATTTGAAAGTTCAATCTTCGGGCTATGAATTCGATTAAACTGTTTACCTAGCTATAAGGGGTGTTGCAGCTGTTAAAGTAACGGTGTTAACATTGATTTCGTTTATGAGATATTGTTGTCTGTCGAGATAGGTATGTACTTCGTCTAGCCAAACAGATTGTGATCTGAATCTGATGCTGTGCTAGTTGGCTTTGAAACAGAATTTGCCTGCCATGTTTTTTTATTAAATTGAGAGGGTATAGATGTCTTTTTTGAAATATTATTAAAGCCTAGGCTGCAATCTCTATGCAATAATCATTCAGCAGCCTTTGAGGTACTGACTTGCTGTTTATTCAGCAAGAATTTCTTTTTTCTTTTTGAAGTTGTGGTTATCAAACAAACTAAAAGATTTTGAGCACAAGAAATCCTTAGTTTTGTTGACTTGGCCTACAACGGACGCTAAATTTTCTTATAACTATTTGTAATTACGCTCCTGGTGTTACTGGTAATCATTTTGTATTAATTTTTAATATTTGGTTGTGATTTGCAAGTACTATGCTTAAATAACTCATATTAAACCTTTGCATTATATGTAGTATGCATTTAATTGGAGATGTTCATTCAGTTTTTGATTTTTTCCAAAGAGATTTGTTCTTGGTTTGATTTGCCTATCACTTGATGCTTTTTTGGTACTGTTGCCCAACACCAAGCTTTCTGGGCCTTCACTTGAAGTACTAGGCTTATGAAAGAGTATTAAGCTTGGAAGTCTCTCTCTTCACTTAGATACATTGAACTCAACTTATGTAATGCGGCCGGCTATTTTGATTTTCACTAGTATGAATTTACTTTCTTTTGCTTGTGAGGATAAGCTGCTACCTTTCTAAGACACTGGGAGCTAAAATTGTCTTGGTGAACATAGCATCCCATAGATCCTATGTATTTTTTACTTGAAACCTCCAATACTTCCATTGATTGAGCTTCAAAATATTTTTCTAAATTTTATCTGTATCTATAGAATCCACCTTCCCCAAATTGTGCTCTAACTTCCAGCAGATTGGATCAAGTTATTGTAATTGTCACATGCAAAAAATGTCAGCAGTTGTACATATCAGTAAGACTTGAAGTGCTAGTGGTACTAGGCTTTCCATTTTCTTCCAAGGAAAGAAGCGGTTACTTTGTTAACTTCATATTGAAGGGATTTCTGGTACATTTCTTTTGGATTTCTTTTGAGTGGTTTTTGCCCAAGAATTCTTATATATTTTGCTAATGTTTAACCAATTATAAGTCTTCTAGTTTTTGGTATGGGTACATGACTTTTTCATACATACACTATAATTCATAAAAGCTTGTGTCATTCTCAGTACATTGAATTTGACCTTCAATTTGAGGAGAAGGAATGAACATTATACTCTCCTGATTGCAGCAATTGATTTATTCCGACTTGATAAAACAGAAGTTCTCAAGTTGTAGATTCCTGATTTCTTTCTTCAATGGGGGAAGCTGAGAATGCTGTTCCACCTTCAAAGAAAAGGGCTGCTGGAAGAGAGCTTACTCGAGATTCTCCTATTGATAATGAGGAAGATACCCCAGAGCTTGAGACCGGAACTTTCAAGAGGGCCAGTGATGAGGTTCTGGCAACCAGGAGAATAGTCAAAGTTTGTTGCCAACAGACCAATTCTGTTCCATCGTCCAATCCTTTTGCTGGAATACGCTTGGTTACTCCTACTGAACCCAGTGCTAATCCTGCTGAGGCTGCTACTGAAGCGCAATTGGCTAGTGAGAGCACCACTGCAGATGATACAAAAGGTACTGATGGTGTAACCAAGGATTCTGAGAAAGGTAAAGATGGGGATGACAAGCAGTCTGAGAGCAGAACCAATGAGGTGGAGGATAAAACTGCTGCAAATAAGGATGTTCCAGAAGAGTGTACTGAAGAGCAGTATACTGCAGAGAAGGAGAGTGCCAGTGATAAACCAGAGGTAGATAAAGAACAAAGTAAGGATGGCAACAATAATGAAAATGAGGATATGCATGCGACAGAGAAGGAGAGTGCTACTGAGGTAGATAAAGAAAAAGCTAAACATGACAGTGATACTGAAAAAGATGATAAGAAAGAGAACACTGACGATGAGGATAAGAAAGCTAACAAAGTTGAAAGTGAAGAGGCAAGTGCAGAAGGCGGCCCTTTTAAGTCATTTCAACAACTTTCGAGTAGCCAAAATGCCTTCACTGGTCTTGCTGGTACTGGATTTTCTTCTTCATCATTTTCTTTTGGGTCTATATCAAATGATGATTCTGCTTCTGGTTCTATTCTTGGAATAAAAAGTGGCAAGCCTTTTGGTCTGGGTTTATCCAACAACGGAACTTCTGTGTTTGGGGTGTCTGGGAGCTCGTTTCCTTCTAAGAGCGAGGGAAAGGGTTTCTCAACAATGCAGGAGGTTGTAGTTGAAACCGGTGAAGAAAACGAGAAAGTGGTTTTTAATGCAGATTCTGTATTGTTTGAATTTGTCGATGGAAGTTGGAAGGAAAGAGGAAAGGGTGAACTGAAGGTCAATGTTACTTCCATTGGTACAGAAAAAGCTAGACTTCTTATGAGGTCTAGGGGAAATTTCAGGTTGATTTTGAATGCTCGCCTTTATCCTGATATGAAGCTAACAAATATGGAGAAGAGAGGTGTTACTTTCGCCTGCGTCAACAGCATCACCGAAGGGAAGGATGGTGTCTCAACATTTGCTTTGAAGTTCAAGGATGGCTCCATAGTACAAGAGTTTAAAGCTGCTATCATGGCACACAAGGGTGAGGCATCTAGAGGTCTCTCGACGCCAGAAAATTCTCCGTAGGCTTTTTGACAGGGACAAAACCTAGGTAAAATTATTTAGATATTTGTTATTAACTTTTTTAATAAAAATATAACGTGGAGAAATTTTTTTTAAAAATTCCAAATCATGTAATAGTAAGTTTCATAAAATATCCACAAGTCATATTTTTATTAAAAAATTGATAGCAAAGATCTAAAAACGTAAGAGATGTCCAGTGACGCCCAGGAAACTCAAGTATTTTCTCACGAAGTCTGTGTCTTGTTAAAGCTGATACTTTATGAAGTGAAAATTTGCCGTTCCGAAGACGCATTCCTCTGTGTGGCGGAGTCTATCATATTTTGCTACTTATTGTTCTATAATTTGAGACCAAGCGATAACTGAACGGCTAAATCTTGGGTTATTCTACACATCCTTAGCTCTTGGTCACGGCATGTTTCATAATACCATAGCATACAACTTGTCAATTTTCAACATCATATGTCTTTTCTCTTCCCCTATGAGTAATAATTAATTAAATATGTAACAAGCAAGAGTGATATTTGATCAGGTAAATTGTACAACAAATTCCTTTCACAAATAACACTCGGAGGCCTGTGGAAGAAAAGTTAACTCCAGCCCCAAACAGTAGTAGAGGGGGAGTTTAGATTTTGTAGTTGGTGCAATATTGTGAGATATGAAAATGAAAATGAATGGAGGATGTGAATGAAACAAAATAATTACATTTTGTATAATATAAAAAGAAATGAGAATATTATTTCATTGATATGTTTAGATAAATAAAAAGGGTGTTAGAATTAAAAAAATGATAAGAAAATGATTTTTGTATCTTTATTTAAAAATAATAATAATAATATAATAATAATGGTATAATGAACTTTGTATAAATTAAACACCATAATTATTTTTGGTTTGCATATTTATTTGAAGGAAATAGACTTTTTTTTTCTTCTTTTTGTCGCTTGAACAAAATCTAGCTACTAAATAGGATTTATATAAAAGGATTCTTTTTCGATTTCCTTCTACCTCAAGCTACCAAACGAGTTATAAAGTGTTGAGTTTGAAAAGTGTATCTAAAGTGAGAGAGAGAGATCGAAACAAAAGAGATAGTTGGTAGAAATAAAAGAAATAGGCTTTATATACATTTTCATTTCTTGTATCACTCTCTTTTTTTACTTTAAAGACACTATAAAATTTATACTTTAAAAGATCTAAACTCATAAAGGGGTAAGAAAGATGCCCCCATGAATGAAGAGCTTAGATCAAATGTCTCTTAATTGAGAGACAATTGATTTAATTCATTTAAATTTTATTTGAACAATTTACATTTTTTTTTTATTTTTTTATTTTTGATTTTGTAAGAAGCAAATACAAATGAAGATAGTTTTCAAATTTCTTTAAGATAGAATATTTGTTTAATGAAAATTAAAAATCATCCTCATCTTATATTTTATTTTTTAAAAATAAAAAATATCAAATATAAGTTAAAATCTTGATGATAAATTAATTGTCTCTCGGTTGAGAAGCAACTGAAAATCTTGAGAATCCGCACCCATAAATGAAAAGTGCTCACTAAATAACGGGGAGCTAACTACTTTTGGGCAGCATTCACTGAAAGCAATTGATGACATAATATTTTACTAGCCACACACACAAACATTCAATTGCCATTACCGAGTATCCAAAAAAGCATTCAATTGCCATTCATTCATAGATGCTTCATTATCCAACCTCTTAGTATAAATTGCCCGATAGATCATACACACTCTGATCCAGACTATTCACAGAAAACAGGAAAAGAAAGGAGAAGCAAAAATGGGGAGAAATGGAACGAGAAGGTCAGCAATGGTGGGAGTGCTTGTGATTACGATGATGATGATGATGGGAGGTGTTACTGAAGGAAGCAAGCCAAACCCATTGAGAATTTGCTATGGAGATTGCTACTCAAAGTGCGATGTCACAAAACCCCTTTGGTGTGCTGCTTTGTGTTTGGGCAAATGCAAGCACGGAAAGTCCATTCCAGATAATATCTGCAATTGCACCTATACTTGCTCCAAGTTTATGTGTGCTAATGTGGGCTCTGGTATGAACTAACACAAAACCCAAGCTCACGATTTTTTTAAAATAAATTAGAGTAAATTACTGTTTTGTTTATTGAAAAAAATACTAACTCCATAATTTGGTTCTTTAAAATGTAGCCCTTTCAATTTAATTTGTTACTATCATTAACTCTTTAGAGGGTTAAATTGAAAAGCTAGTCCTGGTGATTTTAAGGACAAAAATTATTGAGGAATTAAATTAAGATATTTATGTCTTAAAGAATTAAATTAAAAATTAGTTATCTTTTAAGGATAAAAATTAATAATATACTCTAAAAATTATATGCATAACTCTTTTCTTCTTTTAGATTTTTTTTTTTTTATTTTCTGTTTATTATATTTGTAGCAACAAGTTAATCATAACATAAAATTGTGATTGCAGATCCAGAAAAAATCAGACGCTGCGTTTTTAAGTGCTCCCATTTGTGCAACATCAAATACTAGATGGCATATGGTGTAAAGTTGTAAACAAAAGTTGAAAATGAAATAATCAGATTGAAATAAATGGATTCAATATGATTTCGGTTGAGTAATCAAATTTTGTGGGAAATTTATTAATTTGTGTGCTTCCTATTTGGGATTAATTTTTCCTATTTTTGTTTTTCTTCATATTTTATTTGTCTGTTGGCAAGTCATTTAACCCAAAATTCTTTTGATCCAAGATCACATGACCATTCTGTTTGCGTAAGAGATTAAAAAAATAGGATTCTAAAGGGAAAAAAAATTGTTTACTCGGAATTGTGAACAAATCTATTAGTTGAATTGATCATATACTTTAAAAAAAAAAGTTTAGAGAGAGAAAAGAAAAAGAAAAGGAGTTATAAATTTTTCCTTATCTTATAAGCTAAAAGAGATATGTATATGTGTATATGTGTGTAATAATAAAACTGTCAATTAATATAAATAAGATAATTAATTTAAAAGCATGTTATAAGTTGATGTATCTAATTTAATAATTCATAAATATTTAGTTTATTACATTGTCTAATCACATAACTTACTTTATTTTTATTTAATTATTTAATATTATTAAAATATAATCTATCAATTAGTCTGATAATTAATTAATTATAATTCATATATAATTTTAATTTAATTAAAATAATCCAACAGATTTTGCTGGATTTATATCAAATCAAATGCTAGAAGCTCCATTTTATCTCCCTTTATAGCTTCAAACTGCGCTGATCCCAGCAAAATTAACTGCGCGCTCACACTAAAAGTTACAGCAATGCTCTTGATTACATTCAATGATGATGGGAATAAACGGGATATGGATATAAAATATATTAGCTTCACGTTAAAAAATTTATCATAATTCTATTAATTATTAAAAGTGATGATAGCACAAGATTTTTGTTTTTATTGTTTACAAGGTTAGACTTTTGTTGCCTATGCTTGCATCCCAATTGAGATGGATCTTTTCTTGAATAAATTAAAGTGTATATTCTCATATTAAACTAGTATATTTATGAGAAAGGTCTTACTAACTAGTACTCGGGATTAAGAAAACATTTTTAATATTGAATTTATAAATTAAGAAGTATTTAATGAAAAAATATAAATAATTAATATAAATTGCACTTTTACTTTTTAATAACGAAACCACTCTTTATTCACTTATTAAATTTTATTTAAATATTTTTGAATTAATCCAACTTCATCTAAAGTTTATTTGAATGTTATTTTATTTTTTATTTATGAATTAACAATTAAATAATTATGTCAATTACAACTAAAATAAGGTCTTTTTTTAAAAAAATATTATAATTATATGAATTGCTTTACTTCAACTCTTCTAGATGCTAGCTACAATATTTAAAAAATAACTTATATTAATTTTCCTTCAATTTTGTTAAAATTACATAAATATTTTCTTTCTTTTTAAAATATATACATACTTCCTCTAAAACAAACAAATTATCTTATACTTTAGTTTAATTTTAAATTGTTTAACCAAAATACCATTTATTTAAAAATTTTTAATGTTTAAAAAATATGTATTTTGATTAATTGAGGGTATTTTCATTAAAAAATCTAAAATTAGACTAAAAAATAAGGTAACTTTTAATTTCAAGAAAAATTTGTATATATTTTAAAAATAAAAAAGATATTTATATAATTTTATCTAAATTTATAATAAGTCTGTGTAATTTACTCATATTTAAATTTGAATAGTCAAGACAATAAATACACACTGCCATTTTAAGATTTGTTTGAAATTATTTTGGCTTTTACTTGGGTATTTTTTGGAAGCAAATATTACAAATTTATGTTTGGTTAATTTTCTTTTTTGGTGCTTCTTTTAGTACTTTTTAAAAGTTACAACTCACTTTTGAAAAATCCTTTTGAATATATTTTTAAAAGTAGTTATAGTACTATAAAAAAAAAAAGTAGTTATAGTCATTTAAGATGTTAAAAGAACCTTTATATTGCAATTTTTGACTAAATTCTAAATATATTCTCGTTACAAATTTATTACTATGATATATATTTATATATATAGACTTATGAAAATATATCATTTTCAAATTAATTTCTATTTGTAATTCTAAATCTGCCACTACTAGATTGATTAGTTCTTAACTTTCATATCTATACTTTTTCTTTTTTAATGTAACCTTTCTTCTAATGCATATTATTATAATAACTTGATATAAAGTTTCTTTATTCAACATACGCCCATTTATTATGATTCTTAAAATTATTATCAAGATTGATTATCAACTCATTTTGATTTTAAAAATGTCTTCATAGGATTTGTACCTAATGTTATTTTAACTTTTGTATATAGTAATTTTTTCATAGCATTTACAATTCAGCAATTTGTGAAAAGTTATAGCTTTCTAGATACAGGCTAGATCAAAACTAATTTAGATGGATCTTTTAACAACAAACTAAAAGCAGCAAGTATCAACAAAGAATGGTGGTGAATGGCTTTGATTGTTGTGTGCATCGTAATTTTACTTTTTTAGCTTAAACTCTTGCTCTAAGGAAGGCTTTAGATTTCTTTGGCGCATTGAAATAGATTGTGAAGAGCTTTTTTTGCTTGTTTAGAAGTGATTGGTCTTCTTCTTTGATTTTCCATGATGTACTTTGCCTTACGGAGTCTCTTCCTTTCTCTTATTTTTCCTTGGTATCTCGCCAATGCAATCAAGTTGCTAATTAGATAGTAGTTAATATTGCAAAGGGGATGGGCCCTCTAGAATTCCCCTCTTGCTGTGATTTTGGATAGAGACTCTCTTTTAGCTGGTGAAAGAGAATGTGGTAGTTCTAGGTTTTATTATTCTATTTGATTAAATTTGTGTTTGCTATAATGTTTCTTTTTTATGTATTAGTATTTGGTTGCTATTTTTATTTTTTTATTGGCTTTTCAGGTTATATCTTGCTTATTGGTTTTCTTGCTGTTGAATGGAATGAGTATCTTTCAAGCAAAAGAAAGATATAATAATGTTAAGTTATGATGCACCATCACATTTTTGGATGTAAAGAATTTTTTTAATCTTCTAATCTCAAAATAAATAATGCAATTTTAATCAAATTAAAAAGCTAAATTAGTTAATTTTCATGCCTAGATTAGTAAATTCAAAGTTAAGATTTTGTGATGTTATGTAGATAAACTTGGTAAAATATTAAAAGGAGTTTAGCATCCAAGTACTTACTTGTTGCAACGAAAATTGGATCTTGCTAAATCACTTGTCCTATGCAGTTTTGAACAAAATCACCATATGGAACTCTGATCTTGTTCACAGCAAACACACCACCAGTCATATACAGGAGATATAGGATTTGGTTCTATGTTCTTGGTGTAAGTTTTTCTTAGAATAAAGAAGTTCTCTGTTTTCTTAAAGAGAAAAGAAAAAGGATGTCAATAATTATGCGTTAACTTTTATAGATCAAATTTTCCACTTTTTCTTTAAAAAAAATTCCTTAAATAATTTGTAACCAACCCATTATTTGAATTTTGAAATTCAAAATTCAAAAACAAATAATATTAATAATTAATTAATTAATTAATAACTCAATTAATTAATTAGTTCTCTCTTTGGGTTATGTCAAGTCATGGGTTAGCCTATCAAAGATAGCCCATTTTCTAATATTTTTCACTTACATATGATGGGATGTACCATACAAAACTCTTAGCTCCTTTTGAACTTTCATGCTAAATGCTCTGTCGTGATTACTTAGGCACAATCTGTTTAAGAGTTTTTGCACTTGAAATCTTGATATAGAACTAACATAAGAGATACATTTCTTAAGTGTATTTTATACACCTATTTATGTGGCTTAGATGCTCTAAATTTATCAATATACAATATATTCTTATAACAAATTTAGTTCCTCTTAAGTTTTAATTTTACTCAAATTGTCTTTTTTTAAATATGCATAGTATATACACTTATGATATTAACATAATAACTTCATAATGGATATATTTCATATACTAGCATAGTTGTGTATATATCAGGTAATTTTCTTTTTGTCCACATATTATTTAGATCAAAATTAGTTGATTTTCTAGTGATACTCATTTAGATCAAATTATTGTAACTATAAAATATGTGCTAAAATAACAGACATTGACTCATCTCTTCATAATATTGTCAAAGTCATAAGAGCACCTAATGAAAAGATTTGTTCATTTTTAGGACTCACAACAATGAATTAAAGATTTATTCACTTGCTTCCCAATTACAGTTATTAGGCACATGTCGTATGGATTGCATGCTATAGTATTTCTCTTACTTCATATGAGCGTATGTCAATTTGATTTGTTTATCAACAATGTACAAATCTTAGTCCAAATATATATAATATCTAACTCAAATTCTACCATTCCATTCGCCTCAAATGACACCTTAAGAGAGGATTCGCATTTGGCTACAGGTATTATGTGAGGTGAGAATCTATAATTTGATCCATATTTATATTTATGTATTTAGATCTCAACTCGACCTACATTTTCTTTTTTGTCAAGGCTACATATTTATGTTTTGTGTTTTCCTATTATTCCATATTGGCACTTCCATTGTCTCACATGGTAAATATAAAATGTCTTATCTTTGTTTACTTCTTATGAGCGCCAGAGGTGGTTACTCATATGAGCAAACCAACCTTATTAACTTATACAATATATTATCATTGTATATACACTATTTATGATTATGACATAATATATTTTAGTCAGCAACTAAATTGTACATATGGTGTCATACTCTATATTTTACACTTACTGTGAGACTTTGCATCTTCCTTATGCATGTCTTTATGTATAGGTTCTCCCAGGAGATCAACTATCATCTTTTGTGTAGACACATTTTGGAGTAACACTCTTATTTACTATTGGTCTCTCTCATTCTTACATTTATATATCTATTCTTGTTATGATAATTAGAGATTTCCATATAGGTTATAGTTTTTCATCTATCATTATTGATCAATATTAGATTTAATGTCCCACCGATGATTAGCAAGTTTTCACAATTTTCTTTTGCCTTATAGTTTTTACACTGTTGTAAAATATGCAATAAACTTTGTTTCTATAGTAACTAACATTATGCATATTTATTTCTTGTTATTCCAAGATATAATATCACTATTTAACAAGAAAGGTACTTAAAAGTTAATTTTGCATATCTAGATTTCTTATCTTACACAATGCCTACTTTATAATGCCTTATAACTATATAAGAATTTTCTTAATAGCACTTTGATGCTATTAACTGAAATTTGATTATTATTAGTACACAAAGTCAACTATTAAGAAATGTCTAACCTTGTATACATTATTGCATATATTATCCAACATAAGGGTAAGGGATTTTCTAAATGATTTTCAATGTAAACTTGATTTGAGGACACATCACACAATTTTTAAACTATCTCATTTTACTATAGGGATATAAATGGGTTTTTGGTCTTTTGTTCTAAATCACTTAAGGATCTTCTAATTGTAATTTTCCCATGAAAAATAAATTAATTTTACTAAGTGATTTTCTTATATCTTAATTCTAATAATATATTATATTTTACTTATATCCTTCATCTCAAAACTAAAGAATAACTATTCTTTAATAACTATTAAAGAATTTGGACTATTCCTAACTAATGACATATTATCCACATGAAAAATAATATTACAAATTTCTCTTAAATCGGTTAATATAAATACTATAGGCTTAATTAATTATTTAAAATTCATGCAAGGTGACTGCTCAATAAAATTTTAAATATTACTATTTAGATGATTGTATCAATTCGTAAATAGGCTTTTAGAGTTCACAAATTTTATGCTTTATTTCTTTTTTTATAGAATTTAATTGTTGTTTCATGTATTTTCTTTATCTAATTCTCTATTTGAGAATACAGTTTCTATACTTATTTGATGCGATTTCAAGTCTAAACTTCAAGTAATTGTTAGGATTAGTCTAATAGAATTAAATCATAAAACAAATGATAAGGTAATTTCATAATCGAAAAATTAATCCTTTAGTCTTTATAGTTTATCATAATTTTTAATTTGATCTATATAGTTTATTTATTTATTTTTCAAATCACTCCCTATAATTTGCTACCATTACATGGTTAGTCTCTAGACTTTACCAAAACTAATCATATACTTGCTGCATCTTCCAACTGGCATAACATCGTAAGAAAATGGGCGATATGGCTTTCGACATGTTAAGGTGGTTGCACACATGGACAAACCAGTGAACATGCCAGCTTTAACTCAGCTCCTTTCATGGATTATAGTTTTCATAACAACATTTGAAAAAACATAGCAACTAGCCACAATCTTCCTTTTTTTCAAAATGAAATTGATGGAAAAGATAAAAGATTAGGGCTTCAAATAGAAGAATGAAAAGAACACCACTCATATTCTTTGTCTTAGGGCTTCAATTACATAAAGAAAGTGTAGAACATTACTCATCTTCTTTGTCTCAGAATTTTAGTGTATAGCTATTCTTGTAAGTCACTATATATTTTTTAATTTATTCTGGTTTCATAGATTTGGTAAAGATCTATAGTTTTTTAATTGCTTTATCTAGTTTGCAATGTAATCTCTTGATTTTTTTAATTTAAATACATGTTTCCAATGCAATCTCTTCAAGTTGGTTGATAGAATTATAAACTTTAATTTTTAATTCAAATGGAAGAAGGAGAAGTGTTCAATGTAGATGTGGTAACCTAATAGTAGCATTCACAGCATGGACATCTCAAAAATCCTGAAAAAAAAAATCTGAGGTGCCCAAACTATAAGGTGAGTTTACGTAGCTTATTTGGTTTAGAGAATGACATATTGATTGATTCAGAAAACAATTTCTGATTCAACGACATATTGTTTATAAAATAAAAATAGATGTGCGATGAAGTTGGACTAATATTGGCATAAAATTAGAAAATAAAAATGGACTAATATTGACATATTGTTTACATATGTATGTAGGAACCTAGGTGGTATGGTTATTTTGAGTGGTTTGATTGTTCACTTCCTAGGTAGACATTAGAAAGGCTAAAAGCACAAGAATGGCTTTTACAAGCTATGAGCAAAGGATCAAAGTCTTGATTTTTGCCATGGTCATTTCTTAGGGAGAGACCTTAATTATGCTATTGGTTAAAATAATCATTGTTGATTTCCTCCTTATTGTCATGAAAACAGATACCAACAATACTATTATCGGTGTCTATCTCTTATTGTGCACCATTTCTAGTTACATGCATTTCTTCATTGATTACATCGATCATGTCTATGTGACTTGTTGTAAATAATGATATATTTGATTATCAGCATCAAAGTTTATGGTAGTCCACCACATTTATAAAGGGCAATGAATGTGATGTGCTTATGGTTGGTACTATTTGTATCCATTTAATTTAAAGATTCTTTGTAGATTGAATCCTATGCATAATGATAACTACAAACAACTGGATCTTATTGAAAAAAAAATAAGTATATTATTAAACAGCCAATTGTTGCATTATGGAAGGAGAAAAAAAATCACATAGATGTACCTCACTAGAGTTTGAAGACAATAGCCAAGTGGTCCTCCATTTCCTTAATTTCAATACAATAAAAAGACATAAGACCTAACCAATAACCACTAACATGTGAGTTTAGCAAACATGTCATCGAAAAAGTGTAAAAGTATAAAAGCAAAACTTCAAAATTAGTATGATGTAAAAGAATAAAATAATTATATATGCTAAATGGGGTGACTATATATAGTAAGTAGAATGGGGTGATTATATATGTTAAACAGAAAGGGATTAATTTGACATGCAAACAATCATTACCAAAAACTTGAAGTTGCTGTGCATTTGCATTTGAGTTATTGTGTGTTTTACTCTATACAATCCCTCAATTCCTTTTTTCAAGATCATTGTCTCTCTTTCTATCCTTTTACTAAACAAAAACCTTAAGAGTTACTATGCATTTATGTTTTTCACAATAGCTACGTCACCTGTTTTTTGATGGTGTTATGCCAATTGGAAGATGCAGGGAGTATATAATTAATTTTGGTAAAGTTTGGGGATTGATTATGTAATGGTAGCAAACTATCGGAAGTGATTTGAAAAAAAAAATAGAACAAAATTATAAGGACCAAATTAAAAAATTTAGTAAACTATAAAGATTAAAAGATTAATTTTTTCTTTCATAATTTATACCTTTTTATTGTATATAGCATTTAGTAATTGAGCATATCTTTTTATCTCTTAATTAATCTATCTACCCTTTTTCATCTTAAGAATCATTTATTCTTAATTACCTTTTTAGTTAGATGGATGGTCAATCAAGTACTAAACACTGTTTATCCTCATTGACTTTATCTCTTATTTTATTACACTCATCTAATCTTTTTTAATAGGGTGTAATTAAGCCTCATAAATTGTGTTTAGCTCCTCATTGGCTAGTTGAATACTTCTGAGTATTGCTCATTCAATCTTGAAAAGATGTTTTTGGTATACTCCCATGGTTACTCTATAATAGTAAAATTGTTTGTGTAATATTCTCATTTTGCACTAGGTTCCCACTTGGATCAACAAGTTAAGAAACAATTGTTTGTTTTTATTAACTTAATCTTTTATCTTATACATAGATGTATACTTGTCAATCTTTTCCTTACTAGAAAATTCATTCTTTAAATGTGGTAATATTTAATTCAATTTTAATTATACTTCTAATTTCATCTTCACCAATGAAGATATACTCCTTTAATTGTTTTAAGTATTTTGAAAAGATACATTCCTTACTCTTTAAGCCTAATTCTCATGTTAATGAGAATTATCATTGACATAAATAATGGATTATATGGTTTTAGGATGCTTAAAAATATATTATTATTTTGTCCACAATTCATCGAGTGTGAAAGTAACTGACTTAAAGGCACTGAGTTAAGTTTAGAGGTATCAACTTGTAACTCATCACCCTACATGAGTAAGGTTGGTTACTTGAATTTTCATTAACCTAATCAATTCAAATAAAGTTTTATTATCTTTCAGCATCTCTATTTCTTATAAAAAGTTAAGAAATCTTTAATTATCTCATGATTCTTTTATTTTTAAAGTTTTTTGAGCTATTAATGGGAAATATTTGCATCCTTCATTACAACTCAAAGTTTTTAATTTTTTTGTCTATTTGATTTTCAACTATGTTCTTATAATGTTTAAGCAGTCAACTAATTCTGACTTATAGAAGGTTAAATGAAATTAATTATATTGTAAATAATTGTCTTACCCTCACATTCTTTAGATCACATATCAAAATGAATTTGTTAAAATATCTTTTTCTCAGTCCTAGTTCCTCTTCCAAACGGCTACCTAACTACTTTACCCTTAACATATCTCATTTTACTAGGTTAATCATTCTCTTTTTGCCTATAAGATGTAACTTAATGTATCAATCATTTGATATCTAAAAATGTATTTAGAAGTAGAGTATTGGGTAAAGTGGTCATCATCTTGATTGTGTCTAATACAATAACACTATCTTAGATGAAACTAGAATCTTTGTTCTTTGCCCCTTTTCTAATATTAATGGAGTAGTCATAGAAAAATAGGATAAAAACCTGAATTAAGAAGAGAAATAATAAAGATTTAGTTTCCTCAATTCTCTAAAGTGTATAAATTATTATGTGGGATAAGGGTTCGTCCTTCATATGAAAACTAATTTTGTATGTTTTGATTCCTTTTTAATTAAATGTTTATAATCTTTCTTACATAAAATTATCTGCTTTTAAAAGTAGCTGATGACATTCTACAAAAGATTTTTGATCTTTAACTATGTGCTTTATAACCTTTGACTAATTTTACTTAGCACAATCATAAGCAAGGTGCCCCACTCATTGATGAGTATGGTAATTGACCTTTACTATGTTAAGTTTCTTTTCATTACTTTTCACTTCCTTCTTAATTCATTTCTTAGCCTTATGGAAATTTAGCCAGATCTTTCTTCAATGTGAAAGTGTTATCATTCTTGTGTTGGGACTTTAAAGTCACAATAGTTTTCACCATTTAAACATATCCATGGGATCTGGTAGTTTCTAATTGCTCACCTTCAAACTTTATATAATGAGCAATATCATTAAAATAATAATAATAATGATGATACTCTCTTTGTGGGTTAAACACGCTTTCTTACGTTCTCAGCTAATGGAAAGAAATTTTATGATAACTTATACTTATTGCTTATTAGTAAGGGTTTAACTTCAATTTATTGGTTGTTAGTATTTGTAGTTTGGTTAAACTCTTATAACCAAACATATCCTTAGGGGCTATCCATAAAACTTGAACATTTAAATATGACTCACATTCACATATGATATTGTCAGTCAGTTGCTCAGTATTGTTACGTGAGCAATATTATTTTCTCCTATTTCCAATAAAAATTTAGATCTCCACCTTATTGAGTTGTATTTTTATGTTTAAAATCCTATATGACATTATTTACTAATTACTTAACATCGTATTCTTTTTCTAAGATGTATCGCAATGTCAAATTTCTTAATTAACACCATTTATCTTGTCTCTTTTATCAAGTTAGGCAATGGTTATTTTAACAATTATAATTATAATCTAATTCTTACTTAGACATAGCACATAATCACTACATATACACAATATTAAGTATATATTTATAATAAATTTTGACTAGACTAACAATGACATTATTAGGTTTATGATCAAAAGTTTACATTTTTACTACTTGCATCACATATGTTATGAGAATGTTATTATTATTTTTATTAAATTCATTTGCAAATATTATTTAAACTATAGTTCTTTAAATGAGTATTTAACCTACAAATTTAAGATCTCTCACTTGATAGAATATTTCTCACATTTACTTATGAAATTTAATTTTTGGACGAGTCTAAGTCCATCAATCCATAAACTCCCAATTAATAGATTCTTTTTCTTTATTTTTATTTACTTTCTTTAATTTAACACATTCATAAATTGCATTAATATTAAAGTCACACTTATAGGGATCTCATTCCAAATATGTTTAATTTTAAAAAAATTATCTTTGGCCATCATAGACCAATTTCAATTCCAAGGGTTACATTAACATATATGTTAAAAGTATGCTTCATGTGTTTGATCAATCCTCTTCAGAGAGTATTAATTAATTTTTCTCTGTGTGTGCATTATGCCTATATATATATATATTTTTTTTTTCTCATATTAAAAAAATGAGAAAGTATATTGACTTATCCACATTTGTAATAACATGATATTTGTTATTGAGATTTGCCTTTGATGCACACTGATTAAAAATAACTTCTTGTCTTAATTTGGTTTTTTGAATTTTGCCTTAAGGTTTACATTGATTAATGTTTGCCAAATAGCATCTGGGAGTGTATTAATCGAACTTAAGCCTATGAGAAGTGGCTTTTATCTTTAGGTTTATCTATAATGTCTCTTAGTATTTGCTATGTGTTTGAATACTATCTAAACATGTCTAAAATTAAATCGTATACTACTGGGTAAAGCATGATTTTGAATATTTTTAGAGTAAAAAACCTTTCCAAAAGGGTCGATCCTTCACGTGCCTTAGAAAACTTTAGCTTAACAAAATTTAAAAAGTAAGAAAAAAAGGAGAGCCACACGCACCATCTTAGAAGGCTTCTTTAATGATAATGCCACCACCAATTGACTCCTTTCATCTTCCTCTTTTTTATTGGTGCAAGGATTAGGCCAAATGAGGTGGGGTTAAGCCTTACATACCACCCCTGAGAGTGGTATTGCATCTTCATCTTTAATCTCCATCTTGAATTTTTTCAAAATTTTCAAAAAGTTTTAATTTCTAGAGGGCTATCTTTGAGAAACCTTATCTCTCTTGTTTCTAGTCTAAATGAGACATTATATGTAATAAAAAAAACTTGTATAAAGAGCTTTTTAGTGATATATGGCTTACACAAAGTTATGGTTTAAGGAGAAAGACATAGCCCTCGAAATTATGCTATATGATTATAATTTCTAGAAATTTCAATTTCAAGGCACCTACTTTAAATAGTCCTAACTATCTCTTCTTTCATTTGGTTTAGACAAAGATTGGTGGCATTGGAAAGCTCCTTTGATAAGCTTTCCAACGATATATGGTTTGTGTCAAATGATGGCCTGTGATAAGAACGCCATCCTTTGAAATTTGGCAATTTGATCATTATTTCTAACAAATTTAAATCCTAAAAAGAAAATAATGGCTTATCCACTTTTTACTATTTTTCTTCCACCTAATTATCATTATATAGGCCTTATGTGGTGCTAAAATTATAGCTTGATTTTGTCTTTATTAGGATTTGCCATTAAAGAGTCTGATGGTTCAATTATGAACATATGAGTATATAGACTAAAATAATTCCAATTTTATGAAATAGAATGCATTATAACTACATTTAAACCATATAAGAACAAATAATCAAGCCAACTGGACTTTGATAGTAATGAAGAGAACTTAAGATCCAAGTAATTACCTATTGCAACAGAAATTGAATCTTATTGAATCTCTTTTCCTATATGATTTTGAATAGAGTCATCAAATAGAACTTTGATCTAGTTCATAGGAGATACACCACTAGTCATATAGAGGAGATATGGGATTTGGTTCTATGTTCTCAGCATAAGTTTTTCTCAAAATAATGAAGTTCTCTATTTTCTTAAAGAGAGAAAAAGAATAAGGGTGTCACTAATTGTGCATTAACTTTTACAAATTAGTTTTTCACTTTTTCGTTAAAAAATTCTCCCAAATAATCTATGAACAACCTATTATTTAAAATTTGAAATTCAAAATTATAAAATCACATAATATTAATAATTAATAAACCAATTAATTCATTCTCTCTTTGAGTTGGGTTTGGTTATAAGTAAGTCGATCAGGAGCGGCTTGTTTTCCAACAAATATCTTAAATTCAAACTTTGTTCCATTAAGAAAAAAAATTCAATGTTAAAAGCAACATGTTTGATCTTTTTTTGGGTATAGGTTAGATTTATATATAATTTCTTATTTTTCTTATATCTTTGTTATTGGAATCTTTAATTGAAATATAATAAATATATAATTTAATTGATAAACCATACATTTGTTTAAAATTTTTTTGGCTACACATGATGTTTTATCATCATTTATACATTATCTAATAAAATAGAATTAGATTATATAATTTGAATTCTATATTTTATTACTTATTACAACACTATGGTATAGATAAGTGCTGTGTGTAGATCTAATTATGTAATATGCTTTAATTTTATTGGTTAATATATAAATAATGTGATATACTATGTGTAAGTAATAATTTCTTTACTTATTCGCAAATAATATACATTTATCATATTATTGTTAAATAACTATATGCTTAATTAAAAATTTTAATAATAAAGATATAAGAAATAACTAAGTTTTTTTTGTCTTTTGGTATTATTATTAAAAGGTGCATTTAATCATTTATTAGTTTTATAAATATATCATATTATATTATATTACCTTGACTATACAACTTCCTTATAATAAATGGAGTAAAGCTGAAGATATTAATTATCACCACTAAAATTACAAAAATACATCAATTGACCATGCATTATTGGTGAAAATATGGCAAGAAATGCTTATTTTGAGCCCAAGCTTTTTAAAAAATTGAAACAAAAGTATACATTTGGTTTGATAGTTTACCCAAAATTTTCATTTAGTTCCCATAATTTTTTTTTAAATTAAGTTTTATACTTTGCGAACCTTAAGTTTTGGTTCTTGATATCTAAAACTTTTGTAACACTGTATTTAGAGATGAAATTATTATTTGTTAGATCAAGAAGCCGCACCCTCATTTACTACTAAAAGTTACACATAGGGACCAAATCTTTAAATACATGTGTTATTATAAAATTAAATATTGGGGACCAAAGATTAAAGGTTTGCAAAGTACAAAGATTGATTTGAAAAAAAAATTAAAAATTCAAGTAAATTATATAGACCAAAAATATAATTTTTTAAAAATAATTTTTAATAAAAAACAGAAAATTATTATACACTTATGGTACTTGTGAAATTTATAAAATATAAAAAGAATTATTTACGTGCATAATATTTTCGTACCTCTTGATTTAATTTTATATTCCTTCTATTTAATTTAAAATTCATGTAAACTTCTTTTTCAAACATAAAAATTTTATAAAATAAAAAACAAAACGAGAATCCATTCGTACGGGAAAAAATTTATAAATTTTAAAATAAAAACTCTAAATGATGCTACGCAACTTATACCAAAGTTGCTTTTAAAGAAAATTAAAGAATATTATTTATATAAATTTTTTTAAAAAATTAAGTGATTGTATTTAAGTTTAACTAATTTCATTCTCTATTTTTTCCCACAATTCTCCATACGGCATTTTAAAAGAATATTACGTGGCAAAATTTCATTCGCCAGTCGTATCATACAAGAGATTCAGTTTCCTTAAGCGGAAGCTAGCACGTAGCCATCTCACGTGTCACCCCCGACCAATGAGAAACTTCCACATCACCAACTGACTCTAAATTTCCTGAAGTATCCCCCGAAAATAAGATAATTTCTCCAAACCCGTCTCCAACTCTTAACTCCTTTTCGTTAACGAGTCTTTTCCTCCCAATGGCTGACGACCCACTCAACATCCAAAAGATCTTCCTAAAATTATCTAGGGTTTCGCATTACGTTACCGCTAGATTCCTTCTCAGGCACAATTAACTCCAATTTCTTTCAATTTTAGTGTTTAGGTTTCGATTACCGAAGCTATTTCCACTTTGTGGTTCGCTTTTGGATAAATTTTGAGTTTTGAAGGCTTGTGCTCTTTTGTATTAACTGGGAGTTCGCGTATTGAGGAATTTTATTATTTTTGGAGAGATTGAAGGCTGTGATTTGTTGAGTGGTTATTTGGATTTGGGCTTTTCTTTGGTGGTTGGGATTGATTGCGATTTTCTGTAATTGCTTTCTGCTTTCTGGGAATCTTGGATTTTTCCGATTTTGGTTGGGTGAATTTCCTGAATTTTTCTTTGTTTCCGGAGAAATTATAGGTTTTTGGAGTTTATTGGTGTAGAAACTGTTCCGAATTTATTAGTAAGCTATTGATTGATGGCTACCGCAGTTGAAGAAGACATTGAGTATGAGAGTGATCCAGAAGAGTCCAAGAGATCATTGGCAATGCGGAGGCGCGAAGCAAGTGATGATGAGGAGGGTGAAGGAGATGGGAGAGACAAGAGGGTCGATCGTCGGGTTGGGACTTCTTCTGATGATTCTGATGGCCAGGGTGGAGTGGCAGAGTATGATGACGAAGAAGAATTGGATGGAGAGGAGGAAGAAGAGGTGTATGAAGAGGAAGAGGAAGGGGAAGAGGTTGAAGAAGGTGATGAAGTTCAAAAAGAGGACCTATACGAGGAGAGGGATGGGGAAGGAGGCGTACATGGCGGCAGTGTTGAGGGTTCGGAGGTTATTGTAAAGGAATCTGAAGGTGATTTTAGAACGCCATTGGAAGCGGAGATGCATCCAGGGAACAAGGATGGTGAGGAGAAGAAGGAGAATGAACCATTTGCGGTGCCCACCGCTGGTGCATTTTACATGCACGACGACCGATTCAGAGATAATGCTGGAGGCCGTCACAGGTATGTTTAGTCTTGGTATCGTTCCTTGCATTACAGCCAAGATGCTACCAAGAAAGTTGTGTATGTATTATAGATATTGATATTATGTGTAATATCTTGTATTAAGTTTCAGTCATGAAGTTCATAATATTATTCCTTTTTGTTTCTTGGTAGGTTGCTTTGATTTTTTCTGTGATTTTGTTTTAAGTTGGTTTTTTGGCTGTAGATGACAACAGCACTAGGTTCAAATTATGTGAGTTAACCCATTCATACGGCATTACTCCATATTTTTGGTCATTTTCAGACCTGTTCTTTTTTTCCATCGGATGGAAAACAAGAAAGGAGAGATATGTTTGGCTGTGCTATTAATATGCTCCATCATTTCTTGGATTGATTCCAAACCCTAATATACGTGCCTATTAAGTGAGATATTAAAGTGAGGGTTTAGGAAAGTTGGTGCTAAAATGCTCACTGTAATATATTGTGTAAGACTGAAGTTTAAAGGAAAGTGTGGCGTAAGGTTATTCTGTAAGTTGAAAGAATATTCTATGAATGACTAGTAATGTGGATCAGTTCAAAATGGAATGCATGACCAAATATGATAAGTGAAGGTTTTTTAATTTGTTTTAGAAGATTCTTTTAGTTTTTGATAGAAAGGTTCTTTTATTAAGCCTTTTACTTTGGGGTATTGGAATCTTCTAGTTTCATCTGCCGTGCAGGCATGACATACTTACACTAGAGAGGAGAGAGAGATATTGCATTTCTCTCTCACATCTATTCCAATTAGTTATTACCTAGACTTGGGTGTGGCAGAGGTTGGTATATTTTTTATATTTCATATTTGTTTAGCTGTACATAGCACAACATGATGTAGTATAATTCCTTAAAGCAAGGCATCTTGAGCCAAACACATATTATTTATCCTAATTTCTGATATGTTTAATTGTAAATAGTTTTCATTGTTTTGATAGCCATTGTGGAGTTTATATAAGTTTCTCCTGTTACTGTTTGCAAAGTTTACAGTTAAGTTTACTGAGTGTGATTCACAGCACAGCATTTTTTTGGGTTGTCTTGTTTGAAATTTCTGTCATGATTCATGATATAATTCAGATATATGAGTTGATTCTATATTGTTGGTTTCCTTTGAGTAACTTTTGAAATTTTACTCATTGATACTTCAGTGACTTTTAGTTGTGCTGCATGTGTGGATCTGTGTCTTGCTATCTTGGTGATTTATTTACTTTAATATCTGCAATTTTTAATGAAGTTATGTTATAATGTATCTGGCCTTATCTTTTCTCTACTTTCAGGCGTTTACGTGGTGGAAGGAGACTGTGGGAGTCCAAAGATGACAGAAAATGGGGACATGATAAGTTTGAGGAAATGACTATGCTGGAAAGGCACTATGAAGAGGTGATGATCTTGTAGACTCGTACACATGCAATACTTGAAATGACTGCTTGATTAAACATTCCTTTAACTTAAAATGTTCTATTTTCTGAAACCATTTTTTCTTATTCTATACTTGAAAGGGGAGGAGAGTTTCTAAGGGAGGTTATCGAGCCCGTGGTAAAAGTCGAGGTGTTGATCATGGAGTATATGTTCGAAGAAACAGAAAAGGATATAGCAACGGTGGCAATCAAAGCCAGGTACCCAAGAGCGGTGCACGAGGGAGAGGGCCACGAAGGTATGAGCCCACTTTTAGGAAAAATGGTCTGTTGCTCCAAATGCAAAATAAACAGTAAGTACACACTGTGTTCTATTGGATTTGTTGGAGACATGCTTTCCTATTTGTGTCTTTACTTTCTGAATTCTTCTTCTTCTTATTATTTTTCTTCCCCCCAAGACCTGCGAAGCCTCTTGAGAAAACCTCACATGGTAGTTCAGGGAGAACTTTTACACCCACTTCAAATGCAGTATCTGATCCTGTGCCAGCTAGAAAACAAGTGGTTGCGTCAAACTTGAATTCTGCATCTCCCCCATTTTATCCTTCTGGCTCTTCCAACAAGGACATTAGACCAAAAGGAGATGTACAAACTGGCAACACAAGCAGGACTGTTCGCCCTGGTGTTACTGCTGAGGGTTTTTCAGTTCAACAAAACAATGCATTACTTCGGGGAAAGAATGTTGTTGAATTTATCAGCATGGACAAGCTGTACATTGATGAGTCCATTACTCCAGCTGTTGGAAAGCCTATGAACAATTTCCATATGCCACCTTCTGGATCTTCTGGAGTTAATGCTTCTCAATCTCCTCAACCAAGGGCTCCAGGGAGGCCTGTAGCAATCCCTGTACAGATGAATTATGATTCTACTTCCACACATAATCAAGTAAGTAAAGTCTCTCAAACACAACTCCAGGCTATTCAAAGAAGTTCTGTACCAGGACAAACTCAGACTTCTGTGCAAGCTTCTGCTCCACAGTCGAGCCAACGTTCTGGTAGTGGATCTCAAGCTTCCTCTCCTCCCAAAACATCTGTGGCAACAAGTTCATTTGATTCTGGAGAAATAGATGCAGCATCAGAATCAGGTAAATCCAAAGGTGCATTGGTTGGGAAGGGAAAGGGAGGTGTCCAGGGTAGTGGAAGAAGCTCTTTTCTTTATGGTGGGGCACAGATTATGGGGACTTCTGGAAATATGGGTGCCAGTCATGGTGAGCAGAACTTCCCTGCCACTCCAGCCTTCTTGCCAGGTTTTATTTAATTGTCTTCTTGTCAAGTATTACCATTAATTTGCTCATTACAACTAATGTTGTTGAAATGGCATTGAAGTTGAAATTGTACCATCACTATCTTGCAAAAAGTCAATTAGGTATATTATTTATTATGTTACAGATGGATAATTTGACACTGTGAAGGTCCTGATTTATTAATTTATCATACGATTATATGCTCTTTTCTCTAGTGAGGGACATGATATGATCCACCTTTATGGCTTCCTTTAATGTGTTTGTAGACCTTTCAGAACAGATCAAGGGATTATTTTTGTGTGTGCGTGTGTGTGAGTGAGTGTATTTTTTTGTCATTTTCATTTACTAAATTTATTTCTGTTTATTAATGAGTTTTTCAATTTTCATTGGGATTTGGTGGGATACAGTTATGCAATTTGGTGGGCAGCATCCTAGAGGTATAGGAGTTCCTGCTGTTGGCATGGCATTCCCTGGATATGTTGCTCAGCCTCAACTTGGTTTGGGAAACTCTGAGATGACATGGTACAGATATCTATGTTTCCTGTATTCTATAAGACGTAGCTTAATATATATATATTCTTATGCCTTTGGTTTTGTTGAATTATCTATGTGTGTATTTACGATAGGATTTTATGGCGTCGATTGATCCACATAACTGATTCTATTGTGGAAAAAAGGCTTTGTTGATGTTGTTGTTGTTGCGTGTGTGTGTTGTCCTTATTTTTATTTTTACTTTTAAGTTCTCTGTTCACTGTATACTTTTTCCCCTTTGATCGGGGCATTTAACAGTTTCTTCTCCTCTTGGTTTAGGCTACCAGTATTGGCTGGTGCTGCAGGAGCTTTAGGGGCTACATATTGTTCACCCTATCTTGCTGTTGACAGTGCTTATAATGCTCGACAATCAGGACAGACATCTATAACGGGTACTTCAAGGTTTGTAGTTTTCTACCATTAATTTATTTACAAATTAGTTACCATCCTTCTTCTTTCAATATTGCACTGCCAATTGCCTTTGGTTCTCGCTAAAACCATTGCAAGTCTGTTTCTTGGTGTTATTGTAGTTCTAACGTATGATGTATACCAATATCTTTGCATGCATTATTCTGTCAAGAATGTTGGTATGGTTTGTATTGCATATTTGCTTCATGTTATTTTATTGATCAATGGATGCATATCTGACATTTTTAAATCAGTGCTTGTATATCTTGATCTCCATGTCTAATTTATGGAATTATTGCATGCACAGTACTCTTCTACATTGTTTTTTGCTACATTTTTTTTGCCTTGTTTATTTTCATGTCGAGATACCTTATTGCTAGTTTCTTGACTTATGTTTTTGTCCTTGAATCTTTGCAGCAAAGAAAATAATGGAAATAAAGCTAATAGTGATTGGAAGCCACCACAGAGAATTGGTGAGACATTGATATTGGTGTTCCTACATATTGCTTATGACAATCTTGTCATTGTTTTCTGATGTGTTATTATTTGCACTTATTTGTTGGCAGAGCTTGTTAGTGATGAGCTTGGGCAGCGGCAGAATAAGCCCCGCAGGCAAGTTGAATTGCTAAAATATTATAATTTTTATAGTTATTATTATTCATTTTAGTGCTTAAGAATGTAATGCGTCTATTCTATAACTGCTATATAGTTTTTTGTGCTTGGGAGGGTGTATTGCATCGCGTGATTATTTAGCTATGATTTTAATTGCAGATATAATTTTATTGAATTGTTACTTACTTTCTTATGCTATATGCAGATATTCAGAGATGAATTTTGGCCGGTGAAGTAATTTATATAAGATGTAGCTCGTTTGAATAAGCAGATAAAGGTTCAGTATTTTTCTAATTAATGCTGTGTCTTCTTATGTAGTTGCAATTTTCTGAGTGGTTTATTTTGTGATGCAGGCCTTCGTCCAGGCCCTTTGTTCTCTAGCTATTGCTCTGGAGCACTTTGGGCTGCAAAAGATTTCAAGATTTTTTAGGTAATTACATATATTATATCTTTAATCGGTTGAATTCGTTGAAATCCTTTTTATGTAATTGTCTTACTGAGAGATGTCCTTTCAATGTTTAGACATTGGATTTCAGCATTTGACAGTTCTCCAGAAGAATAATTGGATTCGGAAAATACTTTCTGCCTTTTTGTTTTAACCCTTTCTTTTTCTCTTGATTTCATGAGATTTTGTCTTCTTTTAGCTATAGAAGCTGTTTTGAGTAAAATATCTAGGGATCTTTAGGAAAGGACAAGACTTAGATATAGTTTTTTAAATGTTTGTTATTAGGTTTTTTTAATAGAACATAACGTGGAGAAATTTTTTGAAAGACCATCATGTGGTGCTGAATTGTAAAAATATCCCTTGGTCATGCTTTTACTGCGGAACTTAAATAGTAAATACCTAAAAACTGTACCTAAGTTTTATTCATAAAGGAATGTCAACGACTTGTTGAAATTCACTTTTGGGTGTTTGGCTTGGACTCTGCTTCTCTTTTGTTCCTCTCCCTTCCTCATTTTCTTCCTTACAGTTATACAACGCCTGCTCATGCTGAAGTCCATTTAAGAAGTTATTGCAGCTTGACGGGTGGCAGTTGCTTGTTTAATTGTGAGGTAAGAATGCTCACGAGCAATGATTGTGTTTGATTAATACATCTAAAATTGACAATGCGGAATTTATAACGAATGTTGGCTTCTTTCTAGGTTTCTTGCGGTTTGTTCTTCGTATGAGGCTTGTGTGAAACATGGGCAGGCTTCTCTAGAACTATGGATATGGAAAAATGCGATAATTATTGTGAAGCAGCTGATTGCTTCGTGGATGAAATGTTCCTTTGTAGATGGTTTTCTTATTCATCAAGTATGACCTTGTGGGTGAATTATATAGTTTCCGATATAATCCTTAAAGTCTTGGTTCTTTCTTATTTCATTTTCCCTTTTGACTGAGTGGGTTTTATCATGATCACTTATGGTATTGTGCTCATTAAAATTCTCGTACGAGTATAACCAAAGGGAAGGCGACGTTTCAATAATTGATATTAGATTACAAGACATGGTGCGCCGAAAGATGCACTTCTTTAGCTGTTCGACTGGCACTTTTAGATTGTGTTGTAAGTACTTTTGAAAGTGGCCTGTTGAGTTGGAAGTGGGTGTTAAGTCAAGATCTTGGTGATTGCCTTCTCAAGTATTAAAATCGACGAGTTTCAAATGCCACTCTAGGTCTGTTCTTTTGGTGTAGTTTTCTGAAGTAACTTTGCAATTATATGATGACTATATATATATATTTTTTAATAGTTTGCATGTAATTTTTTTTATTGCTAAGGGAAATTAATGATGATTTGTTAGGAAAAAAAAAAAGAAAAGCAAAAGCACTCGAGCCATTTACAATGGAGTAGAACATTGGTCTTGAAACTATGGGTTCGCTCTCAACAAATAAAAATAAAGAGAACCATTATTTCGGCCGGAAGTGTTATTTATTTAGAACATTTAACGAGTAAATATATTTTGTACATTGAAAGAGAGATAAAGAGAAAATGAGAAATAGATAGAAAGAGAAGTGCTATATATATATATATATATTATTTTCTTACATTTTTTTCTTTCTTAAATGTATTAATTATAAAAAATTACAAATCTAGATTAAAACATTTTTATTTGTGTCAGTTCCCCTCTTAGTTTAATAAGAATATTTAGTTTGATGCATTCAGGAGGTGGACTAATAATTTAAAAATAAATGTATTACTTGCTTATTGTTGTTAGTATAATGTATTAATTAATTATAAGTTATAGATAATTAAACAATTTTTTTCCATATTTTGTGTGGCTTTTAAATAATTAAGGAGCATAGAATTTCAATTACGCTATTATAAGTTTTTTAGTTGCAACTTGCACGTCTCCATAAATAATAAAAATCTTAGATTTTAGATACATTTAATTATCAAAGAGTTCTGTATAAATATTTTTTTATATATTTTTATATTTAATAATTTATATGAAAATCTCTTATTAATCTAGAATAACTAATCTCAAGTAAAATTATTTTAAAAGTTACTTTCATTTTGAAGCTAGAGTTTCTCACTTACGAGCATAAATTGATGGGGCCTGGAATTAAACTCTGAATGGAGAGAGCAACATGTTTACAGCGAAGGACTTAAGCAATATATATATATATATATATCAAATTAAGTTCCACATTAATCTGATATTTTATGCTCTGTTTTGGAAACGTCACAAAAAGGAAGAGTATCCTCTGCTTGATTCGAAAGGTTGTTTTGATCCTCCAAGCCCAGAAGTTTGCAAGGAGTTTGAGACCATGAAGGAAAGGGCTACCATGCTTGATGAGAATTATGTACAAGTTCTATTTTGATATTAACAGGCGAAATGATAGTTTTGATATGAGTACATGTAGCTCTTTTTCTCAGTTCCAATATTTATTTGCTCCCGCCAGGGGAGGGGGTTTGTTCTCTAACTATTCTTTTAATTTCCTTAATTAAAGAAAAAAATTTGGATAATAAATTAATAATTTAATCTATAAAAAATTATCTTTTTTTTTGTCAATTTGGTCTTTCCAAAAATAATTTTTTTTAATTAGTTCGTAAAATATTATTTCGTTTCAATTTAATTATTTAAAAATAAGAGTTTTCAATTTGGCCTATTTCAAGAAACATTTTTACCTCTCTAATGCGCACATTGTTTAGGGTTGAATATACCTAGCTAAATTCATATCATTATTTAACAATCATCTTGGATTTTGCTTTTCTCTAGCAAAGAGACCATTATAATTGAGAGAAATTTTTTTAGGAACATTGAATTAAGAGGTTTTATTTTTGAATGACTAAATTAAAAAAAGTAATCTTTTAAAGACTAAATCATTAATTTATTCTAAAAAAATGATGAATTTGATCTTAATTTTCTTTTAAAAACTAGGTTTAAGATTTATTGCCTGTGTCCCTAAAATAGATTATAGTGTTTTGTCTCATCGTAAAATTAAACTCAAAGAAGAGGAGTAGGAGTAGACAGTTTACAAATAACTTGCAAGATAAAGTGTGTGTTAAGAAGAAACTTTTAGGTTGTTTGGATTGCTGTGCCAAGCAATAAATTCACATCGTGATAATACTATTTTCTTTTGATTTGTTGTTTGGATTGCAGTAATATTCTTGTCAACCTTGTACCAACCAACAATGCAAAACTAACATTAATTTTCAGCTTTTAAGCAAGATTATATTTTTGTTGTTCATTCTTTGTTCTAAATTATACCTCTGACGAAGGAAATATTTCAAAGTTCATACTTGAGAACCTCAGACTACTGGTTGCACATATTAACAATATAGTCATAATTAGTTTTTAATATAGTGATAAGCGTTTGGTCTAATAATAGTATTAGAGCCGAAATCACGTATTCAATTTCCTAGCAAACCAATTGTTGAAGGGGAAAGTATTGATTAAAGTGTGACAGCAACTATCTCGTATAATGTGGCGCTGAGAAAAAGATTTATCAAAATATCATTGTAACTAAATGTGAAAATGATGAAGTTAGATGTGTCATATATATGTGATAAAGACAACTAAGGACTAATCAGATTACGGATGAAACTCGAAATGATTAAGAAATAATATCATCATCAGAACATCTAATCAAGTTTGTGAGCATGCAATTGTAGGATATATCGACAAAAAAATTCAATTGTAGCATTAATATGCAATTTTTTTTAGCGACTTTTTAGGAGTGCTTGAAGGTATAATATGTTACTCACTAGCTAGGTGTAGTAGTTTCTGATACTATCCCTTACAGCTGTATTTTTGGAAAAATTCCAAGCAAGAATTTAGATATTATAAAAATTGTAATAAAAGATTTTAAAAATTAAAATTACTCTTAAAATTATAATTATTATTATAGTTTAAAAAATTTTATCATTAATTTTAGGAGGATTTATTACTGCATATAAAAAAATATTAAAATTTTTTACACTCAATAATATATTTTTTAAAATTAATAATAAATCCTTTTAAAGTTAATGATTATTGTAATTTTTGAAAATAATTTTAATTTTTAAAATTTTTTATTATAAATTTTATCATATTTAGGTCCGTATGTAATTTTCTCTGTCTTTTTCCTCCCTAAAATGGGGCCCACGTAGAAAAAGGGTAAAAGGCATAGCTGTAACACACTTCAGCATAAGAGTGGATCTAAGAATCAGATCTGGGACGACTTGACTCTCACTTCAGTCTTCCTCAAGCTCTCAGATCCATTCACCATCCATATGGGATGTTACCGAGTGTTTGTGGGGTTGCTCCAAACAACGAGCTGATTATATTTATCACTTGAAAGACAATCTTCGATCACTGGAAGATAAATGGAAAAATGGAAAAAGCTTCAAGACATGAACAAAGATGTCGAAGCAAATATTGAAGAAGTGAGAGTACGAGAGAGATCACATAAACTCAATCGCTGGCTGCAATAAATTGAAGGCATTCAACAGGTACTGCGCATTGCATCTATTCTTGTGTTTTTTTTTTTTCTTTTAAATTCTTATTAAGTTCGGTTCTCTTCAGGAATTCGATAAATTACTAAAACATATTGTTGTTTATTATTAAATTTTCGAAGTTCAATACTTTTTCAAAACTAAAGAAAGAAATCATTGTTTCAAATCCTATAAATTGTGTCAAGCCAACTCATATGAATGGCAGTCTTCTGTAAGAGTGAAGCACTATCAATTATTCAGTGTATAGGGTCTTTCATTTTGAACACACACACACATAATGAAAAATATTTATAAAAATGCTCTAACTTTGCCTTGTTGTTGTGTGCTTTTGGATGAATGCAAGCTTAGCATTGTTTGAACGATAAGTGAGAGGCATGGGTCAACTGGGGGGAATAATATGGGATGTTACGAAGTATTTGTGCGGTTGCGCCAAGGAGCAAGCAGTTCATGTTTATGATTTGGAAGAGAATCTCAAGTCATTGGAAAATAAATGGGAAGGCCTTCTAAGCATGAAAGAAGATGTCAAGAGAACAGTTGATGAAGCTGAGAGCACTGGAGAGATGCAAAGGACAAGCGAAGTCAATAGATGGATGAACCAAGTTGACGCCCTTCAAGAGGTAATGTGAATCAAATCTCGTCTTAATTGCCTTTTTATTATTGCTGGGGGACAATTATTAAAACGTAATGCTTTTAATTCAAAGTATTTCCACCTGTAATGTAATGTGTGTGTGTATATATATATAATGAAATTTTGTTAGAAGCACTTGGAACATAGTGTACCTAAGAAAATCAAGGGACAGAATTGGATTTGTATAGATGAGGTCCATATACAGTATAATTGGAATTCACGTGTAGAATAAATATTAATCGTTGAGTATATAAATGATGTGACGCACTAAGTATATGTAAGAATTGTTCATATATAACTCCTTGTTCTCATGCCACTTGTCCAAAAAAAACAAAAATCTTTTTAACCATTGTTAAAAGAAAACCGAAGACACGGTAACAATTAATTTTATCATTACTAGTTTCTGGTGTTTCACTCTTGGTTTTTATTTCTAGCACTTTATTCTTTGCACTTATGTTTATAAAGTTTTAAATTGTTTTCAATTTAGTCCTTGTTAATGTAATGGATAATTAAAATCCCTACTTATAGTAGAACTCTTATTTGGCACAACCTAAACATATGTGTGTTTTTACCCACATTATCACTACCTTCAAGCTCTGACTTTTCATACAATTAGCACCTCCACCTTCTCTCGTGGCGATATAAAAAATCAATTTTGTCATTCAAATTAGCATAGCTCGTGAAAGAAAATATGTTCTCTCATCCAATAGAGCTTAAAATGAATCATAACAACACATAAACACATTAAAACATCCCAAGGAGAATATGAAATTTGACAAATAAGATGGAGAAGGGAATAGGAAAAAAGTTAGTAGTTAAGAATAGTCAAAATCATTTAAATTAGATAACAAGTGGCATCAAACTTGGAGGTAAATTGTGAAAAAAAAAATTACACATAAGCATCATCTAGTGTAAGATAATGGTTTCGTTGGCCACGTGTGCATATTTCTAACGATGTTATACCGAATATTGACAACAAGGATTACATGAAAATGATTTGAAATTTTAGACTTTTGATATAAAGAAATAAAGTGTAAGAGCTAAATTGAAAATTCACAAAAATATAAGTATGAAATGTAAAATATACATTGTCACGTGGAGTTTAAAATTGTAAAGACGCAATTGAAAAAAAAAATGTAGGGACCAATTTGAAATTAAATGAAACTGTAGAGACTAAATGTTTAATTAAACCTTTTTAAAATTATTTGCCTCACATTAATTTTTCTTTTAAGCTTCAGTGAATAAACTACATAATATTAATTATATATAATGCAATGATTCCATGGTGACTGCTTTAGTATTGGGGATTAGAACTATTAGCTTTTTTTTCTTTAATATCAATACCTGTTGATATATCCTTTATCGTCTACTATCTTCCAAGTCCCTTTTACACACTTTTGTAGTAATTTGTCTTTAACATAGTGGCATTTCACATTTCTAGACACCTTTTTAGGGTTTTCACCCACTGATTAATTGATCAATGCATTATGCATTTATAGTAGGATGCTTAAAACTCGGATTGATTCAACAAAAACTTTCTAATCATAAAACATAAGATTAACTATATATCATTAAAAAATAAATTAAAATTATCACCAATGGCATTACGTTGTGTTCATATATACTAAAAGATATCCAAGTCACTATACTAACATATGACTATACTAACATATGAAAGTACACAACAAAATTAGTATATATTTGTAAGATCTTATCACATGCACATCGGAACTTGACTGTAAAGTATGCTTACCACATGTACCCCACAAATAAAAAACAAGAAAATTGTGGAGCTAATTAATAATCTTACATTCTGACAGGCTATAAAAGAGATTCAAGTTAAAGGAGCCCAAGAAATTCAAAACAAATGCCTAAGTAAATGTTGTCCAAAAAATTGCATGTCAAGCTACAAGTTAGGAAAGAATGTTGCTAAGATGCTCAAGGATGTACACGAACTAGCAACTGATGGGAAAAGGTTTGACAACGATTTTAAAATTGCTCACAAGCTACCACCTAGGCCAATTGAGATACCTGTTGATGAAACAGTGGGGTTAGATTTGATGTTTGATAAGGTATGGAACAGTATTGAAGCAGAGAATGTTGATGTCCTTGGTTTATATGGGATGGGCGGGGTGGGAAAGACTACCCTGTTAAGAAAAATTAACAATGAACTTGGGAAGAGAAGGTCGGATTTTGATGTTGTGATGTGGGTGGTGGTATCCAAAGAGCCTAACTTGGATAGTATTATGGACAGCATCAGAAAATGGGTAGGGATTGGGGATGACATTTGGAATTGTTGTAGCAATCGAGATGACAAAGCTGCAAAGATTTATCGAGTCTTGAAACAAAAGAAATTTGTTCTGCTGATGGACGATATATGGGAGAGAATGGACTTGAAAATGGTAGGAGTGCCACATCCAAAGGACACTAATTTTCAATCCAAAGTGTTATTCACAACACGGTCTGAGGATGTGTGTGCAAAAATGCAAGCTCAAAGAAAATTCAAAGTAGAAATTTTGACGGAGAAAGAAGCATTAGAGTTATTCCAGATGAAAGTTGGTGAGGAAACTCTAAAGTCACACCCTAACATTCCAAAGCTAGCAGAGGAGATGGCTGCAGAATGTAAAGGGCTGCCACTTGCACTGATTGTGGTAGGAAGTGCCATGGCTGGTGTGAAGAGCTTAGAAGCATGGGAACGCTCAAAACATAACCTAACGAGTTCTTCATGGACAGCTTCAGATTTAGAGACAAAGGTGTTCTCTATCCTCAAGTTTAGCTATGACCAGTTACCGGATGAGGCGCACAAAAGTTGTTTCTTGTATTGTGCATTATACCCAGAAGACTATGAGATTCATGTTCTTGGTCTCATTGATAAATGGATCGGGGAGGGATTTCTTTGTAAAGATATAACAAAAAGTGTACGAGATATGCGTGATGATGGTGAGTCCATAATTGTAAAGTTGAAGCTTTCGTGCTTGTTAGAGAGCGTTGAAGATGATGTTTTTATGAGTCGTACAATTAAAATGCACGATATGATACGAGACATGGCTTTATGGTTGGCGTGTGATCAAGATAAAAACAAAAAAAAGGTTCTAGTACAAGGAGATGCATTAGCAGTGTCCGAAGATGACGTTGAAAGATGGAAAATTGTTGAGAGGGTTTCAATTAGAGATGTCGGTGAATCGCATGTACCATCCGTGGCTTGTCCAAATCTCATAACATTTTTGAAAAGCTGTGAAGAGATAAATGGTTTGCAAAATATTCAATACATGAGTAGATTAAAAGTCTTGGAACTAAATGTCGCTGGAAGATTAATTCTACCTGTAGAAATTGGTGGTTTAGTTCTTTTGGAATATCTTTTTTTGAAGGGAGAAATGGTTGCTCTCGAGTTTCCCATTGAATTGAAGAACTTGAAAAATTTAAAGGTTTTTCTTTTGCTTGTAGAAGGTGGTGATCTTGCAAATATTCCGTTGGAAGTGATTTCAAGTCTTCGACAGTTAAGAGTGTTGAGATTTTTCACCGCCGGTGTTCTTGAAAAGAGTGAAGAAGAGAGGGAATTTCTAGAGGAGCTGGAGTCTTTCCCAAACTTAGAGGAACTACGGATAAAAATAAAAACTGAGAATGGCCTCAACAAATTATTTGAGTCAGCCAAGTTGCAAAGTTGTGTATGCGTCCTTTCTCTTGAAGACGTGGACACCCTAATTCACATGCCATCATTATTAGCATCCATGTCAAAAATGAAGCACCTGCAGCAAATTCATTTCTCGAGGTTGAATAATGTGGAAGATTCTTCTGTTTTTGACGCATGCCGTCTAACTATGCTTCGAGACGTTATGATCTATGAATGCCATTCAATAATTCATTTGACATGGCTCAAGTATGCTCCACTCCTTCAAAAACTTTATATTGACGATTGTGACTTAATGGAAGAAGTGATAAAGGAAGGAACAAAAGATGACAAAGGTAGAGAGAATGTGGATTGTATATTCTCATCTCTTGTAGACCTGCATTTGGGCAATTTGCTAGAGCTTAAGAGCATCCATAGGACAGTCTTGTCTTTTCCTTCCCTAAGAACCATCAAAGTAGTTACATGTCAAAATCCGAAGAAGTTACCATTTGACTCCAACTCTGCCAAGGATAAGTTGAGGGGTATTAAAGGAGATCGAGTCTGGTGGGACAGTTTGGAATGGGATGACCCAGCCGCTAAGGACAAATTCCAGTCAAAATGTCAATTCATAGATTGGTGGTAACGAGTACTCCTTACTATCAGAGGTAAACACATTCTAATATTAATATTTAATCTTTTTGCTCTCGTATAATTATTATTTATAATTAATTAGATGGAGATCATTGCAGATTGGCTTGGTCATTGTGGACATGTGGGATGAACATCGGTTCTCGCGCGTTTGAGACTCCATAATTTTAATTAGCTTGGTACAATATCCGTCAATCTTAATTAACTAGCTTGTCTTGTTCATGTAAACTAGTTTGATTAATGATTTCACTCTTCGCTTTCTTAATTTTCATAACGCAGTTTAATGTTACTTCTTAGGGATATATAAAATAGTATATTGTTTTTGAAATCAAAATGTTGCCCCCAGTTTCATACTCTGTTTGCCACATGGCTCTGTCTTTTCACACTCTCTCTCTGTTTCAAAGATTGAAACCCCTATGAATACAAAATTATGGTCCCATTTCTGGTTATAGTTCTATAAATGCAAAGGAATAGAAAGAAAACAAGCATTACAAAATAGTGAGAAAGCGAGACTGTCTCTATATAATGAAATTTACATTTTCCTTTCTCTAATTTAGTTTAGAAAACATTTCAGATGGCCGTAATAACATTTTGTTCCCTGCCAAATAGGTGGATGTTTTATCCCTCACCTTTATAGATGACGTTAGAATTTAGAAGACGATTGTAACATCGAGATAAATTAAGGAATTAAATTGAAATTAAATTAAATTAAGGGATTAGTTAGAAAATTATAAGTAAATTTTATTTATTTATTTTAACTTGAAAATAGCAATACGATTAATAAAAGTTAGCCAACAAGATCATATGAAATCAAACCTACTTATGAAATATGCCCCCTTTATATCATTGTTCCAGTGTTGATCTCTTTTCACTATCATATAATTGTTCCGTAAATAATTGGCTTTATATAATTGTTGATTGAGGATCAGATTTCATGAGTTGACTCCTCCTCCTTTATGCTTCATGTCTCTTGTTTGAAACTCTGGTTAGGCTTTTAGCTTTTGTTCAAAACAAAAAGAAGCCTGTTAGTTATGGATTTAACCCTATTATATTTCAGTATTGCTGTACATATTGGAGAGGTCTGATGATTTATTTTATGATTTTCACGAGTTTACTTCTCCACTGGCTACACTGCATGAATCTCTTGTTTGAAGACTTTGTTCGATATTGAAATGAGCCAATCATTGGGAAAATCTGATAATTTACTTTCTGATTTGATAATTAAGGACCGAACATGGCATGCATCCTTAATCATTTGCTTGGTACAGTATTCTTGGATTTGGCTTGCCTGTTCTTGTAAACTTTGGTTAATTGTTACAGCATTGGGCTATCTATTTGGTCTTTTTTTTTTTGGGTGGTTTTAAGATTTTGAATATTGAACACTAATTTAGGAACTTGCAATCAGATTCAGTGCTCTTAACTGGGTTTCAATCTTGAAATTGCAGCGTTTGATTTGGATGCTAAATCTTTTTGTAATTAGCTGGCCTAAAATAGGATGTTACCTCAAGAAAAAACATTTGAAGTATAGAGAAACCTAAAGAATTTGAGGAAAAGTAGTGAACGTCAGGGGGACAACCTTACTGAAAGTTGCCTGCATAGTTCGTTGGGCTCTCCAAAATTTGAAGATCTAAACCCAAATCTTACTCATCAATTCATATTTGTTTGGAACCTATACTAAAGACTAAGATATGGTTCAACAAAGGCCCTTCAGTTTGAAGTTCTCAGTTCCAGTCAAATTGTTGTGATAGATTATATACAAACATCAATCTCAATATTTAAAATTCAGATAAAGTGTTTAAACTCAATTTATATGATTGTTGAATTGCATGAGCTCTTAAAGATATCTATAATCATTTTGTTGATTTCAACTTATGAACCAATTGTCGGAACTAGTCTCGCAAGGACAAGTTGCAAATACATAAACGAGTCAAAGTTATTAACAAAAAGATATACAGTTTTTACGTCATTGGAGATTAAATTTCACACCTAATTCACAAAATTAGCAAATTCATCACCAATACTTGACTAACTCTATCAAACAAAATAGCCTACAAGCAACTCTATGCTCATTAATTTGGGTAACTAATGCAAAGAGCAATGCAAGATCAACCAGCACAGTATAAGGCAGATACTGATGGCAGAACCATCTCGATATGTAAGAAGGAGTGATAAATTATGAAAGTAATTTAAAAAAAAGAAAAAGAAAAAAAGAACTTAAGTCTTCCACATTTTCCTTTTTCATTCCCAAATTTTGATAATATATTAATAGCTTGATGTACACAAAAATATATGTTAATTTTTTTATTTTTAAAATATGAAATCAAATTATAATGATTTTTATATTTTCAAAACAGTAAAAAAGTACCTATTTTATTATTTTTTTTCATTTTTTTATATTATCTATAATAATATACATTTTTAGACAAATGATATATAAATTTTAAGATCAATATTAGGATATGTAAGATAAATTAGAATATATCTAAAATTCTAGATCCAATAACTTGGAATTCCTCTTTGCCCTTTGTCTTCGACATTCTCCTTTTCCCTCTTCCAAATTTTCTCTGCCGTCCACTGTCGATCTGAGCAGTAGTAGCACCGTCGTCAACCTAAGCTCCTGTGGTGTCATTGTCCACCTGAAGTTGAGGCTTGGTTCATACAAGACAGAGATGAATTTTGGGATAAAACACATGAAAATTGTTTCTTGTATTGCGCGTTATACCCGGATGATTATGCAATTCTAGTCCTTCAACTCATTGATAAATGGATAGGGGAGGGATTTCTTGTTAAGGATTGGACAAAGAGCATATATGATATGTTTAGTTACAGAGAGTTTATGATTGAAAAGTTAAAAACTTGAAGTGGCTAACATAATCTATTTTTTTTATATAAGAACGTAATCTATTTTTTTTTTTTTGTACAATTAAAATGCATGATATGATTTGAGATATAGTATTGTGGTTACCGGGTTAGTATACATTTGTAGTCTTTTATATTATTCTCTTTCACATTATTATAGAAGATAATAATTTAGATAAAAACATTATTGTTTTTGTCAGTTTCTCTCTTAGTTTAATAAAAATATTTAGTTTAATGCATACAATTTAAAAGGAAATATATTACTTGTTTATTGTTGTTAGTATAATGTATTAATTAATTATGAGTTATAATAGATAATTAAACAATTTTTTTTGTGTGACTTTTAAATAGGTAAGTAGCATAAAATTTTAATTACGCTAAATTAGTTTTTTAGTTGCAACTTGCAAGTCTCCATGAATAATAAAAATCTTAGATTAGTTAGATACATTAAATTATCAAAGAGTTCTTTATAAATATATATATATATATATATATATATATATATATATATATATATATATTTAATAATTTATATGAAAATCTCTTATTAATCTAGAATAACTAATCTCAAGTAAAATTACCTTAAAAGTTACTTACATTATGAAGCTAGAGTTTCTAACTTACAAGCATAAATGGATGGGACCTGGGATTAAACTCTGAATGGAGAGAGCAACATGTTTACAGCGAAGGACATAAGCAAATATATATCAATTATGTTCCACGTTAATCTGATCTTTTATCTTATGTTTTGGAAACGTCACAAAATGGAAGAGTATCCTGTGTTTTATCTGAAAGGTTCTTTTGATCCTTCAAGGCCAGAAGTTTGCATGAAGTTTGAAAACAGGAAGGAAAGGGCTACCATGCTCGAGGAGAATTCTGTAAAAGTTCTATTTTGGTATTAACAGGCGAAATGATAGTTTTGATATCAGTACATGTAGCTCTTTTCCTCAGTTTCAACATGTATTTGCTCCCGCCAGGGGAGGGGGTTTGTTCTCTAGCCATTCTTTCTATTTCCTTACTTAAAGAAAAAAATTTATAATAATAAATTAATAATTTAATCTATAAAAAATTATTTTTTTGCTAATTTGGTCTTTTCAAAAATAAAGTTTTTTAATTAGTTCGTAATATATTATTCCCTCTCAATTTAATTGTTTAAAAATAAGACTTTTCAATTTAGTCTATTTCAAGAAAATTTTTACCTTTTTAATGTGCACATTGTTTAGGGTTGAATATACTTAGCTAAATTCATATCATTATTTAACAATCATATGAGATTTTTGCTTTTTTCTAGCAAAGAGACCATTATAATTGAGAGAAAATCTTTTAGGGACATTAAATTAAGAGGCTTTATGTCACGACCCAATTTCTAGGGCATGACCGGCGCATAGGCTAAACTAATCTGAAGATTTAGTTAGCCTAGCAAGCCTTACAAAATCTACAATCAACTATTACATCATTAGAGGCTACCGAAAATTCAGCAGCACCTCCCCTAAAAATTGGACATCCCAACCTGAAAAAAAACTTTAAACCAGCACCAGCACCAGCACCAGCAATAACAAATTTCATATAACCCAAAATGTCTAGTTAGGAAGCAAAGACAATATTTACACATTATAAGTGATCATACAATTCCAAAATTTCTTTTCTACACCTAAATGCCACCACATCATGGAGTCTGATACAATTTCACAAAAATTAAACACCTACTCTAAGGGTCTGGTAGCTCTCAAGCTCCCAGATCACTTCACTCCTTAACTTGTTGGTCTGAAAAATAATGAAAGAAGAGGGATAAGCCTACCACTGGCTTAGTGAGTGTATAAACAATAAAATGCACACAGATATTAAAAAAAAATGATCATCGAATAATTTTGGCAATAAAATTATTAGATGAGATGAAGAACAATTATTTAAATAAGAAGAAACTTTTAGATAAATCTATATTTTCTAAATATAAAAAAAATATTATAAGAATTGGTATCATAGAAAGGAACCAAATCATCAAACCACATCATCATATATCATGGCGTTTCTTTGAATTCATCCCATCTTATCACTTTCACAATATATCTAATATCTCAGATTGCAGCACTGGATACATCACATCACAGTGCCATCACAGTTCACAATTTATTCTAGGTGCACCTAGGCCGTTATCTCCGCTAACGGCTACGGGATCCTAACTAGATTCCCATTCATTATATAAAATAAAAAAAATAATTAAAATAAAATTCCTTCAAATGGAATTTAGCTATCAAAAATAAATAAGGAAATCAAGAAGTAAATAAATAATTTAATACAGCAAGTTAACCTTCAATAAAATCTTTATAACATATGAAACCACAAGACAACATAAAATACTCTCCTCATAAATAAACATATACCCACCACCACTTTCTTTTCATCCAATTCCTTTTTTTTTTTTGCGTTCCACAAAAATATATCACGCCACATTTCAACTATCAATTTGTGTTGATAAATTTATTAAATCATCATAAGAATATATATATATATATATATATATATATATATATATCCCATTTGAGGTCTTAAAAACACCGATTTACTTCTCCAAGGGATAGAGCCCATAAATCACATAATTAAAAATTTCACCATAGAAAATATAAAATGGAATGAAGTAGGTATACCACTCCATTATTTACACACTCACCAATTGGGACTAATAGTATAAGTCCCTATTCCCTATTGTTTAATGCTGAAAGTCTCAGTTGAATGAGTTTCCCTGGTATCACCTAAAATTATAACCAACATAAATTAATTATATTAACCACTCCAATAAATATCCATAATTATTTATATAATCTAATATACTCCCTACAACATAAATCCCTAAATTCTTATATACATTTCTATCATAAATATTAACCCTAAATTTGAGATTTTTCAATCTAAGCTCCCATAACTCTAATTAAATTTAAAACTTACTTCAGAATATATGATAATTAGAGATAAGAGTGTCAATTTATTATTTTAAAGATTAAATAGTGAAACTCCTTTCAAATTTTTAGCCACGGCAATCACATATGAAAAAGAAAGAATCAGAAATTTTAGGAAAGAAATTGAATGAAAAAAATGAGGAACAAGAAGGGGAGGGAACCATTAGCACAAGAGAGAAAATAAACCCACACCATTTGCTTTCTTTCTTCTTCCACTTCCTCTCTCTCTCTCTCTCTTGTTCGTGGTGGTTCATAGACAGCCAAAGTAGAGAACTTACCGATGATTAAAGCTAATCGGAGTTTGCTGGAGTTTATTGCGTGATGGGTGCGGATCCACCATTGTAGCATCGAAGGAAGAATGGAAGAAATGAAAAAAAAACGGAAACAAAGAAGCTTACAAAGGACGCTGGAAATGGTTGCTTTCGGGAGAGAGAAAAGCTGAAGGAAGAAAAGCACGTTGGTCAACGAAGAAAAGGGAGAGAGAGTGTATTTAAGAAATATTAAACTATCTTTGGTTTATATTGCATTTTTGCCCCCAACAAGTCTAATATGTTTAATTGAGATTAAAAATAATTGGAAAAGTCCCTTTAAAATTTTTATATACTCCAAAATAAATTCAAAAAAATTATTTAGTTTTTTTTAGTTTTTTTTATATAACCAAATATATATTATTTATTTATTTATTTATTTTTATGATATATATATATATTTAGGTATTACACTTTATTTTTTAATGACTAAATTAAAAAAAGTAATCTTTTAAAGACTAAATCATTAATTTATTCTAAAAAAATGATGAATTTGATCTTAATTTTCTTTTAAAAAAATTAAGTTTTAGATCTATTGTATGTTCCTAAAATAGATTATAGTGTTTCATCTCATCGTAAAATGAAGCTCAAAGAATAGGAGTAGGAACAGACAGTTTGCAAATAACTTGCAAGATGAATTGTTTGTTAAGCAGAAACTTTAGGTTGTTTGGATTGCTATGCTAAGGAACAAATTCACATTGTGATAATTCTATTTTCTTTTGATTTGTTGTTTGGATTGTAGTAATATTTTTGTCAACGTTATGTATCAACCGACAATGCGAAACTAACATTAACTTTTAGCTTTTGAGCGAGATTATTGAGTTATTGGTGTGCATGCATCTTATTATAAAACCCTTGTCTTAAAAGTTTCAGAACAATATATTGAACATTTTCCTACTGATGCAAGTTACGTTGCTTGGTGGATTATGGAAAACCGACGAGAGTAATTTGACTGTTCAAAAGCTGCCTTTCATAGAGTAATTCCATTTACAGTTGCGTTAAATTTCATGTTTATTCATGCAACTAATAAGTTAAACTTTGACGTTCAAAGAAGGAAGAAATCATTGTCAAACAATGAAGGATAAAAGAAACAATCTCTCAGAATTCTCATTGGTTCTGTTGGATCTAAGAGTAACAAGGTGGATTACATTAAATGTCTTCTAAATTTGTTGGCACAACATTCCACTCTGTCAAAGTTAGTTTTGCGGACTCCAGCAGCAACACGCGTTGCCTCACTTTACTCTGCTGCAGATGTTTATGTCAAACTCTTAGGTAGCCCATATTTAATTTTTTTTTTGTGGCAGGGAAGATTCTTATGCACATAATTATAATGACATGAGTACATACACATATATAAAACTATAAGGGTTACATTTGCTGCAGCTGCCGGCCAGTATTAAAGTGTGCTTATGTTTATGAATCTGAGTAAAATCTAACGTACATGTAGTCCAAAACAAAAATATTGTAACGGAAAAATTACTTTGTTAATGTTGGAATTAGTTATGATGTTATTATAGGTTATTTGTTGACATATAGTTGAATTGCGCATTTTATTTTTCAAAATTGGAGTTTGGAATCTATCACATTATTTTGAAGTTCTTAGCATATTTTATTTCTAAAGTATCTCACTTGACTGGTGGCTCTTGAATTTTATTATAATATAATTAAATGTTGACTTAATTTAACCAATTTTTCCTTTTAATGAAAAGGCTAGGCTTAATGTAAATTATAAATGACTATACGACATAAATAAGAATTTTGAAGTCTTTTTTATTAACTTACAAGAGATGTATATCAACCACAGTACAAATTTTACATTGAATAGTCACAATCTTTTTTCCTCAACCTAAAGATCATTCTGCTTAGTGACTTATTTATTTAATTGTTCTTAAAAATCATATAAAGGAGGTCCTCACTTCATAGCTTAGAAGGAAAAAGGTGCCACTTCTCTTAGGGTACTATTCAGCTACAAAATTTATCTAACAATTTACCAGATATATGCCCAATGATTACCCTGCCCCTCATTTTGATATGGCTCTGACATTTCTTACTTCATTTTTCTTTGGCTTTATTTATTATTCTGTTTATTGGACGTCAAGGAAAAACAGTATTGCTTTGCATTTTTATAACTTGACAGAATTGCAAAAACTTAATTGGCGCAATATATGAATTTCGAAATGTAAAACTAATTGTCCCAAGGTGTTACGATAAGCAGAGAGAAGAGAGTTTGAATAGAAGAAGCAGGATGAGAGAATGGAATTCTTATTCATCACCATCTGAAGATACAAACATGATATTTATAACGTGAGGTGAGGGTTAGAGAGTTATAAGTGAAATTATATTCTGTTATAACTATTTAAACTTCTCTAACACAAGGCTGTCCTTACCTTTTACCTTTTTTTTTTTTTTGGGTCTCAATACTTATAAATAGCCCATATGGAAAGGTTTATTATGTATCATAACGTGAAACTAAATTTCTTTGTTAATCTTATCATAATGATAATTGTTCTACAAGGAAGGTGCAGAGGATGTACCTGAAGAAACAACTTCTACAAAACTCTCTTATTCTTTGATTGGATTAAAATTACGTGATTCTGTTCTTTGAGAATTGTTAAACTGAAAGTTTTATTCTTATGCCAAATTTATTAAAAATAATAATTTATTTATTTTAGTTTTTTCAAAAATTAATTTTTTTGTCTAATTTTAAAAATTAAAACTCGTGAAAGACTCTTATCAACTTCAAAATCTTAAAAGATAAAAAAAAAATTTATCAAATAATCATTGTAATTAAATATGAAAATGATGAAGTTAGATGTGTTATATTGTGATAAAAACAACCAAAGACTAATTAGATTACGGATGAAACTCGAAATGATTAAGAAATAATATCATCGTCAGAACCTCTAATCAAGTTTGTGAGCATGCAATTGTAGGAAATATCTACCAAAAAATTCAATCGTAGCATTAATATGCACTTTTTGAGCGACGTTTTAGGAGTGCTTGGAGGTATGATATGTTACTCACTAGCTTGGTGTAGTCGTTTCTGATACTATCCCTTGCAGCTGTTTCCCCTTCACCCAAAAAAAGAAATGGGGCCCACGTTGGAAAATGGGTAAAAGGCATAGCTGTATCACACTCCAGCATAAAGGTGGATCTAAGCATCAGGTCTGCGACAACTTTACTCTCGCTTCAGTCTTCCTCGAGGTCTCAGATCCATTCACCGTCAATATGGGATGTTACCAAGTGTTTGTGGGGTTGCCCCAAACAACGAGCTGATTATATTTATCACATGAAAGACAATCTTCGATCACTGGAAGATAAATGGAAAAATGGAACAAGCTTCAAGACATGAACAAAGATCACATCAACTCAATAGCTGGCTGCAATAAATTGAAGGCACTCAACAGGTACTGCGCATTGTATCTATTCTTTTTTTTTTTTTTTAATTCTTCCTAAGTTCGGTTCTCTTCATGAATTTGATAAATTACTAAATTAAGCATGTTGTTGTTCATTATTAAATTTTCGAAGTTCAATACTTTTTCTAAACTAAAGAAAGGAATCATTGTTTCAAATCCTTTAAATTGTGTCAAGGCAACTCATATGAATGGCAGTCTCGTGTAAGAGGTAAGCACTATCAATTATTCAGTGTATAGGGTCTTTCATTTTGAACACACACACAGAGAATGAAAAATATTTATAAAACTGCTCTAACTTTTCCTTGTTGTTGTGTGCTTTTGGATGACTGCAAACGTAGCATTGTTTGAACGATAAGTGAGAGGGATGGATCAATTGGGGGGAATAATATGGGATGTTACAAAGTATTTGTGTGGTTGCGCCGAGGAACAAGCTGTTTATGTTTATGATTTGGAAGAGAATCTTAAGTCGTTGGAAGAAAAATGGGAAGGCCTTCTAAGCATGAAAGAAGATGTCAAGAGAACAGTTGATGACGCTGAGAGCACAGGAGAGATGCAAAGGACAAACGAAGTCAATAGATGGATGAACCAAGTTGACGCCCTTCAAGAGGTAATGTGAATCGAATCTCGTCTTAATTGCCTTTTTATTATTGTTGGGGGACAATTATTACTCCTGTGGTTTTAAATCAAAGTATTTCCACCTGTGGGTGTGTGTCTATATATATATATATAACTACTGGTTCTCATGCCACTTGCCCAAAAAAAAAAATTCTTTTTAACCATAGTTAAAAGAAAACCCGAGGCACGCTAACAATTAATTTTAGCATTACTAGCGGGCCTATATCTTTGCCAAAGTTCTTCAAAGGTTTAATTCAACATTAGTTTCTGGTGTTTCACTCATGGTTTTTATTTATAGCACTTTATTCTTTGCACTTATGTTTCTAAAGTTTTAAATTGTTTCCAATTTAGTCCTTGTTAATACAATGGATAATTAAAATCCCTACTTATAATAGAACTCTTATTTGGCACAACCTAAACATATGTGTGTTTTTACCCATATTATCACCACCTTCAAGCTCTGACTTTTCATACAATTACCACCTCTATCTTCTCTCGTGCCAATACAAAAAATCAGTTTTGTCATTCGAATTAGCATAACTCATGAAAGAATATATGTTCTCTCATCCAATAGAGCTTAAAATCAATCACAACAACACATAAACACATCAAAACATCCCACGGAGAATATGAAATTTGACAAGGAAGATGGAGAAGGGAATTGGAAAAAAGTTAGTCGTTAAGAATTGTCAAAATCATTTAAAATAGACGTCACATGGCATCAAACTTGGAGATAAAGTGTGAAAAATAAAAAAACACATAAGCTTCATCTAGTGTTAGATAAAGGTTTAACCACGTGTGCATATTTCTAACAACAATATACCAAATATGATAACAAGGATCACATGAAAACGATTTGAAATTTTAGAAAATTGATATAAAGAAATATAGTGTAAGAGCTAAATTGAAAATTCACAAAAATATAAGTATTAAATGTAAAATACACATTGTCATGTGGAGTTTGATGTAGTGCCAAATAGGATGTCAATTTGACATTTCAGCACTTCATATGACAGTTTCATGATCATCAATGTCAAAGACCAATGAAAATGTTTTAAAATTTTAAAGACGCAATTGAAAAAAAAATATGGGGACCAACTTGAAATTAAATGAAATTATAGAGACTGTATGTTTAATTAAACCTTCTTTAAAATTATTTGTCTCACATTAACTTTTCTTTTATAGTAGGATGCTGAAGACTCAAAGTGATTTAGCAAAAGCTTTCCAATCATAAAACTTAAGTTTAACTATATATCATTAAAAAATAAATTAAAATCTTAACCAATGGCATTACGTTTCATTCTTATTTGGCAAAAAACAAAAATTATGTTGCATTCATATATACTAAAAGATATTTGCGTCACTATACTAACATACGAAGTTTTTCTTGTTCTTGTTAATCTAATACACAACAAAATTAGTATATAAATGGAAGATCTTATCACGTGCACATCGAAACTTGATTGTAAAGTATGCTTACCACGTGGTACCCCACAAATAAAAAACAAGAAAATTGTGGAGCTAATTAATAATCTTACATTCTGACAGGCTATGAAAGATATTGAAAAAGAAGCCCAAGAAATTCAAAACAAATGCCTAAGTAAATGTTGTCCAAAAAATTGCATGTCAAGCTACATGTTAGGAAAGAATGTTGTTAAGAATCTCAAGAATGTGGATAAACTAGCAACTGCGGGGAAAAGATTTGTTAAGGATATTAAAATTGCTCACAACCTACCACCCAGGGCAATTGAGATACCTCTTGATGAGACTGGGGGGTTAGATTTAATGTTTGATAAGGTATGGAATAGTATTGAAGCAGAGAATGTTGGCGTCATTGGTTTATATGGGATGGGCGGGGTGGGAAAGACCACCTTGTTGAAGAAAATTAACAATGAACTTGGGAAGAGTAGGCCGGATTTTGATGTTGTGATGTGGGTGGTGGTATCCAAAGAGCCTAACTTGGATAGTATTATGGACAGCATCAGAAAAAGGGTAGGGATTGAAGACAACATTTGGAATGGTTGTAACAATCGAGATGAAAAAGTCTTAAAGATTTTCCCAGTCTTGAGACGAAAGAAGTTTGTTCTGTTATTGGATGATGTATGGAAGGGATTGGACTTGAACACGGTGGGAGTACCGCATCCAAAGGACACTAATTTTCAATCCAAAGTGTTAATCACAACACGGTCTAAGGATGTGTGTGCAAAAATGGAAGCTCAAAGCATTTTCGAAGTTGGAATTTTAACAGAGGAAAAAGCATTAGAGTTATTCCGAATGAAAGTTGGTGAGGAAACTCTAAAGTCGCACCCTGACATTCCAAAGCTTGCAGAGGAGATGGCTGCAGAATGTAAAGGGCTGCCACTTGCACTGACTGTGGTAGGAAGTGCTATGGCTGGCGTGAAGAGCATAGAAGCATGGGAAAGCTCAAAAGATAACTTAATGAGTTCTTCTTCGTGGACAGCTTTAGATTTGGAAAGGAATGTGTTCCCTACCCTCAAGTTTAGCTATGACCAATTACCAGATGAGAGACACAAAAATTGTTTCTTGTATTGTGCATTATACCCAGCCAACCATAACATTGGTGTTCCCTATCTCATTGAGCAATGGATAGGGGAGGGATTTCTTTGTAGAGATATGACAAAAAGTGTACGAGCTATGCGTAGACATGGTGAGTCTGTGATTGAAAAGTTAAAGCTTTCATGCTTGTTAGAGAGTGTTGAAGATGATTTTTTGATAAGACGTTCAGTTAAGATGCATGATATGATCCGAGAAATGGCACTATGGTTAGCGTGTGATCAAGATAAAAACCAAAAAAGGGTTCTAGTACAAGAAGATGCATTAGTAGTGTCCCACGATGATGTTGAAAGATGGAAAATTGTTGAGAGGGTCTCAATTAGACAATGTGATGAATCGCGTGTACCATCCGTGGCTTGTCCAAATCTCATCACATTTTTGAATAGCTGTGATAAGATAAATGGTTTGCAAAATATTCATTACATGAGCAGATTAAAAGTCTTGGAACTATATACCACTGGAAAATTAATTCTGCCTGTAGAAATTGGTCTTTTAGTTCTTTTGGAATATCTTTCTTTGTCAGGAAAAATGGTTGCTTCTGAGTTTCCCATTGAATTGAAGAACTTGAAAAATTTAAAGGTTTTTATTTTGACTATAAAAGGTGGTGATCTTGCAAATATTCCGTTGGAAGTGATATCAAGTCTTCGACAGTTAAGGGTGTTGAGTTTTTTAACCTATTATGTTCTTGAAAAGAGCAAAGAAGAGAGGGAATTTCTAGAAGAGTTGGAGTCCTTGCCAAAATTAGAGGAACTATGGATAGAAATAAAAACTGAAAATGGCCTCAACAAATTACTTGAGTCGGCCAAGTTACAGAGTTGCATATGTCGCCTTCGTCTTCAAGACATGGACACCCTAATTAACATGCCATTATTATTGGCATCCATGTCAAAAATGGAGCACCTGCAGCAAATTGCTTTCTCATCGTTGAATAATGTGGAAGATTCTTTTATTTTTGACGCATGCCCTCTAACTAAGCTTCGAGAAGTGATTATTTCTGATTGCAGTTCAATAATTCATGTGACATGGCTCAAATATGCTCCACTCCTTCAACAACTTCAAATTGAAGATTGTGAGTCATTGGAAGAAGTGATAAAGGAAGGAACAAAAGATGACAAAAGTACAGAGGATGTGGATTGCATATTCTCATCTCTTGTAGAGTTGACTTTGCGGAATTTGCCAAAGCTGAAGAGCATCCATAAGACAGTCTTGTCTTTTCCTTCCCTAAGATCCATCCAAATAAGGAATTGTAGAAATTTGAAGAAGTTACCATTTGATTTCTACTCTGCTAGTGGTATATGCTGTGGTGTGGGAGCAAGTCCAGTCTGGTGGAATAGTTTGGAATGGGATGAGCCAGCCGCTAAGGACAAATTCCTGTTAAATGAAACAGGTTGCATAATTGCTTAATCTTTTTGCTGTCAGAGGTAAACACATTCTAATATTAATATTTAATATTTTTGCTCTTGTATAACTGTTTCTTATAATTATTTAGCTGCAGATCATTGCAGATTGGCTTGGTCATTGTGGAAATGTGGGATGAGCAGTGGTTCTCGCGCGTTTTAGACTCCATAATTTTAATTAGCTGGGTAAAATATCCTCTAATTTTAATTGGCTAGCTTGCCTTTCTCATGTAAACTAGTTTGATTAATGATATCACCCTTGGCTTTGATAATTTTCATGATGCAATTTGATGTTACTTCTTTGGGATATATAAAATAGTATATTGTTTTTGAAATCAAAATGTTGCACCGGTTCCATACTCTGTTTGCCTCATTGTTGTGTCTTTTCATACTTTGTCTCTGTTTCAAAGATTGAAACCCCTGCGAATACAAAGTTATGTCCTCATTTCTGGCTGTAGTTCTATAAATGCAAAGGAATTAGAAGAAAACAAGATCATATGAAATGAGACCTATTTATGAAATATGCCCCCTTTATATCATTGTTCCAGTGTTTAATACTTGATCTCTTTTCACTGTCAATAAGATTGGTCCGTAGCTAATTGGCTTTATATAATTTGCAGATAGGCTTGTTGTTTGAGGATCGGATTTCAAGGGTTGACTTCTCCTCTATCTTTCATGTCTCTTGTTTGAAAACTCTTGTTGGGCTTTTAGCTTTTGTTCAAAATAAAAAGAAGCCCATTAGTTATGGATTTCACCTTATTATATTTTAGTATTGCTGCGCTTATTGGAAAGATCTGATGATTTATTTTATGATTTTCATGAGTTTACTTCTCCACTGGCTACGCTGCATGAATCTCTTGTTTGAAGACTTTGTTCAATATTAAAATAAGCCAATCATGGGGAAAATCTGATAACTTACTTTATGATTTGATAATTAAGGACCGAGCATGGGATGCATCCTTAATCATTTGCTTGGTACAATATAGATGGATAGATATGTAAATTCAACTATGGGGATTAGTATATACATCACAATGGAGACTATAAACGTATGAGAACAAGCTCAAGAGAAGTTTGTCATACACTGTGCAAGAAAAGAAGGGTATTGGCTGAAATTGATAAGGCAAAATTAAGTAATGCACCTTCTCAAAGGGATTCGCTGGCTTGGATGGTCGATCCTTTTGGCTTGCCTGATCATGTGAGCTTTGATGAATTGTTACACCCTTCTCTTTGATAAAAGAGAGCGTCTATCTATTTGTTTTTTTTCCTTTTTTCGGGTGGTTTTAAGACTTTGAATATTGAGCACCAATTTAGGAACTTGCAATCAGATTCAGTGCTTTTAACTGGGTTTCATTCTTGAAATTGCAGCGTTTGATTTAGATGCTAAATCTTTTTGTAACTAGAGGGCCTAAAATTGGATGTTACCTCAAGAAAAAAATATTTGAAGTATAGAGAAACCTAAAGAATTTGAGGAAAAGTAGTGTGTAATAACCCAAATTAAAATAATAATAATAAAATAAATAATTAAATTAAACAAATTTATTTTTTTATATAAATGTTATGTTTAGGAAATCTTAGGATAAGTATAGTACTTTAAAATTATTTTAAGGAGTTATTTTGAAATCTATTTTTATACCCATTGGGACATTTCTATGTCCTACAATTTTAAAATAGATAAATATGAAAACTCTAAATAATTATAGGGTCTTAATTTTCACATTTAGGCATGTAAGAATAATCTTCCATTAGTTTTAAACAAATTACAAAACAAAACCTTAGGTGCCTTTTTGTAATTTCTCCTTTTCCCTTTTTATAATATACTTTTCTTCTTTATAACCTCTCATTTGATGCAGAGCCTCCTCCCTGCCCCCCAATTCTTCTTTTCTCTTTTTTCGAAAAAGCTTCTCCTTCTTTCCTGTAGGGTCCCATTAACGTAGCTCCATTCTCCTCTCCTTCTTCTTCCATTTCCTTTTTTTTTCTTCTTTGTTCTTGTGCTTACTGATTGTTCTTCCCTTTAAGACGCTGCTACCATCATCTTGTTTCGGTGGCTAAGGATTGAGTGGTTGTGGCTAGTAGGTGAAAGAAGACACGTTGTGGTGAGCTCCATTAAAGCTTAAAATTCGTTCTTCTTCTTCTCATATAGTTAGGCTAGTTTTCTCCTTGACTTTAGCTTTTATTTTTGCTTCATTTTCATGCCAATGGTGATTCAAATTTTAATGGCAGCTTCCTTTCTCCTTTTGGCCGTGGAAGGAGTTCTCAAATTGGGGTTTTTTGATTTAAACCATTAAGGTATGAATTGATGCTTCCTATACGTTCATTTAAGTTCCTTAAGATATATTTTAAACTCAAATTAAACTTTAGAAGCTTAAATTGGATTGTGGAAATTAATTTGTAAAATCTAAAACCTGGGGTTAATAGTAACATTAGGAAATTTAAACTATAATTATGGGTTTAGGTGTTAGAGGGTGAAATTAGTTATATTGAGCATATTAGAAACTAATGGAGTAATTTAGAGTGATGTTTTATGTTCAATATAATTATAGGTGATATTGGAACTACTCTTTCAATTGGAGATTCATTCGAATTTTAGGAAATTTAGGCCTCTACTATTAGCCTCCACAGGTGAGTGTATAGATAGCAAAATAGTAGTCTCTTTTATTTTATGTTTACTTATTATTAGCCCAAACTTTACATTTTCTGAGTTGTCAGATCTGTGTTATCGGGGAAACAAATATTATGTTTTAAACTTTATGTGGATCCAAATATACATGTCAATATATATATATATATATATAAAGGGGGGGAGAGACCGAAGAAAAAGGGGAAAGCTTGGTGAAGAAGAAGAACAGAGAGAGGCACGGGCCTTCTGGCTTGATTTCGAGTTGGAGAGTGGATGAAAACCTGAGAGTGAGAGGCTTGGGGATTTTTCGGATTGAACGAAAGAGCAGAGAGGCCGAGGGAGGTTCAGGCCGAGAGTAAAAACATGAAGGTGAGAGAGAGAGACACAAGGTTCAGATGTAGGGAAGAGAGGAGATTAAGAAGGAGAGAGCTTGCTTTATGAGACTCTTGGAGATGAAGTCTTCGGGAGGAATCAGCATCTGAAACCATTTCTGTGTTCAATCGAAAAGTTTAGATGTATTCCTCTTAGGTTCTGTTTCCAGAAGGTATATTTCTTCCATACTCTTTCTTCACTTGTTAGCTCATATATTATTTGCCCTTAGTTTCTATGTTGGCTGAGAATCATTCTGGGTCAGAGTAGGGATTTGGACCTACAAATTGAATAAGACTTTTTTGAGAATGTTCCTCTGTTTAATACGGTTATTGAGATTCGTAGTTTTCTTGGGTTAGCGGGATACTACTTCAAATTTAAAGATTTCTCTAAGTTTGCAGCTCCTTTAACAAGACTGACAAGGAAGGGAGTGAAATTTTAGTGGTCAGATTCATGCGAACAGAGTTTTCAACAATTAAAAGATTGTTTAACCTTTGCACCTGTGCTAACTCTTCCATCTGGAACTGGTGGTTATACAGTATATTGTGACGCATCAAGAGTAGGCCTGGGTTGTGTACTAATGCAGTATGGGAAGGTGATAGCCTATGCGTCTAGGCAACTTAAGAAGCATAAACAGAATTACCCCACTCATGATTTAGAGATGGTTGCAGTCATATTTGCGTTAAAGATTTAGAGGCATTACCTATATGGTGAGACTTGCAAAATTTACACCGATCACAAGAGTCTTAAGTATATTTTTCAACAGCGAGATTTGAACTTAACACCGATCATTAGAACTCTTGAAAGACTATGACTGTAACATCTTATATCACCCTGGCAAGGCTAATGTAGTGGCTGATGCCTTGAGTAGAAAATCTATGAGTTGTTTGGCTCACATGGTAGATAGAATCAAGGCCATGCAAGAACAAGATGCTCAATTAAGAAAGATTATGGAAGCAGTTCATGAAAGGAAGTTACAAGAGTTCACAATAGATTATGAAGGAGTCTTGAGATGTGGTCATAGATTGTGCATGTTAAATGTGGAAGATTTGCAAAGAAAAATCTTAGAAGAAGCTCATCCCTCAACTTACATGCTTCACCCAGGTTCCAATAAGATGTACCAAGATTTGAAAGAGTTGTATTAGTGGAAGGGAATGAAGAGAGACGTGGTAGAGTTTGTCTCTAAGTGTTTAGTGTGCCAGCAAGTAAAGGCTAAACACCAAAAGCCTGCAGGTATGTTGCAACAAATTAAAATACCAGAATGGAAGTGGGAGAGAATCACTATGGATTTTGTGACTGGTTTGCCAAAGACCCTTAAAGGTTATGAGTCAGTGTGGGTGATTGTAGACCGATTAACTAAATTTGCGCACTTTTTACTTGTGAAGACTACTTATACCGTGGTTCAATATGCTAAACTTTACCTAGATGAAATTGTTGCTCTTCATGGAGTACCTGTGTCTATCATTTCAGATCGTGGGCCGCAATTTACAGCTAAATTTTGGAAGTCATTTCAAGAAGCATTAGGGACTCGTCTAGATCTTAGTACTACCTTTCATCCTCAGACCGATGGACAGTCCGAACGCACAATACAAATATTAGAAGATATGCTTCGTACGTGTGTTTTGGATCTTGGTAGTAGCTGGGATAAATACTTGCCTTTGATGGAATTTGCATATAATAATAGCTATCAATCTAGTATTCAGATGGCGCCTTTTAAAGCATTATATGGAAGGCGTTATAGGTCACCAATTTGTTGGTTTGAAATGGGTGAGTCTAAACTTTTGGGCCCAGATCTCATTCAAGAGTCAGTGGCCAAAGTGTAATTGATTCGTGAAAGGTTGTTGACTGCCCAAACTAGACAGAAGTCCTATGCCGATCATAGGAGACGTGAGTTAGAGTTTAGTGTTGGTGACCTTGTGTTTTTACGAGCATCGCCTATGAAAGTGTTTTACAATTTGGAAAGAAAGGGAAGTTGAGTCCTAGGTACATTGGCCCTTTTGAGATACTTGAGAGAGTGGGAGCTGTAGCCTACCGTTTGGCTCTTCCACCAAATCTTGCAAGTGTTCATCCTGTCTTCCATGTGTTTATGCTTCGAAAATACTTGGCCGACCCTTCTCATGTGCTTCAACCACAGACCATAGAATTGGATGAGCAGCTCTCTTATGAAGAGCAACCTGTGGCTATAATTGATAGACAGATCAAGAGATTGAGGAATAAGGATATAACATCAGTAAAAGTGGTATGGCAGAAGCATTCCAAAGAAGAAGCAACTTGGGAAGTTGAGGAAGCTATGCGTGAGAAATATCCCCATCTTTTTGAGACCTCTTAGGTAAGAGGCTTGTTAAAATTTAGGGACCGAATTTTCTAAGGGGGAAAGAATGTAATAACCCAAATTAAAATAATAATAATAAAATAAATAATTAAATTAAACAAATTTATTTTTTTATATAAATGTTATGTTTAGGAAATCTTAAGATAATTATAGTACTTTAAAATTATCTTAAGGAGTTATTTTGAAATCTATTTTATACCCATTGGGACATTTCTATGTCCCACAATTTTAAAATAGATAAATATGAAAACTCTAAATAATTATAGGGTCCTAATTTTCACATTTAGGCATGTAAGAATAATCTTCCATTAGTTTTAAACAAATTACAAAACAAAACCTTAGATTTCGTTTTGCAATTTCTCCTTTTCCCTTTTTATAATATACTTTCCTTCCTTATAACCCCTTATCTGACACAGAGCCTCCTCTCCCCCCCCCCAAATTCTTCTTTTCTCTTTCTTCGAAAAAGCTTCTCCTCCTTTCCTGTAGGGTCCCATTCATGCAACTCCATTCTCCTATCCTTCTTCTTCCATTTCCTTTCTGTTTCTTCTTTGTTCTTGTGCTTGCTGGTTGTTCTTCCCTTTAAGACGCTGCTACCATCATCTTGTTCCAGTGGCTAAGGATTGAGTGGTTGTGGCTAGTAGGTGAAAGAAGACATGTTGTGGTGAGCTCCATTAAAGCTTAAAATTCGTTCTTCTTCTTCTCATATACTTAGGCTAGTTTTCTCCTTGACTTTAGCTTTTACTTTTGCTCCATTTTCATGCCAATGGTGATTCAAATTTTAATGGCAGCTTCCTTTCTCCTTTTGGCCGTGGAAGGAGTTCTCAAATTGGGGCTTTTTTATTTAAACCATTAAGGTATGAATTGATGCTTCCTATACGTTCATTTAAGTTCCTTAAGATATATTTTAAACTCAAATTAAAATTTAGAAGCTTAAATTGGATTGTGGAAATTAATTTGTGAAATCTAAAACCTAGGGTTAATAGTAACATTAGAAAATTTAAACTATAATTATGGGTTTAGGTGTTAGAGGGTGAAATTAGTTATATTGAGCATATTAGAAACTAATGGAGTAATTTAAAGTGATGTTTTTATGTTCAATATAATTATAGGTGATATTGGAACTACTCTTTCAATTGGAGATTCATTCGAATTTTAGAAAATTTAGGCCTTTACTATTGGCCTCCACAGGTGAGTGTATAGATAGCAAAATAGTAGTCTCTTTTATTTTATGTTTACTTATTATTAGCCTAAACTTCACATTTTCTGAGTTGTCAGATCTGTGTTATCGAGGAAACAAATATTATGTTTTAAACTTTATATGGATCCAAATATACATGTCAATATATATATATATATATAAATGGTTATAGGTTGGAGATATGATGAATGACTTTTATTTAAATTTTATTATATAAACTTGTAATTAATTGTTTTTATTTTATTAAAATTACTTCTTTTACTTGATCAATTTTGCATTTGTTTATTTATTTACTATTTAATATTTAATTTATTTGAATAATTTTCATTTTAAAATTATGGATGGAAGTCTAATTAAAACCCCGTAGCCGTTAGTGGGGGTAACAGCCTAAGTGCACTTGGTTAGAATAATGAATAAACACTGTGTGGCAGCACTCAGTGATAATTATACTGGCTATATTGTGATATGCACACCTTGTGGTGGCACTTGGTGATGGTAGTGATATTGTGATGCTGTGCAATGGCATTGATAGCAGAATTGAATCTTGTGTGGCGGCACTCAGGGTTGATTGTAATTCTTACACAGGATACCCATTATATCTTATTTCCTTTAATTTTAAGTTGCGCTTTTGATGATAGCCTGTAATGTAAATTAATTGTTATTTATATATATATAGACAACAATTAAAGGCAATAAATTTTTTATTTATTTATCTAAGTACTTTATTGTGAGAAACTCTAAACCTATTTGTTTTTCTCTCTACTTGTTTGTTATTTTTGCATTTATTAAGCCAATGGTAGGCTTACTCCTTTCCTTTGTCATATTTCAGATCAGCATAAAGTATATTAATGTGCTCTGGGATCTGCGTTCCACCTAGACATAGATGGTAGGATATTTTGGTCGGTTGAGTTGTGTAGGAACTCCAAGACACATTGGCTACTAAGTGTTATATTATTTTGGGTCATAAGGGTGTTGTACTTTTTTGTAGATCATATAATGACCATTGTAATGACGTTTGATTATATTTTAAAAAACTTATGTACTATACCATATTGTGGCAAAATTTCAAAGATATGAGATACTGGTGAATTTTTGAAATGGAATGTATTGAGCTGTGTTGACTTTGCAAGGTTGGGATGTCTAATTTTTAGGGGAGGTGCTGCTGGATTTTCGACAACCTCTAATCACTGTAGGTATGCTTATATAAAAGTATGAGTATTAAATGAGTTGCCAGGCTTACTAAGTTGGGCCAATCATGCTTGGCTTGGTCCAGGCGCCGGTCATGGCTCTGGATTTGGGTCGTGACATAATGGACGTCCAAGGGATAATCTTACTGAAAGTTGCCTGCACAGTTCACTGGGCTCTCCAAAATTTGAAGATCAAAACCTAAATCTTACTCATCAATTCATGTTTTTTTGGAACCTTGACTATAGACTAAGATATGGTTCAACAAAGGCTATTGAGTTTAAAGTTCTCTGTTTCAATAATTTTCTTTTAAATCTAACCAAATTGTTGTGATAGATTATATATAAACACCAATCTACTTATTGAAAATTCAGATAAAATGTTTAGAGTATAAACTCCATTTGTAGGACTGTTGAATTGCATGAGCTCTTAAAAGATATCTCTAATCATTTTGTTGATTTCAACTTATGAACCAATTGCCGGAACTAGTCTCATAAGGACAAGTTGCAAATACCTATAGTCAAAATTAGCAAATTCAACACAAAATTAGCAAAGTGATTAATTAGATTAAGGAAAAGATATAGACAATTTTTATGTCATTGGAGATTAAATCTCATATCTAGTTCACAAAACTAGCAAATTCATCACAAATACATAACTAACTCTATCAAACAAGATAGCATATAGGCAACTCTATGCGCCTTAATTCAAGTAACTAATGCAAATAGCAATGCTAGATCAATAAGCACAGTATAAGGCAGATGCTTAGAGGTAAGGGAACAGAAATAAACGCAAAAATTTATTTTGGTTCAGTCAACAAGAACTATGTTCAATCTCCTCTTAAAGCAAGAGACTTTCTATTCAAGAATAATCTTGTTTTAGTCTTGCTCACAAGCAACAGTATACAGATTTTTACTCGCTCACCCTAACAACAGATTTTTCATTCCTCACTTATAATGGATTCCAATGAAGATTTGATCTTTGGCTAACCCAAAAAAATCTCTACCTAAGCTTATTTATTAGAGGAAGATGTTCCTCTCACATATAAAGAATTCAAAACATTAAAAAAAAAACTTGCTTATTTATATGAAGAGCGCAAAAATGAAATTGAACCTACTGTCCTAATTAAACCTCTAAGAGACAACCAGACCATGGCCAGCAGTATAGCACGTTGGCTCTTCAATTTTCTCCAAAATTTGATGATCAAAACCAAAATCTTGTCTATATTTTATTTTAGAAAAATAGTAGTAATAGAAAATTAAAGATAGACTTTAAAGTGTGAAAATTTACTATATCTTTAAAGAGTAATTGCTTATATTTGGGGATTTACCAACAATGCTCTTTTAAAATATAACAAACCCTTTAAAAAAACACTTAAAAGAATTTTTTATTTATAGACATATCTATTATCTATTAACAAGTGATTTATCCAAGTCTTTTAATATTCAAATCTTTTAATATATATAATTATTAATATATATATATATATATATATTATTTTAAATATGCTAAATAGACTTACCTTTATGTATCTCTAAATAACCACTTTCTTATCCAATCTGAGATCTTAAATCTCACTTCATATTACAAACTATATAACATTTTATTCAAATAATTAATTCATAATTGTTTCGAGCTTTGAATATAAACTAAAATAGTGTTATAACATTTGAATTTGGAGTTTTCGGTTTTAATATTTTACCCAAAAAAAATTTATGCAAATTGTTGTGATAGTTGATAGAACACCAATCTCACTATTTAAGACTGCGATAAGAAGATGTTTTGCGTCCAAACTCAATTCATGCAGCTATTGACTGCCTGAGCTCTTGAAAATATTGATAATCATTTCGTTGACTTCAACTTGTGAACCAGTTGGTAGAATCGATTTCATCTGGACAAATTGCAAATTCCTATAAGCAAATAAGTTGGAGATTGATTAGCAGGTTAATTAATTAAAAATATTCTATACCCCATCACCAAATATAAGTACATAACATTAGTTGTCTATATATCAAATAAAGAAAATAGACAATTCTATTGTGATGCCATCATATTATAAGAATTGTCTAGTTAGTGTTGGCAAATTTGTAATAACCCAAAATAAAATAATAATAATCAAATAAATAATTAAATTAGACCAAAATTTAATTTTTAAAATAAATATAATATTTAGGTAATCTGAGGATAATTATAAAGCTTTAAAATTATCTTAAAGAGTTATTTTGAAACCTATCTTATGTCCATTGGGATATTTTTTATGTCCTAAAATTTTTAGAATAGGTAAACATGGAAATTCTAAATAATTGTGGGATCCTTATTTTTTTATTTTTAGTTATGTAAGAATAAATTTTCTGAGTCCTACATAAATTTCATTAGAAAACTCTGGGCATCTTTCATAATTTTTGCTTTTTCCCTTAATATATATATTTTTTCCTTCTTTCTTTCTTTACTGTTGCAGCACGTCTCCCACCCCCATTTCATTCTCTTTCTTCGAAGCTTTGCACCGTTCTGCCAAGCTTCTTCATTTCATCCCTCTTTCTTATTTTTCTTTCATTTTCTCATCACTCACCAGCCGTGCCCCACGCTACAGCGCCCCTCCCACCTTCCTGCTCCGGTGACCAACGTGGGAAGCCCATGGCTGTCGCGTGAAGAGGGATTTTAGGTAGTAAGCTCCATTTCCATTTCCTTCTTCTTTCTTTTTACTTGTTGCTTCATTTTCGTTCTTCCTCTCCCCTCTTGTGTTTGGGTTACCTTTTCTTTGATTTTAACTTCCATTATTGCTTCATCTTGATGCCAATAAGAATCCAAAACCTTAGTTGTTGATTGCTTCTTCATTTTGGCCGTGGGAAGCTTCTCAAATTAGGGCTTTTTGATTTAAACCATTAACGTATGCATTGATGCTTCTAATACATCCATTTAAGCTCCTTAAGATATATTTTAAACTCAAATTAAAATTTAGAAGCTTAAGTTGGACTGTGGAAATTAATTTGTGAAATCTAAAACTTAGGGTTAACAGTAACATTAGAAAATTTAAACTATAATTATGGGTTTAGGTGTTAGAGGGTGAAATTAGTTATATTGAGCATATTAGAAATTAATGGAGTAATTTAAGGTGATGTTTTTATGTTCAACATAATTATAGGTGATATTAGGACTACTCTTTCAATTGGAGATTCATTCGAATTTTAGGAAATTTAGGCCTCTACTATTGGCCTCCACAGGTGAGTGTATAGATAGCAAAATAGTAGTCTCTTTTATTTTATGTTTACTTATTATTAGCCCAAACTTCACATTTTCTGAGTTGTCAGATCCGTGTTATCGGAGAAACAAATATTGTGTTTTAAACTTTATATGGATCCAAATATATATATATATGTATATAAATGGTTATAGGTTAGAGAGACGATGACTGACTTTTATTTAAATTTTATTATATAAACTTACGATTAATTGTTTATATCTTATTAAAATTACTTCTTTTACTTGATTAAATTTCTATTTGTTTATTTATTTACTATTTGCTATTTAATTTATTTGAATAATTTTCATTCCAAAATTATGGATGGAAATCTAATTAAAATCCTGTAGTCGTTAGTGGGGGTAACGGCCTAAGTGCACTTAGTTAGAATAATGAATAAACACTGTGTGGCGGCACTCAGTGATAATTATACTGGTTATATTGTGATATGCACACCTTGTGGCGGCACTTGGTGATGGTAGTGATATTGTGATGCTGTGCAATGGCATTGATAGTAGAATTGAATCATGTGTGGCGGCACTCAGGGTTGATTGTAATTCTTACACAGGATACCCATTATATCTTATGTCCTTAAATTTTAAATTGCGCTTTTGATGATAGCCTGTAATATAAATTAATTATTGTTTATATATATATATAGACAACAATTAAAGGCAATAAAAGAAATTTTCTTTTATTTATCTAAGTATTTTATTATGAGAAACTCTAAACCTATTTGTTTCCCCTCTACTTATTTGTTATCTATGCATTCACTAAACCAGTGGTAGGCTTACCCCTTTCTTTTGTCATATTTCATATCAGCATAAAGTAGATTAAGGTGCTCTGGGATCTGCGTTCCACCCCAGACACAGATGGTAGGATGTTTTGGTCGGTTGAGTTGTGTAGGAACTCCAAGAAACATTAGTTACTAGGTGTTACAATATTTTGGGTCTTAAGGATATTATACTTCTTGTAGATCATATAATGACCATTATAATGGCATTTGCTTACATTTTTGAAAAACTTATATACCATATTGTATTGTGGCAAGAATTCAAAGATATAAGATACTGGTAAATTTTTAAAATGAAATGCATTGGGCTGTGTTGAATTTGCAAGATTGGGATGTCCAATTTGTAGGGGAGATACTGCCGGATTTTCGGCAACCTCTAATCACTATAGATATGTTTATATAAAAGTATGAATATTAAATAAGTTGCTAGGCTTACTAGGCTGGGCCAATCATGCTTGGCTTGGTCTAGGTGCTGATCATGACTTGGGATTTGGGTCGTGACAAAATTTGACTAGGATTCACTTCATTACAAGTGTTATGATCATTAAAAAAAATGTCACAAACACCTCAAAGGTTGCATTGCACAGGGCAAAAATGTTGGTTTTTCTTTTTGAATTACAATCTAAGCAATGGCAAAAATGGCCACAGAACAAACTGCAACAAGAAGATCGCATGGCCACAGAACAAAGAAAGTGCAGAACCTTAGGTGGTTTCCTTCACAGCTGAATTTTGAAACGGAAGAGTAAGGATGGAAGGAGCAGAAAGATTTGGTTACTTCACAAAGAAGGATGCAAAGAATGGTAGGATAAGAAGTATACGAACGAAACGAAAAAGAAACACGTGTTCATCCAAAAGCTTTTGATCAAAGCTTTTGTTTTTTTGGAACTTTGGTAATTAGCAAGGTTTATAGGAGTATTTTAGTAATTTAGAAAAAATAGTGAAAGAAATCCAATTTGATACAAAAGAAGGTTTGAACATGGGTCCTAAGAAAACATAATGCATGACAGCCAGTAAAGCTATGGTTTAAGTCTTAGTATTTTGTTCAATTAATTAATTTTAAATTTAAAACTTTATTTAATTTACTTGCATTAATTTACTATTGCCATTATAACTATTGTTGACCTCTATGATTAAGATTTAAAATTTACAACTTAGTAACTAGTTTTAGTAACTTTTTTATTATTTTAAATTCTCAATTTATTGAGTTATTACACCATACTTTTTTTTAATTGATGTTTATTATTTTAGGCCATACGTAAATTGTCACGACCCAATTCCGAGCCATGACCGGCACCTAGACCAAGCCAAACATGATTGGTCCAGTCTAGTAAGCCTGGCAACTCATTTACTACTCATACTTTTATATACGTATACCTACAGTGATTAGAGGTTGCCGAAAATCCGGCAACACCTCCCCTAAAAATTGGACATCCCAACCCTGTAAAGTCAACACAGTTCAATACATTTCATTTCAAAAAAATTCACTAGTATCTCATATTCTCTGGATTTTTGCCACAATATGGTATAGTACATAAGTTTTTCAAAATATAATCAACCGTCACTACAATAGTCATTATACGATTTACAAAAAAGTATAACATCTTTATGACCCAAAATAATGTAGCACCTAGTAGCCAATATTTCTTGGAGTTCCTACACAACTCAACCGACCAAAATATCTTACCATTTGTGTCTGAGTAGAACGCAGATCCCAGAGCACCTTAATCTACTTTATGCTGATCTGAAATATGACAAAAGAAAGGGGTAAGCCTACCACTGGCTTAGTGAATGCATAGATAACAAATAAGTAGAGAGAAAAATAAATAGGTTTAGAGTTTCTCACAATAAAATACTTAGATAAATAAAAAAAAATTTTATTGCCTTTAATTGTTGTCTATATATATATAAATAACAATTAATTTACATTACAGGCTATCATCAAAAGCACAATTTAAAATTTAAGGAAATAAGATATAATGGGTATCCTGTGTAAGAATTACAATCAACTTTGAGTGCCGCCACACAGGATTCAATTCTACTATCAATGCCATTGCACAGCATCACAATATCACCACCATCACCATGTGCCGCCACAAGGTGTGCGTATCACAATATAGCCAGTATAATTATCACTGAGTGCTGCCACACAGTGTTTATTCATTATTCTAACTAAGTGCACTTAGGCCGTTACCCCCGCTAACGGCTACGGGGTTTTAATTAGATTTCCATCCATAATTTTGGAATAAAAATTATTCAAATAAACTAATTAGTAAATAGTAAATAAATAAACAAATAAAAATTTGATCAAGTAAAAGAAGTAATTTTAATAAAATATAAACAATTAATCATGAGTTTATATAATAAAATTTAAAGAAAAGTCATTCATTGTCCCTCCAACCTATAACCATTTATATACATATATATATATATATATATATATTTTGACACGTATATTTGGATCCACATAAAGTTTAAAACACAATATTTGTTTCCCCGATAACACGGATCTGACAACTCAGAAAATGTGAAGTTTGGGCTAATAATAAGTAAACATAAAATAAAATAGACTACTATTTTGCTATCTATACACTCACCTGTGGAGGCCAATAGTAGAGGCCTAAATTTCCTAAAATTCGAATGAATCTCCAATTGAAAGAGTAGTCCCAATATCACCTATGATTATATTGAACATAAAAACATCACCTTAAATTACTCCATTAGTTTCTAATATGCTCAATATAACTAATTTCACCATCTAACACCTAAACCTATAATTATAGTTTAAATTTTCTAATGTTACTATTAACCCTAAGTTTTAGATTTCACAAATTAATTTCCACAGTCCAACTTAAGCTTCTAAATTTTAATTTGAGTTTAAAATATATCTTAAGGAGCTTAAATGAATATATTAAAAGCATCAATTCATACCTTAATGGTTTAAATAAAAAAGCCCCAATTTGAGAAGCTTCCCACAGCTAAAATGAAGAAGCAATCAACAACTAAGGTTTTAGATTCCTATTGGCATAAAGATGGAGCAATAATGGAAGTTAAAATCAAAGAAAAAGTGACCCTAAGCACAAGAGGAAAGGAAGAACGAAAATGAAGCAACAAGTAAAAAGAAAGAAGAAGGAAATGGAGATGGAGCTTACTACCTAAAAATCCCTCTTCATGCGACAGCCACGGGCTTCCCAAGTTGGTCACCGGAGCAGGAAGGTGGGAGGGGCACTGTAGTGTGAGGCACGACTGGTGAGTGATGAGAAAATGAAAGAAAAATGAGTGAGAGAGAGGAAACGAAGAAGCTTGGCAGAACGGTGCAAAACTTCGAAGAAAGAGAAGTAAAAGGGGGTGGGACGTGCTGCAGCAGTAAAGAAAGAAAGAAGGAAGGAAAAAATATATATTTTAAGGGAAAAAGCAAAAATTATGAAAGGTGCTGAGAGTTTTCTAATGAAATTTATATAAGACTCAAAAAAGTTATTCTTACATAACTAAAAATAAAAATAAGGACGCCACAATTATTTAGAATTTCCATGTTGATTTATTTTAAAAATTTTAGGACGTAAAAATATCTCAATTGGTATAAGATAGGTTTTAAAATAACTCCTTAAGATAATTTTAAAGCTTTATAATTAACCTCATATTACCTAAATATTATATTTATCTAAAAAATAAATTTTGGTCTAATTTAATTAATTATTTTATTATTATTTTATTTTGGGTTATTACATAAATTCTTAAAATAAATTCTTTTATTTATTTTTATTTTTTTGGTTACTGGTTTTAATTCATTTCTTATTGTTTCAATTCTCTCATTACATCAAATTTGGAGTTTGGAGTCTATTACATTATTTTGAAATTCTTAGCATATTTTATTTCTACAGTATCCTTACTTCCCTGGTGGCTCTTAAATTTTATTGTAATATAATTAAATGTTAACCTAATTTAACCAGTTTTCCTTTTGAATGGAAAGGCGAGACCCAATGTAAATTATTAATGACTATGTGATAAAAATAACAGTTTTGAAGTTCTTCTGTAGTGTTATTTAATTCACAAGAGATGTATATCAACTCCAGTACAAATTTTACATTGAAGGATCTCGTTAACGGTCACGATTTTGTTTCTCGGAACCTAGAGATCATTCTGCTCAATGACTTAAAGAAAGTGTTCTTAAAAATCATGTCCTCATAGCTTAAAAGGAAAAAGGTGCTATTTCTCCTAGAATACTATTTAGAAATACTATTTAGCTGCAACAGTTATCTGACAATTTACCAGACATATGCTCAGTGGTTACCCTGCCTCTGATTTTGATATGTCTCTAACATTTCTTACTTCAGTTTTATTTGGCTTTGTTTATTATTCTGTCAACTGGACATGAAGGAAAACAGTATTGCTTTGCATTTTCATAACCTGATGGAATTGCAAAAACTTAGCGTGTGTTTAGATAAATAGTGAGAAGTCTCAAAATCATGTTTATTTACTCATGTTTGTCCGAAACAACACTTGGTTACTTTGCTCGAAACGGGATTTGAAAGACAGAAACATTTTTTCAAACATGCACTTAATTGACACAACATATGGGTTTGGAAATGTAAAACTCATTGACCTAAGAGTGTCCTTACTTTTTACCTTTTTTTTGTCTCACTACTTATAAATAGCTTATATGGAAAGGTCTATTATGCATCATAACCTGAAACTAGATTATTTGTGTCATGCTCTGCAGTGGCTGCAACTAAAGCATATGAAAGTTTGATTTGTTATGTACTATGAAATGCATTATCCCATAGAAACAGCTTGTTCTTGGTACTTGGGGATTGTTTCTTAATTCATCACCCAATGCAAGTGGTTGGCAATCTCTGTCGCTTTGTCTCGTGCAAGAAAAGCAAATAACTGATCAGAGTCAGACTATCGGCGAACTTTGCAATACTCTCTTATTCTTTGATTGGCTAAAATTACATGATTCTGTTCCTTAAATATTGTTAGATTAATTATAAGTCCGATTCTTATGCCAAATTTATAAAAAAAATATATAATTTACTTATTTTAATTTTTACGGAAATTAAAAAAAAAATTTCTTTGGATTCTGAAATAAAATTTGTGGAAGACTCATCAACTTTAAAAGCTTGAAAGATTAAACCAAAAAAAGAAATTTAAATAATCATTGTATTAATAAGTATGAAATTGATGAAGTTGGATATAATATATGCCACAGACACAACTGAGGACTAATTGAATTAAGGATGAAACTCGAAATGATTAAGAAATCCTGTCATCATTAGAACCTCTAATCAAGTTTGTGAGCAATTGTAGCTATATATCTACAAAAATTCCATTTGTAGCATTAATATGCAGTTTCTGAGCGATGTTTTAGGAGTGTTTAAAGGTAAAATATCTTATTTTACTATGTGTAGTACTTTTGAATACTTTCCCTTGCAACTGTTTTTCTACTAAAATTAACAAAACGAAACTACCCTCACACACACACACACAGACAAAATTAACAAGCTAATGGAAAATCGCAACATATCACCAAATTTGGAATTTAATTTGATGAGTATTACGGGATTCATATTTTAAAATTTGTGTAGATAAGTATCGAAAAAAAAATCTAGAGAGTTAATTAATACAGATTACAGTACATTTCATTACTGTTCTTTTCAAACACTAATTAATGAAAATGACGATTCCTAACTTGTCCATTAATGCGAGAATTAGTAGACCAAAGCAGCAAAAGCAAAGTTAAGAATCAAACTCTAGCTCCAAGAGAAAAAGTTGAAGCAAGTAACATACCACAATTTGTTTTTTCAAAACTACAGAAAGGAATCATTGTTCCAAATCCTATAAATTGTGTCAAGCCAACTCATATATGATTGGTAGTCTCGTGTAAGAGGTAAGCAATATCAATTATTCGGTGTATAGGGTCTTTCATTTTGAACACACAATGAAAAATATTCACAAAAATGTTCTAACTTTGCCTTCTTGTTGTGTGCTTTTGGATGAATACAAGCTCAGCATTGTTTGAACGATAAGCGAGAGGGATGGATCAACTGGGGGGAATAATATGGGATGTTACGAAGTATTTGTGCGGTTGCGCCAAGGAGCAAGCAGTTTATGTTTATGATTTGGAAGAGAATCTTAAGTCATTGGAAGATAAATGGGAAGGCCTTCTAAGCATGAAAGAAGATGTCAAGAGAGCAGTTGATGAAGCTGAGAGCACAGGAGAAATGCAAAGGACAAACGAAGTCAATAGATGGATGAACCAAGTTGACGCCCTTCAAGAGGTAGTGTGTATCGAATCATTATTATTGCGTTTTTATTATTGTTGAGGGGGCAATTATTATAAATTAATTTTTTTAATTCAAAGTATTTCCACCTGTTTGTGTGTCTATGTATGCGTAACTCCTGATTCTCATGCCACTTGTAAAAAAAAAACAAAGATCTTTTTAACCATAGTTAAAAGAAAACCCGAGACACACTACCAATTGGTTTTAACATTGCTAGCACGCCTATCTTTGCCAACATTCTTTAAAGGTTCAATTCAATATTTAGTTTCTGGTGTTTCACTCATGGTCTTTATTTCTGACACTTTATTCTTTGCACTTACGTTTCTGAAGTTTTAAATTGTTTCCAAGTTAGTCCTTGTTAATATAATGGATAATTAAAATCCCTTCTTGTAATAGAACTCTTATATGGCACAACCTATTACCCACATGATCACCACCTTCAAGCTCTGACTTTTCATACAATTACCATCTCCATCTTCTCTTGTGCTGATACGAAAAAACAGTTTTGTCATTCAAATTTGCATAACTCATGAAAGAAACTATGTACTCCCATCCAATAGAGCTTAAAATCAGTCATAACAATACATAAACACATTAAAACATCCCACGGAGAGTATGCAATTTGACAAAGAAGATGAAGAAGGGAGTAGGGTAAGAATAGTCAAAATCATTTAAATTAGACCACGTGGCATCAAACTTGGAGGTAAAGTGTGAAAAAAAAAATACGCGTGGGCTTCATCTAGCGTTAGATAAAGGTTCTGTTGGCCACGTGTGCATATTTCTAACAATGATATACGGAATATTGATAACAAGGATTACATGAAAATGATTTGAAATTTTAGAATTTTGATCTACAGAAATAAAGCGAAAGAGCTAAATAGAAAATTCACAAAAATATAGGTATGAAATGTAAAATATACATTGTCGTATGGAGTTTGATGAAATGCCAAATAGGATGACAATTTGACATTTCAGAACTTTATAGACAGTGTCATGATCATTGATGTCAAAGACCAATGAAAACGTTTTGAAATTGTAAAGACGCAATTGAAAAAAAATGTAGGGACCAAGTTGAAATTGAAAGAAATTATAGAGACTAAATGTTTAATTAAGCCTTCTTTAAAATTATTTGCCTCACATTAAATTTTCTTTTAAGCTTCAGTGAATAAACTAATAATATTGATCTACAATTAGATTATATATAGTGCAATGATACCATGGTGACTGCTTTAACACTGGGATCAGAATTATTAGCTTTTCTTTATTTAATATCAATACTCTGTTGGTATAGCCTTTATTGTCTGCTGTCTTCAAAGTCCCTTTTACACACTTTCGTAGTAATTTGTCTTTAACATTGTAGCATTTCACATTTCTAGACTCCTTTTCAGGGTTTTTACCCACTGATTAATTGATTAATGCATTATGCATTTATAGTAGGATGCTTACGGCTCAGACTTTCTAATCATAAAACTTAAATATATATCATGTAAAAAATAAATTAAAATCTTCACCAACGGCATTACGTTGCATTCATATTTGGCCAAAAACAAAAATTATGTTGCAGTCATATATACTAAAAGATATCTGAGTCACTATACTAATATATGAAGTCTTTCTTATTCTTGTTAATCCAGTACACAACAAAATTGGTATACATATGCAAGATCTTATCACGTGCACATCGAAACTTGATTTGAAAGTATGCTTATTACATGGTACCCACAAATAAAAAATGAGAAAATTGTGGGGCTAATTAATAATCTTATATTCTCACAGGAAATAAAAGATATTCAAGATCAAGGTGCCCAAGAAATTCAAAAGAAATGCCTAAGTAAATGTTATCCAAAAAATTGCCTGTCAAGCTATAAGTTAGGAAAGAATGTTGCTAAGATGCTCAAGAATGTAGATGAAATAGCAACTGAGGGGAAAAGGTTTGGTAAGGATTTTAAAATTGCTTACAACCTACCACCCAAGCCAATTGAGATACCTCTTGATGAAACAGTGGGGTTAGATTTTATGTTTGATAAGGTATGGAATAGTATTGAAGCAAAGAATGTTGGCGTCATTGGTTTATATGGGATGGGCGGGGTGGGAAAGACCACCCTGTTGAAGAAAATTAACAATGAACTTGGAAAGAGAAGCTCGGATTTTGATGTTGTGATGTGGGTGGTGGTATCCAAAGAGCCAAACTTGGATAGTATTATGGACAGCATCAGAAAATGGGTAGGGATTGGAGACAATATTTGGAATCATTGTAGCAATCGAGATGAAAAAGCTGCAAAGATTTATCGAGTCTTGAAACAGAAGAAATTTGTTTTGCTAATGGACGATATATGGGAGAGAATGGACTTGAAAATGGTAGGTGTGCCACATCCAAAGGACGCTAATTTGCAATCCAAATTGTTATTCACAACACGTTTTGAGGATGTGTGTGCAAAAATGGAAGCTCAAAGAAAATTCAAAGTGGAAATTTTGGCGAAGAAAGAAGCATTAGAGTTATTCCAGATGAAAGTTGGTGAGGAAACTCTAAAGTCACACCCTAACATTCCAAAGCTAGCAGAGGAGATGGCTGCAGAATGTCGAGGGCTGCCACTTGCACTGATTGTGGTAGGAAGTGCCATGGCTGGTGTGAAGAGCTTAGAAGCATGGGAACGCTCAAAAAATAACCTACCGAGTTCTTCATGGACAGCTTCAGATTTAGAGACGGTGTTTTCTATCCTCAAGTTTAGCTATGACCGGTTACCGGATGAGGCGCACAAAACTTGTTTCTTGTATTGTGCATTATACCCAGAAGACTATGAGATTGAAGTTCTTGATCTCATTGATAAATGGATCGGGGAGGGATTTCTTTGTAAAGATATATCAAAAAGTATACGAGATATGCGTGATGATGGTGAGTCCATAATTGTAAAGTTGAAGCTTTCATGCTTGTTAGAGAGTGTTGAAGATGATGTTTTTATGAGGCGTACAATTAAAATGCACGATATGATACGAGACATGGCTTTATGGTTAGCGTGCGATCAAGATAAAAACAAAAAAAAGGTTCTAGTACAAGGAGATGCATTAGCAGTGTCCCAAGACGAGGTTGAAAGATGGAAAATTGTTGAGAGGGTTTCAATTAGAGATGTTATTGAATCGCATGTACCATCCGTGGCTTGTCCAAATCTCATAACATTTTTTAATAGCTGTAGTGAGATAAATGGTTTGGAAAATATTCAATACATGAGCAGATTAAAAGTCTTGGAACTAAATGTCGCTGGAAGATTAATTCTACCTGTAGAAATTGGTGGTTTAGTTCTTTTGGAATATTTTTCTTTGTCAGGACAAGTGGTTGCTCTCGAGTTTCCCATTGAATTGAAGAACTTGAAAAATTTAAAGGTTTTTCTTTTGCTTGTACAAAGTGGTAGTCTTGCAAATATTCCGTTGGAAGTGATATCAAGTCTTCAACAGTTAGGAGTGTTGAGATTTTTAACCTTCGATGTTCTTGAAAAGAGGGAAGAAGAGAGAGAATTTCTAGAAGAGCTGGAGTCTCTACCAAACTTAGAGGAACTATGGATAAGAATAAAAACTGAGAATGGCCTCAACAAATTACTTGAGTCGGCCAAGTTGCAAAGTTGCATACGTGACCTTGAGCTTGAAAGCATCGACACCCTAATTCACATGCATCCATGTCAAAAATGAAGCACCTGCAGCTAATTCATTTCTCGAGGTTGAATAATGTGGAAGATTCTTCTGTTTTTGACGCATGCCGTCTAACTATGCTTCGACAGGTGCGTATCTATTATTGCAGTTCAATAATTCATTTGACATGGCTCAAGTATGCTCCACTACTTCAAGAACTTTCTATTAAGGGTTGTGAGTCAATGGAAGAAGTGATAAAGGAAGGAACAAAAGATGACAAAGGTAGAGAGAATGTGGATTGTATATTCTCATCTCTTGTACAGCTGGATTTGAGCGATTTGCCAGAGCTTAAGAGCATCCATAGGACGGTCTTGTCTTTTCCGAAACTAAGATCCATCAAAATATTTGGTTGTGAAAATCTGAAGAAGTTACCATTCGATTCCAACTCTGCCAAGGATAAGTTGAGGCATATTACAGGAGAACGAGTCTGGTGGGACAGTTTGGAATGGGATGACCCAGCCGCTAATTAGATGCAGATCATTGCAGATTGGCTTGGTCATTGCGGACATGTGGGATGAACATCGCTTCTCGCGCGTTTGAGACTCCATAATTTTAATTAGCTAGCTTGCCTTTTTCATGTAAACGAGTTTGTTTAATGATTTCCCCCTTTGCTTTGATAATTTCCATGACACAATTTAATGTTACTTCTTAGGGATAATATAATAGTATATAGTTTCTGAAATCAAAATGTTGCCCCAGTTCCATACTCTGTTTACCACATGGCTCTGTCTTTTCATACTCTGTCTCTGTTTCCAAGATTGAAACCCCTATGAATACAAAGTTATGGTCCCATTTCCGGCTATAATTCTATAAATGCAAAGGAATTGAAAGAAAACTAGCATTACAAAATAGTGAGAAAGTAAGACTGTTTCTATATGATGAAATTGACATTTTCCTTTTTCTGATTTAGTTTAGAAAACAAATGTAACATCCAGATAAATTAAAGAATCAAATTCTAATAAAAGTTAAAGGGATTAGTTATAAAATTATATGGAAATTTTATTTATTTATTTTAACTTGAAATTAGCAATGCGATTAATAAAAGTCAGCTAACAAGATCATATGAAATAAGACCTATTTATGAAATATGCCCCCTTTATATCATTGTTCCAGTGTTAATACTTGATCTCTTTTCACTATCATAAGATTGTTCCGTAGCTAATTGGCTTTATATAATTTGCAGATTGGCTTGTTGATTGAGGATCGGATTTCATTGGTTGACTTCTCCTCCTTTATGTTTCATGTCTCTTGTTTGAAAACTCTGGTTGGGCTTTTAGCTTTGCTTTGTGATTTGATAATTAAGGACCGAACATGGCGTGCATCCTTAATCATTTGCTTGGTACAATATTCTTCGATCCTTTTGGCTTGCCTGTTCATGTAAGCTTTGATTAATTGTTACACCCTTCTCTTTGATAAAAGAGAGCATTGGTCTATCTACTTGTCTTTTGTTTTTTTTTTTTTTTTTGGTGGTTTTAAGACTTTGAATATTGAACATAAATTTAGGAACCTGCAATCAGATTCAGTGCTTTCAACTGGGTTTCAATCTTGAAATTGCAGTGTTTGATTTGGATGCCAAATATTTTTGTAACTAGAGGGTCTAAAATAGGATGTTACCTCAAGAAAAATATTTGAAGTATAGAGAAACCTAAAGAATTTAAGAGAAAGTAGTAAACCTCTGAAGGACAACCTTACTAAAAGTTGCCTGCATAGTTCCTTGGGCTCTCTAAAATTTGAAGATCAAAACTTAAATATTACTCCACAATTCATAATTGTTTGGAACCTTCACTATAAACTAAGATAGGATTCAACAAAGGTTTTCGAGTTTAAAGTTCTCTACTTCAATAATTTTCTTCTAAATCCAATCAAATCTTTGAGATAGATTATATACAAACACCAATATCATTATTTAAAATTCAGATAAAATGTTTAGAGTATAAACTCCGTTTGTAGGATTGTTGAATTGCTCAACCTTTAAAGATAGCTATAATCATTTTGTTGATTTCAACTTATGAACCAATTGCCGGAACTAGTCTCATAAGGGCAAATTGCAAATACCTAAACGAGTCAAAATGATTAATTAGATTAACAGAAAGATATAGACAGTTTTTAAGTCACTGGAAATTAAATCTCACACCTAATTCACAAAATTAGCAAATTCATCACCAATACTTAACTAACTCTGTTATACTAAACAGCCTATAAGCAACTCTATACTCCTTAATTCAAGTAACTAATGCAAAGAGCAATACAAGATCAATAAGCATAATATAAGGCAGATAGTACGAGGTAAAGGAAATAAAAATAAATTTAAAAATTTATCCTGATTCGATTAATAAGAACTATATTCATTGTCTTTTTAAAACAAGAGATTTTTCATTCAACAATAATCTTATTTTAGTTTTGCTCACGAGCAATGGTAAACATGAAGATTTTCACTCACATAGCGCAATGATAGATTTTTCATTGCTCACTTAAAATGGATTCCAATGAAGATTTTATCTTTGGCTAACCTACAAAAATCTCTACCTAAGCTCATTTATTAGAGGAGGATATTTCTCTCAAATATAAAGAATTAAAAACATTAAAAAAATCTTGCTTATTTATTTGAGCAGCGCGAGAATGAAATTGAACCTAATGTCCTAATTAAACCTGGAAGAGACAACCTGAACATTGCCAGCAGTATAACACATTGGCTCTTCATTTTTCTGCTAAATTTGAATGATCAAAACCAAAATCTTGTCTATATTTTATTCAAATAATTAATTCATAATTATCTGGAGCCTTGACTATAAACTAAAATAGGGTAATAAGATTTGAATTTGGAGTTATCAGTTTTAATATTTTACCAAAAAAAATTAAGCAAATTGTTGTGATAGTTTATATAACACCAATCTCACTATTTAAAACTGTGATAAGATGTTTTGCGTTAAAACTCAATTCATACGGTTGTTGAATGCCTGAGCTCTTGAAAATATTGATAATTATTTCGTTGACTTCAACTTATGAACCAGTTGCTAGAATTGGTTTCATTTGGACAAATTGCAAATTCCTATAAGCGAATAAGCTGGAGATTGATTAGCAGGTTAATTAATAAAAATATTCTATACCCATCACCATATATATGTACATAACATTAGTTGTCTATATATTAATTAAAGAAAATAGACAACTCTATTATGATGCCATCATATTATAAGAATAGTCTAGTTAGAGTTGGCAAATTTAACTAGGATTGACTTCATTACAAGTGTTATAATCATTAAAAAAAATGTCGCAAACACTTCAAAGGTTGCCTTGCACAAGGCAAAAATGCTGGTTTTTCTTTTTGAATTACAATCTAAGCAATGGCAAAAATGGTGTGAAGAAGAAAACATAAAACTGAGATTCCATCCCAGCCTGCACTATTTCCATTGTCTGTTATTGAAGAACTAGCTTTTGACATGTTTGGATAGATTTAACCTTCTAAATACCGTTACTTATTGACTTCAGAAATGTAAAACTAATTGCCCTATCATATGTGCTTTTTGAGCAATAAGTTGTAAGAGTATTCAAATTCTCCTGGACACGCACGATACAATTAGTAACAGCTTTTTTGTCGCATTGATAATGTCTATTGAAATATGCTTATAATGATTAGCTCATGTGTTGATGATCAACACCTTAAGTAGCCAGTTGCCAATACTTGAGAAGCCTGTAACAATTGGCATCCTCAAAATATTAATAACTACACATTGTTATTTATAGTATCTAATTAATAATACATTAGTCAAATATTATTAGCACATTTCAAAGTTATTATCAATATGATGAGAAACTATTACTAATTATACAATACACTTAATTCAGTAATATGTATAGTAAAATTCGCCTTCAAAAATAACTCAATTGTGTACTAACTAGGGGTAGTAGGTCTGGTTGGTACTACTTTTCCTTGTAACTGTGTTGTATTTAATAAGAAAAGGTGACACACATACCCACACACACCAGCCACATCCATTTAGTGTTTAGAAAATAAATTCTCTTCATTGCTAGCTCTAAGATTTAAATTCAAATAGTCAAATTAAGTAATCCACATCTCTTTACTTTAACCACTAAGCCAACTCTTCAAGATTAAATATTAAGGTTCTTTTAGTGTGTGTATATTGCTTATATTTGAAAAAAAATAAATAAATTAGGATTTATGATTTATGTTGCAAAACTAATGAAAAGTATAAGAAATATAACAAGAGCAAAAGAAAAAATTGAGAAGGGAAAGACATGGATAATTCTCATTCATTTTGATACTTCATATTTTTATATAATCTCTTTTATTCATAAAGATAAATCTATAAATTACAATAATGTAAATAAAAACTTTAATCTACATAATTGTATAATATAAATCTTTTTAAATTATAAAGTATATGCCATTAAACATGAAAGTTGACCCTTGAACTTATTTCCTTAAGAGTTATTAACATTCATATAACTTGGTCATTTATAGCAACTTTGAAATTTCTTTAGATTAAGTTCCAAACAAGATCTAGAGAGTTAATTGATTTGATTATATTACATTACCGTTCGTTGCAAGCATTAACAAAAGTTATGATCCCTAACTTGTTCATTAATGTGAGAATAAACAAAAGCAAAATTAAGAATCAAACTCTAACCAAAAGAAAAAGTTGAAGCAAGGAAGATACCACAATTTTTTTTTTTCAAAACTAAAGAAAGGAATCATTGTTTCAAATCCTATAAATTTTGTTGTAAGCGAGAAAGAAATGGATAACTGCACACATCATATCAAACCAACTCATGAATGACAGTCTTTGTATAAGAGGTAAGGGCTATGAATTATTCAGGGCCATTCATTTTGAAAACACACGCATATTTATTATATTTATAAAGATGCTCTAAATTTGACTTCTTGTTTTGCTTTTGGATGAATGCAAGCTTAGGATTGTTTGAGAGATAGATCAGAGGCATGGATCAACTGGGGGGAATAATATGGGATGTTACAAAGTATTTATGTGGTTGCGCCAAAGAACAAGCTGTTTATGTTTATGATCTGAAAGAGAATCTACAAATATTAGAAGATAAATGGGAAGACCTTCTAAGAATGAAAGAAGATATGAAGAGAAAAGTTGATGAAGCAGAGAACATAGAAGAGATGGAAAGGACACAAGAAATCCATAGATGGATGAACCAAGTTGACAGGGTTCAAAAGGTCATGTGAACCAAATCTAATCTTGCCTTATTATTAATATGTGTGTATATATATATTTTTTGTAGTATTAATTTGTAGATAGAGGTCCAATTACTAGAGCTTCACCTCTTCGTTTTCATGCCATTTGCCATGAAATGTCTTTTATAACAAAAGTTAAGCACAGTTTATATATATATATATATATATATATATAAAATTTCATCTCAAAATCCCTATTTTCTTTCTTCCCACCTAAGCCTCACGCTTTCCAAGTTCTTGCCCTATGCTCAAATTAGTGTCACCGTATCCCCTGATTCGTATTTCAAAGTAATCTTTGAAATGAAGTTTAAAGAAATCTGGAAAAATTAATTGAAATTTGGAGAATTCTATTTGATATTTAATAGAATTGAAGTGTAAGGTAGAATTGTCGGGTCAAATCACCTCATAATAGTAAAATACTAAAATGTCAATTTTTGAACTCTAGAGTAGTTGAGTAAAAACAACCCAAATTACAAGATAGTAAATTTTTTTTTATTTTATTAATTCGCTATCAAATTCATCAATTTTTTTCATTTATAAACTACATAAAAAATTTTCTTATCATGCATTATATATTTCTAAAGTAATTAATTCAAAACATGGTTAAGAACAAATTTAAAGTGAGAATATTCATTAATCCCAATACTCACAACAACAACAACAATAATTGCTATAGAGGCCTCGTAATTATTAAAAACGTATAATTGTTGTTAGAGCCTCATAATCATAAAATCCTTAATCAACCAAATACAATAGCCAACTCATTTTTAAAAGGTCCAATAATTCAACAAATATAATTCATTAAGTTATGTACAAAAGATTGACATATTAAATTACTTAAATTATTTTGAATAGAATGGTTTCAACATGACAAGTCATCCTGATTAGACAACTTCTACAACTCAACTAAATAACTTAACCTAATCACTATCATTAACACATCACCAAGGAAGTTATGAATAAAGACCCTAACAACACACAAGAGAGTATTCAACATTCACGCACAAAGACATAATCCTAATACAAACTCAAGCTTTTTACACACCCAAGCTTGCTAAGCTTGAGAGGCATCGTCCCTCACTTGTCTTGCTATTGTACTTCTCTCCCAAGAACTCCATTTTCATGTCCTAGTCAATTTGCCATTACCTCAATTAGCACAGTAGGTTAGGCTTTTAGCCTTCTTTGCTATCTTATTTCGAAGAATCATATTAAAAAAGGAACCACTCCTCCCAACCAAACTACCTCGAGAAGCCTAGATAATTATAGTATAATGATCTTTAATTTATATGGCCTTTAATACTAGAACAATATATAGCATAGTAACTAGTCCATAAAACCCTTAGCTATAAGAAAACATATTAATAGTTTCATATAATTTTTAGTTCATATACACGATGAAATAGTGATAACCTCACTTAGAATACGAAAATTGTATTACCATTTACATTCTTACTATTTTCTTATAAGAAATAATTACATTTTTGCTCCTTCTTTTAGAGAGTCACATTTTAGTCAATTTTAAAATTGTATTTCAACTTTATTGCTACCTTGACAATATTATTTTACTTTGCAAGAAATAATTATATTTTTACTTCTCTTTTTAGTAAAAAAAAAATTATTTCATTCAATTTTGAAATTGTATTCTAACTCTATGTTTTTGAGTTTGGTCTGGCCTTATTTATAGAATTTAATAAAAATTATAATAAAATTTAAATAATTATATATTTGAATAGTTAATTTAAGAATACATGTTGAAACCAAATCCAATCTTACTCATGCAACTCAAGCTAAATTCAATGATAATATCCCAAATTCATTAGGTTGCTATGTTTTTATATGAATATATATTATTTTTAATTTATTGTATAATATATTATATATTATATAGTATTAAATATTATAAATCAAGCTAGGTTGGCTCTGTTTATAAATCTAGCCCAAGCCCAATTCAGTTTTTAAAATAGACCCTACTTTTTCAACCAACCCCAACCTTTGGACTTAAAAATAGAGTTGAGCTTAAGTAGCCCAACGAATTAGGCCATATTTGACCACTCCAGTGAATTGTAAAGCTAACTAGTGATCTTTTGTTCACATAGGAAATAAAAGACATTCAAGCTGATGGAGCCCAAGAAATTCAAAACAAATGCTTAAGTAAATGTTGTCCAAAGAATTGTGTGTCAAGCTACAGGTTAGGAAAGAATGTTGCTAAGATGATAAAAAAAAAGTAGAAGAAAGAGTACCTACAGGGAAAAGGTTCAATAAAGATGTTGAAATTGCTCGCAAACTACCACCTGGGCTAATAGAGATGCCCCTTGATGAGACAATCGGGTTAGATTCAATGCTTGATAAGGCATGGGATGCCATTGAAGGAACTAAGGTTGGTGTTATTGGTTTATATGGGATGGGTGGGGATGGAAAGACAACCCTTTTGAAGAGAATCAACAATAAATTTGAGAATAAAATGCCACATACTTATATTGTGATTTGGGTTGTGGTATCCAAAGAGCCTAACTTGGAGAGTATTATGGACACTATTAGGAAAAAGGTAGGGATTGGAAACGACATTTGGAATCAATATAATAGCCATGATGAAAAAGCCGCAAAGATTTACCAAGTCTTAAAACTAAAGAAGTTCGTTCTATTATTAGATGATATTTGGGAGCGATTGGAATTGAAAATGGTGGGAGTTCCACATCCGAAGGACACCAATTTTCAATCCAAAGTGATATTCACAACACGATCAGAGGATGTGTGCGCCAAAATGCAAGCTCAAAAAAAATTTAAAATAGAATGTTTGACAGAGAAAGAAGCATATGAGTCATTTTGCATGAAAGTTGGTGAGGAAACTCTATAATCGCACCCTAATATTCCAAAGCTAGCAAGAGAGATGGCCATAGAATGTAAAGGGCTGCCACTAGCTCTAATTGTAGTGGGAAGTGCCATGGCTGGTGTGAAAAGTGTGGAAGCATGGGAACACTCAAAAAATGACTTAACTAGTTCTCCATGGATAGCTTCTGATTTGGAGAAGAACGCGTTCTCTATTCTCAAGTTTAGTTATGACAGACTACCAGATGAAACACATAAAATTGTTTCTTGTATTGTGCATTATACCCAGAAGATTATGAGATTCCAGTCCTTGAACTCATTGATAAATGGATAGGGGAGGGATTTCTTGGTAAGGATTGGACAACGAGCATACATGATATGTCTGGTCACGGAGAGTCTGTGATTGAAAAGTTAAAACTTTCATGTTTGTTAGAGAGTGTCAAATATGATCTGTTTTCTTGGCGTACAGTTAAGATGCATGATATGATTCGAGATATGGCATTGTGGCTAATGCGTGAGCAAAATCAAACCCTTACATTTGGGTTGCCTATCTATGATAAGATAACAGGTTTGCCAAATATCCAAAATGTGAGTAAATTAAAAGTCTTGGATTTGCGTTGTGACTATTACATATCATCAATAGAGCTTCTTGCAAAAATTAGTGGTTTAGTTCTTTTAGAATTAGAATATCTTTCTTTGACTGGACGTTGGGTAGATACACTGTTTCCCATGCAGATGAAGAATTTAAAAAACTTAAAAAATTTTCATTTGATAGTTTCAACAAGGGGTAATCTTGCAATTATCCCATTGGAAGTGATATCCTGTCTTGAACAATTAAGAGTGTTGAAATTTAGTACCATTGCAATGAGAGAAGCGGGCCAAGAGAGAGAATTCCTAGAGAAGTTGGAATCCCTACTAAACTTAGAGGAATTATGGATACAAGTACAGACTGAGAATGGCCTCATGAAATTATTTGAGTCGTCCAAGTTGGAAGGTTGCATAAGGCACCTTAATCTTCAAGACTTGAAGACCCCAACTAACATGCAATTATTATTAGCATCAATGTCAAGAATGAGGCAACTTCAGGTAATTTATTTCAGTGATTTACAATTCAGTTTTCTAGAAGATACATCCGTTCTTGACACATACGGTCTATGCAAACTTCGTTCTTTGGTTTTGTTTGAATGCCATTCAATAATTCATTTGACATGGCTCAAGTATGCTCCACTCCTTCAACAACTTCAAATTGTTGATTGTAAGTCAATAGAAGAAGTGATGAAGGACGGAACAAAAGATGACGAAGGCAAAGAGAAGGTGGATAATATTTTCTCATCTTTGGTAGTGTTGCATTTGGAGAGACTGTGGAAGCTTAAGAGCATCTATAACACGGCCTTGCCTCTTCCTTCCCTAAAATCCATTACAATACTAGGCTGCCCAAATCTAAAGAAGTTACCCTTTGATTCCAACTCTGCCAAAGATAACTTGAGGCATATTGAAGGATGGAAAGATTTGGAATGGGACGACTCAGCCATAAAAGACATATTTCAGTCAAAATTTATAGACGTAAGGTTTTACTGACAGTTATTATGAGAGCTAATAGCATTTCAATATTCATGTTTCATCTCTTTACTGTTCTATAATTGTAGGAAAGAGGGGTGAGACGATATGGAGTGCCACGACTCGATCTTTAAGGACAAATTCCAGTCAAAATTCAAAGAAGTAAGATTTTATTGACTAGCACTTATTGTGAGAGTTACTTACATTCCAATTTTAATGTTTCATCTTTCTACCGCTATACAATTGTATTTGTAGGAAAAAGTGATGGAATGATTTAGAGTGGAAAGACTTAGTTCTAAAGGATAAATTTCAATCAAAATTTAAAGAAGATTTTATTGATTAGCTCATGCTATGAGAGGTAATTACATTCCGATATTAATGTTTCATCTCTTTACTGTTATATAATTGTCCCTTAGCTAATTGGCTGCATTTCAATTTGCAGATTGGACTTGCCAATTAAGGTTGGTTTTCATGAGTCTACTTCTTCACCTCACGGCTGGCATGAATCTCGTATGGGAAGACCCTGGGCTTCTAGCCTTTGCTCAATAGAAAGAGCCAAGTATTTTGAGATTTCACATCATTCCTTTCTTTGTTGTACATATTGGAACCTATATTAATATATATGGCTTTGGAGTTTTTTTTTTTTGGCAGACCTTTCCCCATTCTTCTACAAATTTTCTCTTGTAAATTTTTTAATCCAAACTCACAAATTCAACCCAGACAACCATAATTCGATTTTTGTTTTTAAAACCTAACGAATTCGTTCGCAGTTTCGAACCCAGGCGCTCTTTTATTCCAAACTTTCTCTTGCGATTGCGAATCTAGATAGCCACGATTTTGAACTAAATGAGCACGATTTTCATTTTGTTCATGATTTTGATTTTGAATCCTACATATCCCGTTTGTGATTTCAAGCCCAGATATTCTTCAAATTTTCATTAAGGGAAGGTGGATGAAAAGGTTTACTCTCAAATTTTTTATAGTACGAGTGATATCAAAGAATATGATAACTACTTATAAATATATCAAAGTACAAAGAGTATTTATATATTTTTCCCTAATTTCAACTATTTCCCAGAATCGCACAAATTAATTATAAAAGATGTCACTAAAGATCCTGCCAAGAACAGCGTTAAAAAATAAAATGGGATGCTATGTACACTCATCGACATAAATACTCGCACAGCTGCTTGTTTTAGAAACACCTCAATTTGTCGTCTAGTGTCAATTATTTCACACGAATCACACCGAACATTTATCCCAAATCATTTGCAATATTCTTCAATCGTTTTGGCTTCTCTTTCTTCTGGTAAAGTTTGATTAATTTGTAGCTCCCTTCCCCTTTTTGTAGAGTTAGGAAATCCATGGATTAGTTTGCAAAGGAATTTAAAGACACACTTCTCGGTTTGCTACACTCAGAAAATAATTTGAAATCCAAACACTTGTTCAAATACTCTTCCCATCCCTCGCATCAGTTTAGGCAATTGCGACATGATTCTGTGATTAACTGGATTTCATTCTTGGCAATGTAGTGTTCCTTTCAGAAGTAAGGGGAAGTACAGAGAAGTCTCCAAAAGTAAGAAAAAGTGTATTTAACAGTGAGCACTCTAAATTTAATACAGCTCTTTTTAACCTCACACTAGGCTAAACAACCCATTAAAAAAAAAAGGAGAGCCAAAATTGTGCTTATTTACACAAACAGACCCCAAGTATGAAATTGAAATCAACCTCCTAAACCTCCAAGAGACAGCCTGACTGAACGTGGCCCGTATAGCCCATTGGGCTCTCCAATTTCTTCCAACTGTTGCTCTTAAGATCCAATAGAAAGCCCATGTATGGTTCAGCATACCCACTTGATCCAATCAACAACAACGTCGCTTCCCACCCTCTCACATACGCCACCTCACGTATCTGATCTGGCAGTTTCGCCACCGTTTCCCACGTGTCACCTTGTAATACCACCACGTCACCACCCCTGCACATGTAAACTTTCCCACCATCACCGCCGTCCACGCAGGTCCTCGGACAAGTGGCAGCTCCCAAGAACTCCTCTTCCACTGGGTCCCACTTCCCAGTGGCAACGTCAAAAGCTTCGGCGCTTCTCTCAAACCGCCCTTGCATCTGCGTACAGTAACCACCAATCACATAAAACTTCCCTCTTCCACGGTGGAAAATCGTCTTGCACTCGTCCCTCTCTCTTCCCATGTCGGGAAGTGGGGCCCACTCGTCCCTTGCCACGTCATAGGCTAATGCTGACCTCAACGCGTTCTTCTCGTCGTCGTGCCCACCGGCCACGTAAACCACTCGTTCGGAATCAGAGGCGCACGCAAAGAACGTCCTGGGCCCACCCGGCATTTCCGCCCCACGTCGCCATTTAGCCGACATGAAATTATATATAAATACCGAATTTGAAGATTTCCACGAGCTCGGGTCCCACCCGCCTATCAAAACCAAATCGTACCCGACACCCGCTATTTGACAGAACATGGGTAACCCGACGGAGAAACCCGGAGGCTGGGGCAGCTCGCTCCACTGACCCGAACCCGTTTCGTATACACTCAAACGGTAAACCGGGTTCGTTGAACACTTCATCAAAGCACTGACTCGTTTATCCGAGTCAACTCGTGCTTGAACCATCACGACGAGTCTCTGGGTATGACCTGTGTTCCTCCGGCGCAGGCGAAACTCCGGCAGTTCAATCTCCGTCTTCCAGCTCTTACATACAGACGCAACTGTGGGAAACTGGTCGTAGGAAACCCGAATCAAACAGTCCATGGCAACATCGTCTGGTAGACCCGAAATCAGATCCATCATAGCAGAATACTGAGAAACCTGAAGAGGAAATGAATCCAGTAAAATTAAGCACTAGGTAGGCATAAGATCAAGGTAGAAACTAGAAAGGGAAGATTTTGGAGCTGAGAGCTTGAAGCTTGATTGAAGGAAAGTAGAGAAATTTAAGGGGTTAGGAATAAAGGAGTGAATAAACACGCCGATGAATATGGATTTTATAGGGCGAAGAATGTGGCTGCGACGATAAGCCTGAAGGTAGAGGGATTGGGTGTTCTAGAAGAAGGGTCTTCCGAAGTGGGACCAATTGAAAGAGACAGCTACAACTAGGAGTGACCATTGGAAACAGGAGCGGCCTATGGCAGTATGGCTGTTAGTTTTTTGTTTTTTTGTATTTAATTAACAAAGTATTATATTTGATTTTTCTTTTTTCTTGTGGCACCAATAGTTGAATTGCTTCCATTTGGTGTTTTCGGAACCAATTTACTATAAGATCGTGTTGTTCACAGACAAGAATGTATAATAATTAAAGCAATGGATGATCCAAACAAGAAACCAAGACAAAAAGGTAGTTATTCAGAATTATTTGATTAAATATAATGAATACTTGCACGGAATATTGATCCCTTCACCCAAAAAAAATGTCATGAGTTTATTACTTATATGAATTTCACATATTTAAATAAAATTTGTTATTCAAAATAGACTACATATTTTATATTTATCTAAAAAATAATTGAAAAGATTCAAAATATAAGAAATCACAGTGTTCATAAATTATGAACAGTATGATTTCCTTTTATTTTTTGGATACGTCTTTCAATTTTTTATTCCTTTTTCTAAACATTTTAATTGCTTTTTAATTTAAACTAGATGTGGGTTTTATGGATTTACATGAGATTCATGTTAATTATATGACTTTACATCTACTCTAAATTTTAAAAAATAAAGGAAATTTGAAAAAAAAAAGAACATTTAAAAAAAAGGATTCATAAACAAATTAATTACAATATTTTATAGGAAAAAATAGTAACAACGAATTCTCCATGAGATTTGATTTTGACAATACAGTGGCCCGTGTTACTGACACCAGAATCCACCTTAATATATTAATATATATATATATATATAAGAATAATAATTACATTATTTATAAATTATAAATAGTGTAATTTTATTTTTGGACTTCTTTTTTTTATTTTTTATTTTTTTTAACTTTAAATTTAATTTTAATAGTACAATCTCCTGTTTTGCTGGTATGAGCACTGAACCTAATCATTATATTAAAAAAAAGTTTTGAACTTACAAATATATATATATATATATATTATGATGGAAGTGCACTTTTAGTTAAGCCATTTATTATACGGAACCTATGCGCTAGTATTATTTATGTATTATATATATATATATGTCCGTATACAAATATTGTTCATCTATTTTTTTTAATTTTTTTGTGAAGTCTATAGAAACATTTTTTTTAAATCTCTACATTTTGCAAGGGAAAGCATTTAATTGCCGTTCATTTATTATTTATTTACTATTCCTTTACTATTTTATGATGTATTTTCTATGCGGGGTCCACAAATTATTTTTCAAAATTGTTTACTTTTCTGGAAGGCCCACACATACTAGTTCTATACATTCAAAGAAAAAATTAAAAGCAAGAAGCGACGGCGTTTCCTAAAGGGTTGAAGTGAGATGTGATGTGGCGGGGCCCAGTGGGGGCGGTGGAGGGCATATTTTGTAAGACCAAGTAAACACCACGTCCAAGCCGTCTCCAATTTGTTTTCCAAAATTTCCAATGTTCTAGAAGAAACACTTTAATTATGATATGGATGGTTAGACAATAATGGATAGGAACCAAATTGGTGGGACCCACTAGACAAGACAGGCCACATGGAAGAAATTTTTACGTATATCTTTGGAATAAGTAAAATATTAAACTATTTTAATCTTCTCTAATTTTAATTTATTCTCCGTTATTATTATATAAGAGCTTATAACTAAGTTTTTATTATTTGAAAATTTTTTAAGAATTACACTATGTCATTAAATTTTATAAACTAGTTATACTTTTATATTTTCTACTCAAGTCATTTATTTTAAATGAAATTTATATTATTTACTTTTTCTTACATAAAATAGGTAAAAGCATAATATTAAAATAATATGCAATTAATTATTTTAGAATAATTTAATGACATATGAACAAAATTTTAATTGCAGGAATTAAAATAAAATTATTTAAAATTATAAAAACTAAAATACAAGCGTCTATACTAAATATTAAATTAAAAATTAATCAAAATTGTAAAAACTAAGTTAATCCAAATAAAAATTCATTAATTTATATATATATATATATATATATGTTAATAAAGTATTTATTATAAATTTATTTACTTTAATAATTTTTGTTTGGAAATTTCCTCGAGGCTCCAAGAGACTTCTTAAAGTTGAATACTGCCGCTGACTAACGTTTTCCGGTTGTTTCTATCTTTAAGAAAATGGATGTAGGAATTGATTGGCTAATTTTCAGAAATCTCCTCACCACGACCTTCGCGAATTTTTTGGAGATTGAATTTATGGAATTAACTTATTTAACTCGCTATTTTAATAAGTTGGGTATAGGTTATATTAATTTATATAATTTTGAGCTTACGTTGATTTGATTCATTTAATTTGCAAGTTAAGTAAGCCAACCTCCTTAACTTAACTTTCAATTTTTTTATTAGTGCAATATTTTTAAGAGTTGAAATATCATTTTAACTCTTATTATAAAAGTTGACTTTTAAAGACAATATTCGAATGTTCTTGTGAAAAAATTTTAAAAATTTTATTATTTTATTTTAATTATCCGATGATATTTAAGTTAGTTAATTAATCATTTTTGTTTGATTATTAAAATTTAAAATAAGTGTTTAAGTGCTTAAAATTTTTATTTAATTATTGGTAAAAAATTTAAATTCAATTGTTTGAGATAATTGTTTAAATTTTGAAATATTTTTATTACTGCAATAAATATTATTTATTTTCTAATTTTTAGATAAATTAAATGGGTTAGCTCATTTTGTTGAGTTAAAATTTCTAATACATTTAAAATATGTGATTTAAACAGACCTGCTTTATAGCTTTACATGAATTTAATACTCGGAATCCTCTAAATTTTTTGAAAATTTGATAGTGTAATTCTTGTGAAAACATCGATACAATAAATGAAATTTAGCATTTAATTAATACATTTTACTTATTTATTAATTTTGCATGCTGTGTTTTTTTTTTTGGCCAGACATGACAGCTTATAAATTTAGAAGGTTTAAGTCTCGTCTAAAATTAATTATCCTGGTTGATGCTGATAAGGGACGCGTGAGGGAGGCCTTAAGCCTCGTGTCGGTGCTTGTTAATTTTTCTGTGTTTGGGTTCTTCGCTTGTCCCCTTCTTCGGTGGAAAAAGAGAAAAAAAAAAATTCAAGAACAAAATTAAATTGAATTTTTTTAATATAAAATAATATTTTTATTAACGTAAAGTATGGGTGAAGTTATGGTACCATGTACTACAATAATTATTCCCCCAAAGTCCTAATAAGAAAATTCCTGTCACCGCCCAAAAATAGAAAAAAGTAAAGGAAGAAACCTTAAAGCTAATCTAAATGTTATATTGTAGAGAAGCAGCACACAGCAATCTCGTAGTAATTTTGCCTCTCAAATAGGGTTTCTTTTTTTTTTTTTTCTTTTTAAAATGCGTAGTTCTCATATTATACAACAGAGAATTCATTTGGTTACAAAGTGCTAAATATATTTGTGGTAAGACAACTTTTACATTTTAATATATATTAATTTTATGTTACTTATTTTTAGTTATCAAGCAAAGTGAGGAATTTTTTAATACACGATACTTATTGCTTTACACGAAGTAGATGTTAATATTTTTATAATTAATTTTTAAATTTATACTTTTAAATATATTAACGATATTTTTGTTTGAAACATATAATTTTAATGAGTTATATATCTTCAAATATATTTTTTTAAATGGAATATATTTTTTGAAGTTAGAGCAGCTTGTATAAAATATGAAATTTAAATTTTTTTTAATTAAAAAAACGGTTATATAATAAGTCCATTAGAAAGAAGAAATAGAAAACCCCAAAAAAAAGTTTGGATCAAATCAAGAGGTGTGATGTATATGTGAATAAAAATTAGAGCATACAAAAGATATTTTTGGAAATTACAAGTTATGAAGAGGTGTAATGTTTTATTTGGAATATGTTATGCAAAGGTAGTTTTTTTATATAATATTTATATTATTATTTAATATTTTGTTATTACTTATTTGAAATTAAAATAAAAAATATTTTTATTTTTAAAATCATTTTCTTTATTTTCTTCACGATTCCATTCTGTTTATAAAATGACATAATTGGAATGGGACCAAAATTGGAACGTCGCAAATAATGGGCAACCTCTTCCTCCGTCAGACTGTCGCCCACCTTTTCACTTTCATGAAGCAATCCAAATTCCAAAACTATCACCGAAATGTACGCTGCGACTTTTCAATGGATTATATTACCACGGCGTTTATGGTTTTAAAAATTAAATCAAATTAAAAAACTGAATGAAACGGCACGTCAATTGCACTTTAAAATTGGTGTGTATATATATATATATATATGGTTTTTGTTTTTTTTATAATATTATACTGTATAATAAGAAAAAGCATGATATAAAAAAGTTAGTGTGTGTGTGCCAAGTTACTTTTTTGTGTTTGGATTATTAAAGTGTTAAATTTACAGTATAATTCTTTATATCTTTGTTCTCAAATTTTTTAATTAAAATATAATAAGTATATAATTTTTTATTAATATTATGATAAATATTTAATTTAATTTAAAGATTATATAATTTTTTATAAAAATCATGCACTTAGCATGATATTATTTGAAAGGTATATTTATCATATTTGAATTTAAGAATTTGACAATAAAAATATATAAAAAAATATATGAGTTTTTTTAATTATTTAAAGTGTAAAAATTATAAAGTGCTTTGAAATTAAAGGAGAGATAAAGATACAAAAAGAGTAAATAAAAAAAATAAGACCTATAAATATTTTCATTCTTTGTATCACTTTCTCTCATTTTAAAAATATTTTATACGTTTCACATTTTAAAAAATTCAAACTTTATTTTCTCATATTGTACTTATTTTCTCTTTTTTATCTTATCTTTCTCTAACTACATCTTGTATATTTATTTGCTAAATATTAAAAATTTAAACTAAAACAAAAGTTACATATACACAAGTGTAATAATGCAAAAGATCCCTAAGCTTAAAATTGAGATTACCAAAATAGGCAAAAGATTAGATAATTAATCAAGACGTTAGTTGATGGTTCAATCAGTTTTTTTTTTAATTTCTTTCATTTTTTTTAATAATTTTAAATTCTTACCTGAAGAAAATATTATAAAAAATGCATTTGAAAGTTTGAGGGATAGAATATCTGAGAAAAAATATAATAATATGTATTACGAATTGTAAAATGTTTATTAATGGATACATACCTTTTTTATTTTGTCATTTTTATCTATTATTTCGAAGAAATTGTTTAAACAATAATAAGTAAAAAAAATATATTTAAACGTGATACTAATTTTAAATTTATGTACTACAAAATCATTATATTTCATAATATCAGCATAAATTATTATGTATTATACTTTTTATATAAAATTAAAAAATATATTTCATTTTTTATTATCAAATTCAATCAATAAATTATGAAGTACTCGCTTCACCTGTTCCATCTGAGAAACGTTGATTTGTATCACTGATTAATAAGTATGTGGAAACTTTGGTGATAATGATGTGAATGAATAATGGAGCGTGAAAGAAACCCTTAAACCGTTGACTGCACAAGTGTGAGTCACAAGGCCAAAACTGTAACACATGATGATGTAGGTCCCACGCCTCCTTTTACTCTAAGAATCTTCTAACTTCGCTTTTTTCATACGTAACCTTTTTAATGACAATTATGCAAAAGTGCTCTTTCAGGATTTAAAAGTTTAGAGATATTGTTAATTTTGCTTTAAATATTTAATTATGTTAATAAAAATTGATAACAAATTATTACGCTTGAACTAATAAATATTATAATATGCTGAAATAGGTTATATACTACCTGTATAAATAATATATTATCTAATTTCATAACCTTAACCTTTAAATATCTTTTTTTTAAATCTCTAATTCTTTGTTATTAAACAAAACACTCCTTCTTCGCATTAAAAATTAAAGATGATAAAATCTTTAATTTCAAACTTAAATTTCACCTCTAACAGCATCAACATGTCATCAATTTTTTATAAATTAATTAACAGAGTAAATTAAATGACATTAAAAATTTTAATAAATATATAAAGTAAAATTGATACAAATAAATATTTTGGATGAAATTAGCAATAATCTCTAAACTTAAAAAAAAAAAGACACGTTTACAACAATTATTACTAGCCATTTTTTACGTTGCACCATCTATACCAGTACAATTAATAACAATAACATTTGCTTAAATTATTAATAACTATATATCTTATATCACTAATAGTTGGTTGCTAATATATTAGTGAAACAATAGCAATATTTGATACCAAAATAATGAGAAAGCAGCACATTGATTGTCTAGTTACCAACACATTAATAAAATATTACTAATACATTATAGAATTGTTAGCACCGCAAGAAGAAGCCCTTACTTATTGTACTAGTGCACTTAATTATTGAAGATACGTCATACAATCCACCTTACTACTAATATAAAATTTCTTTTGAATGAGTTATTTATAAAAATAAATAGATCATGTGAATTGTAAAGAAAATACATATATATTAAGATAAAATATAGTTTTAATCTAATTTACTTTTTTTTATAGATTAATTTTATTTTAAAAAATTAAGTTAAATTATATGATAATATTTACTAGCTTGGTTAATAATTCATCTATTTCTCTTAAAAGGTACAAAAAATATCATTTTATATTTTTAAAATTCATTTAGAGCCCAAATTAATTAAAAACATTAATATTTTAAGTCATTAGGTGGTCATTTAGTAGCGAGGACTTTGGGCAATTAACAAGTAGTTTTAGGTTTAAAGCCTTACTATTTTGTGTACCTTATTTAAAGAAATATTTTAAAAAAGGAAATACCCTTTTGTGTACCCTATTTTTTTAATTTTCCTTTTACAATAAAATTAAAGAAAATGGGTATACAAGTTTTTTAGTAAGAGATATCAAAATTTCAAAACGACAGTTATAAAATTAAGTTTTTAAATGAAATATAACAAATAATATATTTATTATCAGATTTTTTAATTAAAATATAATAAGTTTATATTTTTTTAAATAAAAACATAATAAGTGTATAATTTTTATAAATAAATATATAATTTCTTAATTAAATTATATAATTATCATATTTAAACTAAAAATTATATAATTTTTTTATTTTAATTAAAGAATCTGATAACAAGATATAAAAAGTATATTAAAATCTAATCTTATAAAATTTTATAATTTAGTTTTATATAACTAAATTTAAAAAAGTTATATATATTATATTTTTATTAAAAATTAGTAATAAAATATTTTAAAAACTTGATTTAAGTATTTTTGTTTTTCTTATAAAGTAAGAAAATTATTTTAAAAAAAAGTAAGTAAATTTTCTTTTTTCTATTTTTAAAGTGACTCCAAAAGTGCCAAGTGGGGGAAAAAGTCCAAAGCACGTGGCAGATGATGTGAGGAGGCAGTGCTGTGGTGTTGTCAGTCTCTGTTTTATTGTTCCATAATGTGCTCCTTGTGTTGTTCTATCCTTTTGTCGGCGAATGAATGTGTTTTTTGTGTTTTGTTTTTAATTATATTCAAATTTTTCACCACACAAAATTATATTCAATTTTTTGATATTTTAATATATAGTATAAATTTTTTTTAATAACATCACTAATTATGTTCTATATATAATTTTTGATAAACCAGACAAAACAACCATCATTCATTCAGATTCCAAAATTATATTTTTTGAGTAGGTAACAAATTATAAAAAATAGTTTTATGGAAGGCATGCTTCTCCATACCTCCGTTCTGGAAAAACTCTTAGATAGCACTACATAATAATAAATATATTCAAATTAATATTAAACTGTAACATCATAGTGAATAGTTACATAATTTTATTTTAAATATATATTATTTAAAATTAATTTTAGTTAAAATAAATAAATTAAAGAAGCGATAATAACAATTATAAAAAATAAGGTGTAATTTAATTATATATAAGAAAATTATGTAATTTCCAATTTCATATGCGATGGGATATGCCGTGACCATTCTTCTAGAAGCACCACGTTCGATGTACGCCAAAACGAGAGCTATTGATCAGATCAGATCAGATTCCCCAAAAAATCCATATTTTTTTTGTTGTGATTTATGAGTATGATTGTTATTCTAGAAGCATCAAACACTTTGCTTATAAAAACTATATATTATTTATATAGGCTAGATTAGTTTCTAATTTCTTATATTTTTAACAATAAATGAATAAATTTGTAATTTCATTAGAGATTCATATATTTATTTATAAAAATTATATATCTATTATATTATTCTCAAAAAATATATATTTATTATATTTTAATAAAAAAATTGATTAAAAATGAAAAATTGTATATAATTTTTTTAAATTTTATTGCTAATATCTTCATATAATTTTATATTTTCTATAAATATTTACACTGAAGTTTACATCTTCATTTTTTATATATTTTTATATGAATCTACCCTAATTTAAATATAATGTTTTAATTATAAAAAGTTGTAAAAAAAATTATACAACTATTTCTTTATACGTATCACATGTTTTATCTAAAAAAAGTATGATTTGTAATTTTTACTCGTTAATTGAATGCTTCTCCTTGCAAAGGGGAGAAATATTTAAATGTAATTTTTAAATATTTATTATTAATTTTTTTAATAAAAATATGATAAGTGAATATTTTTTATAGCACATAATTGAGTCTTCAAAAAAAAAATTCATATGTATATCTATTAACTTTACCTAAATTTAGTTTAGTATAAATTATGATTAAACACAATTTATTCACAACTGTTTAAAATTTCATTATTATTATTTTATTCTTGAAAGCAATCATATTATTTCTTCTCCTTGAGGAAAAAGCCTGATGGTAGACAGAGAGAAAGAAAAAGAAAAAAAAAAAACTTGAATCAAGAGGAAAAAGATGGGATTGTATTGAAAAATGATCTTCAAAGAGAATTTATAGTCATAGCAAAATCCCTAATTGGTAAAATTCTTATGGCCTATCCGCTTCTTTTGATCTTCGTGAAAGCGATTGGAGATTTGTCAAAAAAAGAAAAGTAAAAGAAGTGAAATATCTAGATTCTAAAGTATGATATATGATCTCTTTGCTGATTGTATTTTCACAAAGTGTTTGTCTTTTGAAAAAGACCTTATCATCTCTCTTTCGAAGGAGGTTTCCTCCACTTTTGATTATTCAATGAATTTTGCTTTCTCTTGCTTTAAAAAAGTGATTTCTTCTCTATTCTAAAATTATGCAACTTTTTTTTTCTTTCAATCAATCCCAATTTTTTTCTAACAAGAAATAATTAAACTAATTTGCACAATATTTAAGCAATTATTAGATAAGTTCTAAGGTGACATAAAGTAATAATTAACTAAACCCTGATTTTTTTTATAATCCTTCTTATATAAAATGTTGAATGATAATACTATGAATTAAAAAATATCAAATTTTTTTTAGTTATGATACAATAATTATCAAATGTTATTAAATATAGAACATTATTCTACTTATTTTAATTTATTATCATAATTATATTTATTAGTTTAAAAGCTATTAATTATTAAATAAGTTAATATTTTAAATAATTATTTAATATAATATTATTTTATATTTAATAATCATTACTTGATAAGTAAAATATATGATGTTTCTAAATTTAAAATATCATCAGTCTAAAATGTTTCATGGTTTAAGGAAAGAGGGTAGCTTGTATTCTATTGGACAACTTAAAATCTAATAAAATAAATATCATTAAAGCATTGTATATAGATCACAGAAATATAAAAAATATATGTAGATGTATTAATTTATTAACTTTTAAGTGTTTGTATATGTTCATATTAATACTCAGATTCTTTTGCCGATTATGCTTCGATACATAGAGTTGCATATGGATTAAAATAATCACTTTCTTTTCAATTTTACATTATTTTATGTCCATGATATCAATAGACAGTAGGCAGGATAGAAATCGTCACAAGTATTAAATAATATGATCCAAAACAGCATGAGATATTTCTTAATTTGTTGACAATTTTAATTTATTATCATCATGAATACAACAATAATTGTAATAAATAATGTTTGAGGTAAGATTTTGTGTACTATAAAATATGTCATTGATCGTTATGTAGAGAGGAGACCATCCATGCTCTTAAGAAAAAAGGGAAAAAAAAAAAGAGTGATGTTGCTCATGCCACTTGTTTGGTACGTTACTATCTTATTACACTAATATATAAGATATTGTTGTATTTAATATTTTTATGATATGATAATTGAATTCTGTCAAATACATGCTATATTTGATAACCTATAAGAGTTTTCTTTTCCTAAATAAAAATATTATAGTTAGGAGTATCTTCTAACTTTATTTTAATTAAATTTCTTTTATATATGATTATTGTCAGACATTAGTATGATACATTTAAAATTTTAATCCTTAAAGTAGGTTAAAAAATTTCGAGAAATGTCATTTTTAGCAATTGAACTAACCATGTTGGATTATAAGAGCTTAGTAAGGTTGCAAATTCACATATATAATTTTTTTAAAACAAATAATATGAGATATTATTCAAAATAATACTACTCTTAATATTTTAAACTCATTCCAACTTTAAAAATATCATAATAAAAATAACAGTGTACCATGCGATTCAAAAGTTAGAATCTCTGGTGTAGAAGTCCTAGAGAAACTTCTGGTTAGGGTCAAGTCATAGCAATATGAAGCAAGAAAATTACGCAATTCTTGGGCTTCAACTTTACGTGACGCATGGGCGTAGTTCATTAGTTCATCTGGTGGCTTGGCAAAAGGGGGGCATTGACTTGGTCAATACAGAATCAGTCAGAAGAAGTTTCTGCTGAATTTGAATGACGAAAATCTCGATTACGCTAATTCATCAAGTTTGATAAGTAATTGTTCTAGAATCATTGTGGGGGCAATAACTTTGCTTTCTAATATGATATTTGTTTGCAGCAAAATAAAATTATTAATTGACATCGAATCTTACAGAATTTTTTTGGTCACTTGAATTGTGACTTCTCTAAGATTGCATGGGTGTCATATACACGTAATACCATCTTTCATCTGCCTTCCCTTTTTTTTTTTTTCTGTTTCACAAATTTAGTAAATTTGTTGGTAGTGAATATTTCATATTTTAATATTTTTGGTTTCCACCAAACTTACAGCTGGATCAGCACCACGACTTGGGTCTGTAACTAATCCCAATTATTTTCTCCTGCTCAAATGGTTTCTTAACTTTCAGAAATAATGCAACTCATGGAAAATACTTCCTTTTTTGTTTTTTAACCCCCGGCAAAAGCTACGTTCGCTTTCATCTAGTACCTAATGACACATTACAGGATTTTTTAACCAAAAACACCATGGTTATTTCCTTCTGGGATGAGAAAAGCTCCACTTGGCTTCTCTAAAAGTGAAATAAGAAGGCCAATAAATCAATTAAAGAATAAAGAAAAACTTTTTGGAACCCAATGATGACAATTCCTGAAGGAGAAAGATAACATGCGCCTCATTGTTAACCATCAACGTACCAAATATTCATTCCAGTAGAGTGAGACATACTAAGCCTACTTGCAGTTGTTGGATAAGCAATTTTTGGAAGAGGTTTTCTTCTTCATGAGGATGTATCCTTTTTTACAGGATGTATCTTGGTAGGTATGCTGTGTCTCAGTTAAAAATTTTTAAAGGGAGACATACTAAGCTAGGATATACAAGAAAATAAACTGGCACAATTAACTTATGCTATTTATTGGCCAAAAAATAAAACTTATGCTATTTTCAATATAATAACGTTTCAATATTGAGAAGCCAGCTCCAAAAGCTCTCTATGTTCATCTGAAACATAAGATTGCACCTTCATAGTCGGTTTACCATCAGCGCTTCCTGGAGACATATACTTCACCCCAATGACAGTTGCCAAACCTGCACAGATCAAATTTGTTATATGATAATTTCATCATTGTTGCAACCCATACAACTAAAACTTTAGAGATTGCATGGCAAGGATTCATTTGATTTCATGAGTTTTTTTTTTTTTTGGGGGTTAAGTTAGAACACTAATCTTGCGAGCCTAGGCTTGACTGCAACACACTACATTTACAGATTACCAGTACTTAGCTGCAAGATCCTTTCATCCATTCAGCTCCACTGTCGTTATTTGTTAGTAACACGTTATTGTTTCTATTTTAGTAACTTCCAAAAAGTAAAAAGTCAAGCTGCCATCATTATTTAAAAGATCAACTTAAAACAAAAGGTTACACTGTTACTAACAAGCATAGGGGAGGCGTGAAACTGGTGTAAAAGTAGTGACCTAACAGTCGTATGCATGATAGTCATGATTTAGCAAATGATTTAGTCTAGAGAAATCTTGCCATGGGTGAGAACACAATTTCAAGATTCACCATGCGCATGTCCACAATAAAGCATTATAATTATACTCACTCTCATGTACGCGACCATACACAAGTCTTTCTCCTTTCCAGTATTCCAGAGGCCTTGTCTTGATTCTGGTGCTTCGCCTTACCCCAGACTTCCAAGAAGTACCAGCAGCTGAACATAAGAAATCATTGCTTCAATATACTAAGTAGAGACTAGTAACAAAAAGAGTTTTTGAAAATGAATGGATGAGATCAACGTGACAGTTCTAACCTGCGAGGCTCTGCCTCCAAGAAAGTCCTCTATTCTTACGTTGTCTCTGTGAATATGATTTGTCTTTCCTTTGTTTATTAACTGAAACCTTGGAAGCTTTGGCTTTTCCCAGTACCTTGAGACCCAAAAAAAAGAAAAATTCTAAAAGCAGTTAGCCATAAAACAAATAGTTAATTTCCTTGTTCCCCTTGATTTTTTCTTCTTTCTTCTGGGGTAAACTTTTTACACAAAGCAAGCAACAGAGCACTGACACCAAGCAATTTTTGCAATTGATTATAGGTAAGTGAACTGGCAAAAAAAAAAGCATTGACAAGGTTTAATCTGCTAGCAATTTTATTGATCAACATAAACATCTGAATGATACACAATCGATGTCCCAAGTACATTTCATTTCACTCTCAAATTCAATGCGAAACTTGTGGCCATAAAAGGATTACTAGTACACCAGTCAAGCAGAAGATTGGATTGCAAATGCAAAATAATGAAACCAGACTGAAATGTGGGATAATGAGCCAAAGCCCATGGCTAATGGATAGTTTCCTAAGATGTTCAAACATTTTAGAAACTATTTAAAGATAGAACATTAATAATAAAAGGTCAATTCTAAACCATCTATTTTAATTTGATTGTATAATGTATAGTACTTTTTATTTTGCCTTTCAAATAGGATAAATGGTGGATGGAACCTACGCAGCACCCCCGATACAATACACAGGATATATATATTCGGGATATATATATTCAACAAATCAATTTGTTAAAATGTAAATTTAGTCTTGAATAAACTACAAATTATAGCATAAATGATAAAACAAGCTACAAGCATAAATAAGATGTCTATAACAAGTTACAATTTACAAATAGAAGCATAAAATTTGCAATTCAAATTAATCTTCATCACCATCCACATTACTTGCATTTCCTATAAGCTCTTGCTCTAGTTTTGGTTCATCTAAAGAAAAATTTGCAACTTTAAGACTGCAAACCCATCAAATGGCTCTAAATGGTCTCCATTAATATCCCACATTCTAGTTTGTCCACTCGAATACTTTTCACTCTTCCTTGATAGAAGACAAAGATTGGTAAGAACATTACATGGAAGCAATGAAGAAGAGGACATTTAAATGGTAGAATAAACTTAATCAGTCAACAAGAGTGTTACAATGAATCAATGAAGGAATGAAATTTTACATACAATACAAAGAAGCAATGAAGAAGAACATAGACAGTTACACTAGCAGCAATGAAGAAGTCAACCAACTTGCCTCAGAAGAACATTTTTGCAACCAAATGATGAATGAAGATTAACAGGTAGAATAAACTTACAAGAAGCTTGAAGAAGAAGAAGCTTAGTGATGGAACACACCAACAAAGAAGAACGGACAAGTATGATGCGACGACGACCAAGAATGGCAAAGAACACCGAATCTCCCTCATTGCTTCACTCACGGATGATGACAATGAGGAATAACGACCAAGAATGGCAAAGAGGATGATGAAGAGCAAAGCAAAATGAAAGATGATAGAGCGAAAAATGGATCGGGTGTGATTAGGGATTTTAGAAATGAAGAAAAGGAACAAATTTGGCACAACAAGAACGTTATGCTCTGGCATCATTTTAGTGCCGTTTCAGAGTCATTTTGGATGCTTTAGCGCGTTTCATCGCATTTCGAAATGTTTCAAAACACATCCAACCAAAAAAATAAAAAACATTTTTGATACATTCAAAACCATACCATGTCCAGTACAGCTACAGCCCTTTTTTTTTTTGCATATCCATGCAACATGGGATAGAATTAATTGTCCTGGGGTTGCTAAAATTCATGTATAATTATAATATTTTAGGTCCTAGCAAGTGCTTGATTGCATTTTAAGAACATGCCAAAACATGATGAAATGCTTGACTTATTTAAACCTCAGACGATAAAATGCTTAAATTATTAAAAATAAGATGCAAAAATAAAAGATTGAGCAAAAGAGAAAATCTCTCTATTAAGTTAGTAACCTGTATACACTGATCTGCATCACCACCATCAGATGTTCTGGTGCATTCATCCATGGCATTGGGTTGAACCCCAGGAAGAGTTGATTGATCTGCCAATACATGCCACAACAGATTTGACACAGAAAAAGGAAAATAAGTGCTAAATTTTAAACTAGATTCTTTCTAACTATTAGATTAAAAGACAATTTATATGGGGGTTACAAGTTATAACAAGTAGCAAGTTCATGAAACTCTGGTATTGTTATACTATCAATGATCAAACCATTCAATTTAGCCATTAATGTGATGTACCAATTATTATCACCTTAGGCTTTCTGCTATAAGTTATTTGCATCATGTATGTATCTCAGAAATTGATGACTATATCCATACCTAGTGGATTCACCAAGTTAAGATCTGGATTATCTCTGGGCACGGAAGCCACTGCTTCCTGCATATTTTCTTCATGTACCTTGTCATAATGCAATATTCACAATCTCATAAGATGATAAAACTAGAAGATCCAAAGAAAAACTCATTTTGTCCTCAAAATCACAGGCACAATTTACCTCAGAATTTAGCCTGCTTACTGTATTATCCATAATTCCATCACACATGTCACTGCATCCAATATCCACATCAATGACAACATGAGATTCATTTGAACCAATATTAGCATCAAAACCAAGTCCCTTTGAATTATCTTCCTTGGATTTCCCAGACGTGCTGGCACAATTTCTGATGGTGCCCTCAACTGAGCTTGTCTTACTGACTGCAACAACATCTTTAGTTGATAATGAATTCATTTTACTTGATGGCTTTCCCGAATTATCTCCCTTGGATTTTCCAGAACTGCTGTGAGATTTACCCACGCTGTCCTCAACTACACTTGTCTTTCTAATTGCAACAACATCTTTTATTAAGGGTGCTGGCTTTCCAGAATTGACCAGATTGACTGCCTGGTTTACTAGAGATGTGTTTCTTGTGGACAAACTATTATTATAAAGCATAGAAAACAGATCAACTGAAGACTTTGACAGTGAACTACGCTTCAGTAAGGATGACAACGAAGCAAATGGACTCTTTGGTGCGAAGGGAGAAGCTGAAGGTAATTGCCACACAGGGCTTCCTAAATCCTGTCTAAGCTTCAATGGGGTTTTATTACACATCTCTTTCAACAAATTATCTGTGTTGGATAAAGCCTTCCCTGGCTTTGACAAGTTCCATCCAAAAGATTTCAAACCAGCCACATGGTTATCTGGTAAGTCTGGAATGGATAATTTCTCTAAGATAATGGGTCTGATCTGTAAGCTCTCTCGCAAAAGTGTGATTGCTTCATCACCCTCTAGATCCTCACAACTGCTATGTAGCAATTCATCCAATATGTCATTTATCTTGTTTTCTGCCACAACAGATGGATCTGCAAGAAAGGACCAAAATAAAGTAGAAAAGTTTGAAGTATAAATATAAGAGACAGGGAAAAGGCACTGATATTCTAATGAAAAACGTCAGACAAGTGCAGAATATTATGCACTGAAAGAAGATAATAACTGCCCATTTTATTTCATAGAGTAGCAGTCACGTACCAGTTAGTTCACTTTCCAGTGATGCAATACAAGCCCCAGTTTTGTCTGTGCTCTCACCAGCAAGACCTTGACTGCCTGATTCAAATATCTCTTGAAAGGAAGGAACATGATCATTGTTGTTGGAAGTTTCCACTGAATACCGATGCTTGTATCTGACCGACCTCCTGACCCACATAATATTAGGATCATGTTAAAACAACTGAGTGAAGAATATCATACATGATGCATAATAATGCAGACTAATGATTTAAGTGTTCTAATGATACCGCTGATTATTTCCCAGGAGTCCTGGTCGACGTTGCAGTGCATTAGCAGATTTACTGTTCTGTTTTAGCTCAAATGATACACCACCCATCTGCTTCTGTATTTCTCTTTTTGCATCTATGCATCAATAATCCCCCCCCCCCAAGAAAAAGGCTTTAGAAATTCCATCCACAGTGTATTCAAGAAGAGAAATAGAGTGTGACTTACTTTCTAACCGTTCATAGGCCATGAAAAATTCCTCTGGATCTTTCAGATAATCAATGTCCATTGTTGGTTTTAAAATCTCATTAGGATGACTGTTGGATGGATACATGACAAACACATACATAATTTACAGTCAGTCCCACAGAAACTAATTCTTTTGCAAGAAACAGAAAGCAGTCTTATGGAAGGAAACGGATGGAGAGAGAGATCAGAGAAGGATGATAATAAGCTTTACACTTTATTTGGTTTCAACAAGAAACGTGCATGCTTGGGGCCTAGAGCTGGCCTTCGTTCTCGGGGATAATCTTTAGCCTCTTCAGCAACGAAATCATTCCTCTCACCAAATGCTGGATCTCTCAAATATTCTGAGTTGAATAGCCCTGGGTTACCACCGAATATGGACTTTGCCTGCTTCATAAGTTTATTGGGATTTTGCAAAGGCTGTAAAAGCATGAGACATGGATGGTGATTATTACTGTAATGCTACATTAACATCAACTTAAATATCCTATGATTGATAATTAGTTTCCAAATTCAACCTATCCAGGTACTCACCATGACCTAGAAAAAGGGTCATGGATTAGATAACAACAATATTACAATATCATTAGTCCTCAATTGTCTAGCATTAAAAAAATGAGGGGATGAAAAGAAAATTAAATACTCACAAAAATGAGCAAGAAGATGAAGTTTTTAAGGTTAACCATTGACTTTTCTTGCTTTAATTTAGGATCAATACTAATTACAAAGCTTTTCATTTGCCTTCTAATCTTGATGAAATCACATGGGGCATTCACTATATCTAACATGGTAGTTGAATGGACCAAAATAATGAAATATAGGTCAAGTATACTCCAACTTATGCAAAGCACAAGCGAAATATCTGTTAGGAGAAAAAACACGCACCTAAATAAAATGGTCTCAAGTGTTCTATACATATTATTTTCCTTTGATCTCAAAGCATCCAGACGACATTACGTTCATCTAATTTACTAGCTGAGAAAACCCAATTACAAAAATTCACATTATCCATACTGAATACTTTTTGAAATTTACTCAAACATCCGAATGCTGCTACCCTTATCTCTGCAAAAAAAGTTTTATGTATTTCCTTTTCCTTCGGTTCCAAGATAGCAGGGAAAACATTTCTTTTGTCAAATTCATCAGCGGAATGAAAACCCAGTTAAGGACACTCGCGGTATCCGCACTTGACATTTTTCGGGGTTTCCTCAGACATCGAAACCCAACTCTTAGCTTAAAAATACTAGTCACATTAGAGACGGAAAGCTTATTGGCACCCAAAAGAACAAATCTAACAAGCAAACTGTAACTACTAAATTCCGACACGATTTAATAATTAAAGCATAAACAATAAGTTTAATTGAGTGTACTAAATAGTGCAAGAAAGTTCTTAGTTAATTGAAGGTACCGTTGGTCGCAGGTGGCTGTCTATGAGGTGTCGTTCCTCGACGAGATTGTAATGCTTAAAGGAGTCAAGTGGCACACCAGACGCTCAAGGGAGTCCCAATTGTTGGCAGTAGAATCAGAACGCAGAACAGACTGTAAGAACCCTTGTATCGCGGGAGAAGGAACAGACAGGGGTTTCTCTTCTTGGCGTTCGTATTTTAAATTCAATTGACAAAAGACTGAAAACTGAGCGGGAGCTACTGATCCTTCCTTCGCCAATTACGACTTGTCGTTTTGTTTCACCTTTAGAAAGGGCCCAAAAAACGTGGACGGCAGGATTCGAACCTGCGCGGGCAGAGCCCACATGATTTCTAGTCATGCCCGATAACCACTCCGGCACGTCCACGTGCTGTGACCGGCTCTTAAAACTTATTTCATTAACCATACAAAACGATCCAATTTCAGCAAGACAAGCCGGGACAGAGTACATTGGAGTAGAGCACGTTTAGATTGTTTATACGTATTGGAATAGTTTACATTCTAATTTTTTATTATCTTTAATATTAATTATTTATTTTTATTTAAAAATAAAATATAAGGTAAAAATAATTTTTTAAATTTTATGAGGAGATGTTTGAAATAAAAAATAAAAAAAAATCAGACTATCCATATATCTAAATAGATGGTCCTAATCTAAGTCCAAATGATCCATACACCGAGACAAAACCCCCTGCCACAACGGAAAATACAAAATGATCACCTTGCAAATAAGTTTTGTACAGAGTTAGACTTAACCAACAATTATTTTTATTTTTATCATCATCTTTTTTCTAATAAAAATATATATCGTATAATTATTTTAAAAGAATGATAAGTTATAAATATATTCGTCTTCTCTTTTTGTAAATTATTATTTCTCTTTTATTTTGAAATATCACATTTTTATTTTTTTTGTAATAAAAAATAAGCTGCAACCAGAAAATCTTCATATTTTTTATTATTTATATAATATAATAAGTATTCAATATATATTTAACTAATATAAAAATTAATCACATTTCTAAATTAAGTAAAATCATAAAATATTTTGACAAAATAATAAATAATTATTAAAAACAAAAACATATTCAAAAATAGAATTTTTTTTAAAGATTAACCAATTAAAAGATAATAATTGATAATATTAGCTTTCAACAATAATATGTGAATTAGATATATATATATATATATATATTAATAAATATAAGCATTGTCATGAATTTGATAAAATTTTATAATATACTAAATTTATGATTTTTTATAAATAAATAAATAATTTAAAAAAATGTAAAGAATATCCTTGAAAATATTTTAATTAAGAAGGATTTGTGTGCATTTTAAAAATAAAAGATTATCCAATTTAAATGTTTTTTCCAGAGAAGAGAAAATAATTTATATATATATATTTTTGGGATTTCTCGTGCATGCTTGGCTCTCGCTGTTTTTGTTTTGCATTAATATCGGAGAGCCAGAAAACTGGGACTATTCGCTTTATGAGAATGTTGCCAGAACAGTGTGTTTCATGCATTCTAGTTTCTACTCTTTTGCCTCAATTGTCTAAATTTGTCTTAAATGTGTATAACCGTTAGTTGTACCAAATTTACACTAAGAAACATGAGAGAAGTGAGGAAATTCTGTAACAGTTGGCCATCATTCTTTGTTTAAGTCCCAAAACTGGTCTTTTAATCATGTGAATAAATCTGTGCAATAAGACATAGGGTGTACCTTGGGCCGAAAGCTTGGTGTATTCAACCCTGTCAGACCAAATCAGACAAGGTGTTTAAAAAAAAAAAAAAAGAGACGCAGGGTGGTCGTTGAGTTGGCTGAAAATTTATATAAAAAATTTTTATATAATTTTTTAAATAAAATATAATTATTATATAAATTTATATAAAAAATTTATTTTTTTAAGTTATTTTATAATTTTTATAATAAATAAAAAAATTATCTATTATTAAACTAAGAAGACTAATTCAAACAATAGGTTAATTTTAAAATTCATTTAAAACCGAATTAAATATCAACTTTAGGTGAAATCTTATCTAACTTGACTCAACTTATGTACGCTTTTAGTAGAAGAATTGCACAAATCAAAAAACAAAAAAAAGAAGATTACAGCACCCTTATTTGGAAGATAAGATTGTTGCGTGCAACTCTGAAGGAACAGTGGAGAACCCAGGTTATTATTCAGGAACCTGAGTGATCCATTTGTGTAGGGACTAGCTAGAGAGAAGACTGGAAAAAATACAAATGGAGACGGTGAAAATGAGACATGCGTGAAGTACACGAGACACCCATGAGAGACGACCAAAAGGAGACAATGGGCTGGACATCTTGCAACCAAACAGAGAACGGTAACCAAATGATTCTAGCTTGGAACCAACTGCTTCTCCATACTTCTGCAGGTACCTTACTAATTTGGGATAACTAATCATCATTGTTGTTTTTGGCATTGATCGCTCTCGTGGTTGGCTGAGCTCAGATACTACTTCTTGTTAGGGAGATGATGGGTCCGCATAATTTTTGTGATGTGCTTAGCTTGACGTTGAGTTGTAAGAAAATAGTTATTTTTATTTTTAAAAAAAATATAATTTTGTTGTACTTAAAATGACATGAAGTTTTCACCCCCCCCTCTTTTTCTCGCTCTTCAACTTCAGCATATTAAAACGGTTTTCACAATGCAACGATTAAAAAAGAACAAAAAAAGAGTGAATCAATAATTTTGGAATACAATGAAATGAAATGTTACATGTGATTTTATTATTTAAGAGTTTAATTAAAAATATAGACCCTTTTACCATATTTAAAAATTACAATAAAAATAAATAAAATAAAACGACTTATATATAGTGTGACTTTTATAATTGAGAAAATAAACTCATTTATAAGTATGTGATGTTAGTAAGCTTTTAATTAAATTTCCATCCATATTATCACTTTTGATACCACAAAATATTATCTTATACCAAAAAAAAAATGTCATAACATACATTGCTAACGAAAAATGCAGAGAAATGTCACTGAGGCACAAAAGAATATTTGCTCAACAGCTCCCTAATACCTCAATGGGAAATCATAAATTACATAAAAATAACCTCTACGAGTCTCACACCACATTCACAATCACTTTCACACAAGGATAACATGGCTGCTAAAAAGAACTCCATATCAGCTCCATGAACTTTAACAGCACACTTAAACAAAAGTCAACCATTGAGTTCTTTTTAGTACTAACACTTTCCATCCATATGCATAATTCATGATAAAAAAAAAGTAAAAATAAATAGAGTAAAATTTATTTATATGTACGGCATAATATATTAAGTAACTTGGGTGAATTAACTTGAGTGATACATTTTTAAATAGTAAAATGATATATGATTAATCATATTAATATAATTTAAAAACACATTGACAAGAGTTTAAATATGAAAAAAATAGATTCAAAATTAAAAAATGAACTCATTTATAAATTTTTTAAATTGTAAAATAAAATTAATTATAAAATAATTTAAAAACTAAGGAAATTTATACAAAATAATTTAAATATTCTAATACGAAGAAATATAAATATGAACTAGAAAAACCAAAACTAGCAATATAACATGGATAAAATAGACCAAACCAATAAGGATGAATCCTCTCTTGTCTTTGGTGGGAATAGGAAAGGATCTTGCTCTCTCTACAACCATTATTTTCTCTAAGAGTTTTTATAGATTTCACCTGACTACTATTTGTTAAATTTATTAGTATCGGGTAATAGTTAATCATAATTATAACAATTTGAATGTTTTGTATTTAATAAATAAATTTTTGTGGTATTATATAGTGCACAATATAGAATGAGAGTATATATAAAATTTATTTTTTCTCTCTTCAACTACATATTATACATTGATTTACTAAATACAGATTATACAAATTCCTATAATTATGATTATTTATTACTCTATTTTGATAAATTAGTGAATTAAAAAAATTAATGGTTAGGTGAAATTTGAAAAAAAGATCTTTAAAAGAAATTAGAGCCAGTGGATTAGAACAATATCCTCTCTTGTTCAACAAAAAAGGATCCATGTCTCAAAAGAAGCCATTTTCAAAATGAATCCTATCATATAAATGTTATCTTATTAAAAAGAGAGATAGACATAATAAATAGAGTCTCACATTATAAGAAAAGCGAGGGTGTGTGGGACCCAAACTTTTCAAATTATTTATTTCTAATAAAATAACATCTAGCACAAAAAAGGTAAGAGAGTATTTGGATTAAGTTATGTTTCCATAATGTGTTATCTCTTATTTAGTGTGCTATTCTGCTAAAAGAAAAACAAAAATAGAAGGATATAAAAAATAAAAATATATATGAGATTTATTTTTTATTATTTTATCTATTATTCTCTTACGAAATATTCATTTCCAAACAGAAGAGACTAGGTACTGATTTTTCGACCTGTGGTTAAATAAATTGTTGCTACAGGTAAATAGTAATTTCACCCGTCAAACCGAGCAAGGTCGAGTGGTTACTGACCTACGTGCACACGCACCTTATAAGTCTTAAACAAAATGGTTTCCTTTGGCCTCTATTTCATAGTAGGGTTGCTTTTGCAGCTGATAAACGCCACCATTCTCCCTCCCTACTCACTCACTCCCTTCACCATTACCTCTTTCATTTTCCTCCTCTCAGTCACATAAGCCTTAACTCTCTTTCTCTCTCTCTCCTTCTTCCTGCAACAATGGGTGCATCTCTGCCCCCGAAGGAGGCCAACCTTTTCAAGCTTATTGTTGTAAGCTTCGATTGCATTCATTTGCTCTTTTTCTAATTTGTTTTTGACTGCTTCTCGTGGTTCGATCCAAGTTCAATCACTTCCTTCGACTTCCTCGATTGCTTTTACCATCTGGAAACCCTAGATTCTGCTCTTTGTTATTGATAGTTTCTTACGGTTGTTTGGTTGCTAGAGGAATCTGGGGGGAAGTGAAAACCGAAGGGAATTGGGGTGTTTTCAGTGAATTTATCGAATTTCATAATATTGAAAGTTATAGCATAGAGCTTGTGTTTTCAAGGGAATATAGTAAGTGATAATTAATTCACTTAAGCAAATGCTTTATCAACCTGCTAACGGGAATATAACACAAAGAACCGGGTGATTGAAGTGAATTCCTTGCTTTGAAAATGCTGGGCAATGCTCTTGCTCCTACTTCACTACTTCTTGTCGCAAGAAAGGATTCAGTTTCTGGAGACAAATTGCTTTGTTTCTGTATAAATGATATCTTGAGAATTCCTTCAAGTAGGCTTGTTATAGGATTTGGTTTTCTCAACGTGGGAAAATTCATGCATGCTTGCATAGCTAATGTAAATAAAATTTGTTTGCCATGTTCACTCGTAATCTATGGGTAAGTGAGTGAAACACTTAATTTCTTGGGTAACTGATAAGTGGAGCTTTTGTTTCTTCTTCTTCTTCTTTCCCCTCTTGTTCACCTTGCTGCAGAAATCATATGAAACAAAACAATACAAAAAGGGACTCAAAGCAGCTGATGCCATTTTGAGAAAATTTCCGGACCATGGAGGTATTCTTTTTTTTTTTTATCTTTTTTTTTTTGGTGGGTAGCCCATGTATTTTCTTCTGGTCAGGGAATTAATCATTTACATATCGGTTGTTCAAATGGGTCACTAGAAACATGATGCTATTTTTTTCCCCTTTCAAATTTTGCCTTCTCCAATTTCATTTTCATGTACAGCATATATATATATATATATATTGGATGATTCTTTGACCCTTTTTCTTATTTACGTGTCTGTTCCCCCTTCTGGTTGATAGAAACTTTATCAATGAAGGGTTTGACATTGAATTGCATGGATCGTAAGTCTGACGCATATGAACTTGTTCGGCAAGGACTAAAGGTCTGCATGTTGTCTTTGATATTAAACCATTTATCAACTTTATGTTCATTATTTGGTAGGTGACCTGGACTTAATGTCTTGTTCTGTTTCAGAATGACCTTAAAAGTCATGTTTGCTGGCATGTTTATGGTCTTCTTTATCGGTCAGACAGAGAATATAGGGAGGCCATTAAGTGTTACCGGAATGCATTGAAAATAGATCCTGACAATATTGAAATCCTTCGTGACCTATCACTTTTACAGGTACACAACTTAAATGCCATATGTCTCCATTTGCTTCATTATAACAGATAAACTCTGTAAACTAATTCTCTCTTTATCTCTCTCTGTCTTTCTCACACACACAGAGTTTGTTTAACTTGGGGATTTTTCTTTTAATACTGACATAGTTTATGGCATCTCCTGAACACAATGAGTTGTTTCATGTGCTTGGTGTTTGACATGGATATTTTTTGTTTACCATAAAAATATTATGGAGGAAAGTTTATTTTATTATTTTTTTTTCTGGATGAAAGGATGATAGTTTATTATCAAAATTGTCTTTACTATGGCCTTCTGGATACTGTGCTTTTCTAACTAGGTTCTGTTATTATTTCTTGGTGAAGTTCGTTGGTGCTTAGGTCTGAAATCAGAACATGTTTCTTTTTGTATCCATGTCAAATTCAAAATGAACTACTCCTGTAATATTTCTTGAATTAGTTATGGTGTTATACTCATTGGACTATTAAGAAAGGAGATAAAAGTCTCTCTCATTTCTTTACATCCTCTGAGTCATTTTCCACTGTAAAACCAGAGGCCATATTACATGAGGGCACCTTGTGTTTTAACTGAATTTTCAGATGTCCGTCGAAATTAATATATGGGTTTTATCTCTTGACTGTGATCAGCTCATATAGACAGTGGCTTACATTCTGTTCAGACTCATAGCAACTGTATCACCCATGACCAAACGGAAAGTAACAAAGAGGAAGGGTTTCATATTTGATATATAGAAGGATATATAGCAAAAGAGGAAGAATAAAGATATGTGAAACTATACATACATACATATATATATATATATACTGGTGAACAGGGGAGGAAAGCCCAAAGAAAAACTACACTACACACATTCTAGCAAAGGAAACACCTCTAGCATCCTCACATTAAATCTTGCCCAACCAAACCCATCAGGAGGTTCCATAGACTCTTGGACACCCAAAGGCAGACCATGAGCCTTATTAGCCAGAAAGTCAGCACTGCAGTTACCCTCCCTCATGACTTGAAGCACCTTGATACAGTAGCAACCCCTGGGTTTACATGAAGTATGTAAAAATAATAATGGAGCTCTCAAAGTACTGTGCTTTGATCTGTCTGGAATCTTAAAATTCAAATGCAATTTTTAGCATCTTGATTAATTTTAAACCTTCATTGTCTCCTAGAACTGAAGGTGCATTAAGATTTCTGTGGGTTGCAGACTCTCTAATCCTGTATTGATCAGGTTATATTGAGTAGCGAAGCTCAACTGGAATAAACTTATGATAACAATGAATAAACTAAAGTGTCTCCTCCTCATGTAAGAACCTAGTGAATGGTTCAATCATGGGTTCAAAATCCTCAATGACTGTGCTTGTGTCTAAAAATTAGAACAATCTGATGGGAAGCATGGGCTCATATACAATAATATGCTATCTGATAATATTTACTGTCAATTTTCTGTTGATAGCAACTTTGAATAAGTGAAAAGACTATTGTTCTTTGGTGAAAAGCTGACTTGGATGGTGCTCCACTAACATCCCAATACTTTTATTAGGAGTAACTGTAGTTATATTACTGTAACTAGTTTTTATACAAGATCATATTGCCCTCACCAAGGACTGGAGGGAAGAAATTTTCTGATAGGCTATGGACTGTGTATCTTGTTTCATAGGATATGTATATATATATATATATATATTTCTCTCTGTGTGGGTGAATTGTTTTATCATGTAATTTAAAAAAAATGTTACTAATGTCATGGCGATTTTGACTTTTTTCTCACAGGCTCAGATGCGAGATTTAAGTGGCTTTGTTGAGACAAGACAACAACTTCTGACTCTTAAGCCAAATCATCGCATGAACTGGATTGGCTTTGCTGTTGCCCATCATTTGAATTTTAAGTATGATTTGGATCCATGGATTTAGTTGTTTGTATCCAATGGTGTTTATTCTTGGTGCTTTTTTCACGTATAACTAGTTGCCTACTGTTAGCAAACTAAGATAATCTCCCTTCTTACTTCTTATTCTATTTTATTTGTTATCTTTTTTTTTTTCTCCTTTTCTTATTGTGTTTGCAGCTTTACACCTTTCTGTAGGTGTTGCATTTTTATATTCTTGAAAGACAGGTTTTCAAATCCTGCTTGGCATATGGTGCTTGTGTAATTGGTCATACTGCTTAGGGAGAAATATTATTCTCTTAATCCTTGTTATCATAATAGGGTTGGCCAGGATATGATCTTGAACTTGAACTTGTTGCTAAGTTAATATATAAACTTTTAAGCACTCATTTTTCACAAAAGTCAATCGTGGTATTCTTGTTAGTAACTAGTTACTGATATATTTATGAGTTTGCAGATGTTTAATGTGTGGTGTTGGAATGAAATTAACTAATTGTGATGCCATGTGTTGAAAGTGGACTTCTGGTATGTATAATGTGGCAGTGACCTACTGCATGATAATGTAATGGGTCTCCAGACTTTTTTTTTCTTTTTTTTTAAAGGTAAATAAGAAATTTTGACACAGATGAAAGTTCCATGTAATTTTGCCCCCTTCAATTCATTGTTCGTTTTGAGGGATTGGTTGGGGAATACTTGTTTAAAAAATCAATTCAATGGTGTGTATGCCGGAAAGATACTTCACTAGTGTAGATTTGTAGATTTATGTGATTGAGAGATCTCTCATTTCCTCTACTTATTGCACTAGTTCAGTTTGAGCCTTGGATCATGCCATTACCCTAGCTTTCATGTTTTTAATTGCTATTGTATTAGCAAAATTTGTTTCTTTTAGTTTGTTACACTGACCTTTTAATTTTGTAACAGTGCGTCCAAGGCAGTTGAAATTCTTGAAGCATATGAAGGGACCTTAGAAGATGATTATCCTCCTGAAAATGAACGGTGTGAGCATGGGGAAATGCTTTTATATAAGGTTTCTTCTCTGACAGCTTGTCTACAGCTGTTTCTCACTTTATGAATAATGCCTTCCCCCCTTAATCTTGATTGACTTTTGCCATAATAGTAGAATTGTGAATTAGCCTTTACTACTATGTATAGAATTTTGCACATAACAAAATATTTATTGTAAAACTTTATAAAGGATCTTTGGACTATAGGTGAAATTATTAAGAAAGATTTAGAATTAAATGGTTTATTTAAAGACATAATTCATAATAGAACTTTATAGCGTCATTTGGTCTGTGTAGCCGACCCCACCTAGTGGGAAAAAGGCCTGTTATTATTGTTATTCGTAGAGGATCTTTGGACTCTGAACTATGGTGCTTGAAACAAACTTATCACTAACTATGAATTTCTGATGGGAACCTTAGATAAGCCACCATTTGGACTACAAAAACAACAATCTACATGACATCTATATTTAATATAACTTATTACTGAAGCCCAACCATCAACCAGTTCATCACACCCACCCACATCTACATCCTTCTTTTGGTTTTTTGTTTTTTGTTTTTTCCTTTTTGGGGTCCCCCCCCCCCCCCTTTTTTTTAAAGGAGGATTTAACTTCTGGCATCATTGTATTCCTCTTTCCTTCTAATGAAGTTTCTATTCACAGTCAAGAAGAATAAAAAAAAAAATCCAAATGATTTCAAACTGAGGTTCATTGTTTTCTTTTGATGAAACAAGTTCATTTTTTACAGCTTCTATAACCTGTTTATGATCAGACCCCTTTGTAGGGCCAATGTAATTAAAATTCTTTTTGACATTGATATATTGCTGTCTGTAAACACTGATGATAGCCTGTGTCCACTATGTTTTTTACAGAATGAATGGGCAATTTTCTTGTTACTTCGATTCTGTACTTAAATGCTTTTAAAAATGCCTGGCTCAAGTCAGATTGCATGTGGTCCAATGTGAATCCTTCTGCTATCACGTCTATTTCTGCATGTTTAAAAATGTGGAGTGTTGCGGATGGTTTAATTGCTGGTTTTATTGTTGTCCTTAGATTGTGATTTTTCTTTGTTAAATATTTTCTTCCAGATCTCTTTGTTAGAGGAATGTGGATTTCTTGAGAGAGCTCTTGAGGAGTTGCACAAAAAAGAATCGAAAATTGTATGTTTGATTTATTTACTGGGATAATGTGGCAATATAGCTTATTGAGCATGAGCTATTATCTTCGTCTTTTTTTTTTAATTATGTTTAGGTTGATAAACTTGCATATAAAGAGCAAGAGGTTTCACTCATAGTGAAGCTTGGTCACTTGGAAGAAGGCGAAAAATTGTTTCGGGCACTACTGTCCATGAATCCTGACAATTATAGGTGATCTTTCTGTTAACTAAGCTTTTAGCTTGGAATGTCTCAGTTGCATAGTCTATCCTGGAATCTTTGATATATTCTCCCTTGCCATATTATTATTATTATTATTCCTTTTATGGCTTCTTTTGCACACTTCTAGATTGTGTTTGATTTTAAGTTGTTTTCTATATGTATTTTCACTGAAAAGCAGTAAAACATGGGTCGATATGTGGTTGGTTGGATTTACAGAAAGCTTCCCCTGTAAAATGTTGCTTAAAATTGGTTGAAAATAGGAAATGCAGGACAGAATTTACAGCAGCATTTTCACCAAAACGTGTGGGTTGTTTGATAGTTCTCTCATCTTTTTATGTGGAGATAGAATGAGGTTTGGAGGAAATGACTTGAGTGGTACTTAGTAGGGGTGGCCAAAAAATGAGCTTGTGCAGACTTAGACAGGCCCACCTTTAATAATCACAACTTACATAGGCCAGGTTTTAAAAGAGATACAAAATAGCAAATCCTGTCCTAGTCTGTTAGAGAAGTTATTTATTTCTGGTCAGTCACCAGCACAAAAGGATAAAAGGATTATTTTGATTCAGATGCCTTCATCTTTATTTCATGTGGCATTCTGGGTTAAGTAACTGTCTGGTCACTTTTGTATAACTCTCTTTCTAAGTAGTCTATTCGTATTTGGTTTTTTCTGTAAGATTACTCACTGTTGTAAGCTGAATAACTTCCTGCTTCATTTTGTTGTTCAGATACTATGAAGGCCTCCAAAAATGTGTTGGGTTATATTCAAAAGATGGCCATTATACTCTGGATGGAATAGATCGGTTAGATGCTTTGTACAAATCACTTGAGCAGCAATACAAGTGGTCTTCTGCTGTCAAGGTGGCATGATTTATGCTTGTAGTTATGTGTACTTTTATTTCAATATATTGCCTGCATGTATCTCAATGATCACTTAATTACAAGGTTGTCATATTATCTCCATAAAAGAGATACATCTGTCTGTCTGTCTCTGTTTCTGTGCCTTATTGTAAATAATTCCTTCTATTGGAATTCCCTGCTTTGCCATGCTAAGATTGCTTTTAGTGCAGATCTCCACCCTTTTTATTCTTTTTCCGAGAAGGCTAGAATTCCTCCTCTCTTAATACAAAAAGGAATACGTAGGCAAATCTTGGTTGGAATATCCTTTAGCAAAAATCACTATTAGAGTATGTGTGTATATTTATATCCTTTTCTTTGGTAGGTTGCTGGAATTTCCTTCTTTCTTGCTACAAAGTGGAAATATGCAGGCATAATCAAATTATCCTTCTTTTGAAATCACAAGTACGGTCATAGTGCTATAAGGTTTTTTGCCCCTTCTATAATCTTGGTTTTGATGGCTGAGAACACTTTAGAGTTCATTCTGTTAGTGTATCTTCTATAATAGTATAGTAAAGATGAAAGCCTGCTGATTCACTGGTTTTTCGTTATACAAGATGATGTGTGTTATTGGAATGCCTAATATTTTTGGAATGAAATTCATTCTACATTTAATCCTTTTGTCTGCCAGAGAATACCACTTGATTTTCTGCAAGGTGACAAGTTTCGAGAAGCAGCAGATAATTATATTAGGTCTCTCCTAACTAAGGTATAAACAATTCCTTTTCATATGACATTTTGCCTAGTTTAGTAGTTTCAAAATTGAAATGTTCTTTTTTGTGTTTCTAGGGAGTTCCATCTCTGTTCTCTGATCTTTCTTCTCTGTACAATCACCCTGGGAAGGTCAGTTTTATACTTATATTTCTACTACCTAAAGATATTTGGATTGCTTGTTATTGATATGCGATGGCAGAAAATACTATTTCTAATGGTTATAACTTTTTATTTTGGTTCACTCTTATCCAGGCAGACATTTTGGAGCAACTTATTCTGGAGTTAGAGCATTCAATTAGGACAACTGGTCAATACCCTGGAAGGTAAGATATGCTTATTAACTTCTGTATTGTAGCACAGAAATTAAGAATAAATGTTCAAATGGTGCAGATGTCAGCCTGGGCAGTATTTTTTTCCCCCTTGAGATCTTAGTGGTTATGTTTATTTATTGTGTGAGTTGTCTCTTTCCTCTATTCCCCCCCCCCCCCCCCCAAAACATTGTTTCCTCACTGAAATTTGGCATGTCTAATATTATGGAGATTGGAAAATGCTTTTCACAAAAAAGGCTTTGCTGAATTCCTTAGTATTGCTGCAGCATTAATATTCTCTCACTTAAAGTTTGCTATTTAGTTGAGGTGTATTTCTATGCCTTTCACTGGGTTTAAAATGGAGCAGTGTAATAATTATGGACACAGTCCTTGTTAGTTCCTCAACAATTTAGCCCAGTTAATATAACAACAATATATGTCTCATATCTTGCAGGATTAGTTTCTATTTCTATCTTTTTGCTTGGATTTTATCTCACTGTGGCCAATAAGTCTTATCATCATTTGACATTTTTTTTTGGGGGTCATATAACTTGGTCCTCTTGAAGTTATTATGTCCCCTTTTTTGTATGCATGTGTATGTTGGTGCATCATTGCTGTTTTGGCAAATTTCCTTTGCTTTAAATTTAATGATGCCTCAGTGGCTGGCATTAAGCTATGTGGTGATATGCGACCATAAGGCTAGTCATCAGGATGTCTTAATATTTTGGATCTATGGATCCCTCCTTTGGATCTTTTTCCATGTAAAGCTTTTTAAGACCCCTCTCAATATTATGGGCCAGTCTTTCTGACATAAAATATAGAATGCAGATATTTTGCATGTCTTACATCTATGTTTTACTGACTGACTAACTAACCATTGATAGTGTTGTATACAGAGTGGACAAAGAGCCCCCTTCAACTCTGATGTGGACTTTGTTCTTATTGGCTCAGGTTGGTGGCTATTTTTTGGATAATTTCCAGATGCATTTTTCTGTGTGTCCCTCTATCATTGTTTCCTTTTTCACTTAGAGAATTTGTATTGTTGCAGCATTATGACAGGCGGGGCCAATATGAAATTGCTCTTTATAAAATTGATGAGGCTATAAAGCACACACCTACTGTCATTGATCTATATTCTGTCAAGGTCTGCTTATACTTTTAACTACACTTGCTTTCTGCTTGTTTTCGAATTAGTTGTTTTCTGTGCAATCCTTTACTGTGTGGTTTTGGCCAAGTGCCATATAGCACAAATTATCTGCACAGAAAGCTGCACCAAGAAGATGTGTAAGCCACTGCTTAAGGTTAGCTGTGAAAAATCACATGGGCTGGGCCCAGTTACATTAGTAACTGCCACGTCTGATTTGGTGTACATTTCTGTGTAAAATCCTCTTGATTGGTAGCCTTTTCTGTTACCCCTTGGTCTTGTAGTTTATTGCTTAACCCAGCTCTGCTTTTCTTATGAATTCTTTTGACTCTTATGTGATTTAAAGCAGTTTGTCAAATTGCGAAAAATATGAGTTAAAACACACCTTTTCTAATTTAGGTTGCACGGGACCTGACCTGGGTTGGCTACAACCTTGCTGGTTTTCCAGGCAACGGAATCACGTGATTCGATCATGATTCCTGTCATCCCAGATTCTTATAGGGAACCTGAAGTCTGAGCCGCCTCACTTGAGAATCTTCTTGGATCTTAAGATTTTAATAACCATGATTTAAACCATCTTTTATTATGTATCATATTAACGTGTACTAAAATATTATGGCTAGGAAAAAATCTGTTAATAAAGAAAAAAGAAAAATTAAGGCAAGTCAAATGATAAATCCCAAGAGGGCCCAGATGTGTGCTTGAGACAACAGATGGATGAAAATGAGTTGAGGGCAGAAGTTGGGAGTAGTTCTGATTCCCCACTAAGTAAATAGCATACAGAAAATTCTTTTGAATGATGTTTGCATGTTTTCATATAACAGAGTCGGATACTGAAGCATGCTGGTGATTTGGCTGCTGCTGCTGCACTTGCAGATGAAGCCAGGTGTATGGATCTGGCTGATCGATATATCAATAGCGAATGTGTTAAGCGCATGTTGCAGGCTGATCAGGTTTTTATTTATATTATCATTACATTTGAATTTGTAGTTACACTTCAACATGTTAGTTTCTGTGGCTTTCTATTTTGCCTTTATCTGACCGTTTCTTAATCTTTTTCTGTGTTTTCAAGGTGGCTTTGGCAGAAAAAACTGCAGTCTTGTTCACAAAAGATGGGGATCAACACAACAACCTCCATGACATGCAGTGCATGTGGTCTGTATCTAATGATGAGTAACATTTCAAACTATCAAAGGGGTATTGTGGTTTCATTATATAATGCACCTTGTAAAATCTATCTTTTGAAGGTATGAGCTGGCTTCTGGTGAAAGTCATCTCCGCCAAGGCGATCTTGGCCGGGCTCTCAAGAAATTTTTAGCTGTGGAGAAGCATTATGCAGATATTACTGAAGACCAATTTGATTTTCATTCATACTGCTTAAGGAAAATGACTTTGCGAACTTATGTGGAAATGCTTAGATTTCAAGATCGATTGCACTCGCATGCATATTTTCATAAAGCAGCTGCTGGAGCAATCAGGTCAATATCATTTTTGCTTTATTGATATACTGCATGTGATTGCTTTTTATGGTTTTTTGGTACCTTGCACCCTTTGTGAGGCTGAAAATTCCTCATATATGCATCAAGTTTGGAATGGATTTATAGTTTTGTGATCAATTTAAGTTATCCGCGCTCCTTCAGGATTGCCATTAATGGTTCAGCCTAAATTAACATGGAGTCAGGTTGATAAATGTGATATTATTGTTATGTAGATGCTCTTCTGATCTTATATATTTGATCTCACAGTTTAAGGTTCTATTTTGCAGATGTTACCTGAAATTGTATGATTCTCCTTCTAAGTCTACAGCTGAGGAGGATGATGACATGTCAAAGTTGCTTCCTTCTCAGAAAAAGAAATTGAGGCAAAAACAGAGAAAGGCAGAAGCACGGGCTAAGAAAGTATTATAGTAATTTTTAGCGCTTCTGAGGAGCTTCTTGTGGGAATTGTATTCATCCTATTGTTTTATTTTCTATTTAGGAGGCAGAAGAAAAGAATGAAGAGTCAAATGCTAGTAGCGTGTCAAAGTCTGGAAAACGACTTGTAAAACCTGTTGATCCAGATCCACATGGCGAAAAGTTGTTGCAGGTTGAATTTCAATGCATTCAATGCCCATTAGATTCATATTTTCATTTTATGTCTTATTTGATCGAGGCACGACATAAGATTTTCTCCTTCAATTCATGATAAGATGAGTAGCAAAATTTACTTGTAGGTTGAATTCCTAAATGATCTACTGCTAATATTCTAGTGGTTGCCACTAGGCATATGGGCATTTTTTATGTTGGTAAAATATCCTAACTATCAAAGATAATTAAAGGAAGTGTGTAAATGTGCGTTTGAAGAAAAAAGAGGAATGGTCAAAAGGGAAAGGCTTGAAGAAATGTACAATCTAAAATAAATTTCCCCTTTCCCATCACAATTGTCAAGAGGGTTGGGCATGTGTGTTTTATGAGTAGGTAGAGTTGGACTTATTATGTAGATTTGACCAACAATTTTCTTGATGTTTCTTATATAAAAATATGTTATAAATATTTCTTTTATCAAAAGTGTATTATACATAGTTCTTTTATCAAAATTTTCAAAATATATTATTTATAATTTTAGCAAAACTTTCAAAATATATTATTTCTAATTTTCTTTTCCAGTAACATTTCCCTCTAAATTAGTTAGATACAAGTTGACTAGATTGGACAGATTAGCAACAACTTTTTTGCAGTCTATTTTTTTACTTTTTTTTTCCCTCTTTGAATGTTATGATTAATAAACTGTTATTAAAAATCAATTTGTTGCATAAATCTGTCAGGTTTGTCAAACACATTAATTTCAGTATTAAAATGTTTTAGCAAAAATTCATCTTAAATATTCAGTGATGTTTGTTCTGTCAAACTACGCTTATTAGCTTTTAATTGTTAAGGCTATGTTGTCATGACTCTTGTCTGCCTTCCTCCTATCTAGGTTGAAGATCCCCTATTAGAAGCCACAAAATATCTGAAGTTGCTGCTGAAGAACTCACCTGATTCATTGGAGTCCCACGTGCTCTCTTTTGAATTGTATATAAGAAAACAGAAGATTTTGCTTGCCTTTCAGGTATCTCTGTGTTAAACTAGGAACACAGAAACTTATTGCATCTGGCATCTGATTATTGCTATATAATGTTATCAGGCTTGTACTGACTTGGATTGACTGTTGAGTTCTGTCGTCCTTGTATTTTAAGCACATTGGGGAGCTCTAAATTGTGATTTAATTTATGACTTCCATGATGGACTGATTTTGATTTTATGAAATAAAATTTGGATTGTAGCTGATTAAGAGAATAGCTTTTGTTATATATCTTCTAATAACATGTGCTATCTCTATCTTTTATATATTAGAGTACGATGCCAATTAAATGTGTTTTTCTCTCTATCTTTTGACTTCTAGGCTGTAAAGCAGTTATTGAGGTTGGATGCTGAACACCCTGATTCTCATCGTTGCTTGGTATGGTATCTCTTCTGGAGAATACATAGATACATATATGTATCTGTGTGTGTGTGAGAGAGAGAGAGAGAGAGAGATAAATGGGTAATCAAATGAAAAAATCCCTTCAAGTTTTGTTCCAGAAATTTTGTTTTTAAAAAAATTATTCTCTTTTCTCATCAACATTGTCTATTCTTGTGACTTCGTCCTTCCTCATCAAGAGATACCTCCTCTTTCTAAGACGCCCAACCCCCCCAAAAAAAAAAATTGCAAAAGCCCATTGGCATTTATTTCTTACTGCATATGTTGCAGATTAAATTCTTTCATGTCTTTCCATTGTCATCTATTTTAAGTTCATATATTGCAGATTAAATTCTTTCATAAAGTGGGATCCATGAACAGTCCTGTGACTGACAGCGAGAAACTCATTTGGAATGTCTTAGAAGCTGAGCACTCAACTATTAGGTTTCCTGATGCATTTTTTATTACCTATTTCCTTTTCTGTTTGTGGAGGCTGATATGTACAATTATTCTGATCCATTCACTTCAAATTTCTCTGTTTATTCCTTTTAAGCAGTCAGTTGCATGGGAAATCTCTGCTTGAGGCAAACAACTCTTTACTTGAAAGACATAAAGGTCATGGTCTACATTATCGTGAACATCTGTTTATGATGGTTCTATTTCAACCTTATGATACAATTTTGTGGCCCTTTTGTTTGCAGATTCATTGATGCACAGAGCTGCTTCTGCTGAAATGTTGTGCATTTTGGATCCCAACAGAAAATCTGAGGCTGTCAAGTTGATTGAAGAGTCACCAAATGACTTTGTACCAAGGTAATGCCTTGTAGTATCTTAAACTTCATCTCTTTTTGTTTCCCTCGTAGATTAAGTTTCTGCTTTCAAATCTAAAAGCACTATTGAATATTGTGACAACTTGTTCCGCTAGACATGGAGCCGGCAGACCAATTAGAGAATGGAAACTTAAAGATTGTATTGCAGTTCATAAACTTCTTGGAACAGTCCTTGTTGAGCTGGATGCTGCATTGAGTAAGTAATACTGAAACTTTTCTGTTGCCTGATTATTTTTTTCTGTTGGATAGCCTTGAAAGGACAAGTACATATTGGTATTTGGTGGTGAGTGTTATGTGGCAAAAATTAGGAAAAGGATGAAATAGGTGGAAAAAGGAAATAAGGTAGTAAAGAAAAGAATATAGTTAGTAGAGAGAAGCATAAAGTTAGTTAGCAGGCATGAAGGTTGTGCCATTCACGTGGGTCTCCTGTAGTGATACTTATAGGAAATACTCTTCCATTATATGGTTTTTGAATATTTTTTAATAGAAAATCCCTAGATTATCTTCTCCTCTGTTCCATCTGGTGCATTTTGCACTATTATTGGTATTAGAGCACTTTCTCGGCTTGGCACTGACATTCTTTGTCCACAATGACCAAGGATACTCAATCCCAGGATCATTTACGAGATCTTGAACTCAGCCTCGACCATAATCGAGCTGAGATGAATGATCTCAAACAACCAATGTTACATATGGAAGGTTTCTTAGTTGATATGATTGTGAAACTGGTTTAGTCAGCTCTAAATGACCATGGCGACCAGCTTGCTAGAGGTTTGAGCACAAACAGTGGACAAGCACACATTGCTTGCCTGCAATTTGGTTCATATATTGGCATCAACTCTAACAACTACACCATCATTATTAAGTTCTCGTGGATCAAATTTCCCAAATTCGATGTTATTGATCTTCATGGCTGGTGTTATAGATGTAAACCATTTTTCAATGTGATGAGACACCTCTGGATCAGTATGTGCAGCTAGTCAGTGTGCATCTCAAAGGTAGTGCACTTCATTGGCACTAGAATCTCTTGAGGAAGTTGTCCAAGATTAGTTGGGATGAGTATTCAGGAAATATGAATGCTAAATGTGGTGATGTGTTACGGGTTGATGCAATATCCACACTCAAAAATATGAAGCAAGAGAGTATTGTCACTGAATATCAGAAGTTTGAGGAACTCTTATCCAAAATTGAGCTACTGGAAGAATTACCAATCAGTTGCTTCCTTCGTGGATTATATTTTGACATTGAAGCCTCAATAAGAATGTTTAAGCTGAGTAATCTTTCCAATACAATGTACTTGGCACGTCACCAGGAAACTTCTATTCAGGCCATTCATGCTCATGCTACGTTGGTTTCAAGGTCAGGTTCCTCACCCTTTTACCTGAGTCCAAAGACCTCCATGGTTTCCTTGCCCGCTAATACCAACTTCTTCACCATAAACCCCATGCCAAAACAAACCGTTTCTCTTGACAAAAGCATTTACCAGCCTGCATCGTCCAAAAGCAGCAATTCCTTTGAAAAGCCAGTGAAACAACTTGAAAAAAAGCAAATGGATCATAGGAGGAAGAAGGGCCTGTATTACTAGTGTTCAGAGAAATACACTCGCATCATCATATGAATTCACAATTTTATATGATTATGGTTCATGAGGGAAACAATGAAGAGTTTCATGATGCTCCTGAGAGTCCAACACACACAAAACAAGAGAGTTCAGTAATTTCTCTCCATGCTATTGAAGCTACTGAGGGTCACTCCACCATCCAAGGCTTAGCTAAGAAACACCCTGTATTGATCTTGATGGACATGGGAAGTATTCATAATTTTTTGGATGTTGCTTTAGCAGAGAAACTTAAGCTGAATTTGCAGTTTACCAAGGGCATTAGAGTTAAAATGGCCAATGGACCATGCATGGAAGTTAATACTAAGTGTGCCCAACTTAAATGGATTACAGAAGGGGAGTCTTTCACAGCTGATTTCTTGGTCATGGAACTTGGGGGTTTATGATATGGTGTTAGGAGTTGAGTGGTCACCTACCCTAGGTTGAATTGGTTTAGACTTGAAGTAGAAACTGGTGTTTTACCTTACTTGGTAAATCCTATCAGATTCAAAGAGTGACAGCAAAATATGGTGTTGAAAGAACAATCTATGCCAGATAAGCACATTTGGGGAGCACAAGAAGCTTACCTCAGCCAAGTTAGTAGCCATCACATTGAACCAGGGTTAACCTGAAGCCAGAGGAAGCTAAAATTCCGAAGTATGAATTAGAGGCGTTAAGGGCAGTTTTGGAGGAGTTTGATGATGTATTTCAGGAACCAAAGTCCTTTCTTCGGTACAAGTCTTTTGACTACTCCATTCCTTTGAAGTTATACCAGCCTATCAGCACTGGAACTTATCAATATGGGCCCATTCAGAAGTCAACACGGGAGAAATTGGTTCAGGAGATGATGCAAAATGAGGTGATCTGGCCTTGCAATAGTTTGTTTACTGCCCCAATAGTCTTGGTTAAGAAAAAGAGCAAGTCTTGGAGATTTTGTGTTGACTTTAGGAGGTTAAATGATCAGACACTTAAGAATAAATTTCCTACTTGAAATTAGCATTTCAATTCCCAGGGTTTGGCCTAACCAATTATTGAAGAGTTGCTTGACGTCTTGCATGGAACTAAATTCTTTTCCAAGCTGGACTTGTGTGCAGGGTATTATAAAATTAGGATGGCCTTTCAAGACATCCACAAGACCGCTTTTTGAACTCATAAAGGTTTTTATGAATTCCTTGTGATGTCCTTCAGGCTCACTAATGCCTTGGTAACATTCCAAGGCTTGATGAACCTTGTTTGTAAGGTCTACCTTTGAAAATTTACTTTAGTATTTTTTGATAATATCTTGGTTTACGATAAGGACTGGGATCCGATCTTTGTTGGGAAATTTTGGAAAGAGCTTTTTTGCCTCAACAAAGTCACTTTTGTGCTCCTCTACTTATCACCCTCAAATAGATGGTCAAACAGAGGTTTTGAATCGCTATTTGGAATGTCGCCTCCATTGCATGACTGGTGATTATCCCAAATAATGGTTGAAGTGGTTACTCTTAGCTGAGCTATGGTTATAACACCTATCACTCAGCTATTGACATGTCCCCTTTCCAAGCTGTTTATGGTGTGCTGCCACCATTGCACATGCCATATTTAGCTGATGATTCCACTAATGATGTGGTAGATAGGAGCTGTTAGGAAAGAAAGCTATTGTGCAGCTGTTGAAACACTATTTACATAAGGCCCATAACAGGATGGCTCAGCAGGCCAATAGACATAGATCTGACTCTGAATTTTCCATTGCTGACTGGGGCTGCACTAAACTTAGTCCTTTTTGAGGGAATTTACTCAGCAGTTCTACCCTCCGCAGGCTTGCAGCCCGGTACTTTGAACCTTGGAAGATTATGGACAGAATCAGTGAGCTGGCTTATAAGTTGCAGTTCCCTGATAACACAAGGGTTCACCCAGTTTTTCATGTATCTACGTTAAAGAAACTTGTGGAAAACAATGTCCCTTGCCTCAGACGGATCATCAAGGTTAGTTTTGCTTAGAACCAAAAGAAATCCTTGCAAACAAGGTGGTAGGGTGAGGTACTCTGTTTGTCAGTCAGGTTCTTGTCCATTCGAGGAACAGAAACATTGAAGATGCCACATGGGAAGATTTGTCTGCCATACAACAGCAGCTCCCACAGTTCAACACAACAGCTCCAAACTCCAATCTTTGAGGTCAAGAATTTTCTGAATTTTTTTGTAGTGGGGCGGGTGAGAGAATATTCTTACGTGGCAAAAATTAGGAAATGGATGTAATACGTGGGGAAAGGGAAAATGGGAAATATAGTAGTTAAGAAAAGAATATGGTTAGTAGAGAGAGAAGCATGAAGTTTGTTAGTGGGCATATGGGCTGTGTGATTCACGTGAGTCTCCTATACTGATATAGGAAATACTCTTTCATTGTATGGCAGTTGAATATTTTTGAATAGAAATTCCCTTCGTTATCTTCTCTGTTCCATCTGGTGCATTCCACACCAGTGTGGGTTCCAAGAATGATGCCTAGATGGGATCATATTCCTTTGTCATTATTTTTAACCTGACGTTCAAAAATTACTTATCGCTCTGAAGCATGCATGATTGTTTTAAGGAAAAGATAATTAAGAAGGTGAAAATCATTTGTTTAAGCATTGTTTAATTATTTTTAATCTTGTAAAAATATTCTGAGGGGGCTGATGCCCCTTAAACCCAACGTCTAGTAGTTTTTTTTTTTTGGGGAGTTAATTGAATTTATGTATTCTATCATTACCTTGTCTCTCTTATTTTTGTTGTGCAAAATGGTAATTCACTAGAACCTTTGCTCATCACGGTTCTTTAGATGATGTAAAAGTCGATATCACCATATGTTCATTTGGGAATGGTAAAAATTTGGTTATTGTACTAAGGTTAATGCTCTGCTCTTACAGGATGGAAAGTGCGTTGTGCAGAACTTTTCCCTTATTCCATATACTTTGAGGGCAGCCGCAGTTCTGCCTCTCCCAACTCGGTCTTGAATCAGATATGTAATAACTTCGAAAATGGGAGTCTTAACCATTCAGTGGGTGGTCAAAATGTGGACTCCTTCACATCAAATGGGAAACTAGAGGCATTTAAAGACCTCTTCATATCACAAAGTTGAACAGGTCTGTCAAAGCTAATGGTTTGCAAGTTTCCCAGTTTGGACGCGTGGTAAGCCAAGTTGCATTTGACATTTACTTGAAAAGACCATGTTGCAGTTCGCAGCAACGACGGTCGTTGAGTTTTGATGCTTGTTATGGCAAATTCTACGTAGAAGTCACAGATGTGTTTCTTTGCATGCACGACTTCTACCCCAACGCTGAGATGTATTCCTTTGTGCAAATGTGTATAATTTCACCTCAATTATGTTTTAGGTTTGAATTTTAGTTGTTCAGCCCTTTTTTCTCGAGAGATGGTAGATGGGGCTTAATGGATTTGCACCATTGTCCAGAGTTTTACCATTTAGGTCGTGGGGGAGAGTTCCAGCCAGCATATATATACCGAGATGTTGTACGTTGCTTATTTTATTGGCTTATTTATAATGTATAAACATTAAATCACGTAAAAATTTTGCTGCTATGACAACTTTAGTTTTGGATGACTTTAGTCTGTTTTCCACTGGCATAGAAAAACAAATTTAGTCCTTCCAGGTTTACATATAACTAGAGGTCATTGAATTATAAGACGTACTTTTAACCAAGATCTTATTTTAGGTTGTAGCTTCAATCGTTCACTGATGCCTTTGAAATTGCTATGGCTTTTAAGTTCAGTAAGAGCGGCAGTTGAAAATCCAGCTAGTTTAAACATGATCTAAAATCGATGTTTTAAGCTGTGGACATATTGAGTTGGAAAAAAATTATTTACAATTCAATAATCTAATTGTAATTAAATTAAGATTAAATTATTTTTTTAAATATATAAGAGTGTGTGTGTGTATACGTATGTATGTAATATTTTTATTAAATTAATACATATATTGTAAAATAATATTTAAAATAATACAAATATTTAAAAATTTAAAAATTAGTAATTGATGTAAATTTAGGTAAAATTTGTAAAACATTATAAATTTCTATTATCTATAATTTAGACAAAATCAAATATTAATTTTTTTTTTGGTTCAATGCCACTCCATTCCAATTGTTATTGGTTGTTGACCAATTTTTTTTAATTGTTTTTTAGGGTTAAACGGATCAAAATCATGACTAATTCATTAGTTTTCTAGGCTTAATAACTAATTTGGTCTAATTTTCAAAACAGTGACTAAAACATCCACAAGCCTACATGGTATAAAGAAGCCTTCAAAACTTGGGACGAATTCGAACCTTTTCAAAGTGGATCATCCACGGAAGAATGAAGCATATGTATACTGTACTAAATTTTTATCAACGGTTATGTATTTTGTAGTCTTGCTCTGCTGAATGTCCTCTCCCAGTAGAGTGTTTTGACCACCACACTACTTATCACGTTGAATTTCCCTTTTTCTTCGTAACCAAATTGCAAGAAATAAGTGCTGGCACCAGTGATAAAGATAGGGTATCCTTTATCCTTCAATACTATGCAACGCTATCAACATTCGGTATATTTTTCAACAAGCCCTGAAGAAATATCAAATATCCATTTTATTAATAAAAGTTGAAGAGCTTATTGTAAAGAACAAAACAAAAAACTTGAGCATAATCAAAAGCTTTAAATCCGGGTCAACATTTTCATTAACTTTCGGTATATATTTACATATCGCGAACTGAGAAAGGAAGAAGGAAATTGTAAACAGAATTCTACCAAGAAGATGAGTATGTCAAAGCGGGAGAAAGGTGAGAGGAAGAAGGTGAGCAGAGAGGGGAGGTGCCACATTTCACAAGTTTATAACATATATGCTTGGAAGATATAACTAACTTTGAATCTATCTCCAGCTCTCAGGCCACATGTATCACCTTGAAAAGCAGCGTCCAAATGTTTGGTGTAGGCATGAAAAGCTGCAACTTCATTAGGATGTGCCTTTCAGGAAAGCAACTACTAACCCTTGTAGACCACCTGTGGCTGACTTGGCTCCCATTCTCCTCTAACGCTGACTGGATTCCCCTGCTGAAATTGGCTCTCCACTCATACCAACCTCGCTTTTACAAAGAGGACAAGATGCATTTATCTTTAACCATTTGTCAACGCACTCAACGTGAAAGACATGGAAGCAGGTTAGCTCCCTAAGTTCATCATCATCTGCATATTTTGCCAAGCAAATGCAACAAACCTGCAACAAATTTCAGAAAGCTAATGTAAACCTAGGTTAAATTTTACGTCAAAATATGTTCATGGGCAAAATGCACTTTAGGTCTTCTAATTTTATTTGAGATTTTATTTTTGTCTCTTAACTTTATTTAATTTCAATTTAGTCTTTTAATTTTATCTTAAGTTTCACTTTCGTCTTTTAACCTCATTTGATTCAAATTTAGTCCTTCAACTTTACTTTAAGTTTCAATTTTGTCCTTTTATTTTATTTGGTTCCAATTTAGTCTTTTAACTTTACTTTAAATTTCATTTTCATCTCTTAATTTTATTACCATTCAATTTAGCTTGTGGAAGAATAAGACATAGAATTGAAATTCCAAATAAAAATTACTATATTTTATGAGACTTACTCATATCAATAAACAAATAAAAAAATAAAAAGTGAAATGAAAAAAAAAATTGTGCAGTTTTTAAAAATTAAGGACCAAACTAGAATAAAATAAAATTAAGGAATAAAAATGAAACCTGAAATAAAGTTGAAGGATCAAATTATAACCAAATAAAATTAAAGGATGAAAATGAACCTTAAAGTAAAGTTAGGGCAATAAATTGTAACTAAGTGAAGTTAAGGGATGAAAATGAAATCTAAGATAAAGTTAAGGAACTAAATTGGAACTAAATAAAATTAAAGGACGAAAGTAAAACTTAAAAGTAAAGTTAAGGGATCAAAAGCGTATTTTTGCCTATATTTAGTTCTACATTTATAGATGAGGCATCGTCTGTAGTTCTGTGAAGTATCATCAATCATAAAGGTTGCTACGGATGCAAAGGCCCATCCTTCAGATATTAACACCTAGGTTCTATCTATATTTGAAAAAAAAAAAAATTATTTCTTACTTTCGTTGGCCAGGTTTCTCATTATTTCTTGGCTCTTTTCCACCATTAGAGAATAGCATTTTGCATAGGTTGCCATTATATGATATGAATAACTACAAATAAAGCTACTAGTCTTCAATAGAGCCTTACATAAAAGAGAGCTTGGGGTGGGGGGGGGGGGGATTATTACCTGATATTACTGCAAATTCATTATCAATAATGAAATATTAAAGGTAGACCAGTAAAAATTTAACCGAACACAACATTGCCTGTTAAAACATTTACCAGATTATTCAAAATTTAAACGTTGTATTACAGTAGCACCTCAACAAAATAGTTGAATGAGTTCATGATTTTTTGAAATATGTAGCGAACTAAAAACTTACAGCATCTTCTCCTGATATGGCTCGCTCCTTTTCTGTCCCAGCAGCCAAGGTCCCGCCTTCATCTACAGCTGTATCGCCATTCTGATCATCACTATTTTCGTTTTTCTTCAATCTGAACTTATATATAGGCAGAGCATTAATAGATTCAACTGTTGCTCCTCTAGTTTGAGAAAAATCTTCCCGAATTCCCAAAACTGAAATTATGCAAGGTAGGCAGCAACAAATTGTTGCACATAGTATAAATGGCATAGCATATCCTATGCAGCTGAAGGTAAGAAACACTATACATAACCTGCAAGGAAGCCCAGAATATTTTAAGACTTGGGAAAGTAGAAAATAGTAGTACTGCAAAATATTGTGTGTGACAGATACCTATATAATTTTGGAGCATCAGAAGGAGAAGAGTGACCTCCAAAGATCCAAACATTGCCCACAACAAACCAAACTGCAAAGAAGCAATCTAAGGCCATCTTGAAATGGTCTACTAATCCATTAAACCTGCAGTGTAGCAAAAGATTTCTCTGCTTAGTGCACTATTAAATGTCAAACATGGATAATATCAACAAGTTTGTATTAATTTGAATTTGACATTCAATAGCCTAAGAAAAAATCCGGTGTTATAACAACAACATTTTTGGCAGATTTCTCCTTCTCCATATGATTTAGATCAATTAATAAACTTTTATCTTAAACTAAGAAGAATATAAAATCCAAGATATCTCAACTACTCAAAGTGCCACAGCAACTACTCAAATGTGCCACAGCCCTAGGCTTTTGCATTCACAGCAACTTTAATGCTGAATAAGGCAACCAATAATATGATATAAAGAAAATATAATATTTTTCATCTGTGCATGAAACCAAATGATAAATTTGATTCCTGCAATTTGTTATTAATTCAAATTTTGAATTGGATCTGAGTGGACAGGCATTTGGGTGAAATATGCCACAAAATATTTTCTCCATAATAATGATTCCCCCCTTTAAAATCCCTCAGTTTTCTTCCTCAACACCCTTTATGTTTGCATTAAGAAACTTTAGGTCCAGAATGATGAGTGCTCCTTTAAAAATCGGGACCTTATAATATGTATACAACGGTAAACTTAAAATAATAAAATTTCAAGACTATTTGATTTAACAAGTTCACATCAACAACTCAAACTCTCATCATTTCTATACAAAATCATAAAAGCATTTAGAGCTAAAAATAGATAGAAAAGGGAAGGGAAAAAGAAATTGGCAACATGTACAAATAACATGAAGCGATGGAACATCACAGTTTCTTCTTCCTTGCTAAGTAATACACCGTGAAACATCAGCCACAATATTTTATAAAAGGATATATAATTATATATAGCCAAAGGAGATAAACATGAATAGCAATATGCATGACAAAAGAAATGAGTAGTATTTGAATACCAGAGTTAAATCAACAAAAAAAGCATACCTAGAACTAAAAGCTCCAGGGATCCCAGTGTTTCCTGTAGCTGATTCTGTAGCACGACTATTCTCTTCATCTGAAACATGAGCAACAGAGATGGCAGTATAAGAAGTCCGTTCTGAAGGATTGCTTCCAGAAGATCCTTGAGATGGTTGAGATAAATCCCGTCCAGTGCCTTGATTACGGTTTTGATAACGGCAGTAAAGAATAGGAAGTGTAGCAACACAACCAGATGCATATCCCACAATCCATGCAAATAATGGGGCTTGGGGATTTTCATTCCTGGATAATGACAAGACAACAACAGATGCTATGATCTGACTCAAAGTGACAACAAGCTCAACAGAAATCCACAGTCCAGAATTCAGTGGGCTTCTTCTGTGATGACCATATCCCTCACCTCCTCTTGTTGATGAGGAATTCCTAGAGTTTAATCTGGTTAAGGAAGATGAAGATGATTGATGAGTGGGGACTTGTGTGCCAACTGATGATTGATCTTCATTATGTGGCAAATGCATTTCAGCACGTTGATCATCTTGAGATGAGCTGGATAAGTTATTACTATTTCTTGTAATGTCAATTATATGCTGATGGCCATTATGGGTTTCTCGCTGCTCCATCAGCAAAGGATATTGGTCCGTTTGGGCGTTGCTATTTGGTCCCAGAGAGGTGACATCCATCTAAATCAGTCAACCAAAGTAGAAGGCGATAAGGCATAGAATGGCAGTAACAAGGCTTCCAACCTTTAGCTGCCTTTGCGTAGTTTACTTCCAGATAATGTATAAATATACTCTAATATGCTGAATGAAGAAAACCAAGATCATTGCAGCATTTAGCACCACACAATGTAGAGGACTTTTTGTCCTGTTTAAATAAAAACAGGCAGATAATGAATACTTCATAGATCTAAATATTACTAATGCTCAAGTGAGAAAAGTAGAAAAATAATGTTTCTCTTCATTTCCCATAAGTTCACACAATTGGTACGATGATAGTTAACATCAGCTTACCAAAAACAAGAAGCATGCTAAAAAAAAAGGTGAAGTAGCTGCGTAAGTGCTTTGACCACTTTACAATAATAGATCACTTTCAATACTGCTACATGAAGTAGGCCTTATTAATATAATAAGATAATTTCAAAACTCCAAGGAAATAAATGGTAAAATATCACAAAGACTTACTAAGAGCGTGAAATCAGTATAAACTAAATGGAGAAACTGCATAAACCTGGCATCAGTCATTTGAGAAAGTTTCCTTCTAAACGGGCATAAACATGACACTATGAACCAAAATCTTGATGCTTATAGAAGTGGCACTGAATCAACTCAACAAAAAAAAGTCTTCCAATTCATCCCAACTACCTAAATTTCAAAAACCTAATTAAATACAAGCTATATTTCACAGGAGCATCCTTAAAACCAGCATTGCATCTATCTTACAGATGCAACACAACGACATAAAATAATTACACATTTGACACATCAAACCGATTATCTCGAAACGGTATCTTAAAACAACTCAGAATTATTCAAATTAAGCAAGCAAATATCCCAAATCAAGACAGCATGAAACCCAAGTGAAAAAATATAAGTTCGTCAAAAATACATAAATAAAGTTGAGACATTTTTTATGTGGGAAGTGTGAAGGAGAAAATCTGCACCTGATTCAGTTGAATAATTCATGTTCGAGAGAAAGGATGGGAGAAGAGTGCAAGAGAAGGCGTCGAAGCTCGGTTTCGTTTCCCTTCCTTTCCGATTTTCCAGAGTGAAATACAAACGTCAGCAATCTTTTTTTACATTCCCTTCGGCTTCGCTGCTTACGGAAACAGGGAGGTGAAACGTTTAAATCATCTGAGCTGTTTCGATGACGTGAAACTTTCGTTGCCATCGGATTTAAAGAAAGGTTTAGCATCATGGACGGATTTGATCCAACGGTGAGAAATCGATTTGATCGGAATAGAGGTCGAAGAATTGTGCGCACTTTAACATGGATCCTGATGTACATTTGGTCATTTTTGTTTTTTGTTTAGAATTATAAATTTTATTTATGAAGTTAAAAATTTTAATTGTAAAAAAATTTAAATTTTGAAAATTTTAATAATTAAAATTTGTGTCACAAATATAATGTTTATTTTTATAAATGAAATTTGCAAGCCTAAAACTAAAATTAAAAATTAAAAAGCCAAAAAGGGCCCGTTGCCACCTCTTGAGTTAGAAGCCCTAACTACAAGAGATCTGCCCTTGTGTGCGTGCACTTTGCGAACCAGACATGCGACTACGGAGGTACAATCAGATCAAAAATTGACTTCTTTTGTTTTTAGGAATTATGAAATTTAAGTATAAAAATAAAATATATAATTAGAAGGTCAAAAATTATAATTATAAAAAATTATATTTTAAAAATTTTAATTATATAGTATAATTAAAAATTTTAATATATGTATATATAACAATTAATTTTTAACTTTCTAATGATTTTTTGTATATTTAAATTTCATAATTCCTGAAAGAAAAACTAATTTTTAGGCCGACTGTACTACTATAGTTGTTGAGGTTTGTGAAGTTTTCTAACAGGCAATATATGCAGGAACTTCTTGATAGAGAGTGAGGCCACGGTGCGATATTTATTAGACGGTTGATGATGCATAATCTGTTCTTCTATCAGTGATGTTTTTTAAATTCCCTCATGGATTCTGGAAGTCCTAAAAGCAGTCTAGTATTATTGAACTAAAATTCATTGGTGTTTCAAGAGTGATTTGGTATAAAATATGGGATTTTATGCAAGATATTGAAGTGTCTAATATACACAAGTTATTGCACCCAAGTGTGTGTACATGGGTCAATTGGTGTTGTTGGTTTGCCCTTACCTGACAAACATTGGAGCGGATTGAAAATTTTAAAAAATAATTTTGAATAAGGTTGGAATGAGAAGGACTTCGACTAACCTTTTAGTTCTATCAAACGTGACCCGATCTGTGTGTGTGTATGTATATATATATATATATATATAAAGATAGGAATTAAATTAAAAATAATTTTTTTAAAGGATTTTTTTATAATTTTAGCCAAAAATGTTTAAACATATTTTTTATAAATTATAAATAATTAAAGAAGTCAAAACTCATATTAAAATTATTTTAAGTATGATTATCACATTTAGATAAAAGAAAATAAAATTAAGAAATGTTTATTTTTTAAGTTTTAACTATTATATTTGTGTTTTCTTTCTATTGTCTCCTTTGAATTTATGTTTTTTCATATCGATTGCATAAATTAAAAAAAAATGTATACAAAAGATTAGTCATATACCTAAAACAAATAAGCAAACATAAAGATATGAATTTCTAATGTTTCAAAAAAAAAAATCTTAAAAAAATGACATTTGACCCTATTTAACCCAGTTAACCCATCCTGACTCAATAATAACCAAGCTAAAATTGGGTGAAGTTGAGACCTCTTTCGACCCATATACACCTCTAATTGCATCTTATAGTATCTAAGATATTTATGTTCCAATACACATATTAATTTTAACCTTTTTAGTGATTTCAAATGATTTTTTATTTTTATTTTTATTTGTATTTGTTTTAGTTTCAATGTTATCCCTTAATATTTTTTTATATTTTAAAATAATTTTTAATTGACATAACAAAAAAAAGATTAATATGATTGAAAATTAATAAATCAAAGCAAACAAAAAAGCTAAAGAATTAAAATAAGTAGATAAATAAATCATGGAACCAAAATAATAATTAAACAAAAAATCTATATCAATTTTCTTAAAATACAAGATAGTAAAAGATTTTTTTTAATGTTTGCTATTTTTTATTGATTTAATGTTAAAGTGATATCTTATATGTCATTTTCTAATCATATAACAATGTACTTGTAGACACCAAATTTCTATCATTTTAGTCACTAGGTAAGTTGAAAAAAGAATATATTTTAAATATAAAATATATTATTTTACATGAATTGCCTTGTATTTTATTTTATTTTATGTGAAAAAAAAATTAAATGAAAAAAATATCAATAAGAAGAAGTAACCCTGTCAAAATAAATTTGAACCCATCTAATTGGCCCATTTAATCCACCGTCTAGTGAGAGCCATCATTGACAAGTAAGACTTTGCATAGACTAGACACCACCCTTTAGAGTGCATAAAGGCTTAGATCTAGTTTCCATGTCACTGGAAAAGATCGTAACTTCTTCATGATTCATTTCACAAAATTTGAAGACCTTAAATATATCTACATGAATAGCTCCTGGTCAATGTGTAACACTTTGCTAACAGTAGATCTATGGAAGCCAAAACTCATCCTTCACAAATTGCAAGTGGAAAGCTTTCCATTATGTGTGCAATTCAGGTGCCTTCCTTTGGAGTATTACATCAACTCGATTGCTGAAGTCCTTGAAAGTATAATGGGGACACAATCTTCTTGAATGGTTTGGTTCTGTGCCAAAGAAAAAAAAAGTAGGTTACTTGAGAGTGAGGGTTAATATTAATCTGTCCAAGATCCTCCTTGATAATGGCATACACAATTAGATAGGATGCATATATGAAAGAGTTCATATTAGATGTAGAAGTTGTAGCTGAATTGGCCACATAGTTTGTGAGTGTAATTAAGGAAAAGGGAAGGTGAAATGGGAGTTTGCTATGCTAATAGAACAAATACAAAATGGATATAACATGTGCTTTGTGTAACATCTCAAATTACTAAATTAGTTAGAATAATTAATTAGAGAATTGATTGAAATCTAATTAGTATTCTAAGATGGTAAAAAATTTGTTAAGTTAAAGTTAGAATGTTTAATTAATTATTTTATTAAATGAAATATTAAGAAATAAGATAAGTGGGCCTTCATGCTTTCTAATATTAAGTATAAAAAGATGATAGAAACTGATAAAAAGTCCAAGTAGTTTATTTAGTCCAATTAAACAAATAGAAATAAAAGTTTAATAACTATTTAAATTACTAGACTCCAATAGTTATTATTTGAATGAATAACTATATTTCAATGGTAACTATTTAAGTGAATTATCATAACCCAAGTGAAATTAAATAGATTTAACCTAAGACCCATGGATCAAATCCATCCAACATCAATTATCCATTTCATCTTTTATTTTATTTTTAATTTATTTTCAATTCTTAAATTATCACCCTTAAGATGACACCATTTAAAGAGGAATAGGACAGAGGGACAATTTTCTTCATCTTTTAGGGAGAAATAGGATCTAAACTCCATTGTTGCAAAACTTTAAACTCAAATTTAAAAGATCTTTTGGACAAAGATAAGTGAAGAAACATTTAATATGCTCTTTCTCAGTTTTTTTTTTAACTGGTTAGAATTTTGAAGTAGTTGATGTCAAAATTTTAGTGTTGGTGAATTGGGAACTTTAGGAATTTTCATGATTAAAGTTGAAATTGAGTAAGTAAATATGCAATTAGGCTTTTAATAGTGTAATTGGTGGGATTGAAATAATGATATACATTTAATTTTATGATAATCAATATAAATGTACACTAAATATTTAATATATTGCTTAAGTGAAAATCGGGTTTGTCATAGAGGTGGGATTGAGATGATTTCTATACTCCATATATATATATATATATACATTTAACGCTACTAAATTAATTATGGTGACGTAATAACTTGATTTGATGTGCCAATTAGAAAATAAAGTGTTAAGCCATTGCAATAAGGCATGATTAGGGATGCTTGGAAGTGAAATTGGACTAATTCAAGTATAATTTTTACTTTATCTATTATTAATTGTTAAATTAGATTGTAGTTTAAATTATATAATTGGTAGAAGTTAGGTCAATGGACTTTAGATGTTGATATGATGTCTAATGGAGAATGACCTTTTGTTAGAGACATATTTTAGATAAAATTAAGATATCATAATTCTTAATTTATATAATTAAATGATCTAAATTAATAGTGATGATTCAATTTATTCTTTTGATTTATGAAATTGGAGATAATGTGTTGACCACTTATAAGTTAGTGTGGCATTGGTGGCTTGTTGGCATTGAAGTTCATGCAATAGTGGTAAGTTTAAGAAATTAATTGTGATCAAGTTATTTAATTGAAAGATTTATACTTATATGTGTTACTTTATTATTATAGATATTTAGCTTGTTCTTTGGTGGAGAATTTGGCTAAGTGTAGATTTTTATAAGGTAGCTAATGACTACAAATATAATGCTAATGCAAATATAGATTACAAATGTTTTATTGGCACTTCAAGTAATGAGAAAGATGTTATTTGATATGATATTTTAACTTATAAAGGTTTTGAAAATGAGATTGTGAAATTGTGATCTTATACATATTGAAATGTGGAATTGTTGCTTTACTTAAAGTGTATTTCCTTTGAAATGGGTATGTGATGCTTTTAAACATATGCTTATTTTGCTGTTTATGAGATGAAACGTTGTGGTTGAAAACCCAATAATGAATATTTACTTAACGGTTATAATTATAATTGAGATTAGGCTTGATACCATTGATTATTGGGGCAGTGGGCCAAGTTGCTAGGTAAGGTGTGCATGCTTGTATTCCAACTAGTGATCACTGTTAGCCTAAGGCCAAATTTAAAGTCACAGATCTAATTTAGTATGAGATAGATGAGTGAATAGTATAATCAACTTACACTACAAATACCACCAAATAGAAAACAAGGGTTGTGATAATAAAATTTTTCCTGTGAATACCACCAAGTATATGGATTTCTAAAGAAAAACTTGTTTGAAAAAAATGATTTGTATTAAATTTTTTTAGCCTTTACTAATAATTTATGAAAATGGATTGGAAATAATTAATTTACATAGCTAACAAATGTTTCTTCAAAGTATTTTCTCTACATGCATTATTTTTTTAAAACTAAACACATTTCTTTTAAAAAAAGGCCTTATATTTATGGCCAGGAATGATAAGTTTCCCCATACTATTTAGTCATTAGTTGACCCTCCCAATGGAGCTAGCTTTCTTTTCATCCCATCTCAAATAATGGAGTTTTTTTTTAATGGGCATCAACCCTCCAAGATTGCTAATGTTAGGATTTTGATTGAGAAAAATGATCCTTCTATTGTTGAATGGCAATCTTTTTCTCTCTATAAAGGAAAATACTAAAACTCTCATTTAGAAACATCAATTTCTCTAATTTATCCTTTAGGATAAATTAGTGGCTTGGTCATTAAACAGTTTCATCTTAACAAAGTGGTTCAACTTCATCTCTGTCTTTTATGGATTTAGAACTTACAACTTTTTAGTATGCTTTCATTTTCTAAATCAGTGATGATAAAGTAGAAAAAAATGAATAGAAATAATTACTCATTCTCATGGAAAAAACTTAAACCTTTGTGAAAACAACAAACCTCACAATTTTCAATAAGAAGGTAGTTAAAAGACGCTCTATAGAAAAGAAAGTGGTCATCCTCTTTGCTAGCCACACTAGAAACAAACACTAGAAAACCTTGAGTCAAAAGGGTCTTAGTTCGAGAGCCATCCTAATCATCACATGCTCAAGTTAAAAATTTGGATCCTCACTTTAATACTGTTAAAGGGGTCAAAGAGGCTACCTAAAAGGTTTTCCTAATGCTATGAAAGTCCCGAGCTAAAATTGTCAAGGTTTTAAAAAGTTTTTGACAATTTAAAGAACAAGAAGTCCTATAGTCCAATTTTTCTTTTTTAGTTTGAGACACTAAATTGTGTTTTTCTAATGCTAGCGTATCTCTAAAATTAATGAGATTTTATAACTTCTTAGGTATTGACTCTAAAACAACATTATAAATGTGTTATGATAGATGAATCCCCTAAATTGATCCATATTAAGATGAATAATATCTATGATTTTTGGTGTGACATTTCCTTTCTCTATGACTTCTTTAAACTCCATCACAAGGACATCTTATGGTAGTGGCTTAAATGAACATTAACTTTTATTAAGTCTCCATGGATGGTAATAGTCCATTTCAACCGATGTGTAAATAATAATGAAAAGAAAAGCAATAGTCCTACAATTATGGGAGCTAATTCCTTCAAGGATGCCATTAATTCTTGCAGCTTGATTGATATATCACAAAAAAGCTAATGGTTCACTTGGACCAATAATAAAAAAGGCATAGATGAAGCTTGTGCATGACTTGATAAGGCCTTTTGCAATGTAGAATGGCTAATAGGGTTCTTAAACTTAAGCATAACTACATTGCCAATTGCAACATCTAATCATTCTCTAATATTCTTTTCAACAAGCAAAGTCATGCCTTTCAAAAAGAGATAGTAGAAATTTGAATTTTTTAAATAAAAATTTGATACTTGTAACCAAATCAAATTTAAATTTTAGGCACAAACTATATTAAGATCTCTTGCTTTTTAGGTTTATAAAAAACTATCTTTCATTATGTCAACTCTTAAAGTGTGGAACCAAAATTTGATTGGCAACATCTTCTCAAGAATCCATGTCCTAAAAATAAAACTTAGTCTTCTTCTAAATTTAGGTCTTTGAATGATAAAAATAAAAAAATAACTAAACTTGAATTTCTGTATGAATGCGAAGAGGTGTTATAAGCCCAAAAGGCCTTACAAACTCGCATGATCCAAAGGGACAGAATCACCTAATATTTTTATGCATTAGCTAATAGAGAAAAAGCACAAAATGCCATAAATAAAATCAAGAATTCTCAATATAAATGGGAGGAAAATCCTACAAAGATTGAAGCTTTGTCTCTTGCTTATTTTTCGAGACAATAGGATCGATCTTATAATGTCCTAATGATCTTTCCAAATGGACTAAACATTTTAAGGATTAGAGAAGAGCATTACAATTTTCTTCTTTAAGAGTTCTCAGAGATGGAGATTAAAAAAGCTGCATTTTAATTGCCTAATAATAATGCTTAGGGACCTGATGGATTATATGCCAGATTTTACCAACAATACTAGCCTATCATCAGCAAAGACATTGTCTTCATGGTTAAATAATTTTAAAGTAGTAGTTTCTCACTAAAAAGTTCAAACAAATCTTTCATTACTGTAATACCTAAATGTGAGACACCACAAACTTCTAAGGATTTCAAACCTATCAACCTTTATAATGTAGCTTATAAAATCATTTCCAGAGTACTTTACAATAGATTGAAGACAATCCTACATGAATATATTGCTCCAAACCAAAATGCCTTTCTAAAAGGAAGACCTACTATTAACAACATTCTTTTAGTTTCATAAATCATTCAACATGTTCATGGCACACCCAAAACAAATAAATAAATAAATAAAAAGTGGGGATACTTAAAGTGGATTTTGCCAAAGCATATGGTAAACCATCTTGAAATTTTATAGCTATAATTCTCCTTAGAATGAATTTCCTACCAATTTAGGCGCAATGATCTTACAATGCATTACAATAGTTTCTTATCAAATAGAATGGTAGCCTATCCAATCCATTCTCACCATAAATAGGCATCAAGCTAGGATATCCTTTATCCTTTTATTTATTCATCACTTATACAAATGTTCTCTCTTGTCTCATAGCAAATGAATTGGACAAGAAAAGATGGAAAGGAATTAAGGGTATGTTTGGCATACTGTATAAGGCTTGATAATATAAACTAATACAATACATTATAAACTTATCATTTATTTGGTACATGTAATGTATTGTATAAGCTTATATATCATGGCTCTCTTATATATCATGGCTCTCTTATACATCAAAATGATGTATAACCTAATCATGCCTTGGGGGTGAGATTAGGCTTGATTAGGTTTTAATATATAAAATTTTATTAATACTTTTCGATTTAACCCTTCGCTTATGGGGATATTCATTGGCTAAACTGAATTGGGTTTAATTAATATTAGTTGGAATTGGATTAGTTGGGCTATTTTTAAATTTTTGGTAAAAATTATAAAATGATCCTAAACAAGAAAATTTTCATATAAATCTTTCTAAAATAATTTTTGATAAAAAATTATAAAATGACCATAAAAATAAAATTTTTATATAAGTCTCTATAAAATTATATTTTATCACTAAAATTTTTTTATATAAGTACCCATAGAATAATTTAAAAAAAATTAATAGGATTGGAATAAATGACGTAAAAACTAATTTATTATCAAACTCAATCTAATTGGTTTAGTATGAGGTTGGGCTAGATTGGTTTTTTAAACTAGTTAAACCACTTTTTTTATATTTAGTAAAAATTATAAATTAACTCTTAAAAAACAAAAATTTTATATAAGTGCTTAAAAATTATATTTTGCCCTTAAAAAAAATAAAATTTTCACTAGGCTAATTGAAATTGGCTAATATGGCTAGCTTGACTTAGTATGCTAAAATTATTTTTCAGTTATTTAGCTCGATGTAACCAAATGAGATCAAGTTATCCAGGTTACTAGATAACCACGCACTATATGTAGCTCTATTCACCCATACTTTTTTTTAAAAGTTAATATAACATAATAAATTTAGATAAATATAGTATATTTTTTTAAGTAAAGGATATTTTTATCAAAAGAGTTAATTTTTATCATATCCAACATTATGTAATATATTACCAAATAAATGATACTATTATCTTATATGATACATTGTCTTATACAGTATCATACCAAACACTGTATAGTCTTAAAATTTTATCAGGTTTTATCTTATCAGGTCTTATACTATCAAACCTTATCCTATACATCATACAAAACGGGCCCTAAGGTTAATAGAGGATTGAAAGCAATTACTCATCTCATCTATGTAGATGACAAATTTTATTCTTTGAAGGCTTAGAAACAATATGAAATATGGCTAAAACATATTAGAAACATTTATAGCCCTTTCAAGGTTAAATATTAATCATTCCAAATTTGAATTAACTTTTAACCCACATACCCTCCATGTAGGAAAACTTTTATTATCCAAGCTCCTTAAAGTCAAATTCTCAACTAGATGGGGGAAATACCTAAGGACATAGGTAGACGTGGGAAGGAACAAAAATCAAATCTATTAAGACCTCATATCTAGGATTAATGCCAAATTATAAGGTTAGAAGGCAAATATCTTATCTTTACAGTAAGATTGACTTTAGTCAGATTTGTTGTCAACCCTTCCCTTGTCTATCACTTATCTTGCATTCAACCGCCTTAAAAGTATTGTTTTATTCTTAATTCCAAATGCAATACTTTTTTTTTGGGTTTTAATAACAAAAAGCCTAGGATGCATATACAAAGTTAGAATAAACTCTTTTAGCCTTTTCAATAAAGCCTTATTGGGCAAGCAAGTTTGGAAAATCCTAAATATAAAAAATAATTTTTATCTAGCAACAATCTTAAGAGCAAAATATTGCATCAGCAATGCCTACAAAATTTTCAAAAGGCAATTAAATATATCTTAGATGTAAAAAGGAATTTCCAAAGCTACCTTTTTAGTGTAAAAACTCTAATCGCTAATTAAGTTAATTAATCATAATATAGCTCCTAATTACTAATACTGAAAGTTAAACTTCATTAATACTTTGTTAAAGGATAGAAATACAAAGGAATTTGAGCCTTTAATCAATACCATTCACCATTTAAAGAGACAATAGAATTTATGTGTATAGTTAACTAGATCCTCATATCAGACTTCTACTTCATCCCTAGTGACTAAGAGAAGCATACAACTCAATTACATTTGTTTCCAAGACCATATAAAACATTACTATAGAGAAAATCAAGATTCATAAGTTGAAATAGGGGTTTAAAGACTTAGGCCGCAATTTGGGAAGATTTGGTTGCTGCCAAATTGGCTTCTGTAACTCATAAACTAAAATTTTAGACTTATGCCCCGACCTGGAGTACCCACTTCGCGACTTAACTCACTATTAGAACTCAGACTAGGATTTTTCCATTCCTCGCCCTGACTTCAACCATTCACACCATGCATGAAGTTCTTCTCTGGAATCCCAAACTGGAGAATCCCTATGTACTGGAAGTCTTCCAAGTATTTTGCCCGTCTTTCGCTGCGGTGGGCTTCTTTTGCACCGCGATAAGATTGCTCTCAAGTATCTTCTGAATCTAAATTTCTTGAGTCACACTACGAGCTAACAACTTGCGCCGCGGCACTTTCAGCCTCTATTACTTAAATTTCATTTTTAGTCACGACTCAACTCGCTTCTAGTCCAATCCTCTCATTTATACACTTTCTAGCCATTTATATCCAACTCTAAATGAATTCTAGGGCCTCTATAGCTAACATACATGGTTTGAATGGCCTTCTAACTCTTATATATCTCCACTTACCAATCCTTATTGTTCGGGGACTTAAAGGATGGTCCACTTCAATTAATCACCATTGCATATCAGCAAGTCTACATACCTTGACAACAATAGATACCTAAGCCATTATTAACACCATACTACAATATTCAGATTTATCATTTATTGCATAACGTAATTATACTCTCAAATGAATAAGTGATGGTTCTTCTTTAGCAACAACCTATATCATATCATTATTAGGTATACGCATCAGATTATAAGTGATATAAAACTAATCTTCCTAATTGATTCATCTTTGATGACAAAACATCAACAATCTACATTTGGCAATATGAGTGTATCATGATGCTATACAAACTAAAATACAAAAAGAAATAGCATTTACTCTAAATCAAAATGGCCCAAGTGCAAAAATCTCACACAGGACCTTAAATCAAGGGTGCCCATTCACTTGCTTTCCTTTTTTCCTTACCTGATGTACCTTTACCTAAAATTATTAGCTCATAAAAGGGGGTAAGATATGAATCTCAGTAACCAAAGAAAAAATTTCATACATATAAACACATTAATCAACATATATGCATTTTATATCAGTAGATACTAGAGTAATCAATTCAATTAGCAAATGAACTAGTTGATCTATCGGTGATTAATATCCCATACTAGCAATCACATGCAACATGTTAATGGCCAATAATAGAGGGAAAGGCTCATCCATGGTACCAACTCCCTATTGAATACGCTCACGGCTCGATGTATTCATAAGTCTGATCACAACTCAGTGCTTGATCGAAACATAATGTTCGGGTGGCAGTCACACCATAGCTCTACCAAAGACTCACTCACAGTCCCAAAAACAACAATTCAAATAGCTAACCAATCATTTAGTATCACAAAATCATACATGTGCAACAAATATAAGATTAAAATGAGTATATACATGAAATTAGAAAAACCTCCAGTTATCTTACTTAATTGTGTCAAATTTTAAAGTTAAGACAAGTTTTCAACTCTTTAGTGATCCTAATTTACCAATATTGATTTTGTTAGTCAACAACTAATACAAAAATCAATTATCTATCATTCTAACATCATGAACTCTCTATAAGGCACTTACCTAGACTCTAATGAATCCAAATTCGGACTTGGTCTTTCTACACCAGAAACCTCAACCCCCTTCTCCCAATCCTTGGCATTTTCGCACAAAATTAGAGCCCATAACGTAAGTCAGCTACTAAGGCCAATAAGTAGTAGAAAATACATCAAAATGAGAAGAAAATATTTACCCAATAATCCTTTTAACCTCAACCTCCAAAAATCAATAAAGAAACCTTCAAATTTATAATGAGGTAAAACCCACCAAACTAGAAACTAATCAAACCAAAATATAAAGGAGAATGACAGAAATAAGTTCCATATAGATTACCTTGGCTAAATCTTCCTTTAAGAGTGTAGAAAGGAGCCAAACTATGATGAAACCCTAGCCTCCATCCAAAGATACGAAAATGGCTTTATGTCTCTATAGAACATATGCCTTGAGTACCCAAAATGATAGGCAATTAGGTTTTCTTAAAGTTTTAGAGTAAGTGGACTGGCTCATTGGGCCTTATTTCCAAATGGTCTGGTTTTTATTAAGTGTGGGCCAAAAACTAGACAAGTGCAATGGCATTGGGCTAAGGTTCATTAGGTTCAATGGAGTTGGGTCACATTACAATAAAGTTGGGCGTCTAATGATAGTTGTTAGTTTACATAAGTTGATCATAGAGCTCGAATATTAAATATCTACCTTTACTTAATTAGGTTCACAAATTAGACCCATAGCTATAATTAGTCTATTTTCACCTAACAATGACAAAAAATGATTATTGTCTCGAAATGTCTAAAATAAATCTCTTTAGAAATTCTTGCTTTCCTTGATCTTTTTAAATTTTTCATATTAATTCCTTAATTCATCATAATTATTCTTAATTAATTTCAGAATGTTACACTTAGTTACTTGCAGACTCTCTTGGAGGATTGGTTCCCAAAATACCAAAAAAAAAAAATTTATTCCCATCAGCCACCATTTTTTGTGGCCAACGGAATCCGGTTTGTAACGACCAATCAACTCAAATGCATATCTTATCTAGCATGATAGATTGGATTGAGACCTGTGAAAATTTGACACCCTTTATCCTAATCACACTAAGAACAATATTATCCAAATGGCATTCTCATCCTTTGAAGAAGAGGATTCTTTGTTCTAGAATGGCAATAGCCATGGAAGTTACTCGACAAAAGATGGATACCAATGCTTAAGGAGGTAAAGTAATCCACCAATAAATAGTCAAACTAAAATATGGGGAAATCTTTGAAAAATTGATCTACCTATAAGAATGATCCTCTTCACATGGAAAGTAATGCAAGGAGCAATCACCACTTTGAACATTCTCAATCAGCACAGCCTTTAAATAAACAATTCATGCTCCTTCTATCACTTCCATGATGAAACCATGGATCATATTTTCACACATTATAGTTTGGACAAAGTTATCTCATTTACATAACTGCTAATAATATAAATAAATGACCTACCAACTTAAAATGTTAAAACATGGTTCCAGGAATGAATGGGACAAAAGCACCTCATAGGTGACCACTAGGTCTTCCTCACCAAAACCATTATTATTACTATTAATTCAATATGGGATGCTTGTAACAAATTGGTTCGTAAAAATATTCAACTTGACCTAACCTTCATAATTTTCAAAACAAAATATAAGGTTGTTGGAGCTATCATGACATGGAAATTTAGAACAAATGAAAAAGGCATTAATGGCAAAAGGAAAAAGGCGAAACAACTAAATTAAGAGAAGCATGTAGGTAAGGAAGGATGGACCATCCTATGGGACTCTATAAAGCATTGAAACTAGAACAAAGTTAACATCATTTTCAGAGGTACCATCTTTTTCAATACAAATCTGGTTAGATATTTACGCTGGACAAATTACACAAAAGATATAAAAATGGCATATCTTTAGGCAATAAGGAAAATATTAATATGACTTCTCTACTCTAAAATTACAAGAGAACTATCACTGCAGCACATTCACCTCCTTCTAAAAATAAGAAGTCCATCTCTCTTACAAAACGAGAAGATGATGGAACACAAAACCAGGGCATTATCTATAAGGATGTTAAGTAAATCATAGCCTCTTTCAAAAGTTTTTTATTAAGAAGCCTGACAAACAACTTTAAAATCTAGTAGATGAATTTTAAATGTCTAATAGAGAACTAAATGCTTTCTTATAACTTTAGTTATATCCCTTTACGATAATTTTTTTACTATATTTAATGGTATTATAAAAAAAGGTTTATATTTTACCAACTCGTATTGGCCATTTTTTTTAAAATCTTATATATATATATATATATATATATATATATATATATATATATATATATATCTTGATAGTTAAACTAGTTAAGTAATTATTTTTACTTGATTGGTAAAACTTGAAAGAGATGTTAAATACTTCAATTTTAGGTTCGAGTGTTTGAAATAATTGTTTAGACTTTAAACACTTGATTTCATTACTTGTTGCAATTTTTAATATTACTTTTCTATTTTTAGGTGGGTTAAACAGTTGGCTCATTTAGTGTATCTAGTAAGCCAAATTGTCATTTCTTAATCTATTTAATAAACAAATTAACTTAACTTATGATGGGCTAATCTGCCATAGAGTTGGGTCATTTTGACATTTCTCAAAAGAAAGAATTCAATACTTGAGTTGTAATTGAATACACACATATAAGACAATGGTATTTTGTAATAACTTTACCTATTCTATGTTTTGAAGCAATATTCAAATTTTAAAAAAGAAAAAAAAATTTCACATAATACTATTTTAAAATACAATATTTTTTCAAAGTACCAAAATAAAATAAACTCACAAAATTATTTATGTGGGTCTCATTGCCAAGCGATTGCCTAAATGGGCTACAATGGTGGTAATGGGCTTGGATAAGTTATGCCTCACTAATATAAGTAAAATCTTATTTTAGTCATTTGTAGATGAGAAATTTTTTAAATTAATCTCTTATAGAATTGATTTCTCAATTTGGTCCATCATAAAATTGTTTTTTTAAATTTGGTTACTTACATGTAGATATTTCTCAATTTAGTCCCTTATAAATAAAACAATTATAAATAATGATCATTCATATATGAATATTTCTCAATTTGATAGGTCATTATTGATAATGGTTTTATTTGTAAGGGACTAAATTAAAAATTACCTATTTATGAGAGACTAACTTGATAAGATAATTTTATAAGAAATTAAATTAAGAAATATCGTATTTGTGAGAGATCAAAGTAAGAAGACAATTCTATAAGAGGTTAAATTTAAAAATGTACCATCTATAAGGGACCAAACTAGAATTTTACTCCTAATATAAGTTTACCATTTATTTTACTTCGATAGATAACTTCTTTCAAAGCCCAAAAACTCAAAGGCCTCAATTGCAAGTAAATGGGCTTGTTTTTCTCTCTCGTGAGGCCCAACTAAAACATTTCTATGTTATGATTATGAGAGGAGTGAAACACGTAATGGGATGAAAAAACAAATCGAACGCAAAAGTGGGGTCTTTGTCCCAAATCTCAGTGTCGTGTTCTCTAGGAGGGTACACACATGGCAGGTGGCAAAAAGACCCCGCGGCCCAAGCCCATTTCTGGGCCCCCTTTTTTGTTTTTTTTCAATCATCGCTTCAGCACCCGTGTAAAATGGTCTACTTTTATTGATTTGCTTGCTAGGGTCGGCACTTGTTATGTTACCAATAAAAGGAATCCAATTTTGCTGTCTATTTTTCTCTAAAATCTTAAATTAAATTAATTTTGATTTATTTCACTAAAATTAATACCATGTGAACTATCAACTCGTGTCTTGCTCCAACTTCACAATTTTTTCTTGGCTTCAACTTTCAATGCTAATTTCTTCAATCTGGAAAAAAAATCGCCGTATGATAGTCTTTCAAGTGTGTGAAAAGTTGGATAAAGCTGCTACATTGAAATTTAGAAGTATCAAAAATAAATTTAATTTATTCTAAGTTTTAAAAATTAACTATTTTTATATTGGTCAAATATATATTTAATACTTATCATATTATATAAATAATAAATATAAAAAGTATTTTGATCAAATTACATATAATTGTAATTGATATTTTGTTATAAAAAAAGTTAATCTAGCACATTTTTTATTTAAAAAATAAATTTTTAAAATAAAAAAGTCCTATAATTTAAATATCTCGAGTGTGATTTTCTCACTTGTAAGAGAAGTGAGCTACAATCTACCATATACACGACATATTATAATACAGAATAGAAAAAGTTACTCAGACAAAACAATGTGAACTGATATATCTTCTAGATAAAAATAAAGCCTTCAATTTTCAACTCCTCCTTCCTTTTGCTTGTCACTTTCAATACATATTTCTCCCGTAGTTTCTTCTCTGTAAATTTCAACGATTGATTCGAATCCCATCAAAGGACATCAGTTTGATGTTGCTTCTTTCTTTCGTGATCAAGAGGAACATAACTTTTGTTTTTACTTCTACGTTCACACGCAGTTTACACGTACATAGGATCACCACGTGTCTTTACGACTGCCCCATATCTTATGTCTTCATGCTAACGGCTATACTATTGCCCACATGGAAATAGGTCGGTCACAACTCACAACCTCAATTTTTACAAAAAAAAATGTCACAACACAACTTAGCAAATTTTAAGTACTAGGCTACGTGGCAAGAAATTTTCTGCCAAGCCTTCAAGTTGTGATGTCAATAATTTGCCTTTAACTAGACCAGGAAGATAAATATGTTCACGTTCCTATAAACTGGTTCTAACACTAGTTATTAATCTAACCGTGGTTACCAAAAGTAATGTTATCTTCTTTTTTTAATTTTCTAACAAAATGACAATAAAAATAAAAATAAAAAATTTATATACAACTTTTTATATTCTCATTATCAAGTTCTTTAATCAAAATATAATAAATATATATTTCTCTAATTAAAACATGACAAATGTATGATTTTTATAAATAATTATATAATTTTTTAATTAAATTATATACTTATTATATTTTTATTTGAGAATTATATGCTTCTTATATTTTGATTAGAAAACTTAATAATAAAGATATAATAAACTGTGTGTAAATTTAATTCTGAAAAATAAGTTATCACTAACATTGTTAGCATATCTTATTTCAATTTACACTAACATTTATCAAAATCATGATAGTTATATCTGATACTTTAAGGTAGTAATCAATATATAAAATGTTTACTGAGAGATGAGAAGAGACTTATCCAGAAAACTAGAAATTTGGGAATCTCTGTTAAAAAAATTGACCATCAATATAAGCTCCTAAAATTAAAAAAATTTTAGAACACATAATTATCTACAAAGTTCTTTCGCGATCCTCTCTTATCAACTAACATATTATTAGTTTTTTTAAAAATAATGTTGCATTATTATTATGACTCCTTCCTTTATAACACTAATATCTTTTCACGGTTAGGTTGCCCATAAAAATACACAACAGTGATTAGTATAAATAGTATAATTTGAGCATCCCAAAACACTAGCGATTTGCTTAATGGAGAAAATCTTTTTGTTAATTTAAGGCTCATCAGTATCAAGAGAAAATTGAACACAATGTGATTCAGTGATGTGCCAGAGACAAGTGCATCGCGTGTGAGTCTCTGCGTGTGGGGCTATGCTGTGAATCTCATGGCCATGTCCAAGCCATAGGAAACATATGCTCGGTTGGGAAGGGACATTTGCTTTATTAACTAGGTTTTTGAATAGGTAAGTTACAGACCCTTGGTTTATAATATAAAGTACAATCAATTAATGTTTACCTAGCACAACATATTCTTGAAACTACTAGAGCAACAAAGCAAATATTATCATGTTCCAAGAGGGCCCCTTGTATGTTCTTGCATACAATCTTCATAATGGTTTGGAGATTCTCTAATGATATAGTTGATGCACAGAGACCTAATTAAACTTATGAAATTCATTAATCAAAACATGGTGTAAGTCATCTATATTGAGAAATCATGATATATTTAAGTTTATTTATAACACATCTCAAGTATTGAGCCTTTTCTCCTATATTGAGCCAATAATATCTGGAAAATTTAGCTCAAAAGTAACCGAGTATTTTAGCTCAGTGAAATAGTGAAAAAAAAAATCTCAAAAAGTGTGATTAGAACTTGCCCAAAATGGAAGCTATATTTTCTCCAACACAAGTTAGCTCACTTCACACAAAAAGAACCTCATAAGAGCTTTGAAATGAACACTGATACAACATGGGTTTAAATCTCTTAATTAGTGCCAGCTGAAATTTGTGTTGGTGGTCAACCATCTTCATAGATCTCCATTGATACTTAATATTCAAGGCAAGTCTTTGATCACTCTTTGGTTAGACTTTAACTTTGATCCTTATGCTGTAAAATACCAGATATAAGTATCATGAATTTGATAAATATAGATATGAAACTAAGAGATTTCAAACATCCCGCCGATGTTGGAGCATCTCCATTACCATTTTGCTTATTAAAAAAAGAAATGTAGCTTTCTCCATTTTTTTTAGATTGTGCTGACTGCAAAGTGCAAACCAATTGCTTGAAAATCGCGCCCTAATTACGTGAATAAAGCAGCAAACATTAAACTGATGGATGAGAATAGACCTTTTTTTTTTGTTTTTTTTTTGGGGGGGACACTGTGTTTTGCCTTGTGATTACCAACTACAAATTAAATTATGGAATATTTAAGTGAAACATGTGCTAAAGCCTGAAATGCCTTGATTCAGTTTCTGCAACCCTAACCACAAGACACTAATTGCTTCCATCAGTTATTAAAACTAATCACATATTTAGTTGAGACAATTCTTTCATCAACTTGGTTTATTTAAGTGTGTTTGTCTCTGATATTTCATATATTATATATTTAATTTAATCATAATGTATAGTGTTAAATACTAATTAATTAGGATCCATATCTACAAGCATTCATGGATGTATTATGTCACATGGGCATAATTAAAATTAGTATACGCTTGATTTATTGCTCGTATTTGATCCAACATCAATCATGCTAAACAGCATAGAACTTGAAATAAAAGATCGAAGTTCATTTGCAATTTTAGGATCGATTAAATGATTAAATAATAAAAACAATAGAAAGAAGAAGAATATATATTTATCATGAATAGAATTTAAATCATAATAGAGCCGCTAGCAAGCATTACCATTATTTGAATAAATAACTACTGCTACTTTATATTATTCTCTGTGTTTCTCATGTAATTTCCGCGTTATTTGTTCCCTTACAACACACAATAAAGCCATCATAGGTCTTGTGTGATTTTTCTTAAGTATTTTAAAGCATAAACTGCTAGTGTAGTGTTATCTGGATATTGCATCGGAAAGTAGGTGATTAAACATCAATTAAAGCTTTAAAAGTGCTTATATGTCTATTTCATGAAGATGCAAATAGAAAGGATTATTTAATTAAAGTATAAATTTCATTTTATAAAACTTATTGGGTATTCTCCTTGGTTATGATGTTGATCCAAACACACAGTCTAACTGCAGTTTGAGATAGGCAAACTACATTTTTGGAACTCATAAAACTTTGCTTTAGACATGTCCAACTTTTCTTGCCAAGACAAAACTTGATGGCTTTTTATCTTAAATCGGGCCTTATAAAGTAAGCAAGGAAAGCCGAGGACAAAATAAAGTTGGTAATATTCTAAATGAGAAAGTGTATATAGCTTTATCGTCCACTTTCTTATTCAGCACAAGATTCATTTACAAGAGTAATAAGCTCCTTCAAGGACACTTAATACGACAACCTTTTATTTGTATCAAATTACATGGAGCACTAATTAGGCTCCTTATCTTTATGATAAAGAGAGTACCTACTCCTTTGTGGTGTTTATTATGATTAGGCCGCGTTTGGTGGACGTAAAATTTGTATAACCGAATCTTGTTAATTTGCATTCCTTTTGCTTTCACTCAAATCATGTGTGGAGAAAGCGATAATCGATACCGTACATGCGATTCTTTAAGGCATGTAAACAAGTTTATGGACTATATATTACGAAGTTTTAAATTTATGAATGGTGATTGTGAGAAATATACAATTATATATTGTGTTGTGACGTTTCAAGAGTTATATATGGTGTGTAAGGATCCTTTAGAATTATATATCACAATTTAAAACTTTGAATTATACTGTTACAAGCACACACACACACACACACATATATATATATATAATAATCCACATGTGTTTACTGTGCGAGACATAAAACCTTCCAGGATTAATGATCACGAGCTAATAATATTTTAAGTGGTAAACTTAATTAATCTACAAGAAATGAAAAAGATGCTAAATCTTATATACATAGAATCTCTGAGAGGGCCAGCCTATCGCCTTTATATTGTTCTTATAACTTTGTAAGACAAGAGAAAAGTTATGTTTTATGGGAAAGTAACTGAGGTAATTAGTTGTGGCTCGTTGGTGTCGATTTCCACCCCTCCTCATCATCGTCAAATGTGTAGGATTTCCTTTTTACATATATACCTATTGAAAGGTAAGGGGAAAAAGAAAGAGTAAAATAACAAGTTAGGATCTTGATAATTGCAAGGCTAATTTAGTTTTAGCCTTCAAAATTAATGAATATACCAATTAATCTTTAAATATATAATCAAACTCATTACCAATTAGTCTTTTTAATATCTTTAAGTCACTTGACAAGAAGATTAATATGTAATGAATTTACTATTTTCATAGAATAATTAACTTGTACTAATTTTCAATAATTAAAACTAAATGAATATAATAATTTAAGGACCAATTTGTTAATTGAATTTTTTAAAAAAAATACTCAATGACATTAAATGGAAATGCATGATAGAAAGATATATACTTAATTCTGTAGGAGCACTCTAATGATAAAAATCTTAAATAGCGTGCTCTTCAAGGAAACACTGATACGGGTACACGTATTGGGTACGATACGATATGATACGGAAAATACAGTAATTTTTAAAATTTTAAAATACAGGAACGGGAATATATATATATATATTCAATAATCTAATACATTTCCTCCAATTTTTCTACATATCTGTCAGTGTCAAACAGACTCCATGTCTTAGAAAAATCCTATGCCATAGTAGATTTTACTGCAAAGGCTTATCCAAGAGAATCCATGCATTCCATTTCAATTAGATGCACTATATCGTAGCATAGATGGCAGAACTTCATAGAACTTCGTCATCCTAACTATCCTGACTTCAACAAAACCTTAATTTTTGTTTACATACTCAAGCATCTCATATCTATCAAAAAAATAGTATCTCTCTCACTTCCCCCCCTTTCATAGTTATAATTAATCAATATGAAGCCATCACCAGGAGAAACCAAATCGAAACTAGAGAAAAATGAAAACCAAAAATGAAATGCAACTTGGCTTTGCAACTATTGATACGACATGACGAAATTTCAACTAGAATTAATAGAGTTCCTTAAAAGCACTTGAACTCTATTGATTAGTTGAAATTTCAGCATCTTAGAAGCCCTTAAAAGACTTGAAGATGTTGATTTCTTCAATATCAGTCACATATTGGGATTTGGGAAACAAATTTCAGCATGGCAAAACCAAATCCAAACGTTGAAGAAGACAAGATAAAAATAGAAAAAATAAAGAAGAACTATGCACCTGCCACCACCCGGAGAAGACGACGGAGCATGAGAATGATGGCAGGAGACGCATGGCGAAGCAACGCAGAAGCATGGCAGAGGGCTTTTGAAGGAGAGAGAAGTTAAATATTGCAACAAAACGACGTCCATTTATGCAACTACGTTCTTAGCGGTTTCGTCTCGTATCGAAACGTTTTGGTATTGCCCTAAAATGTTTTGAAATGTGTTAGTATAAAAAATACATTTTGAGTATGTTTGTACTCGTACGGTACATGTATCTGTACCAAAAATGTATCTGATACGGGTACGACTCATAATCAATCGTATCCATGCTTCCTAGGTGCTCTTAAGATTGTCATTTGAAGAGAACACTTAATCTGAACAAAATCTGATGATACCTAGAGGTAATTTTTTCTTTAAAAAAAGAAAAAGTCATTTATATCCTCATCCATCTTGGTGACCGGCCCATAGTATAAATTATATGCAAAGAGAGAGTCAAGCGACTTGATCACATTGCTTGTTTCAGTCGCCTAATCAGATGGCCATGATCAGGTCTCACCAAATCACAAGGCAGCCAAGAAACCCTAGGATCTGTCCCATATCCTTTATTGAAGTAGTTTTGGGAGGGAAATTAAACAACATATCGTCCCTACATTTGCTTCTCATGTGACCGACCACTAAGCCTACTTGACCAGTCATGGCTCCCACTATGTCCTTCCCATTCACTTTTTATATAAGCCAACCCATTCCTTCCCTATAAACCCAATATTCTCATCCCAAAATACACAAAATTTTCACAAACCCAAGTTTTCAAAATTAAAACAAATTTTGAAATCGAATCCCAAATGGCTCTTGGACTGGAAATCACAGAGCTAAGGTTGGGTCTTCCAGGTGGGGATCAACCTAGTGTGGGGGTGGTGGACAAGAGTGAGACGAAGAAGAGGATGTTCTCGGAGATAGACGGTGGCGGTGGTGAGGATGAAAATAGCTGCTCCGGTGACCAGAAAACACCAGCGAAGAATCCAGTTGTGGGGTGGCCTCCGTTGTGCTCTTACAGAAGGAGAAATAGCATGAGTGAAGCTTCAAAAATTTACGTGAAGGTTGGTATGGATGGGGCTCCTTTCTTGCGTAAAGTTGATTTGGGTATGCAAAAGGGATACTCCGAGTTAACATCGGCCTTGGAGAAGCTCTTTGATTGCCATGGAATCGGTGAGTTGCAATTTCTTTTAAAAGAAATTCTCGGAATTAACTTTTCTTATTTGTCAAATCTATTAGTTATAAATGTGGTTAATAAAGAGACATGCAAAAATAGGATCATAATTCCTAGATATAAAAAATATCATAGTTTTTTTTTTAAGAATATTTTAAGATTGAATATTCGAATTTGGACAAGTCGAAGCTAAACTGACCTAAAAAAATGCCGGAAAGGTCATATAATACGTTTCAACAATGAAATTAAAAAGAAGATTATGTTGGAAAAAGTAAAGAGATCTTTTTTTTTTCTTTCTAATGATCAATTCTGAGACTCTTTTTTCTTTTTTTTTAATACAAATATATACATGTGATAGACTAGAGAAGATATAATGTTTTGAACAAAAGATCTCCTCGTTAAAAGAGAAGAAGATATGAATATTACTGAAAGAAGAATACAGCGGTCAATTTAGGTTTAGTGTAGTATAGGCGATTCATGAACACAAGATAGTTACGAATTAGATGCTCAGGAAAAGTTTGATTAGTATATTGCATAATATGATAAGAGAGCGATTGAGAATCTTTAATTATTTTAGTACTTGGAAGAAGGGACACAAATAAAATAAGTTAGAAGGGGCAAGAAGAGATAGAAGGACAAATAAACAATTAAGCATTTATTAATTAGCTGTAAATTCGTTAATAGAAAACACTGTAAAGTTAAAAGCATTGAAAGTTGAAAGGAAGCAAAAACCCCGAAAAATAATATTAATTAATGAAAATGATTATAATTTGTTTGCAGGAGATGCATTGAAGGGTGTGGACAATTCTGAACACGTTCCCATTTATGAGGACAGGGATGGTGACTGGATGCTTGTCGGAGATGTCCCTTGGGAGTAAGTCCTTTCACCCCCCATTCTTTTTAACAATTGCTAAATAAATAATATAGAAATGTATCATTATTTATACAGATTGCTTTAATAGTTGCTTATTTATTAAATTGATGATCTATATATAAATACGCAGTATATATTGTTTCATTAGAAGAAAGTAGAGGTTGAGTTTTTCTTTATCATGAAATATAAATTGAAATTTTTATTTCAATTTTGTCAAATATTATAGTTAAAATTTTAGAATATATTTTGTAGTAAAAAAATCAAATTTTAAAAGAAACATATATATAGTTTACCAATATTAGGCTTCTAAAAAATTCTCGAACAATAAAAAAGTTTCGTTAATTTCCCTACTTGATTTATCATTATACAAAGTGTTGTTGTGCTAATTATAACTCAAGTTGGTTTATAATCCAATCCATGAGGAGCTCCCACAGATTTTCAAGTTGGTCCAAAATTGATGCACAAGTAAGTTAATTTGGCAGATATCATACAATAAGATCATTTGAAAAAGAGGGGGCTAGTGAAACATGTATCAGTAAAGTGTGATTAGTTTTTAATATATTTTTAGTTAAAATAAAAATTATTATTTTTTAAGTAAAAATTGAATATAAAGTTATTCATCTTAAATATGTTTGTTTTATTTATAAAAATATTATTTATCCTATAATTAGAGATTAAAATTATTTTTATTAAGAGAAAATATGTATAATAACATAAATAATTGAGAATTATCAGGTAGAAAACCACAAAAATTCTATAAAAATTGTGGAGTTTATTCAGGAATTTAGGTTCAAAAAAGTTGAAAGAACTAGTCTACGTTGTGTGAGAGGAAAACTCATGACAAATTTTAAAGAAAAGGGTAAAGAATATTATGAACAATTTTTTTTTTCCGGGAAAGTCTGGAATTTCATGAAAATTGATGTGGGAATATAAAGTTTATATATTTGTGACACCAATAATATGTTTTGGACCACACATTGCCGACATGCGTGAATATATCCCTCATTATAATGTTGGGAACCTTGAAATGGAAGGAGAAAAACCCTTTCAATAATGACCTGCACTGAAAAGGGCAAAACCATTATTGTTAGATGCATTATAATAAGCATATAGGATTAAGAAAAAAACACCCTTTTAATTAACTAGTTGGCCACATTTCCAAGAACGATTATGTTTTATGAAAATTATACTACCTCCAGTTCCTTTTATAAAGAAATCTGAAGAAATTTTTTTTGCCCCAAAATATAAGAAACATGATATATTTTTTTATTTCATTAAATAATAATTTTTTTTACTTTTTATTTATTGTTACATCCAATACATTTAACAATGCATAATGTTTTTCATACAAAATGAAGATGGGTAAAATAAAAAAAAATTATCAAATTTAAACTTAATCAATAAATTAAACTGATATTAACTGTTTTTCTTAATACCAGTAAAACAGTTTTTTGTTTCTAATAAACATAATTGGAGGGAATAATATTTTTACTGCAAAATCTAAATTAAATCATTAAGTAAATATATGCTTAATCATAAATTGGTATTTGCAGTATGTTTATTGAGTCATGCAAGAGGCTGAGGATTATGAAGAGATCGGAGGCAAAAGGCTTTGATCTGCAACCAAAAGGGTCTTTGAAGGGTTTTATAGCAGGCAAAGCGAACTGACGACGAAGACAAATTAAGTCAAATAAGCAAATTAGGCTTCTAAATCTAATGTCGTACGCGTTTTAGTCGTTCCACTTAATGTTGTCGTTTTATATTAATGTATTTAAGGAAGCAGCCTTTAGAATTGGATGTATGAATCAGACTTTTGCTTATGTATAAGATATAAAGGATATAGCAGGACCCTATGCAGATGGGGAAAACTCATCGTTTAATTTCATATATCCATGTTTTGCCATAACTCTATTATATATATTAATCTACAATGTTCACGTCACTAAAGTTATTTTCAATCAATCTATAATCTCTTCTTTCCCTAGCCAACTATTTCACCCTTTTTTTTATTTGAATTTTGTCATGGTAAACTGATATATTTAGTAAAATTATTCATCAATATTTTTCGGCTTTTTCTTTGTGTTTCATGATATAGAAATTAAGAGATATATATACATTTATTTTTATTACTTTCATCTAGAAAAGGCAATTAGGGGGGAAAGAGGAGAAAGTAGCATCAATTTGTAATGGTTTTGGATGTGATTAAATCCCATGCTTATGTTGACAGTTGTTGCATATGATTTATAACTAATTATGCTTCTTGTAGCTAGCTAGGGGAGAAATTATTGAATGAGATCAATGATGAGGAAGAGTTTATTTCATCTGATATATAATTTGTATTCACTTGTATTTAATTAAGACGTGAAAATGAAGATCTAATCTACTAAATGGTTTCTAATTTGAACAAAGATAATTAATTAATCAGCAGTATTGTCATTGGGAAGTTTTTTCATGTAATTATATATCAGTTTTGTAATATTCTTATTAGAAGAACTAATGAATGCTTGTAACTTATGATATCAAGGTCAATTGGTCAAAAGTCAAGGCGTCATCTATTAAAGTAAATTAAAAAGTATTATTGTAACTTGATAACAAAAGAGCGAGTGGAAGAATTTCCAGCTCATGGACTGTGTATTTGTTCCTCACATGAGGGACACAAGAAAAAGAGCGTAAACATCGAGCAGTGTCTTTAACTCCGAGGTGCAGAATCTAATTGGTATTCGAACATATATATACGTAACAAAATATAATTATTCTAATTTCAAGACTAACTAACCCACGGTTTTTAAATTAATTCAGACACAATACAGTTGGATAGCATCGATCAGATAAACCCACTCAGATCAATATTATAAAATAAATAAGTTAAAATAATATAATGGATGAATTAATTATATATAAGATTAATTATTTTTTTAATCCTATGGTCATATACACAAAATTAGCACATGCATACACGCACGGCTATGAATGTTCTTGGGATCTAAATTGTCCGCCTGCAACGAAATTTCGTTCTCGTTTTAATTAAATAGTTCAAATAATTATATTATGGGCAAAACATAGACTGTTATAATTATATATTCCACCGTTCGTTGCATAAGGTTCACATAGTTATTCGGTAGTAAGAATTCTATGAACGGTTTGTGTGATACTATGATACTAATTCAATTCACATCCGTAGAATGGTTCAATGTTAATCTATCATTCTTAGTCTGAAAATTTCTGACTTCCATGACGCGTATTATCAAACTAACAAATATTACAATATAAATTAAGTGTAAGAAAACATTATATTAGTGAATCGAAAGTCGAGCTTAAAGAAATGAGAACAATAGAGGAGGAGAAGAATAATACACAAAAGTAATTAAAGTGGTTTGTAATTGTGACCTATGTTAAAGAAAAGAACAACACAAATATCACTCGATGTATGGAAGGAAAAAGAAAAAAGTATGATGTTTTCATTATTGAGAGAGAGAGAAACTCCCAAGTGACATCTGACAAGTCCCATTCCAGTGATGAAGAGTTAGAATAATTTGCAAAACGTTTTAGATTTAAACTTTCCTTTTGTCAGTTGCATCAAAATGTGTAAGGTTCCAAATAGATTAAAAAAAAATTAGTTGTACCCGCTCAAAACAAGAAAATGAATAAAACCAATTGAAAAAGGATAATCATAAAGCCATATCCTTCAACACTGGGAGTAATTATCTTGTATAGCTTTTTGGCAAGACAAGGGACCATTGATCTTAGCATCTGTCCATAGTCCATACCAATATACCTTAGCTAGGAACTTGGGCTAATTAAGAATATATAATGCATGTGAAAAATGTTTAGTTACATTAATAATCTCCAAGACAACAATCATCCACAATTCTCTCTTAGAAAAAAAACTTAACTACAATTTTTAATTAAGTCCTTGTTATTATATTTTTCTCAATAAAAATATGACAAAAAAATAAACATTCCATTCAACTTTACATTATTTTCAAGCACTTCCTCTTAACTTTTGAAATCAAAAAGTATATATCCTTCAAATTATCAGCTTTCAAGATCTAGATCTTTTTGTTTAGCTTTTTGTTAACACGACTACTACTGGCTGAGATGCTGTTTCAAACTATTTCGTTTGTCACGTGACATGTTCCCTTTGGTTTGCAAACAAAATCCTACCAAATTTCACCCCCCCCCCCACAAATCCTTCCATAACTGCATTATAAATAAATAAATAAAAAGAGGGAAAAAAACTTATTAACCCAACGTTCTCTAGCAATTCAAAAGCCCAAAAAAGAAAAATTGCGGCGTGGAACTTAATTGCTGCAGAACAGTGTAACAAGTAGCATTATAGTTAACGGTGTTAACAAAAAAACTGAAACAGAATAATATAAATCTTAAAAGTTGATAGTTTAAGAGAGTTGTTTACAAATGATGTGAAAGTTTTTAAAAGTTGATAGTTTGCATTTTTTCACAATAAGACAAGTAAAAGTTTTTTTTCTTTTACATTATTACTATATAATTGGATTTTCTAAAAAAAAATTCTTTAACATGTTATTTTATTTTTATTTAAAAAATTTTGATAACAGATACATAAGAAACTTGACATAATTCTTCTCCTTTTTATATAAGCTCATTTTGTTAGTTTTGTATTGTGAAAGGTAAATAATATAAAATCAAGTATATGTAGCTATTTTGAACCCAAGATGATTATCAATTAATCATTATAAATAAAATAATAAATAACCTTGTTAGTTAATAACCTATAAAAGATTTATATAGTGTAACTAGCATAGCCTAGAAACAACATAGCCATGATTAAGAAACCTTATGTAGACCTGAGAATCCGATTTAAGTATAACTTCTTGTACAAGAAATTCCAAGCATCGTATAGTGCTTATACAATTAAAGATTCAAATTGAATTCGTACACAGGAAACTTGCAAGCAAACTCAATCAAGACAACTAGTTGTACCAAGTATTGATGTTACTTGTATTACTTTGATTTTATTACACTAATATAATAAGAGGAAGGGTCCACAGTAGGCAGGACAGGGTACCTTTGAGTTGTTGGCTGCAGGCCCGGTGAGTAGTGGTGGTAGCTAGCTAGGTCTTGTCTCTTTCTGCGCTTTTATTTGCTTTGAGTTTCTTTCAAGGATAAGGTACAAGGACACTTGCAAGTTGGAAAGGAGCTTCTTGACAATACACTTTTCTCCACTTTGTTCTTGTGTTTTCTTTATCCACCGATTGCTAAAAGATAAAATACCCAGTTGGTATCTTATGCATGAAATGGGGTATAGTGCCATTAAATTAAGACATAATGTACTGCCAATATTTTATCCAGAATCTCTGGATCCAAAAGGATATTTTTAATTGCGTTTCATTACCTGAAGTAGAGGGTTGAATTTTAGTTATTTTTAAGGGTAATTTCAATTAATTATTATCCCTTTTCCAGACGTTCAAAAAGCAATAATTGCTCTCTTGAAGAATATACGGAAAATTCATGCTAAATGGTATTAACTAATCATGGCAAATTATTTGTTATTGAAATAATAATGACCTTTGTACAAATAGATGATTTATCAGGCTTCATTACGTATGATGCTTTCTCTCCGTCGATGACTCATAGATTTCATTTTCCTTTGATGCTTTTTATATGGAGAAATTGAAAAAGGCGTGAAATTTAATTATGCTTACGGTCACATTGAAAAGACGCGTTATTTTCTGTTTCTCATCCGCTACTTTAAACAAGGGGTGCACATGGTGAGTAGGTTACATTTTAGCCTAGTTTGCGCCTAATCCAATTTAGTATTAGGCGAATTTTTCTGTTTTTTAGATTGGATACTCGGGCCTGACCCATATGCTTAAGTGGTAATATTTTGTTAGCTTTTGTAGCGTCTATTGGCCTTTTGTGCTAGATTTATTGAAAACAAATTTTGCAACTCAAGAACGTCCTCAGAGTTATAAGCTTGTCTAAGAAGAATTAGGTCAATTGTGTAGGAAATGTGCATGAAAATAATAAAAAAATTCTTATGAACATAGGTTGCACATAGATAAAAAAAATTAAAAAAAATTTATCTGTTATTAATAGTGGTATTAATATTATCATAAAAATGTGTATGAATATATATATCTAATTACAAGTTGTTTAGGAAATTAGATGAAAAAATTACAAAAAATCATCAAAATATAGTTAGTTATGTAGAGGCTATAGATTAAAAACTTCTTTAATTAAAAACACTCATTGAGGAGGACAATCATATGTTATATTATGATAACAAAGTTTGTGCGTAAAAAATATATAAAAAACACAAAAAAATGGTGAAGAGCTTGATTATACTAAATCCTTAATCAAATATTATAAAAACTAATATTTAAATACTAGTATTTTTCAAAAAAGATAATTTCTACTAAAAACCATTTAGGACTTTTATAATCAAACTAAAAAATTATTTGAAAGTTATAATTATCAAGTATTTTCTTTAATATGATGCAACTAATATATCTAGTGACGAAAAAACCAACAACATAAAAGTTATAGAGAAAAAGAAAACTTCGACTCCAAATAAACTAAAATTGAACATGTTGAGTTTGAAAAAATAAAATAAAAAATTCTTATAGAATAAAATACTTCTACAATATAGGATAAAAATAATCTAAAGTAGGACACACAGAAGATATATTTTTTGTAAAAGATAAGGAAAAAAGAAAGAAGAAAAGTAAGAGAAGAATATGATCTGGAAATAGACATTAAAACTAAACCTTTCATATAAACAAAATATGAGAAAATATTTGTCAACACTTAAAATAGTAATTTGTCTAGATAAATTAAACATGATGAGGATAAAATTCTAACTACAACAAGTAAGAGGACTAATTTAAATAAGCAAAATGTATCTGTAAATAGTATATATTTAAATTTGAAAAATATTTTCCATAATTAATATGAATAAGTTATTGATGATTGGCCCCAATATTTATCGTTGGTTGTACTTAACTATAAACATAAATGATCAAAATAAAAAATTTTAAATTTTATAATAGAAATATTGCAACGAGACACTTTACAATTTCATAAAAAATAGAAAAGATTCAATAGTAGAACAAACTCAAAACTGAGTTATTAAATAATTTTTAAACTTTTGAACAAATCCTTCAAAAAAAGTGAAAATTATACAATTAGAAATTTATGGATCTAGGGATGTAGTTAGTTCTAATTTAGATACTAATTACATTATCACAAAATTAAAATTATATAATATTAGAGAATTAAATAAATTCTTTAAAAAGTTTCAGCATCATTACCACTAATTAAATGATATAAATTCAAAATTTTGGTTAAATTAATATTTTTATAAAACTACCGTCATCATGGGATAAAATATGTAATAATAATTATACTAGTTTCTTATAAAAATCCAATGGTTATGATAATAGGATTGGATATGCACGTCGAAATGTAGTAAATCATTGCTTAATAATAAAAGTAACTAAATAAGTTAAAAATCAATTATGCTTTCCTTTTATTGATGAATTTTTTTTAGGGACAAATTTTAGCTTTGTTATACCAAAAATTAATTATGATTTTTAACTTGTTTAGTTGTTTTTGTTATTAAGTAATGATCTACTGCTTTTTAAGGTGCATATCTAATCCTATTATTATAGTCATTGGATTTTTTAAAAAAAATCATTATAATTATTATTACATATATCATCTCATGGTGGTGGTAGTTTATAAAAATATTGATTTTACCGAAATTTTGAATCTATATTATTTAATTGGTGATAATGATGTTAAAACTTTTTAGAAAACTTGTATAATTCTCTAATATGTATAACTTTAATTTTGTAAGAATTTAATTAGTATTTAAATTAGAACTAACTTCATTCATAAATTCAAAAAATTCTAATTTTATAATTTTTCACTATTTTTAAAGGATTTTTTACTAATTTCTTTGAACTTATTCTACTATTGAATCTTTTTATTTTCTAATAAATTACAAAGTATCTCATTGCCATGTTTCTGTTATAAAATGTAAAAATTTTTCTTTTGGCCATTTATCTTCATAATTAATTATTACCAATGATAAAGATTGTATCCAATTATCAATAATTTGTTAATGTTAATCATAAGAAACATTTTTCAAATCTAAATATGTACCATTTATAGATACATTTTGCTTATTTAAACTATCCCTTCTACTATTTGTAGTTAGAATCTCATCCTGATTTAATCTAATTTGTTTAAATGAACTACTACTTTTAGGATTGACAAATATTTTCTCATACTCTATTCGAGTCTAAAATCTAATTTTAGTGTCTAATTCTAGATAATATTCTTCTCCTACTTTTCTTTTTCTTTGTCTTTTACAAAAGATTTATTTTATATGTGTCTTACTTTTCTATTATCTTTATCTTATATTGTGGAAGTGTTTTCTTTTGTAGTAATTTATGATTTTATCTTTTAAACTCAACACGTTCAGTTTTAATTTATTCAAAGTCAAAGTTTTTCTCTTCTTTTATAAAATTTACTTTTTCATTTTTTTATCACTAGATACATTAGTTGTATAATAATAATAATAATAATAATAATAATAATAATAATAATTGTGACTTTTAAATAATTTTTTCATTTTGATTACAAAAGTCCTGAATAGTTTTTAGTAGAAATTCTCTTTTTTTTTAAAATTATTAAATTTAAATATTAGTTTTTTCTAATATTCCATTAAGGATTTAGCATAATCAAACTCTTCACTATTTTTTTGTGTTTTTGGTTTTTCTTTTGATATACAAATTTTGTTATCATAATATAACATATGATTATCCCCCTCAATGAGTGTTTTGAATTTAAACAGTTCTTTTTTAATCTATAGCCTTTACATGACTAACTACACCTTTTATGATTTTTTGTAATATTTTCATCTAATTTCCTAAACCAACTTGTAGTTGTATCTATGATAGTATTGATATTACTATTAAGAGCAGATAAATTATTTTTAGATTCTTTATTTATGAGCAAGCTATGTTCATAAGAATTTTTTTCATTCTTTCCATACTCATTTCCCACACAACTAATTTGATTCATTTTAGACAAATTTATAGCTCCTAAAACCTTTATGAGTTACTAAATTTCTCCTCAACAAATCTAGTACACAAAAGGTCAACACATGACACAAAGGCTAATAATAGAGGATATTATCAAATACTACTACAAAGAGCACTAGGTTATGTTAGGTTGGTTTGGTTATGTCATTTTTATTTTGTCAAAATTCTTGATACAAATTATAAAATGACTCTTAAAAAAATTATTATACAATTATATTTGGTTTCTAAAAAGCAAAATTTTTTATATAAGTACTTATAAAATAATTTTTTTAAAAACCTATAATTGGGCCTAATTAGAACGAACTTGCAAATAAGATTGGCTTGGTCACTTAGTCCAACCTAGTTCACCTAATTTTGTTTTAGTTTGGCCCAAAACGACTAAGCAAAACCACATTAGCTAGGCCATTGGGTCACTATACACTTTACTTTAAACAATTGAGTACCTAGATAAGGCAAGGATATTATAATTTTATTTAAATATATTTTTGATCTCTTTAATTTTTATAAAAGATTTAAGTGGGTTTCCCTTGTTTAGGTAATATTATTCTTTTAATTTCTAAAGTCATCCAATTTTGCCCTTTTGTTATATTTGTATTCAAATTTTAATGTCAATTTTAATAATCTATTGACTTGAACATTAAATTTGAATATAAGTTAACAATATTATGTAATTAAATAACATGTGAGAGCAAATTATTAAGTTTGACATTAAATTTTGAATGAATTATAAGATATCGGAACTAAATTGTGTTTTTTAAAAAAATAAAATGGCACCATTATCTCTTTTCTAAGAGACCAAATTAAAACCTTTGCACAACTACAAGAACACACACACACACACACACACACACACACACACATATATATATATATGTTTTAAGTCTTTTAATTACTTGCACTTTGTAATATGATGTTTTTGTATTTTCTTTGCGTGGGGTGCTTGTTAATTAAGAATATTAGATCATTTAAATAGTTTTTAGTTAATTATATTAATGCATGTATAGCTAGTAGTTTACAATTAATTATCACATAGTAATCATAGCCAATAATTTTTGTAATTGGGATTTCCCTCTATAAAAGATCTTTATACTATATTATGATTTATAGATCTTATTAATTATAAAAAAATATATTGAACTTGGGATACTCACTTTATTAAAATTTTGGATTGGATGCCACAGATCAAATTAATTACTATAAACATTATCATTATTATTGATTCAAACAAAAAAAATTATCATCACCATTATTTGATAAAATGTTGACAATCACATATATTATATAAATGACAAGATGATAATTAATATGAAATTATCCGAGGCTGTAATCAATCATAAGATCTTGATAGGATCACTATAGAATAACTAGTTAATATATATAGAGTTAAAAAAATTAGCCATCCTTTTTAACTAAAAATTCTGTTATATATATCTCCAACAAAATTCGTAAGATGTCCCTTAAACAATTTTAAATCACGAGTAAAGGCACTGAAATTTGATACACAAACATATGAGAAAACAAAATGAATATTACAGTTTACAACCAAAAAAATTACACTTCAAAATTTTTGTATAAATAAATAAATAAACTTATATACAATTTTTTATATTTTTATTATCAATTTTTTTAATTAAAACATGACAAGTGTATGATTATCTAATAATATTATGACAAATATATAATTTTTATAAATATTTATATAATTTTTTAATTAAAAAAATATATATTTATTATAATATTATTAAAAAATTATATATTTATTATATTTTAATTAAAAAATTTAACAATAAAAATATAAAAAATTTCCCTAACTCTAATTTTAAATAAATTCTATCAAATGCAAAGATATTTTAAGATAACATTAAAAAAGTTTTCAAGATTTTTTTGTTGGCCAATAAAAAAAAATCAGGATATACATAGAGTCGTTACGTGGTGGTTTTCCCGTCTTGGTCAAAAAAAGATATGCATAGAATTTGGCATTAAATTTTAAAAGGCCGAAAAAACTGTTACGTTCCGAAAATCAGCGGCGAGACCGGCACGTGGTGGTTGTTGAAATTAGAGTCAGTAGCTGTGACCGACAGGGCGACATGGTCACATGGTGAAGGTGGGGTCTACACCTGAACCTTTGGTTTGTTTGGGAGGACATGGACTTCGCGTAAAGTCGACTGTACTTCAAAAACTGAAACATGTAGGCCCCACGAGTCCCACCTTATTTCCCATTGTTCTCGATTTATTTCTTTATTCTGGTATTCTCTTTAATGTTTTCTTTTTCAATCTGTTCTTTTTTTGAACCAGCTTCTGTTTTTAAAACTTGGTTTAAAACCAGATAATGTATACATTTCTGTTCCTCAAGTGACTGTCGTAAATCATATAGAAATTTATAAATACTATAATACAATCAACAATAAATTTTTATTTTATTTTAATTTTAATATATAATACAATATTGAAGTAAAATGTTATTTTATTTTATTTTTTTACTAAATGCAACAAATTTTGTCACCACAAGATTTTTTTTTATTTTTTTAGTTATAAAATAGGATTAAAAATTAAAAAAATAAAATTATGAATAAAAATTGAACTTTTAATATTAAATTCAATTTAATGTTAAAAATGAATTCCAATATGATATGAGCATCAGCTCAATGAAAATTAATTATACCATTCCCATTAAGATACCGACTGTAGTATCAATGCTCAAGAACGTTGATGTTTTTTGGGAAAAGAAATTAACAATGACAAACAATAGAATTTTTAAAAAATAAATTATATAAATATTCTTTGAATTTTGTTCAAATTATGTTAATTATTTATTTAAATTTAGAAATATATAAATCTCTCTTAAAATAAAAAATTATTGTATATTTTAGCTTAATTTATTTTTTATTAAAATATATTATATTTAAAAAAATTAATTAAAAATATGTATTTAAATTTAATGTAAGATAATGTTTTTTATTTTAAGGGTGAATTGAATATATTTTTAAAAATAAAAATATATATGTAATTTATTTTCTTAAAAATGCTTTTATGATGTAGACGTGGAACATTCTGGTTCGTTGAACGGACGCTGGCCCAAACTTCGAAGGGATGAAATCACGAGCAGAAGCTTCCGTCATATAGCGTCACCCCATGGACGAATCCCAGCCTCTCTTTTCTGGACACGTGTCAACTTTTAGGTGGTGGAAAACTCTCGCCGCCCATACACGACACCTAAATTTAAAGCGCGCCTCATTAAACCAAACACACACTGTTTTCGCTCACATTGTTTTCTCAGGTCAAAGACAAAATCAAAGTAGCCCCCCCGACAAAGAAAAAAGCAAACGCCCCTCAACTTTGAACGTTGAAACGACGACGCAAGGAAGGAGAACCAGAAAAATGTCGCCGGAGAGTACTAGCACCACCCATTCAGCCCAGTCTAACGACATCGTCGAGTTGAACTTGAAGGAGACTGAGCTTACCCTTGGCCTTCCCGGCACCAATAATATCACTGGCTCTAAACGTGCCTTCTTAGAAACTAATGGCTTTGGCTCCACCTTGTCCTCAACTAATTTTCCCTCACCAAAGTAAGAACCTATATTAGATTTATATATATATATATGTATTTCTTAGTATCTGGGTGGGTGTTGATTGGGTGGCATGGTGGTGCAGGGCACAAACCGTGGGATGGCCGCCGGTGAGGGCTAGTAGGAAGAACGTGATGATGAGGAACAGCAAGTACGTAAAGGTGGCGGTGGACGGAGCTCCATATCTGAGAAAGGTGGATCTTGAGAGGTATGAGAGCTATGATCAGCTGCTCACGGGTTTAGAGACCATGTTTTGTTCCTTGACAATTCGTAAGTATATATGAACAATATCCTATTATTTCGCTGATGTATTTCCATATGATAATTATGGACATGTGATAAGGGTAATTTAGTAATTTTATGGACAACCATGGATTCAGGCAATCATTTGAATGAAAGGAAGGTGATGGACCTTGGGAATGGGGCTGAGTACGTGCCCACATATGAGGACAAAGATGGTGATTGGATGCTAGTTGGGGATGTACCTTGGAAGTGAGTTCTCTAGTTTACCCTTACAAAGTCTTATTATTCACCAACCAACCTATCCTCTTTATGAATTTTCTCTGGTTTTCTTTATCTTTCAGAATGTTTGTTGAATCGTGCAAAAGAATCAGGTTGATGATCAAGTCAGAGGCCACAGGCTTAGGTTAGATTTCTTCTCCTCCTCCTTTTTTTTCTTTTCCCTTCGTAATAATTATTTCGCATTAATACGATACGGGTCTTTTTTTTTGGTTGATTTTCTGAATACTAAATATAATTACATATATTATAAACTGCAGAAATTCACAGAACAGAGCTCAAGTCGGAAGAGAATAGCACAGTTATTAATTAGTAGGATGATGACTTTGGAGTGTCGCTGTACAGAGACTTTTGATCAAAGAGAGTAATTAGAACAAGTTAAGAGAAGAGAATTAATAGGAGAGAGCGCTCCTGTAATTCTGATGCTGTCTCCCATTTTTGTAGTTGTGAGACTAATTTTCTATGTCAAGCTATAGCAGATGACATCATTAATGTATCAATATAACTTTCTTCATTTTTGAAGTAAGTATCAATAAGTTTTTCGTTTTGCATGAGGCGCTTGTGTTACTAGTGAAAGTGTTATATATATGTATATATAGACACAATAAGCAATCGTTAATTGATGCTTACTTTTTCGTCATGTCTCTTTGATTTGGAGATTATTCCGCGCTTTATATAACATGAGGGTGAACAAAAATTTAAGTATTTATTATTAAGTTTATACATATATATATATATTATATATATAAATATGTGTGTGTGTGATTTTTTTTAATAATTCATCATTAATTCTTTCAAAAAAAATTAATACTTCTACTAATAAAAAATTTAATAACAAATATTTCGAAAATTATACTCAAATTATGGTTTTAGCCACAATTTTTTAGTGACTTTAAAACGTTTTTGCACTTTTAAAAAGAAGGCCATGGCTTTTGCGGAGTTCAAATTACAAACCTCATGCAATGTGGGCCAGCATCCCGTTGGGCTGAGAGACATAAAAACGGGTTGGCCCATCTGGATCCTGCAAGAGGAGTAGGTCCATTAAAACCCAATTTCGTCAAACCAACTAGGGTTAGTGCATTGAGCCCAAGAATAAAATGTAAATGTTTTCTTAAAAAAGAAAACGTAGAAGGAATTTATTTTAATTATTAACTAAAAAATAACTAAAATTTGAAAATTTTATTAAATATATAATCATTATTTATCCATGAATTACGTGAATCAATCAACCCACTAAGTATTTTCCTAAAGTGGTTAACAAACACTCTCATAACAAAAATATTTATATTTAGTTACATAAGAGGTATCCATGACCTAACTAGGAGGGTGAGGATGAGTAATTGAACAAAATTTGCTTGTAGTTGTGTTGACATTATGTCAGCAGAAGCATATCATCAACTTGTTCAAACTAAATCATTAAAAAAAAAAAAAACTTCTTCAATACAAATTAAGAAGTCTATGACTTAGGAAAGATGAGTAGAAAAATGAATGAAGCGTCAAATCTAAAATATAAAACTCACTTAGAACTTAGATAATCGAAATTGGTATAATATGAGCTATTAATTGATTGACTAAATTAGGTTCTTTTCAACAAACATCGCAACATGTTATTTTCCCTCTTTTTTTTTTCGTCTCTCAACATTCATTTTTTGTCTTAATTTATTGAATATTATTATTACTTTTATTTTAATTTGTATTCAAATAAATAATAATTTAAATTAACAAATAATTAAAATGATTTCTTGAAAATATTATAGATATAATATGTATGATGGCAGAAAATTTCACATATATTGATAACAAGTTTAAATTTTCACCATTTGAAACAAAAATGGTACTTGTTATATGCAGCTAGCGTCAGTTGTATATATAAAATATTTTATATGACAAATATTTTATACGACAAATAAACTATACAATCATGTTTCACAATACACATTGTTTCTTTTACAACCTTTTATATGGCTAATGTGGATTTTAGGCTGGTATACCTATACTAACTTTTGCCAAGTAATTAACTTTTGTCCCATGGGTGCAAAGTTTGTAAGAGATAACAGAAAAATTAATGGATTTAACGAAGAGTAAAGATTTGGAACCAAAACCATACTTTATGACAGAAATGGACTAAAAAAAATATAAGAGACATAAAAAAATTTAAGGGACAAAAAGTGACTTTTTGCCTTTATTTAAAATTACTTATATCTGTTGCCATTTAGCTATATAATTATTGATATTTTGTTAATTAAAAAATCACGTTCATTATTCAATATTATTATATAATCATCAATTGATTAAGTAGGGTCTACATATACATTAATTATACAAATATACATCACATCATGGATGTATTATGGATTTGTGGAGCATGTTGCTACTCCCGTCATTTAACTATGATTACTTCATCTGTTATTATAGCGTATCCATTTCAAAGCTAAATCAAGTATTTTTTTTAAATTTTAATTGTTCACATGCATAGTAAGTATAAATTATTTTAATATTATTGATAAGGATGTCTTAATAGTATGCGCAGTATTGTTTTTCAATTTTATATCTATTTTGTATGATAAAAATATTTCTGAGCCACATTCATGTTTCTCATATTTTGATATTTTTTTTATTTTTATTAAAATAAACATAATAATCCAAACCCTTAATTTCTTAAAAGGTTTAAATTTTCATTAAATGCTTTAAAAATTATCATAAAAACAAAATTTATTGAAAAACAAAAAAGTCAATCCTAAAGACATCACTAATTCGGCATATACATGATTACGGATTTGGATCCATTAACATTTAAAAAACAATTATAAAACAAAGTTAAAAAGAAATAGACATAGACAAATGTAGAAAAGAGTTCATTTATTTGAGATTTTATTTGAACCCTACTCCTCTCCTTTTTCTTTCTTCTTTAACTTTATTCAATAAAATATTTTAAAGGATTTTCCATGATTAATGACCTGTCAGTCTACTTTTATTTAAACATAAATAATTTTTCAACCTCACATCAAAAAGGAGTACAATTGAGACTCCCTTCTGAATTGTTCCTTCCATTGCTCTCGACGGTAGCTAGCGACGTCTCTCGTCTTTCTCATGATAGGGGAGACAAAATGAACAGAGAGAGCAGTACTGGGAATGTGTGTGGGGAGAAGTGAAGTGAGAAATTGGTGAAGAAACTACAGGAGAAGGAAACCTTGATAAACCCACTGCCATTACATTTACAATTATCATCGATGTTAGCTAATTGGGATACATGAGTACAGAAATCAACTTAGAAATAGTTACATCTGGATGGGTCATATACCACATGTTGAAGGAGGGAAGGGAACCCACTATCTCTGGTGAACGTGGTTAATTTTGCCACAAAGTGAACGTGTGGTTGGAGTTGAAATATTACAAAATAGCTTCCTTGATTGAAGGAGTTGCTGCTGCAGATGGTGGCCCGAGGAACTAAGAGAGAAGAAGAAGATGAGGATGAAAGGAATAAGCAAGTGTTGGTATTTTTATAAAAAAACTTGCCTCACTTATAAAAATAACACTGTGAAGGATTTGTGATGATCCTCACCACAGGAAATCTCCATCCAAAAGAAAAAAAAAAGTGACTGCTAAATTATTATAAAAATAAATGGCGTTAATATCTTAAAATGATTGTACTTAAAATGACTGCTTACGAAACAAATTAAAAACTTAAAAACCAATGTGAAACAATAAATGACTCGAAGGGATGAGAGCTCTATTTTAACCAATATATTTTTCTGAGACGACGAGATACTTAACAATTCAAAGTCTTATTAGGGCCGATATGTACAGTTATTTCTTCCGCAACGGTTGGTTTACATACACCTGCCAATCGCTATTTTTTTTTTTATATTTTGTTATATTATACTTGATTTTTTTTATCTTAAAAATTTTGATATATTGCGGTGCTCTTTTTTATACTTTTATTTTTTTTATAGAAGTTAATTTTTTACATATTAAATTATTATTTTATTTAAAAAATTATAAATATACAAATTTAATTTTATTGACATAAAATTAATTGTCAAAGAGTTTAATATAATTTTTAAAATAAAAAATATATTATGTAAAATTTAGGCAAATTAAAAAAAATTAGTGTAATTTCTTATTATCTATTTTATAGATTTTATTATTCATTTACAAATTGTTTATAACGTCACCTTAGAATACTTGTTACTATTTAAATACTGTTTATTATTATTTATTTATATTTTTTTGCTTTTTATTTTTTGTGGGGGTTTTTTTAAATACTGATTATTCATTTTTTTTGTGGGATCTATGTTTTCCTTTTTTATTATGGGGCCCTTTTTTTTAAAATTTTTTTCTGAAACCCTTGAATTAGGAGGGATTAATGCTAGTTATTATTATTTTTCAAACAAGAAGCAATTATTGAAACGTACGTTTGTAACTGAGCCATAGATTCATAGCTGTCGGTAGGGGCAGCACTGCCCAAAATTTGCGGTGAGATTTATTTTGTTAAAATAATTTTTAAGTATTTATAAATAATTTTTTAATTACATTATAATAAGTGATTTTTTTAAAAATTTAATATTATATAATATGTTTTTCAAAAAATTTTTAGATATGTATTTCTTTTAAAGCATTATGATAAAATTTTTAAAAAATTATATTTGAGTATAATATTTTTATAAATTATAATAAACTTTTATTATAGGTATAAGAAAATAAAATTTACTACAAAAGTTAATGAATATACATATTTAATCATCTTTTGATAATTTAATTATATAAACAAATTTCTTTTATAATATATTCTAAGAGTAAGATTATTATTTCTTACATGTTTAATAATTAAGATTACATATCATGTTTGGTAAGGTGAATGAAAAGTTATTTTTTTTAATTCTATTATTTGTAATAATTATTATGTTTTAATTATTATTACTTAATAATATTTATTTTTTATTATTTTTAAATACAAATATAAGGATTATTTTTTTACTTATTAAATTATTTTTTATTTTATTTCTCTTTATATATATATTTATTCTGTACGGAGATTCAGAATTTATGAATAGACGTACATGTTGAATATTCTCTCGAGATTCGCTCAGTACTCATTCTTTGAGAGGCTACTGATGACATGTAATATTTTAATTTCTTTTGATAGGCTTGAAAAAATAAATAAAAAATATTCTGGTGGTGTTCCTTGTATTATAAGTAAAATTTTAAATAAATAATTAAAAAATAATTATCTATCAGACAATATCACTTTCGTTTCATTTGTCATAACTAGTAATATGACTTCAAGCTGAAATTAAACAAGGAATTATGTATGTTTTTCTATTGGCAATGTAATGAAAAGGATGGTTACAAAAATATTATAACGAAGGATATTTTTCTATAAATGACAAAAATACAAGTGGCAATAAATTTAATAGAGACCCCACTTCAAAAGCCACGTGGGTCCTTGACCTTTCCACCTGTCAGTCTATATTATATATTTAAATATATATATATATATATAATATTTGTCATATTTATATCTGAATATAATAATGTAAAGTGCTTTTATTATTATTATTTATTATATTTCGAAGGAATTCCTGTCATCCTATATTCCTATGACAGCCCACGTGAAGAAAATTTCACTACTTGGCGGGACCAAATAAGTGAATAACAAAGCCACCATTACAGCTCAACCCAATAACACGTGCAGTTGTCAGCTTTACAACTCGACCCATTTTTCTAAAGTAAAATATTTTATTACTATGTACGAATTTAAAAAATTAGTTAAAACTGAACGGACGAAATAAAAGTCTGTTAATTAAAAAAAAAACAAATATATATACTTCAAAATTAAAGAGTTATCCGGCAAAAAAATTTTAAAAAATAAATATATTTTAAATTTTAGAAATCAAATAATTAAGACATATAATTTTAAGAGACAAAAAGTATCTTTTTCCTTTTAGAACCACATTATCATTTATTAATTAAAAAATTATTAATAAAACCAAAAAAATAAATTAATTATTTTCGAGAAACTTATATTTTTAACTTTTTTGGTAAAGAATCAAAAAACTAATAATGTGATTTACTTTTACTAATATACTTTCAAATGAGAAGACCTAGCTATCATAAATAAAAAATTTACTAATTTATCTTCCTAATATTATTGATTTAGTTTAAGTATGTTGCATGACAGAACTACATTATGATTAATTAGCCAGTTTGAGGGGCACGAGAGGGAGCTGAACCCCTGAAATTTATATATATATATATATATATATGTATGTATGTATGTATGTATATATATATATATATATATATATATAAAGGGTCAAAATGGCGTGATTATAGGTTGCATTATAAGGGATACATATAAATTTCGCGTTCAATTATAAAAACAATGTTGGTTCTAATAAAATATATTATGTCTAAATTGAAAGATTTCTCATTTCACTTAGCAGATTAAAATGAGAAAAAGTGAGATCATAATATTCACCATTATTCTCAATTTTCTTTATTTTTATTTTTATTTTTATTATTTTTAATTTATATAATATTACTGTATCTTTTAAATTTTTATCACGATAGTTTTTCTTCTCTTTTTAGTTATTATTTTTCAGTTTGCCTTTTGTGTTTGCTTTATTTCTAAAAATTTGGAATTTTTTCTATGTTATAGTTATAAATTACTAGTAGTTTTTATTTATTTATTTTCTCAAAGACAATAATATATATTACCCCCGATCTCATATATAAAAAATAAATAATTAACTCATAAAAAATAAGAAAATTAATTAAAATTAATTAATCTTTTTAATTTTGTCCTAAATAAAAATTATTTTGTAAGAATATCCCTATTTAATATGTATATTTTTTCTTTGAAATTAATGATAATTATTATTCATAATTTAAAAGATTTATTTAATAGAAAGCATAATTGAAATATCATAATTAATATACTAAAATATTAGTGATTTGTTTCTTATATTTTAAATCAAATCAAATTTTAAAAATTTTTTATATATGAGGCTAGAAGTAGTAATTAATAAAAAGTTAACTAGTGAAATGTACAAAATAAAATGGGTATATCTCCTCTAATGTTGTGTGTAATATGGTATTGCTCAAATAGTTGTGGTGCTGCTGTTAATATCATTGATTTTAATGCAATATATTGTGTTTTTTTCCTAGGTCATGCAAGAGCTAATTAAATCTCTTTTATATTTTATATATGTATCATATAATAGTTATAGTTTCTTCATTAATATCTTGGTCTCTCAAGAATTTTTTTTTATTTTACCCTTATTTGATGAGTTATAAAAATTTATAATTTAGTCACTGAAATCAAACTTAAATTAATATGTCATTAAATTTTATTGATGTAATCAATCATATATAAATTTAACATTTTGAATATATATAATTTATGCCACAACAAATAATTGAGTATAAATGACAAAGTAAAATTCATTGACATGGATAGTATATAACGCCACTTTGATTAAGTAGTTTAGATAAACTGATATGAATTATTCGAAGTGCAAAGATAACACAATGTTAACCATATGAAAAAAATTTAATGACATATTATTGAAGATTTAAGGATGATTCAAATAAAATTTTAAGATTATAAAAACTTAATTACAAAATTTTAATTTATAGGGATCAAGTAAAAAATTAAGCAAAACTTTAAGGATCAACGTAATAATTTGACCTGCATTAATTTAAGAATAAACTAATAATTTAGTTTTTGAATGATTAATTTAAATATTTGTTGTGAGAATAAAATTAGTAAGTGTACAAATTAATTTTTAAAAGTATCAAATTTATTGCATATTAATCATTTTATCAAATTACAATTTTTTCTATATAAACAATTTTATTCTATGAAAAAATTTATATAATTAATTGATTTATCTAGTAAATTTATATCTTTCCCTTTTTGGTAGTACCAACATAGCATATACTGTTACAACGACACGTGAAATAATAGTCCTATCTTATCTTATCACCTGTCAGGTTATGAAACCACGGCTCCTGCACGTCAAAGCTACGGTCAAAGCAAATAATTGTTGAAAAGCAATGGGATCGAAAGTATTTGATCCAAAAGTAATACCGTTTGAAACTCGGAAGCAATCAAACCGAATTCCAGTTAGTCAGCTCTTGAATTCGGAAGGAATGACTCCAAGCAAACTCGGCGTTAATGACGCCGAGTTCAAGGGGCATTGCCACGTGGCCCAAACTCGGCGTTAATGACGCCGAGTTCCTGTAGCGAAGCCACGTGTCCAACATGCAGGTGCGTCGCATCTCAAACTCGGAAGGAATGACTCCGAATTGTCTGAAGATGTTGCTTTTCAAGTAAATATTTTTGGAGACATTATTTTTCGATCATTTGTATTTTGAATTATTGCCTATCTGTGTAAAAACGTGAAACCACCCTTATGAGGACCAGAATTTTCCTCACAAATTCAATATAATAATAATAAGAAGAAGATGAAGAAGACGACAACGATGACAACAAATAATGGTGTACGTCATATGATTTTCCCTCCCTATATAAGACTCTCCTTACTCCATTTAAGGTCATACTCCTTCTTTCTCTTCTTCTTCAGCATAATATACTTTCATTTTTCTCTGGTAAAGCATCTCGTTCCCTTTAATTCTATAAATGTCTTTTAGTTTGTAATTTTATCTTTTTCTATGAACCTCGAGGATTAACTAGTTTGATAATATGTGCTTGTTTTCGCTTGAAACTTTCCTTTAATTATATAGTTAGCCACACATTTTAGTTAATGCACAACGAAGCATTTCGTTATATCATACTTAGATTTCGAGAGTTTTGAATGGTAGCGTCTTCCAGCCCCTGCTTGTTGTGGCAAGAAAAAGAAAAAAATCCAAGTGATGGGAAAATGTGATTTCCTCATAGCAACGCTTCAAAAGAAGAATGCTGGTTTTCTACTTACATTTTTCCATTGTCTCTCATGTATTACATTATATATTAAACTTACGTTTAAACTTTTTATATTTTTATTATTAAATTTCTCAATCAAAATATGATAAATATACAATTTAATTAAATAATTATTTATAAAAATTATATATTTATCATGTTTTGATAGAAGAATTTGATAAAAAAGATATAAGGAATTATATATAAATTTGTTTATTATGTTAATTGTTAAATTACTTTGTTTTAATTTTATTAGATGACCTCCGGGACATGGTTAAATTATTTTGTTAGTGTTTAGAGTTTTACTCAATTTTGAATTTAATTTTTATTATTTAAAAATTTATTATTAAATTCTTATAATTAAAATGAATTTAACTTAGTTCCTATCATTTATTATATTTCTATTAGTATGTAATTAATTAGTGAATGAAAATAAAACATTGCATGTTAGTTATTTTTATTAAATAACTTAAATATATACAATAAATTTATTATTTTTAAAGAATAGTTTGTATACTTACAAATTTTTGTAGATTACAATTATTATTATCTTGACATGAGTTCCTTCTTTCGCTTTCAAAATGTGGACAAAAATTGACCGTTTCAAGAAATTGTAAGCTATTTGATGAATGAGTATTTTATAGAGAGTTTGATCTTTAAGGAGATTAAATACTGTCAACTTTTTTTTTGGGTGACTTATGTAAAATTTTTTTTATTATACTGTACACAAAAATTTTAAAATATTTCAAAAAAAAAATTCAATTCTTAAAATGTTGAGCATTTCATGAACAAGATCGATGATGAAAATCCCCCAGAAAACTTATGTATCTCTCACGAACTAACAGTCTTCACATTTTCGTTTATTTGCAGGTAAACTCAGTTGAAATCCTCTCATCTAATGAAGCACACCACCAACAACAACAATGCTCAGGCTCAACCCTTCAGAATCTTCGTAGGATACGACTCACGCGAAGACATAGCCTACGAGGTGTGTTGCTACTCAATCCTGAAACGAGCCTCGATACCCGTGCACATCACGCCCCTCAAACTCTCCGATTTGAAGCACAACGGCCTCTACTGGCGCGAAAGAGGCAAACTAGAAAGCACAGAGTTCTCTTTCACTCGCTTTCTAACTCCACACTTAGCCAATTACCAAGGCTGGGCTCTTTTCGTAGACTGCGATTTCCTCTTTCTCTCCGACGTAAAACAACTCGTCGACTTGATCGACGACAAGTACGCGGTAATGTGTGTCCACCATGATTACACTCCAAAGGAGGGTACAAAAATGGATGGGGTGGTTCAAACGGTGTATCCGAGGAAGAATTGGTCGTCTATGGTTTTGTACAATTGTGGGCAACAGAGTGTTGACTCCTGAAGTGGTGAATACCCAAACAGGGTGTTATCTTCACAGGTTTCAGTGGCTTGACGATGGGGAAATTGGGTCTGTGCCTTTTGTTTGGAATTTTCTGGTGGGTCATAATAGGGTGGATGAGAGTGATTTGAGCAATACTTTTCCTAAGGCTGTTCACTACACACTTGGGGGTCCTTGGTTTGAGGATTACAAGGAGTGTGAGTTCGGTGACTTGTGGGTGAAGGAGATGGAAGGGTACAATAACACTTGTTAGTGTCCAATAACTAGGAAGCTTATGGCCAGATCTTGATAATACACGCCACGCAGCTAGAGGACGATAGAAATATGAGTCCCATTCAAATAGAGTTCACTGCTCTCCTCTACTATATGGTATGCACTGCGGGAAAGAGGATCGAAACCGCTTATGGCTTTGCATGATCTATTTGGATTATTGAATTGTCACCATATGAATTAGAGGCAGTGGAGAAATTGTCAGATTTAAATAAATTTCTTCTGCCTATGTCAGGTTTAAATAAATCTATCTTTGACTCTTTCCATAAATAAAACGGCTTGCCTTTTCTCATGTTCAACAAATTAGGACGAGTTACACTTCACTCTAACTTATTATGTTGAGGTTTGATTAGACGTTAGTTTGGCTTTCATGATTCAAAATATTTTTTATCCATACTTGAGGTTGTTATTCTGATAAGCTAACATTTCAAAATTAATTAAAATGGGCAGATTATATTAAAATAATGAATTATTCATTATTTTAATATTTATAGATTAAATTTGGATGAAAAATATCAGTGATGGCACAGTCAAATCTCAAAGATTGAATGACAAGATTTGAGCTATAAGGGGGACCAATTGATTTTGCACTAAATTCTAGGACAGACTGTAACTCAAATTTCATTTTCAAATTGCCATTACATGACTAAATTTTTTCTGATACTGGCAGAAGCACGTCCATCAACATATATAGCACACCGTGAGCAACCAAATTTTAAAATTCTTAGTACTCTTAAACCTGGACTACATTCACATGTACACCAATTGTTGTTCATTTTCTGGAGTAACATTTAAAAAAAAATGTACAGAGAAAGTAACAATGATAACAGATTGAAGCTTTCAGCCAGCCAGTATGGGAGTACTGTTGGCAGTTAATGCAAGAGCAGATACTCTTGTGTGGAGTGCGGGGACATGGCCTACTATATAAGAACGCTTGGCTGAAAAACATGGCACGTCCCCGCCTTTTGTATTGCTAAAAAGTAAAAATTCAACTTTTTTTTAAATTTTAAATTCTATTATTGAATTGTATGAACTAAACAATGTTACGGGCCATTTGATATATAGAAAATATTTTAATGAAATTGAGAAATGAATGTTGAATGAAATTAAAAAAAATATAAATTCGTTTGATATTACATAAAAAAGAAAGAAAATATTTTTTATTTATATATTTAGTAGAATAGATATAATGTAAGAATGTAAAGTAAGATGTAATAGAAGATATAAATACCCATGGTGACAAAATTGAGGAAACCCTTGTTGGCCCTCTTTAAAACATGTTTCTTTAAATTAATTATTAGTAAAAAAATATCGTAATGGTTTTGTAATATAATTTGATAAAAATAAAAAATTGCTAAGCTACCTATTCATGTTCCTACAATAAGCGAAACCCACTTATTGAAAAACAATTGCCAACACAATCAACCAAGATCTAAACATGAAAATTTTCAAATATATTCAACTATTAGGTTGTTTTTCAAGAAAAAAAATCTCTCGTTTTTTTAACCAAATGGAAAAAGTAAATTTTATCCCCGTAACTTATCACCGAATTAAAAAAATTAATACATGAACATTAAAATGTAATGAAACACTTTCTAAATTTTAAAATATAATAAAAAAATTCTTTAAAAAGTAGTATTTGGTGTTTGATGTTCAATTGAATATTTTGTTATATTTTATTATGTTTTAAAATTTATGTATTAATTTTATAGTTAAGTTATAATTTAAATGAATAAATATACTTTCTCAAAATTGAAATAAAAATAAAATACAGCCGTAATCCTTGAATGTATGGTCAGCAACTGTAGGGTATGCTGATGCTTTTTTTTTTTTAAAGGTGTACGTTGATAATTTTTGTCCGATCATGTAGGCAAAAGTGACTTGGAAGAATTGGCACCAAAGTGCCTCTCCCTTCCAGTGCATGAAGGAAAATGCCTTTGATTTCGCCTTTCTATTTCTGTTCTGGATTCGGCCGATCAAACAGATTTTACAATTGAATCCTTTTCACGTTTCTTTTCTAATGTTATACCAAATATGCCCTTAAAAAGCAGAGTTTCTTAATTCCTATATCGCCTTGGTGTATAAATTTTAGAGGTATTCAAAACTAATTAAGCCAAATAAATTACTCAAGAACTGAGCAGTTCGATTTTCTCTTCAAATAAAAATTAACCAGTTTGATTCAATTTTTAATTTGAAAATGAACCAAACTTCACTAACCAGATATTATATATATATATATATATAAACTTTGAAAATAATACTATTGTAAATACATTATTCATAAGTTATTTAAGGTATGGCTCTGTCTCATATTAACGGGCATGTCTTTTTTTCATCTACTTTTTTAGCCTCGTTTTTTCTGAAATCCGTGAAATACATGGGCCACCTCTGGTTATATATAGTTTCAAATCCAACCAATTTGAACCGAATGGATTGCTAAAGGTTGGGTTTGGTTTGGTTGCGTGATTACTGAATAGGACATATTCCCACCATGCTGACACTATGAAAGTTGCCTTAAATGTTAGGTTGCCATAGGGCAGGAAGCAATGGGGTCTTTCTCATCATAGTAAAGACAACCAATCCCCTTCTTCGAACCATCATAATTAATGATTTAACTTGTCCTCATCTTTTTGACTATAAATATATGTCTCGTAATAATTCTTGTTAAGTCCAGAAGAAAAATGGAGGGTGCACCAGCAACGCAAGAAATGTCATACACTGATCACGTTCATAAGCGTCGTGAGGAGAAGGGATGTCTCTATGCTTGGTCTCTGCTCTTTAATATGCATCTTTAGTCTTCAATTTTGTGTGTGTGTGTTTTACTTTTTTTTTTTTTACTTTTTAAGTTTCAAAACTCTAAGCAAGTTTAATTTGGTTGTGTTGATGGATTGATATCAGTTTGTTCGCACTGTGTTGCTGCTTTTGCTGCTACGAGAGTTGCGAGTGCTGCCTGGAACGCACCTGTTGTTGCTGCTGACGTGCCCCTATGTATTACTGAACTTCAAATAAAGATGTTTTGTCTGGTGAATTATGCAAGCAATTCATGCTTCATCGTTAATGTTGTTTGATTTCTTAATCACAATCTTGTAATTACATACTTTCCATTTTGTGTTTGTGTTACTCATAACTTAATAATAGTAAATTCAATGTATTTTATACTCAAACAACTTTTATTAAATGGATGGAGGATGAAAATAATCAAAATTATTTGGTTATAAAGATTCTGATGAATGAACAATCTCTGGACAGAAATGCAAAGTTGAGCAACTCGCCCTCATTATTAATTAAGGTAATATGACGCTCAAAATATAGAATGACTGCGAATTTCCACCCATGACTCTAGTCGTTAATATTTTTCGTTGTGTTTAAGATTAAATCACCCATTGCCCCATACAAGTGGTCCGATGATGGCCAGGCCAGGTTTAAGGACTAGAGAGAGGGGGTTGTTAGGGATGGAGTGGTAGTTGAATAACTCAATTAATTAGTTGGGAAAATTACAAATCCTCGTACCCCGTAAGTTTTTCAGCACCAAAAAATAAATCTATCAACTTTTATAAAATAGATTATTTTGTTTATTTTGTCCTAATTAACGTTGTAATTTCATATATCACTTTATATTTTCTCATACCATCTTGAATATGACATGTTGCTATTAAAAATAAATGAAAGTTTGTCATGTTAGTTACCGATAGTGTAAAGTAGCTTGTAAAATGAAAATATGAAAGATGAAATAGGTAGAATGACTTATATTTTAGAGTATGAATTTGAAAAACTTATTATTTATTAATCTTAAAAATTTTAAAAAGTAATTGATAAGTGATTCAAAATTAAAAAGAAAAATATACATTTTCCTTTCATTATATAGCTATATTTGTGAAAAAAAGTGAGAATTGTGGAACATGCAAGGCTACTGAATCTACCCATGTGCATCTTTTTTAGCTTGGAGGGAGCGTAAAACTTCCAAGTTATGAACTCAACGTACACATTCACCAATAAGTTACTATTTTTTTTTGGGAAAAATTATAAAGAAAAAGTTAAAATTAAAAAAATTATTTTGTAAGATTTGTTATTATTATTTTAAGAAAGATTATCACTGACTTTAATTAATTTTTTTTTTAATTTCAAGTTCTTATTTGTAATTTTTTCTATTGTCTTTCTTAGTGTGAATATTTTTTTTTTTTTCTTTTGGTATTATAATCTAGAGTATCTTTTGGCCATTCTTGCATAAAACCTAGAGTGTTTAGGTATTGACTTTTAAAATGCTCTTTAAAAAAATCCAATCCAAAGTAATAAGAAGAGATAATTGACACAGCCAACTAGCGTGGATAAAGAAAATTGCATACAAATTAGAAGATCAAATCTGAAAATTTTATTCAATGATAATTGTTGTGAAAATAGATCAAAAGCTATTTATTAGTCAAACTTAATTAGTTACGAAAAAAATAATAAAAATAACAAATAAAAAATACTAAAAATTAGGAAAATAACTAAAATAGTCTCTAAATGCACAAAAATGAAAAATTTTGGGTTAAAAATTTGCCTCAATCGAATGGATTGGGACAAGTTCTAAAAGGAATTTTCTGTTTACATGTGATAAGGCCAAAAATTATTTTTGAATTGGATATTATGATTTTTTGAAATTAAAATGCCTATTTATTAGCAACTATCCTTTTTTTTTTAATGCTTTTGGCACTCATCCTATTCTTTACAATCATCTCTTAGACATTTGACATCATATTTTTGATGGGTCAGCTCTCCAGTTGAATGCAGATTCCAAAGCCAGTAGAATCACCGTTAACAACAATTCAGATAAAAATGGATCAAAAAACCAATACATGCCACTTGTGACATTACTTTATATTATATCGAGGTAGCTTCATCTTCATATACCTGGATAATTCATATAAAAAAAAATCATGTGTAAAATACATGTACACCTCATAAAAAGGACATAAAATGAGTACATACAGAGATCCACCTTCTCTTGTCAATTCGGTTAAAGCAGTCTTGGGTTTCAACGGAGAAAGCACGACCATGATCTTTGGCGTATCCTCGTAAATCCTCGTAACTAGCTAGACAGAAAAATGTCTAGTTCCCTGGACACTAAATCCCATCTGAGACACTCACACAGAGAGAAAACTATGAGACACCCTTTAACATTAAAAAAAAAAAAAGTGCTTTCTTTAGATTTAGTTGAATTACTAGTACGAGTATCATGCTATTGTCATCCTTTCATAAGAGCTCCTGGACCTTTATATAGTATGCTGCCTAATATATTTATTTAAACTAAATTAACAAATGGGTTCCTTAATTTTTACATATGTATATTTAGTTTCAGAATTCTCTGTAAATAATAAATTTGTAACGCGTTATTATACAATCAGATATTTATGTGTAGAAGCAGGTGTAGCAAATCGATCGACCAGTAATAGCTGGTCAGCGGGATTTCGAAGATCAAACCGCAGTGCCATGAGAATCTTAATTGAAGGTTTAACAGGAGGAACATATGTAATATATGCCAAGATTTCGTAGTGGACCTGTTAATCTGGTATGAATTTGAGCAAGGAAGAATTTAGCACGCAATCCGAGTTAGTGACAAAGTGCAGAAATATTTTGATTTTCAAATACCCTTTAGTAATCTAAACTTATACCGGATAATATTCTTTAGAGTAAATTACACTATTTTTTTAAAAATTTGATTAAGTTAGACTTAATATTCTTTTTGTTTTAAAAATTATACTAAACTCTCTAATTATATGTCGATAGGTACTGGAGAAATATTTTCTCTAATTTATTTGTTATCAAAGAAGTTAAATTTCTATATAATATACAATTAAGATTTTATTCCTAATAAGATAATAAAAAATATATATAGTGTAAAAAATTAACTTCATTAACAAAAATAAAGAGAAGTGGAGTTCGATTTAAAAAAAAAAAACAGGTATATTTTAGCTAAAATTAAAAAAAAAGTTAGAGTAACTGTGCTATTTTATAAATTAATCACGGTCGCAGCAAACTGCAATTGGCATTGTGACGTCTTCAACACCTACAATCGGAATTTATAAATGGGCATAAAAAGTCCCATAAAATTACCAACGTCCATAAAAATTTTTTATTTTCCATTTAAAATTTTATAGTTAATAAAAAATCTCATAAAATTATAAATAATAAAAATTAATAAATAAGATCATCTCCAAAAACATTTTAGATGGGGTTTGATAATTAAAATAATTAAATAAAGTTGGATAAGTAATATGAAAAATAATTTTATTATCAAAAAGTACAAACAAATATAATTAATTTTCAATATGACTCATCTCAACTTTTTTATTAAAATAATATTTATAAAATCAAAACTCATAAGAGCACTAATTAGTAAGACTTTTCTTTTTTAAAGCATCCAACTATTTGCTCACGAGTTATATATAAAAATTATTTATTTATCATATTTTTATAAAAATACTTGATAATAAAAGAAATAAAAATTAAACCTAAGCAATGTTGCACATGCACAGATATAGGGCACAGTAATTTTTTTTCAAAATATATGTTACAGAAGAACAGTATATATATTACATAGATAAAAAATATTTTATAATATATGACAGTTTTTATAACAACAAATATATTATAAACTTTCTATGATATATGATCAATCAAACTAGTAGTTCAAGTTTTTTAATATAATATCAGCGTAATTAAGTAAGATTTAATTTCAAATATCTAAAATTAAAATTTAAAATGCCTAATAATAATAAACAATTTGATCATGCAAGGATTGACTTGACTTGTTTGATATATTATATAAGACTTGATAATATAAATTAATATAATATATTATGAATTTATCATTTGTGGGTAATATATTATATAAATTTATATATTAAATATTTTTATATATTAAAATGATATATAATTTAATTAAATTTTAAAAAGTGAAATTAAATTTGATTAAAATTTAATATATAAAATTTTTATCAATATTTTTTTATTTTAACACTTATCCTTATGAGTGTTCCTTGATTAGGTAAGGTTAGATTTTGACATAACTCGAATGGGACAATTAAGCCCGTTATTGGTGCAACTTGGTATTTGATCTAATTTTGTACTAAATTTTTTTTTAGGTCTAATGTTTAGATTTGACTCAATTTAATTAATATTAATTGAGATTTGATAAAAATTATAAAATAATTTTAAAAAAAGTAAGATTTTCATATAAATTTTTATAAAATTATATTTTATTACTAAAAATTTTTATATTATAAAATAACTTTTAAAAAAATTAATAAGATTAAGATAGGTCATGTCAAAATTAGTTCAGCATCAAACTTGGCTCAGTTAATTTAGTATTAGGCTATGCTAGATTGATTTTCACTAAGCCATTTTTTTTCTTTAATAGTTGGTAAAAATTATAAATTGATTCTTAAAAAATAAAAATTTCATATAATTCTTTATAAATTTCATTTTTTCCTATAAAAACTAAATTTTTTATATAAATTTATATAAAATAAATATTTTTTTAATTTATAAGATTGGGTCAAACTAACCATAATTAGCTCACATGGACAATTCAACCTAATTTATTCAATTTATATTTTGGTTATTTAGTCCAAGGTAATTGGGCAAGATCAGGTTGTTTAGATTATCATGTAGTCCATGTAACTCTATTCATTTATACTCTTTCTAAAAATTAATTTATAATAACAAATTTAAATAAATATAATATATTTTTTAAATAATAAATATTATTATCAAAAGAATTAATTTTTATCTTATTTAATAATATACAATATATTACTACATAAATAATAAACATTATATAATCTTAAAAGTCTTATCTCATCAAATTTTAAATTTGCGTGCGCGCGCGCGTTGGAATCAAAGCATCAACATCTAAAGTCTGATTTTTGTTAAGCATCAAGCATTGTCTTTTTCTCCCCAAATTTCGTACGCCATTTGTTCATACTTCAATACTTCATAGATTCTCTTCTCTGTCTTCCCAGCCACTGAACCCTATCAAACTTCTCTCTCCGCCTCTTCAGTCCTCTTAATTCTCTGCCAGCCTATATAAATCCCTCGATGAAAATTCAGCAGCTTCTAAAAAGGGAAATTTTCGGGGAAAATATCCTGATATTCTGGGGAGTTATTGTCTGAGCACGTCCAGTTTCCAATATTCCAGTCAGTCTGTTGTTCCATGCTTGTTTGTATTAAACAAAGTGAAAGGCATACCATAACCATAAATTATTGCGTAATTGCCGGAAATCCCATGTTGTATTGCGAAATTATTAAGTCATCCCCTCATTCCCAAGAAAGGAAAATATTTTTAAAAATCGATTGACACCCAGAGAAATAACGATATGGAATAATCATGGAGATTTTACTGGGTTGGCTTCTTAGTGGGAATTGACAGGGTAAGTGAAAGAAACGCACCAAAAAAGAACAGTAACGGAAGTTTCACGATTAAAAAAAAAAACGTTACGTCTTTGTCTGTTTCCTAATATTACACAACAATTTGATTTTGGAGGTAGGGGGGTTGTTGAAGCATGAAGCGTGGCAAAGTTGATGACTTGTAGCTGAAAAGGCCACGTCTTTTTTAATTATTCATTTCTTTGGGAAGCTTTGAAATTGGAATTGGTTTGTTTTGGTTAGGTAGGTGCAGGACGGAGGGATAAGGGATTGACATTTTGTGCTATAAAAACGGAATTGGGTGTTAAGCGCAAATCACAGAGAGAGAGAGAGTTGTTTCTGGTTGGTGAGAAAAGGAGGAGGAAGGTGAGATGGGTTCGTACGAAAAGCTTGCAAGCAGGGCTTTGGACACCGACATGCCCGTCATGGTTCAGGTGCCTTTCTAGGGTTCTTGATAGCTTGAGCTTTTTCAATGTTTCATACAGCGAGGAAATTGACTTTTTTTTTTCCCTCAAATATATATCCCTCAACTGTTTGATAAGATTTTCAAAGCTTTTGATTTGCTACAGTAAGTCTCTCATGAGGGCTAGTGTAGATGTACTAGAATAAGGAATGGTGAGTAAAATTTTTAGGGACCGAATGATGGTGATAAGATTCCTGAGCCATATATTTAAAAATAAAAAATAAAAAAATCACATTTCTTCTCATATCTACTTTGATTCTAACTTTATTAATAGTTTATGATAAAAAAGTTAGACAAAGCTTTCTACAGAAAAATTTGCATTTTCTAGGCCCTTGGTTTTCTCTCATTGGAAGTGGAGCTTTTAAAATGGGTTGTTACTGATAATAAACTTGGATGTATTTATTTGCAGATGCAGGAATTACTCCGAGGAGCCAAGAATGCTGTGCCTTTAGCTCAGGTCTGGATTTTTTTTTCCTCCTCTGTTTCCAATGTTTGTCTTGTTAATCTAATGATAAAGGAGGCAATGAGAAATAGGAAGTAGATGGTGTTTTTCTGGTTTTCAATGTTCCTTTTTGGAGACTGCAAATTACAAATCTGCTGCCTTCTATTTCTACAAAAAGATGAAACTTCCAAGAAACTTCAGAAGTTGTTTTCTCCACTTCCCACTGCAACATTTCTTATGAGAAACAGAAAATGAGAAGAGTGTTATGGTCAGCATTTTGCCTCCGTAAGTCCTAATAGCCCAAGATTTCAAAGACGCATTGGGTAATTTCCATAACTTGTACTGTGTCTGTTTCACATTGAGGTCCCTTTCTCCAAAACCAAATTGTCAAGGGCTAGCTTATTATACATAACTCTATCCTGAACAACTGAAGTAGTTTGCAATTTACAGACAGATTGTAAGCTAAAAGTTAAAGCTAAATTATTTTAATTCTGCTTCTGTTTTTTATAATCTTGGTTTATGGTTATGCATGCTTGTTGTCATAAAGCATAGTTTTCTCATCTGTTTTTGCTGCTCTGGCCACTAATAATCATTTACTAAGCTTCTATGTATTATTTGCTCCTGAAATTTATGTGCCGTAGGGGGTGGTTCACTGGCAACCTCCCAAGCAAGCATTGGATAAGGTGAAAGAACTTGTATGGGAGCCTACGATTAGTCGTTATGGTGCTGATGAAGGTATTCCGGAACTCAGAGAGGCTCTGGTCAGAAAGGTAAGTAGCCTAGTTTCTTCTTAAGGTAATCTGTGCTATTTTCTTTTGCTTTCACTTGAAGTTGAATATTTGTAGACAAGAAAGTACATATACTGTCAACAAGAGGTAACTTGTTATATCTGATGGTAAATATGGCAAACCTAGTGTATGGAAGCAGTCTAGTTGCTTCCTAGAACTTGTCCTAGTGGGAAACGCCCGCTAGGCTACTCATTTGGGGATGGAGCATAGTGCTTGCAACAGGTCAAAATTCTGTTCAAGGCCATTTCTAGCAGTGAATTGGTCTATCCAAGACAGTTTACAACTAAGTATTGGTAGTGGTTGTGTTTTGTTGTTTAAGGATGATGATCTTTTAAAGTAACTACAAGGGGACGTGCTGGTAGCATGAGTTCCAATGTGAAAAAAGTTTAAATTTAAAAAACAAATTAGAAGAATATTGAAAAAAAAAATTGCATGCAGTCCGAGGATAGGAAGCTAGTTACTGTTTCCAAGCCGGTGAACAGTAACCAACTTCCTACAAAGTTGATAAATATATAGTTTTGTGCTATTTTCTTTTTCCTTGAAGTTGAATATTTGTAGACAAGATATTATATATACACTCTCTTCAAGAAGTTACTTCTTATATCTCATGGTATATATGGTAAAGCTAGAGTGTCTAGAAGTTGCAGTATATCGGAATCCTTTCAAAGATTGTTACTTAACATATATGCATATGTTAATGGTGAAATAATTATAAGTCCATCACTGACACCTACAAGTACATTGGATTCAGCATTGGCAACTTGGCATATCCGATTGAATTATGTTGAGGTTGAATAAACTTAAAATGGATTTGAGTTGAACTTGGACTGGTCTCTTACCTCTTAATTTATTGGGATTGAGTTAGATATTCTCATACTTTTCTTGATCATTCAATAAACTCCTTTACTTTTGTCATGCAGTTGCGCAATGAAAATAATTTGCACAAATCTTCAGTGATGGTTACAGCAGGTGCCAATCAGGTGAACAATGGTGCCTACTCTATAATGTTCCCTTTGTATTCATTATTTTTGTCCTGACAGACAAAAGATAACCTATGGTTTCTGAAAAAAGAATGTGTACAAGCACTGCACCTTCCATTGACTTATTATATTTAGCCATATAAAGTATATGACTATATGCAGTATTTGATCTGATGTACATCCGTCTTATCTTGCCTCCTTCACTAAAGAGGATATATTTGCTAGGGAAAACTCCAAAACTGCAAGACAGGGTGATCATAATTATTTTTTTTTTTCGGCATGAACATGAAAAAAAATCTTTTAGGATTAAAGGTTTTTCTGGATTACTACATTCATCTTCTTTTCTTCCCTGTATAAGTCTTTTTACTCTCTTGCCCTTTATTTAGCTGCTTTCTTCTCACAAGGGTAACTCACTAGTATCAATATATGTGTAACAGTTTCATAGTTAGCTCCTATATTTTTTAAAATTTCCTTTTATCTTGCTCAGCTTTCTGGATTTTAACGGTGAGAAGTAATTGATGATTAATAATGACTATCGAAGTACTCATTATGTTTGCTTGAGTAGTATAGTTTGATCTTTCAACAGTAGTATAGTACTCATTTCAAGCTATCTGTAGTAATATTAAGCCTACAACTGCAGGCATTTGTGAATCTAGTTCTTACACTATGTGATGCGGGAGATTCTGTGGTTATGTTTGCACCTTACTACTTCAATGCCTACATGTCCTTCCAGATGACTGGCATCACCAATATACTAGTGGGTCCTGGAAACCCAAAAACACTTTATCCAGATGCTGGTAAGGAGATGCATAATCTGGTCACTCAATTTGTTATTACTGGCATGGAGTAGGGAAAAAAAAGGCAATCTTTGGTTCCATTATCCATCTTTTTTTTTCTTTTGGTTGTTGTTGGGGGGGGGGGGGGCATCCAGGGGCTTGATATGTTGGTCAGTAGTTGGATGGATTGGGTCTGGTGGCTGGACTTTTTAAATTCTCACACACATTGATAATAAAACATAGAACAAGTGTACCTAAACATGTTATCAGATACATGTAAAACCTTTGGTGAGTGAACCCTTTTTGTCATACGGTATATTGGTGGTCTGTGTCCAATAGGTTTTTTTTTTTTGTGGGGGGGGGGGGGGGGGGGGAAGAGGTTTATAATGTTGTTTCCAGATCTATTAAATTACAGAATGGTGATTAAGCTTCCATTATCTTGCTCTTTCTATTGTTTAATCCAAGTAGCACAGGGTGATGGGCAAGTAATCATTCAATGCAGTCCCTTATCCTACAGAAAGAATCTTGGGGGACTGATTGATGTCATCTGAGAGTGCACAGTTTTTTTCTTTTTTTTTTGGGGTGAAAAAATAGTAGTAAAAATAAGTTATTTTAAGACTATTAGTCAGGGTGTTAATAGCATACCTGAGATTTCTAAGGAAAGATTTAACTATAAGGATTACCTTCAAGGCCTTTGGTCCCCAAAGGGAACTGCTCTACTGGCCCCTAGGTGCCAAGAGATTTCCTTGAGAAGGGTTGACCCCCATGTGGGACTATCAGTTAAAGGGAGGATTCTAACCTTGCACATAATGATGCAAAGGCTAGTCTGGATCCCTTCAATTATTTAAACCAACCTGCATTTTTTCTAGTGATGAATTTCTTGTGCAGGCCATTTATCAGAATTGTTTTGATTTTCAGATTGGTTGGAAAGAATATTATCCGAGACTAAACCTGCCCCAAAGCTTGTTACTGTTGTAAATCCGGGCAACCCCACTGGAACCTACATTCCTGAGCCTCTTCTTAAGGTTTCTATATTTCTCTGTGTAGAGCTTCACATACCTACAGATTATTGCTGAACTTTTGAGAATTTGTCATCTGATTGGTGTTTTTTTTTTTTGGGTTTCCTTTTGAATCTTCTTCTGCAACCAATATGCCTGTATTTGCCTGCTCAGATAACTTTTGCATTGAATATGTTGATTGACCTTGACAGTTTCTTTGAATTGTTTTGAAAGTTCTAAGCAAGTGCTTTCTCTTCCTTGACCAGAGGATTTCAGATCTCTGCAAGAATGCCGGCTCTTGGCTTGTTGTCGATAATACATATGAGTAAGTCTCTTAAGTTGCTATGCTAATACCATTTGTGTCTTTTCTTTCTTTGATAATGAAGAACGAAGAAAATGTCATGGAGATAAGTCAAAGTAATATATATCTTCACCATGTTTTTGAATGAGAGATTTCTTATTGGTCAACAAGCCTAGACATGTTATTCTGCTTAGCAGTTAGCACGTGGGAATACCATATGAATGATGAGTTACGTCCGTGACAATTCCTAATTTTTTTGGTCAATGGGATTATGTATTCATTAATGTTTAAGCCATCATAGTACATGGCCCTCTTCCCTACAAGTACCCATAAAGATGCCTGAATCTTTTCATATTTGTGTTGCAAGCTTATGTTCTAAAAATTTCTCATAATAAAACATGCATGCAGGTATTTTATGTATGATGGTCTAAAACACTCTTGTGTGGAGGGGAATCACATCGTAAACATTTTCTCTTTCTCAAAAGCATATGGAATGATGGGATGGCGGATTGGATATGTAAGTAATATATTTCTCAAATACTTTTATTTTCATCAGCTGGAGAGAGAAATAATAAACTCTGGGCGATCATTTTTATTGAAATATTGGATTTCTCAACCATCTTTTATGTTATTAACATTCTTTGAAGTCATTTTGCTTGGAATTTTTCAAGCAATCCAGCATAGTGTGCAAGAAGTTATTTGGCTTGACGTTTTTGAAAGAACTTACCATACCATTATTGATTCTGTGGCATAAGTTAAGCAAGATAGGTAAGAATTCTAGCAAATTTATGAAAAGTGTTTCTTTTCTTCATTTTTTTTCCTTTTTCAAGTATCACTAATGAAACTCAAATCTTAGTTTCTCCTCTGAAATATAGCAGTTATGTAGTTCATATGCAACCTTCTTCTTAAATACTAGTCATTTCAATGTTCTAGACAAAGTATTCTGGTTATTGCAGATAGCATACCCATCTGAAGTAGAAGGGTTGGCGGCGCAACTTCTCAAAGTCCAAGATAACATCCCCATATGTGCTTCAATAATATCGCAGTACCTTGCCCTCTACTCACTGGAAATGGGGCCGGAGTGGGTTAGAGACCGAGCACAAAGTCTGGTGAAGAACCGAGAAATTGTGCTAGAAGCTCTCTCCCCTCTTGGAGAAGGTAGTGTGAAAGGAGGAGAAGGTGCTATATACCTCTGGGCAAAGCTCCCAGATGAGCACTCTGATGATTTCAAAGTAGTTCACTGGCTTGCTCATAGGCATGGAGTTGCTGTGATCCCAGGAAGTGCAAGTGGCTGTCCTGGGAATATCAGAATCTCATTTGGAGGCTTGATAGAGAGTGATTGCAAAGCAGCTGCACAAAAGCTCAAGAGAGGCTTGGAACAATTGGTTAGAGATGGACTGGTGTAGTGCTGGAAAAAATTCTCGTGCCCACCGTATGTACCAATTTTCGCAATAATAGCAAGATTAACCGCATTTTATATGTTTCCGATCTATTTACTTGTTTTTGAAGGATATTTAAATGTTAATTTTTAAAATTACAATGAAAAAAAAACTCATTCCATTCTATATCTTTATGGGGTAAAGAAAAAGAAGCCAAAAAAAGGAAAAAAAATGAAAAAAATAAGCATTTATTATCTTTATTAACAACGAATAATAATGGAACGGTTTATTGCTGTTAACTTCCGAGTCTGATGCTTAAATTAATACTATTATCAAAAAATTTTAAATAGACTCAATCAAATTATGAATATTATAGGCAAATAAATTAATTAATTAAAGATGAGTCCTGTTAAAAAATATATATATATATAACTATTCATTATTAGCTTTGGAGTGAATTTTCCAAAATTCACCGCCCTTTAAAGAGGTGAACTTCATAGGAGTGGGGTTTAAACTATTTATTTTAAAAAAGACAAAACACTCTTTTTTTCTATCATAACTTTACAATTTCAAGATCCTGTGAACTTAAGAAAATTCTGATTCTTATTAGCTTAGTCTACAGTTTTTCTGTAGAAGGATTTATCCTTTTTTTTTTTTTCCCATTTGGATGCTCAAACTGTTAACGCTTCATCATAGGGTTGATGTTCGATCGTGTGCATATTGCAAATATGAAACCTACTAGCTGTTTAACATCATTCTTATTATACCTCCCTTCTGTATGGATTTTACTCTAAATCTATAGTTTGTCCAATAAATTTTGATTAACTAACAACTGGTTTTGTACGTTTAAAAAAGGAGGAGAGGAAATAGAAAGGGAGATAGAAGTGTGTAGAAAGATGTTTGGTACAATTGAAAATGAATCATGGATTTATTCTGTCTTTTATCTATAGTAGCACTGTGTATTCCATCAATTTTGCAAAGGAATAGTATCGTTGAAAATAAAAAGAGAAGGAAAAAATTATTTTGCTTTAAATGATAGTAATATTTTATTTTTGTTTGGAAAAATTATAGTAAAAGACCTAAAATTGAAAATATTAATATTGAAAATTTTTAAATTTTGAAAAATATAAATATAAAAAATTTTAATTTTAGATTTTGATCTGTAATTTTTTAGCATAGTTAAAATTTTTTGGTATTGGATTATTCAAAACAATTTCAAAGTTTAAAATCCAAGCATTCAGCATAAATATCTTCAACTGTAATTTTTTTATTTTATGTTAATTAACAAAAATTAACTCTTTTAATATTTGTTTGACTCCAAAAGTGTTTTAGATATTTGCTCTAATTTATTTTTATTTTTGTACTATTTCTATTCTACTAAACATCTAAATAACAAAATATTTTTATTTCTTTTTATATTATATTAAACGTAATTTTAAATCATAGATTTTTATTATATTTTTTTTTCTTTTCTTATAAATCATTTTAATATGTCAAGCGTAACTTAAATACTTTTTGTGAGTGGTTTAAGCGTAGGATAGACGACATTGCTGGACCAAAGTGTCATAATTGGCTTTATCTATTGACAGATGACGAAATTGTTACCGATGCATAATTTATAGCAATGAAAATTAGCCATTTTACACTTCAACTAGAGTTACAAGGGTCAAAATTTAAATTTATTTTCTTCTTCAATCGTAATCACCATAAATAAGTTTGTTTTGATCCATTCAAATACTATTTGAATCCTAGAAGCTATATAGCCTAATTTGGTTTTTTTGATATAATAGGATCTTAAATTTTAAAAATTTATAACTTGGATTATATAACTTTAATTTACACAAATTAGATGTCTCCAAAAAATTTATGATGTGAATTTTATCCTTTAAAAATTTTAAGTCAAAATGAATTTGTTTGATTTCTCAAAAACCATGAAAATAAAAGTTGCATTAGTAGTTATCGTACCAGTGTAAATCTACATAATTTTGTCAATTTTAAAAATTTATAAAATATTATTTATAGTTTCAAAATTTTTTATTTTTACCTTATTAAAAAACTCTATAAATTCTTTAATTAATGCTAAATTTCAGTATTAAATTAAGTAATTTGGACTATCAATACTAGAGATATAATTTGTGGTTCATTTGGACTAAATTTTAGTTTTAAAGTGATATAATTAGCCTCTAATTTGCACTCTCTCATTTTGAATAAATTTTAATCATTCTAAACATTCATTCTATAAGATTCATTGCATAAAGTAAGGCTTGTATCAAAATATGACCCTCTAACACCTAATGACACATATAGTCCATATAGTATATCATATCCAAGATTATATACCAATGGCTATATTACAGCACAAAATGAACTATATTTATATGGTCAAGTTTATACACAAGTTTCCATTATAAAACCTAATCATATACGTCATAATTCATTATAATTACATAATTTATACTAGCCATATGGTTCCAATACATACATCAAGTTTAGGTACATTCAAAATTTTTGTTACAACATTTTTTAAAGTCTAGCTCTTCTTTATTTTTTTTCCCCTTGCTTGCAGAACCTAAAATGATTAGTGGGAATACATGGGTGGTAAGATTTTGGGGAGAATCTTGGTAGCAACTCTCAATTAAATTAATGCATACAAAAATGTCATGAGAAAATATAATACATATAGTGCAAGTATGTGATTCATATGCATCATGTAATTCAAATACAACTTTTAGTATAAAAACTCATTTTTCATCAAATCATAGCAACTGAACATATTGTCTGGGCTCAACTAAACTCATTTATGGGTTAAGGAAGAACTATTGTGCTTAATTCATTGTCATAGGGAGCTAGAAGCTGAAAAACATACAATACTCATGCAATAAACTTATAATGTAAATCATATCAATGCATTGCTCATAAATACATTAAGCAATTATATATGCAAGTATCTCAACTCATTTCAACATTCAAATATATGCAAAATAGAGAAATAAAGTCACCTTATGACTTTAGAGACTTGAAACTACAATTAATTCACTTGTTAGTTCTTTTTTCCTGGGCTTTCTTTGACTTGGCACCCACAAATAAGTAAACTTGGGCTAACTTGACCTACATATAGCAATATGTAAGGCAAAATAAGTTATCAGATCCTCTTTAACTCATATTATTATCATTTAGTCTTATTAGAATTCATCATACTACTTTAGGCCAATTTATTTTTCTTAAGGGATAACTCTTGGAATTTACTTTCTAAACTCCAAACTCTCATTTATTATAAGCCATATAATCCTAATGAAACTACTTTAGACCATATTGTTTTTTTAAACCCATTTGAACCTTAAAATTTTGTCTTTCAATTTAGGATTTTTAAATTCAATCCAATGATCATATTAGTATTTATTCATCATATTTAGATCTTTTAAAACATTATAATTCATTAAAGCACTTCCTAAATACCATTGCTTGCCCTAGGCTGAGACCGTGCCATAAGGAGGAACTATGGAAGTTTTACTCATTTCTCTTAGGGATTTGATGCATGTAAAGGTTCCTTGGCTTATTTTTAGTTTGAATATGATTTTATATAGCTTGAAATGTCTTTCTAGGATTCTAAAACTTTCAAGGTGTAAACAAAACCTTAGTTATTCTATCTTGCATTTTATAATTTCTTAATTAATTCTAATTGCATAATCTTAATCTTCATGTTTCAAAACCTCTAATCCTGTCAAGTTTAAATCAAAATTAAACCCCTTCTAGCATGCTCTCATCTAAGCCGTATTTACACTCCCATGGAACTTAAAGAAGGAACAAGTTTTCTACATAGTATCATACCTTGTTTTAATTCTTGTCAAATGGAGAATTTTATGCCACAAATGGTAAACTCAAATTTCCTTCTTCCTCCAAGAATTCAACCATCAAAATGATCTTTTTAAGAAACTAAAGCCATCAATGATGAGAGTTGAGAGAGGATAAGAAGTTTTGTAACTAGTATATCATGAAAAAGTGCACAAAATCTTACCTTTTTTGCCTTTTCTTTCTCCCATTTCTTCATTCTCTTTGGACATGTTTAGATGCTGGTTGAAGCGCTTCTAATTTGGTTATGAAGGTGCCAGAGGTGACGTGACCTGATATAAGGGAAGGAGTGGTGTTTCAAAACAAATTCTATAATTTTTATTACGTCTTAAATTTTTGATTTCTTCGTTTGAACTCATTTTGTACTCTTTTTAATATAGTCATTTTTATATAAAAATTTAGATTGTCTCGTTTATTAAAATCTTTACTTTGAAATTTTTGAGATTTAAAATCATTTGAAACAATCTATTTAAAGTTTTAATCAATTGACTCCTAAATTATACATTGGTAAGGTTTTAGCCATTTTGATTATTCATATGGCTTTTAAGAGTTATGAAAATTCTAGTGAATTTAGGATTAACATTTAAATTTTCTTCTTTGAATTTCTAAATTTTTATTCAAAATTATGATTTTGCCGCCGCATATTCACTTTAATCCGTTTAACTGTTTTAGCTTTTGTTTTAGGCCATTCCTAGTTTCTTATTCTCATTCCTGAATGCTTTAACTAATATTTTATCCTTATTTGATCTTAATTCATTTTATTTTAAGGTTTTCTTTTATTATCTTTTTGATTCTAGTTCAATTTTAAAAAGATCAAATGTTACATAAAGAATATGTATTTATTTATTTTTGTTATGTCGATTACAATCAACAGAGTTGAAACAAAGTCAAGACACAACATGGGTAGAAAAAACCTAGGGAAAAGAGGTATCAAAACATTGCATCTAAATATATGGCCTAGTAGATGAAAAATTGATATGCCAACGATAAATGAAAAAAGAATAAAAAAAATAGAATTTAAGTAAAGTTTTTAAGCATTTATCATTATATTTTCCATTAAAAATATAATATATAGATTTTTTTAAAAGACCTATCATATGGGTACTATTTAGTATATAGAAATTATAAATTTTAAGCATAAAAAATCATTTGTAAGAAGTTTGAATTTAATAAATACTAAAATTTTAAAATTCATATGTTATATATGACCTAAATAATAAAGGGATATTGATTTTTTTATATATATATTAAAATAATTTTTTATAAAAAATTTTAAATATTGAAAATTTAAGATATTTATAAACCATTTTATAAAAGAAAAAGAATATCTACAAACCAAATGTTATTATAATCCTAGAAAGATTTTAATGACATTAATTTAATCTTAATATTTCAAAAAGCTTATTATTTTAGTTTTGATTCCTATAATTTAGTTAATATTAAATTGATGATAATAAATTTTTAAATCATGACTTAATTAAAGGCATTAGAAAAATACATAAATAATAATACATTTTTAAAAACTATACATCTAACAACACTGGGGTTGTACTATTTCGAAAGTCATAAACATTGTGGTTCAGTTCTTCAAGTTGTGTGCAGGGCATTTTTTTTTAATTACAATTGATTATATTGAGTTAAAGATATTTATATTAAAAATATTAAATATTAAAATTATTTTAAAACTAAAATTTTAATTTAAGATTATAAATTACAATTTTTTTACATAATTTAAAATTTTAATTATTAAAATTATTAAAATAATTTTAAAATTTATTACCTTTTAATATAAATATTTTAAATTTAATATCTTTAATTATAATTTTTATAAGAAAACATTTAAATTGATTGGAACAATACAAATCCCCACACAACTACACCGAATCCATGTCTAGTTAAGTAAATTAATGAGGACAACTAATCTATATATATATATATATATAAACTCATAGAAATCGAGTAGATTATTGTATGATTTTTGTTGAATTGCGTATCGATATATTGTTTATATATTACATATATACTGTTTATATATTATTTTTTTTCAATTTTTTTTTTCTGTGAAGTCTACGGACATTTTTTAAAATTCTTGCAAGATAAGGGTATGTTTTAGTTTATTTAAAAAATGCCAATGAAAGATACTTACATTTGTAAATAAGTTTTGTGAAAAGAAGACACGCCAACGACTCTACCCACCACCCAAAACTCGAAGCCGCAAAGAGCCCACCTAAACGGCTTTCTTCCCGATCCGTCAATACCGGAAAGTGTCCGGGACTGTTTTGTCATTTTGCTTCCTTGTCCAATAGTTCGGGAGTTCGAGCTCACTGCTCACCAGTCCCGCGACTTCAAGCCGAAGGGAACTTTAGAAGAGAGGAAGTGGGATACTTTCAGGTGCTTCGTCTCCCCCATGAACTCGCATTTTCTTTAAACTCCGAATTTCGTCGCTTTCGGAATCTCCAGAAGATTCTTTGAGAGGAAATGAGTGGGACTTCATTGGTGGGCTTGCAAGACCACCTCAAATTGGCAAGGGAATACGCTCTTGAAGGCCTCTATGACACCTCCATCATCTTCTTCGACGGTGCAATTGCCCAGATCAACAAGTATATTCTTCTTTCTTCTCTCTTTATCCCGTAATTTTTCTAGGGTTTTGGTTTTTCACAGTATAATGTTCTTTTGGTCCGTAATGTGATTCACTTGATTGGGTTTCAACATTTGGTATGATTCTATTACAGGCACCTGAACACTGTAGATGACCCTTTAATGCGTGCAAAATGGATGAATGTAAAGAAAGCCCTTTCTGAGGAAACAGAAGTTGTGAAGCAGCTGGATGCAGAGAGAAGGGCATTTAAAGAAACCCCTAGTGGTAGTGGCAGACGCCCTTCTTCACCTCCTATATCTGCTAAATCATCTTCATTTGTTTTTCAGCCATTAGATGAGTATCCTACTTCATCAAGTGCACCCATGGATGACCCTGATGTATGGAGGCCACCCAGTAGAGATACCACAAGTAGAAGACCCACAAGGTCTGGTCAAGTGGGCCCTAGGAAGTCATCGCAAGATGGGGCTTGGGCTCGAGGTTCTACTACTAGAACAGGAACAACTAGCCGTGGTGCAAAAGCTGGTGGTACAAGTAGAATTAACTCGGGAGCCCGGGCATCGACTACCGGAAAGAAAGGTGCCGGTTCTGGTTCCGGAAAGTCTAGCAAGGGAGATTCAGTTGTGAGTTCTAACATCTATAGGCCAATCTGTTGGCCAATTATTGTTATGGATAATTGCTTTTCTGGAATAACTGGGAATCCTTGTACAAAGTTTAATGTACTATTCTATTGGTTGAAGAAGCTCTTTCTGTTAATGACTATTTGGTCAGTGGACTAAACCAAATATAAACAATTTGGATGATGTTATAACATCTTAATGGAGTATCTTCTTACGATATTGCTTATTCCTTCTGGGTGAATAATGTTACATGCTGTGTATTGTTGGAGGGGTTGGTTTTCATCTGTGTCACAGATATGAAAGTTTGACCCAGAGGGAACGGTTGAATCTGTGGTTAGTGGTTTCTAAGCTTTCTTATAGTTAATATTTCTTTTAGTTGAGTTTTCATTTATGAATATATGTTTATGAAATCTCTGGGATTCATGGATAAAGTTATTTTCCTTTATCTTCATCATTTTTAATATGTACACTTTTGGAGGTGATGGGAGATTGGTGTCTAGTTTACGTCAATTGGGCGGCATCTCTGATTGTCAAACTTTACCGGCCTGGGTCTTCTTGTCTCTGAACAGAAAAATTGCCCTGTTTTGATGCTTTTAGAAATATTTGACTTCCCTTTTTTGTTTTAGTGTTGTGTTCTCACAATTTGTGTATGTAATGTACAGAATGGTGATGCTGAAGATGGTAAGTCAAAGAAAGGACAATATGAGGGTCCTGATCCTGACTTGGCTGCAATGCTTGAAAGGGATGTATTAGAAAGCTCTCCTGGAGTGAGATGGGATGATGTTGCAGGGCTAACTGAAGCCAAAAGACTTCTAGAAGAAGCCGTTGTGCTTCCCTTGTGGATGCCTGAATATTTTCAGGTAATCTCAATTTATGAATAATTTTTTCTTATTAAATTTGCTTGCTTAAAATTTAAGATCCAGTTACAATAGATTATTTAGATTTTAGACTCTAGTTTGGCATCTGGTAAACTATGCTTAAATACAACCTTTTGTTTTCTTGCAACTCATGCTTGTTTTTGAGATTATGATCATAGAATAAATTTATGCACTTGAATATCTCTTTTCAAAACTCTGTTTATGACGAGCCTTGATGTAAATTATTTTTTATAGCTGGTCCCAAGTTAGGAAAAAAGAAGAGGGTTGTGTTAGGCAATCGACAACCAACGTAAAATTTTGTCGAATTTTTATGACATGGACAATCGATATATTAAACGTAATGCTAGGGTGTTATCCCGAAGTAACGTGTTGTATAGCTCAAGTACAGTGACAAATGAGCAAGAGCCGCTGCATCGTCGCCTGAGTGTAGTGAAAAATAAGCAAGGACTTCCACATTTTCGTGAACGAATGTGGGTAAAGAAGTTAGTTCACGAGAGTAGGATTCGTTTTGGGATTTGGAATATAAGTACACTTACGGGTAAGTCAATGAAAATAGTAGATACTATGATTAGGAGGAAGATTAATTTTATGTGTTTACAAGAAACTAAATGAGTAGGAGAAAAAATGAAAGAGTTAGACACTTCGGGTTTTAAACTTTGGTACACTGAGAAGGTTAAATTTAGAAATGGGGTAGGTATAATTGTAGATAAATTTTGAAAAAATGTTATAGTGGATGTAAAAAGGTTAGGAGATAGAATCATTGCATTAAAGTTAGTAGTGAAAAAAGAAATCTTTAATGTTATTAGCGCATATGCACCACAAGTAGGATTAGAAGAATATCACAAAGTAAAGTTTTGAGAGAATTTAGAATGTTTAGTTCAGGAAATACCATTAGGAGAAAAGATTTTTTTAGGAGGGGATCTAAATGGTCATGTGGGAAGTGTATTTTCAGGTTACGAGGGTGTTCATGGAGGACATTGCATAGAGGAACCAAATGCAGGGGGTAAAACTATTTTAAACTTTTCATTGACGTTCGATCTCATAATAGCTAATATTTGTTTTAGAAAGCGTGAGGAATATCTTATCACGTACAAAAGTGGAAGGGTATGTTCTCCAATTTCTTATAAGGAAATCAGATAGAAAACTTTGCATGTATTGCAAAGTTATACTTGGAGAGAGTTTAACTACTCAACATAGAGTTTTGGTTGTGGATGTACGAGTTATGAGAAGAGTAAAAAGCAAAGGCGAAAATAAGGTGTTAAGGACTAAGTGGTGTCAACTAAAGGGAGATAAAAAAAAGGACGTGCAGAGATAGATGGTGGAGGAAGGACCTTGGGAAATACAAGCAAGTGCTAACGATATGTGGAATGAAATGACTAAAGAGATTAGGAAAGTGACAAAGAAAATATTAGGTGAATCAAAAGGTTTTGCACATAGAGATAAAGAATCCTGGTGGTGGGATGCAAGCGTGTAAGATAAGGTTAAAGTGAAGAGTGAGTGTTATAAAGTGTGGTTATTATGTAAGAGTAATAAAAATTGAGAGAAATATAAAGTAGCTAAGAAAGACACTAAGAATGCAGTGAGTGAAGCGAGAAAAACGAGAACGAGGGCATTCGATGAGTTATACCAATCTTTAGGTACTAAAATTGGAGAAAAAAATATTTACAAGTTAGCTAATAGTAGGGAAAGAAAGACAAGAGACGTGGACTAAGTAAATGCATTAAGGATGAAGAAGGAAAAGTCTTAGTCACGGAACGAGATATTAGAGAACGGTGGAAGAGTTATTTTTATAGGTTTTTTTAATGAAGGCCACAAGATTTTATTGCAATCGGATAGATTAGACACTAGAGAAGAGGATCAAAATTATACCTTTTATCGTAGGATTTGTGAGACAGAGATAAAAGAAGCATTAAAGTGAATGAAAAGTGACAGAGCAGTTGGAACGGATAATATACCTATTGAAGTATGGAAGGGTTTATGAGTAAAAGGTATAAGTTGGCTTACAAAGTTATTTAATGAAATTATGGATTTAAGAAAATGCCAGATGAGTGGGGGAGAAGTTCTTTAATTCCTATTTATAAGAGTAAGGAGGACATTTAAAATTATGCAAATTATAGAAGAATTAAACTCATGAGTCACGCTATGAAATTATAGGAAAGAGTAATTGAGCGACGATTAAGGAAAGAGATCCAAATTACGGAGAATCAATTTGGTTTTATGCCAGAAAAGTCAACTATGGAAGCAATATATTTGTTGTGAAGATTAATGGAGTGATATCGAGAGAATCAAAGAGATTTACACATAGTGTTTATCGATTTGGAAAAAGTATATGATAGAGTACCAAGAGAGGTCCTATGGAAGGCTCTGGAAAAAAAATGAGTTCATATAGCTTATATTCGAGCAATACAAAATATGTATGATGAGGTTACAACTAGGGTAGTAACAAAAGGTGGACCTACAGAAGATTTTTCGATAACTATTGGTTTACATCAAGGGTCAACTCTGAGCCCTTATCTTTTTACTTTAGTATTGGATGTGCTTATTGAACATATCCAAGAAACGGTGTTACGGTGTATGTTTTTTTGCAGACGATATTGTCTTAGTTGGAGAATCGAGAGTGGAAATGAATGAGAAGTTGGAGAGGTGGAGATTAGCTTTGAAAACTCATAGATTTTGTTTAAATAGAAATAAAACGAAATATATGAAGTGTAAGTTTAGTAAGAGACACAACTTCTAATGCAGAAGTAAAAATTGGAGAACATATTATACCACAAGTTATACGATTTAAATATTTTGGATATGTTGTACAACATAACGGGGAAATAGAGGAAGATGTAACACATAGGATTCAAGTAGGGTGGAGGAAGTGGAGGAGTGTTTCGAGTGTTATTTGTGATAGAAGAGTACCATTCAAACTTAAGGGTAAATTCTACCATACAGTTATAAGACTTGCAATGTTATATGGAACTGCGTGTTGGGCAATAAAAAGTCAACAAGAGAATAAGTTCAATGTTGCAGAGATGAGAATGTTGCGTTGGATGAGTGGACACACTAGACGAGATCGGATTAGAAATGAATACATTAGAAAGAAGGTGAAAGTTGCACCTATTGTGGAAAAGATTGTAGAATCAAGACTTAGATGGTTTGGTCATGTCGGGGGGAGATCTATAGAAGCTCCAATTAGGAGAGTAGATGAGATGGAGAATAGTCCAATAATTAGAGATAGAGAAAGACCAAGAAAAATTATAGGATAAATTATTAAGAGAGATTTAGATTTAAATGGTTTGTTTAAAAATATGATTTACAATAAGTGTTTATGGCGTCGATTGATCCATGTAACCGACCCCACTTAGTGGAAAAAAACTTTGTTGTTGTTGTTGTTGTTGTTGTTGAATATCTCCTTTCAAATCAAGCTCATAAGATGTGGTGAAATTTGTATCATGAAACTACATGTTTAATTGTCCCATTTATTAAGCTAGCTCTTATTTCATCCACATGTGAATTAGCTATTTATCTTCTCCCTGCCAAATCTATTTAAATATAGATGATTAGTTTTGTGAAGTTTATTATGTCTGTGCTTGCAGGGGATTAGGAGACCATGGAAAGGCGTTCTCATGTTTGGTCCTCCAGGAACTGGGAAGACGCTACTAGCTAAAGCAGTTGCTACTGAATGTGGGACTACTTTCTTCAATGTTTCTTCTGCTACTTTAGCTTCAAAATGGCGTGGAGAGAGTGAGCGTATGGTGCGGTGTTTATTTGATCTTGCAAGAGCATATGCACCAAGCACAATTTTCATTGATGAGATTGATTCTCTGTGTAATGCTAGGGGGTCAGTATTTCTTGTTCTTCTGGACGTCCATTGTATCGTACGTAAGAGTTTAATACTTTGTTATATGTTTTCCCAACACAACCATTTATCTTGTGTAGGTGGCACATAAAACTTGTTTTTTTCACTTGTATTTGTATCTGGTTCATGAAGTTGCTGAAATGTCATTGCTCTCTTGGCCTCACCCTTAATTGTTTTAGAACTAATCCATCCCTGTGTAAATTCTTGGACCTACGCTGAATTCTAATTGAATTAACTTTACTTTTTCAGCACGTCTGGAGAGCATGAATCATCGAGAAGGGTGAAATCTGAACTTCTAGTTCAGGTTGATGGTGTAAGCAACAGTTCCACAAATGAAGATGGTAGCCGTAAAATAGTAATGGTTTTGGCAGCCACCAACTTCCCTTGGGACATAGATGAGGCACTAAGGTTTACATTTTCTCTTTGACATTCTTTTCTCCTTTACTTCACATTTTAAGTTGTCAGTGATAGAACTTGTGTAAGTATATATATCTGAGATTTCCTCTTTGGGATGCACTAGTCCACTCTTGCTGATCCAATTTGATGTCAATGTAATGCAGGAGAAGGCTGGAAAAACGTATATACATTCCTCTTCCAAATTTTGAGAGCCGTAAAGAGCTGATCCGGATTAATTTGAAGACTGTAGAGGTAACTCGAGGGTTATATACTATACTATTTTCCAGATTGTATAGAATTTGATCCACATTTCATATAGTTTTTGTTGTGCAAAAGCTGTAATTAATTTCTGTTATGGATATTGTTTCTTTGATTGAAGCCGACTCAAGCATCATGTCTTGTATTATTTTGAGTTTTACCCGTTAGATTAAACATTTAAGTAGACAATAATGTTTTGGCTTGTATATATGTCCTTCACCTGTGGTGTATATTGGTTATTAAACTGGAAGTAAAAATAGCTTACGGAGAGGACAACGGACCTATTGCCCTATAACCTGCATTATAAAGTCTGATGATTCTTTTCTTGCATCAGGTGGCCCCTGATGTAAATATAGATGAGGTGGCTCGTCGGACAGAGGGCTATAGTGGGGATGATCTGACAAATGTCTGCCGCGATGCTTCTTTGAATGGTATGAGGCGTAAGATAGCAGGAAAGACTCGGGATGAGATAAAGAGCATGCCCAAGGATGAGATTTCAAAGGACCCTGTTGCCATGTGCGATTTCAAAGAAGCTTTGACGAAGGTTCAACGAAGTGTTTCTCAGGCTGATATCGAACGTCATGAGAAATGGTTTGCTGAATTTGGATCCGCATAATGAAGACTTTGACACAATCAATGGCAATTTATTTTATTTTTTTGGGGCACTAGTTCACTTGCTGTGGGTTTTTCCATTATTGTTCATGAATGTTTCATTTGTTTTATGAGAGTTCTTTCTTGTAATTTTGAACTTAAAGTCCTGGAGGGGCTCTCATTTGTTAATTTGTCTCTTAAACCACTGATGTAATGGCATGCGATTAACTCCTAAAGCATTTGTTCCCCACTCCATAAGCCAAACTCCAAATGTCAACCACAGTTGTACCATCTCTTGCGTGGATGCATGCAGTAGAAATTGATTTGCAGAACATGAAGAGTATGACACAACTAAATATTGTGGAAAAATTTTAGGTCGATTCACTGAATCAACAAAAGATGGTAAGTCAAACAAAATAATGTATAAACATGTATGTTGAACACTTTTTTTTTGTTTTGGGGGAGTAAACTCATTTTAATAAGTTTATATGCCATGACTTGGTTTTTCTTTGATAAATTGAATTATACATATAAATTTTTTGTGCAAGAAAATTTCATGCCTTGATGGACACTATTGGCCAGGGTGCTAGTAATATGTGCAAGATTTTTCTCTAGCCCTACACTGACATCTGCCGAGCATACAACATTTATATCCGGCACTTTGACATAAAGATCATAATAGGGTGAGGCGGGGTTTATCTAAAAGATTGGGCGGTAAGGGATTTTTTTTTTTTAAAAAAGAGGGTTGGTCACTAATATGAGCTGATATAAGGGGAATTTAAATTCGATAATATGAGTTATTGCAAAATTCTTGTTAAGTTTCTTTTCGTCAAATGAAGCAACTCGTGTTAATTTTTAATTTGTCTTCCAAAAGCCATTGATTAAATAATTTGTAGTCACTAAGCATTGATTGAGGACAGGACGGCTGGTTTGATGGCAATCAACATACAACGGCAATCTCAACGAGCTTTCTATGATTCAAATCGAAATGGTGGACTTATATGAATGTCGTCTTTTACTTCCAACCGTTGCTTATCCCGCCTCATCTGACTTTATTGCGCAAAAAGCTAAGCCATGTTTAATGTTGCCCGTGATACTGATACCTTCATTGTTTTCCCTCTTAATTAGCGCCATCAAACAAGAAAGTTTTTCTCTATGTAGCCAAAAAGAAATGAAATAAAAAATAACAAGGTAAATTTTTTCTATTATTGCAAGAGTTTAGGACGAGTTTCATCCTATATTTTTGTAACAATTCTTAATATCTTCCTAAATACTTCACAGAACTAGCTAAATTGTCATATACATGGCTAGACAGTTATTAAATGATGCAAATGTGGATATTATATTGTTTACATGGATATTATGTTACCTAATGTGATCACTCTCGCTTCTAAATGTTGTCGTTTTTTTCAATCCCTAACTTAATTTAATCAAGACTTGTGTTGTGACTGTAGACATCTTTTTCTTAGCATTTTAACTGAAATAGTTGGTCCTATAACACACAAACATTTAAAAAATGTTGTGTCCATGCACAACACTTATCAGATATTCGTATGAGATATAATATAACATTACGCCATATTTTAAATAAGGTGTAGACATTTAAATTTTGCTGCGTCAATACATTCATATCCATGTTATGTCCCCTCATTAGTTCATGCTTCCTATGTTGGTGTAGGTACATTTGTAAAGACATGCGGACAATAAACTTTCTTTAAGTAATTGGATATCATGAGCATTTAAAAGATTTTGAGAATTTTTACAAACATGATGAAATTAACACAAAGAATATTAAGGACAAAATTGAATCTAACTCCAAATTTTTTAAATGAAAACAATACTTTTGCTTTGCCAAATAATAACAATAATTAAAAATCCAGGCTGTCGGTCCAAGTTAAACAAGGCTTCGATATTCATAGAAAAAGATTAACAAAACCATTATTGAAGGCCGTTTTTCGTTTCTGACACCTCCTTAGGTTTGCCTCATCAACCCACCTCCAATTCTTTCCCTTTACCCCAATTTTATTGTATCTATAGGAACTTTCAAGTTAAGAAGTTCGTCTCTCGTTTCTTTTCGTCTTCTTTTCCTCACTCTCTTCGCAGCAACTTCCACACACTTGACTCTCAATTCATTCGAAGGCAACCCATGAACCTATTTTTGCCTCTGGTTCCTCTTTCTGTGTAATATTAGTTTCTATCAGAGTAAAAATAAGCTTAATTAATTCAGATTTTGATTAGTATTGCTGATGAATTATATACTTTTTAATTATGGTGCAGTTGTTTCCCTGTTGGAAGAGGCTTAGACTTGGTGCAGTCTAATTGCCGTTCTGTTTCCAATCTGACTGTGAGTCACCTCACTCTATCTATCTATATATTAAAGAGGAAAGAATATTGAAATCAGTGTCCAAAAGATTAACTTTCTCTTTTTTTCTTCTTCTCTGCAATTAGGGGTCAAGTGAATTAGTTTTTCAAAATTTATAACTTGCTATGTATACATTCTTATTGATCAGATAGTCCTTTAAGTAAAGTAAATATATAATTTGTTCCAACTAAGAGACTAATATATATAAAATTAACTTGTAGGATTGACTCATTTGACACATAATTCAATAAATGAGGTGTATCTTTCGGGTCCAATTTGTACATTCTTTTCATAAATATTTTAGATTAATTGGGAAAAAAAAAACTCTCAGTCCATAAAACATAAGCATATCAATCTAATAAAAGATAAACTTAAATATATTTTTGGTACCTCTAATTAAGTTTCCACTTGGTCCTTTAGTTCAAAAGTTCCTATTGCTTTTCTATTTTCTAAAAAAAATCAAAATTTGAGCATTGCTTATCCCCATGCAAAATTTAAGGCAAAAATTTAATAATTTGTTGACTAAAATGTTAAATCTGAGTGTAAGTTAATGATGTCAGATAAATTAATAATATATAAGTTAGAAACTTATTAATTAATTTGACATTAAATTTTTAATAAATTATATAACAGAGAGGGACAAAATTAAATTATTTTTAAAAAATAAAAACATTATTACCTAATTTTAAATTAAAGAGACCATATTAAAACTCAAGGACACAGATGGATATAAACCCAAAAAATAATATATTTCAGACACATTTTGATGGGAGCTCAAATTTTCCTTCGAAGTTGCAGTAGCAAATAAGCACACAGTAGAAAGGAAAAATAAAAAAAGAAAGTAAGAAAAATCCTAGCACTTCGACTGATCCGTGTATATATATATATATATATATATATATATATATATATATATATATATATATATATATATATATATTCTTATTAGATTTATCATATTTGTCATTAAAATCTACCTCTTGACATGTTAAGTGTTGGAGTGAACTGACTTTTTTCTCTTCAAAAGATACTGGGTCTCAAATTGAATCTCTAAAAATTTACTCTATTTTAATCTTTTACATAAAGCTCATTAACGAGTAATTAATGAAATAGATGATGCGAATTAACTGAAGGAATGATGAGGTCATTAAATACTTATGTGGTCATTAAAATGTTGTATTTTATGAATCTTAAGAACTCAAACACATAATTTTAAATATATTTCGTCAATGGCTATATTATCCATTCCATTATATCATATTGACCACTAAAAATTATATGGGCTTCCGCAAGTGCACGGATCGGTTCAAGTAGTTCAATGATAAGTAAAAGTATCGTTCCCACGAGGAATGACTTAAATGCAATTAGGCAATGCACAACCCCCTTTCATCCATGTTAAGCTACCAATTAAACAATTCATGATTTAAAACTAATTTTCAACCAAAACAAATTAAAGAAAACTTAGTTGGCAAGGAAAATTTAAACAAAAATCCAAGGTTTTGAAGTTACCTAGAGTCACTATTCCCTTGATGCTTACTAGAACTTAATTACTTGTTCAATTGCAATTAATTATCACCTTGTGGGTTAAGAGATTTATGAGTTATAACCGTCCGTCGATGTAATTATAGCCCTACTCTTTCCTAAACTCTAAGTGTCCCTAGAATTAGGTTAGAGTGCATTACAAACCATAACCCTCTACAAACCAATTAAGGCAATTAGGTATATTTCTATCCCAATTACAAATTAGAATAATCTAACTTAATTTATCCAACTCTTAGGTCCAATTAGAATTCCTTTTTCAAGGTAAATTCCAATTACCCAAATCAATTCCAAGAGGTGGCCAATCCCTAAGTAAGCATTAAGCAAAAGGAGGATACACAAAGCTCAAATCATTACAATCAACAAGTAAAACAAAGATTTAGTTCACATCAAGTTCATAGTGCTCTAAGTAAAGAAAAGTTTAGCTACACATAGCTAAATATATAGTAAATCCCAATCAAATATATGGAGAAGATGAAGAGAAACAGAAAAAAACAAACAAAGGGATGAAATAAATGCAGAAAGTGGAGCTTCCCCTTGATTCTTCCTCTTCCTTCACTCCTCCAAGCTTGAAAAACCTCCAAAGACCACCCAAAAATGCTTCCTGGACGTTCAGAACCCCTTTCTATCGCAGAATGAATGAAAACCTAGCTGCAATTCGTGTTTTGTATCCTCATTAATCAAAACGCAGAGTTTTGATGCCGGGTTTAGCGGCCGCTTCTTCAGATAAAGCGACCGCTTCTTTTCCTGGAGCTTACCGAATTTAGCGGCCACTTCTTCAGATAAAGCGACCGCTTCTTTGCCTGGAGCTTATCATTGAGTAAAATTCTGAAACAAGAAATATTTTCTATTAAGGCAACATCTACTCAATCATAATTATTCACAATTAACTTCATTTCTTTCTTTCACTTTTGATTTGAAAAATTATTTACAAATAATGAATAATTCCCATTAAAACTCTAATAGATGACTCTCAAATTAAATCCAATTAACTATAATTAATACTAAATATTGGGAGTCATCACATATCATGTGTCTTTTTCTCAAATATCACCATAGATATAAATATGTGTAATTTTTTTGGTTAATAATATACAGCGCGGCTTGCTTACAAAGAAATTTCTCCATTACAATGGAACTTCATGTGAAAATTTTCACTAAAGTAAAGTGTTATTTTTTTCTAAAAGCGTATATGCAAGTATATATATTATAATAGTAATAATGTAATGAATAGATAATCTCTTTTACGAGAAATTGTTTAAATATTAAAATTATATACTTTAATCTAAATCAATCTAACAATAAAAGGTGATGTGAAATTAAACTAAATTAAAGACATAAAAATAAAATAAAATAAATGAAAGACACCATTCTAAATGAAATTAGAAAGTAAAATAATTTAGAATTATGATTTCTCTTAATATTTCATATAAACTAATTATCTCTTGTCATCTTATTTTTAATGTCATTAATAGCCTATGATTATAATTTACCTACTAGCTTCTTCTAAATTACATATAGGTATTCCTTTAACTAATCTATAATTTCTTATGCAATTAATTTAAAAATTTAATTAAAAATAGGTCCTAATATGGCTATATAAGGCCGGTAAGTATATTCTTATCCTATAAACGAATCAATTTACTTAACATTACAAATTTCATGAACCCACACTACTTATCCATAGTCAAGTTTTAAAGTCTTTTTTATAAGTTCATTTAAATTACCCAAATCATCTAATAATTTTTACACATATAGAAGTATGAAGCACAATGATTGAGTAATTAAATCATATCATTAATTACAAAAAAATAGAGTAATTACAACATATTACAAGTTAGAGTTTATCACAATCTCAAATCAATAAGTTTAACTTATAACTACAAGAAATATTAACATTAAGAGTAGAGCATAAACCAAATGGACAAAGAAATATAAAGAAAAGCAAAGAAAGAAGAGAAAAATTGATTTAATTGGTGAATCTTTTTTAAATCTAAGCTTCTCCTATAGCAAATAAAGCTTCAAACCTTTCTTTATCTTCTCCAAAACTTTTAGAATGATGACCTCTCTTCGAAAAAGTGCTAAAAACTCTAAAAAATGTGGCTAAAAATAGTATGTTTTGTATTTTTCCCGAACTGTGCTGTGACATTGCTCATAAACACGACGACGTAGATGAATTTTTTACTACAATGGTTAAAAGCATGTCTACACACTGCAACACTTAAATTTGTTGTCGTAGTATTGCATTTTCTTTAGTAGTGATTTGAACGCCATATTTTTCTCCTTTTTTCTTTTCTTCTTTTTTTTTTATCTTTTTTTTTTTATCTTTTTTTTTTTATCTTTTTTTTTTCAATTCTCTTTCAACAAATTTTCTTAACTCTTGTTGCTTTATATTCCAAAATTTTTAAATTTGTTTCTTTGTAATTTTAACCTTACAAAAATATAAAATTCATCTAATTACTATTTATAATCTACTAACAAATGTTAAACAAATAAACAACCTTAAAATTTAGATAAAAACGCAAAACACAATTTGTATTTAAATAATACAAAAATAAAAAAAATTAATTAAAAATTAAAGAAATAAAATCAAAACTTACTAAATATTAGCTTAAATAAATTTTATTAATTTTATATATTAAAAATATAAAATAAAATCAATATTCATATGATAAATCCCATAAAATATTAAGAAAATCATGACAATTTAAGAACTTATTACACTCCCAAACTTATCTTTTTACTTGTTCTCAAGTAAAGCATATTAAACAACAAAATTCTTACCTACTTAAGCTTTCATATCTAGTAATGATAGATAAATATCTTCAACAAATACATTAAAAAGTTAATTAACATGAAAAGAAAGTAATGCATACCAAGCTTCAGAATTCAAGAGTTAATAAAAAAATTTTCAAACCCATGATGTGTGTATGTAAAGAACCATGTTAAAGTCTAATTGTAAGCCTTAGAATAATTTATATAAATCAAACTATATAATAAACCTTTACCTTAACAGTTTTATACACTTGCTCTTTTGTCATTTTTTCACTAATTTAAGCCATTGCATAACTTATTAATCAATAGATCTTTTAAAATTGTAATGGGGCTTATGGTCATAACATTTACAAGAAAATTATATATGAAAAATTTATGAATAAGATTCAAGAAAATAACCATTAAGTATAATAATAGAAGATAAAATTATCTCTCTTTCTCTTATTTTTTTTTTTTTAATATTCCACCTTATTTTCTTTTCTTTTTTTTTTATTCTTTTCATTTTTACACCTCCCAAACTTAGCTCATTTTGATCTATCAAATTTTTCTTTGGGTTAATCCTTTGACCATTTTTTTTAGTTTCTCTTTCTAATCATCATATTTTTCATGTCTCTTAAGAAATAAATAACCATATAACCATTGTTCCTATATTTCCAATTTGCATGTCTCTCATGAGAAAACAATAATTATTCATATCAAACCCAGGCATTGGCTATTTTGCCTATTTGAACTTTCAAGTTTCTAATTTTGTCATGTTGTTTGGCTAGGTAGGCATCTTGCTTGGCATACAGGCATTTTGCTTGTTCATATAGTATCTAATCATTTCTATCAATTTGGAATTATACTCTTGAATAGAAATTTCATCTTGTAATTGGCAATTGAAAGGTTGGGAAGCACATATTGCATATGATAAAGAAATTTGACCATGATTCCAACGAGGAATATATGTATTATTACAAAAATTATTTGGATTCCTATTGAAATAATCCTCCATCTATGCATTTTCGCATCTTCTATAGAATATGGGCATTGTTCTCTGTAGTGACATTCTTTACAATTATCACAAGTCATGTATAAGCATTGAGACTCACTAACATGATTAGTATAACTAGTGTTCAAATTAAAATTATCAAACTTTTTATTAAGTTATGTCATTTGAGCTGTCAATTTGGTTATAATGTCAAATTTATTCTCATTCATTACATTATTTGTTATCCAAGGGTAATACATAATTAAAAATAAAAACAATAAAAACAAAAACTAAACATAAGGATTAACAACTCCAACACAAACAAAAAGACTTAAAACAAAACAACAAAAACACCAAAAACACAATAAACAAAGCTTGAGTTTATATTAAGTGAGTTTAGTGTTAATATTAATAAAGACTTAGTGAACAAATCTTTGACAATGGTGCCAAAAACTTATTACTTTTTTTTTGAAAGTATACACGAAAGTATACGTATTTTAACAGTAATAAAGTAATGAATAGAGTATCATTTCTAAGAGGATTTGTCACTAAAATAATTGTTAAATATTAAAATTGTGCACTTCAATGTAAATCAAGTTAACAATAAAAAGTGATGTGAAATTAAACTAAACTAAAGACATAAAAATAAAATTAAAAAAAATGAAAGACACTATTCTAGATGAAATTAAAAAGCAAAATAATTTGAAATTATAACTTCCTCTGACATTTCATATAAACTAATTACCTCTCATTATCTTACTCTTAATGTCATTAATAGCCTAGGAATATAATTTATCTATAAGTATATTTCGAATTATATATAGGTATTCCTCTAACTAATCCATAATTCCTTATACAATTAATTTAAAAATTTAATCAAGAATAAGTCCTAATATGGCTATGTGAGATTGGTAAACATATTTCTATCCTACAAGTGAATCAATTCATTTAACATTACAAATTTCATAAACCCACATTATCCAATCCATTGTCAAGTCCTAAAATCTATTTTTCAAGTCCATTTAAATTACCCAAATCATCTAATGATTTCTATACACATAGAAACATGAAGCACAATGATTGAGTAATTAAATTATACCATTGATTACAAATAAATAGAGTAATTATAACATATTACAAATTAGAATTTATTACAATCCTAAATCAACAAGTTTAGCTCATAATTACAAGAAATAGCAACATTAAGAACAAAAAATAAACCAAATGAGCAAAGAAATATAAGGAAAAGTAAGAAAAGAAGAGAAAAATTGATTTAATCAAGGAATCTTCTTCAAATCCAAACTTCTCTCATGGCAAATGAAACTTTGAAATCTTTTTTCTCTTCCCTAAAACCTTTAGAATGATGGCTTCTCTTTGAAGAAGTGTTGAAAACCCTAAAAAAACGTGGCTAAAAATGGTACGTTTTGCTTTTTTTTGGAACTATGTTGCGATAGCGGTCGCAAACGCCGTGGTGCAAATGAATTTTTTACTGCGGCGGTGAAAAACACTACAATGTGAAATTTTATACTACGACTTATTTTACCTTTGTTTCTCTACGCGCCGCAACACTTAAATTTGTTACCGCAATACTGCATTTTTTTAGCAGTAAATTTGAATGACATTTTTTCTCCTTTTTTTTTCTTTTTTTTTTTCAATTATCTTTCAACAAATCTTCTCAACTCTTATTGCTTTGTGTTCCAAAACTTCTAACCTTGTTTCTTTGTAATTTTAACCTTGCAAAAACATAAAATTCATTTAATTATTATTTATAATATACTAACAAACGTTAGAAAAATTAACAACATAAAAATTTAGATAAAAACACAAAACGCAATTTATACTTACGTAATACAAAAATACAAAAAATTAACTCAAAATTAAAAAAAATAAACCAAAACTTACTAAATATTAGCTTAACAAAATTTTATTAATTTCATGTATTAAAAACATAAAATAAAATCAATATTCATATGATAAGTCTCATAAAATATTAAGAAAATCATGACAATGTAGGGACTTATCGCAAAGTTTATTTAATTTTGTGTATGAAAATTGCAGGCTTGATTTACATTGTTGGCATGGATTAGCTCCATCACCGTCACCCTTTGTTGAAGCTTTTCGACCCGGACTAAATTTTTCTGATCGTAAGCTCAGTACTATGTTAATTGATTACCTTTATGTTTTGATTTAAAGTATAAGACCAAGCAGCATATTGATGTTGATTAGTTGCCGTTTAGTATTTGTTGAAGAATTTGCAGGACAATAAGTGAAAGAAAAACTCATGCTTTTACTATATATTTAACAGCTTGCGTATTTGCCCTGTAGGGATGGAACATGTGTGAAGAATGGTACTAACTTTAGTTGCCAATGCAATAAAGGGGCCAAAAATCTGATGGGCGATCCAAAGTTTGTTTTGTTATAAGAAATGTAAGCTGCTTATTCTTGCTCAGTTTCATCTATCATATTTACTTTGGGTGAGTAATACATTAATAGAGATTCTTTAGAGTCCCCCTTGATGTGAATCCTTGCGGTGATCCAAGGGAAGCGAATGTTCTTGTAAAGACTCTAATAATTAAGTCAGTGATTAAATAAGGGGTGTGAGGGAATAATAATAGAATGTAAATTGTAGCTTGGTGCCTTAATTAAGAGCTACTTATAGGAAATTTTGTGAAGGTTATCCTGACTGGTTAGTTGTGACTACATTCATGTGTCAAGTTTTAGTTGGTTTAGGGCTCCTAGGCTCTAGATGTGCGTACAATTAGGATGATTGAATATTGAATGGGGTTATAATTGATCGAATAGTTATGATATAGAGTGCTATCTAATAAAATTAATTACTCTCATAATGGTGTAGTGTGCACATGACCAAAAAGGCCTAACCTATTAGGAGACAAGTCGATCGGTGGAGGCAGTATTAGGCCTCAATATGTTTTTTATCCACTTTAAAGTTTATATATTTAAAATTTTCAAGGTGTGTATATATTCGAGAATTTGCTATACTTTAAGCAAGTAGATTTTATTGATATTAATAATACTAATCTTGAGTTTTCACATAGCAACTTGAATTTTTAGGTTGACAAGGCTATTGACATGATATCATTTGTCTAATGAAATAATTAGGAGTTTAATTCCATGTCGCCTCCATTAAGGATGTGTGCAGAGATATCAATATCAATAGAACAGATCTTGGCCTGATGAAGTTATCATGTACAAAGAAACTGGCAAAGTTTTGAACAGATTAGGAATTGACACTTGTTTAGCGTCTTCTTGTGCAATGACAATATTAGATATAGTTGGATTGATAAGGAGGATAACGTATATGCTCGTTGCTACATGTTAATTAAATAAAATGGTACACTAGTTTTTCTTGAACTTGTTTGGCAGGCGCCCTGGGACCAGATTGTGATGGTCTTCTTAATTGGCTCATTGCACCTGTACCTACAATAGTATCTCCACCTGCAATCGATGATCCACCACCACCACCTCCACCGGCACCTCCACCTCTAATTTCTGACTCTTCAGGTAGTGTTAGTATTGCACACTATTCTTTTAAACTTCTGGATTATTTGTATATAACCTTCTAAATTTTTAAAACAAATGAATATGTATTTAAACTTTCAAACTCTAAAAAATATGTCTTTTGGTTTATTTTATCTTTAATAATGTTACTTCTGACTTCTCTCTATAATGCTTTAGACATATTGGTATTGAGAACAAATGGGAGCTTGCCACATCAATTAAGGAGAATCTAAATTGACATATAAAGTAATGACATTAAAGAAGAAATTAATAAACAAAAGAACTTATTTTTGAAGTATAAATGTTAATATATTTATTTTCTGATTTTGAAAAGTTGAGAAAATTATTTACCCAGAATTCAACATTCAAAAGGAAATTTTGCATTTTTCCCATTGTCAGAACATTTTACCATTGGTTAAGGAGAATATTATAAAACAAAGTGAACTAACATTGAAAGACTCAAAATTTCCTTAATTAGTTACATATATTTCGACAGATAATATAGACAGAAGTAAAACAATTTACATGATTTGTCAAAATTATTATACCAAATAAATTAATTTAAATTACAGATTATGACTTTGGAAGATTAATTGGGGAGGAATATCTGATGAATTAAAACTATGCATATTTTAGTTTATGGGCATTATTGAATAAACTGAGTTTGTCAGTATGGCAGGTAAAAAGCTGAATTGCTCAAGGGTTTTGCTTTCCATGATCTTAATGATTACTCATCGATTCTCAATACTTGGCAATTAAAACACATTTCTTTTTCTTCTAGCTATCTTATTATACATATAATATTAATTCAACCCCAATTAACATTATAGAAATTTCATTTAGAGTCCATGAATTTTCATTCAAGCATTGTAAATATTTTCTCATTGAAGACTGATCCACATTTAAAACAGTAGAGCTGAACTTTCATTGTAGTTTCATTATTGTCTTTTCTTTTTTCTTTTTTAAATTTCTAATACTTTTTTTTCATTTACACTGCAAATCAGACAAACTACTAATTTTTATAGCACATGACTATACAAAAAGTTTAAACAAAAGATCTTTTATATATCATTTTCAATTTCTCATAATTAAATCACATTTATTGGCTAAACTTTTAATTTGTATATATAGTAACAATAATAGGAGATTTTTGCCTAACATTAATTAATGTATATAAAGGTTAATTATTTGGCGAATCAAATGAAAGTACAGACTTAATTAACTTTAAAAAAATCTTATAGTGTATATACAACCAAACCATTGGAAAGGAAAGTATACGTAAGCAAATGTCCTTCGTTCTATGATAAATTCCATCTAATTTGTTGTAACGAGATTTAACTTTAAATATGAGGCGCGCAAGTTATAGTAATACTCAATTATTAAGAGCTTTTGCAAAACATCTTTGTTGGAAAATAAACTGATCATGATAGACTGGCCCATAAATCAATTCAATAATTTAATTAATTAATTAATAATTATTTTAATTAATTAACCATTATTTTGAACTTGAAATTAAAAAAATTTAGGTTGGTTAAAATAGAATAAAACTGATGGAAAAATTATTTTAATACAACTCTCTCTCTCTCCTATTAGAGAAATAATGTACACAACTTCTATTTTGAGAAAAAGAGACAACACAAAACCATAGTTCTTTTGAGAAAAACTCCATATCCATTATTCTCTCTGACTATCGTGTTGTTTGTTGTGAATAAGAGATCAAGGTTTCTTTCTGAGTTCTGGCCCAAACCATGGGACAGATAATTCGAGAAAACCCATTTCCGCAACAGTTAATTACCCTGAAATTTTTTCAATTTCATTAATTAAAAATAAGCATGGGTCAAGCAAAACAAGAATGTGTGTAAAAATATATGTGAAAGTGAAAGGGAACAAAATAGTATCTTAATTTCGATATATATCACTTGTCATCAAGGCTGGTCAAGATTTATATGCTTAATTTACTGTCTGTATTTTGGCTCTTTCCGCTGTCTTCCTTAATGGAGAGACATGTATTTATTAAGAATATAATAATAATAATCACATCTTAATATTAGCTCAATTAGTGAACATATCATTCATAAGTGAATAAAGTCTTCTGATATTTCGATAATTATATATTGGAAGACAACACATAATTATCACACAAGCATTACATTACGACTGTACTAATTACAAGTTTAGGACCTCTTGTGAGCCAAGTAGAAATTTTAGGGCTGGAATTTATAAAGAAGATTGATCGCGTGTTCTTAATTAGAGGAAAGTCTTAAAAGTAATTGCTTTATGATCACTTCTTGATTTGTTCAAGTTTATGAGTTTAGTAGGATATTATCAACAAATATTAAAGTCCTCGACAAGGAGTGTAAGTTAAGAAGAAGGTTAGGTTCTGTTTAATAAATTTGTGTGAGTTACGGCTGAGCCATTGAATGCATAACAATTTAAAACAAATGAAAATTTGCGTGAATATCATTTAAGCACACAACAATTAAAAAAAATTAAAAAAAGAGACATAGGTTTGTCTTAGCTAAATATAATTTTTTTATATATTTTTAATATCAAGTTCTTTAATAAAATTATAACACGTATACTTTTTTTTAAAATTCAATTATGTGATGTTAAATTATAAAAATTATATACTTATTATGTTATTATTAAAAAATTATATTTTTTATATTTTAATTAAAGAACCTGATAATAAAAATATAAAAAATTACATATAAGTTTTTTCTTTTGTCTTTCAGTAACTGCATGGTCAATATTGCATTATCTCTGATGCTTAAACAATTTGTTTGCGATCTTTTTGAACATGTAAATTAATCCATGAAAGTTATAACCAGTAAAATTGATTATTGTTTGCATGCGCCTAATTAATATATTTGAAAATCCTTCGGGAAAAGTAATGAGAGGAAATCTTTAGTGCAATCGGGAAATACGGAGGGCAGATGGAGGAGAAGATATACATCATCTATATATGTTAAGAACTAATATGTTCAAATTTCAAGAGCATACATGATTTAAAAAATGGAAATCGTGGCCTGCAAAAAGTGATTTTTGTTTGTTTTCGTTAGTATAATATTGGGTTATGTCCTGCTTCCTAAAGAGAATTTTCGGCAGTTTCCTATCTCGAAAGTGTCTTAAAAAATTATTGTTTTCTAAAATATTGATATAGAAGGCGTAAGTATCAATAGAAGGGGGATTTTTGGTTGTCAAGTTTGATTGAATTAACAAATATTAAATAAATAAAGGTCTATGGATAGGCTCCATGCACATTATTATTTGGGTTTTGTGCAATATAGGCTAATTACTGCCAAGTTTTTTGCTTTACTTCCAAGTTCCAATGGACTTGCTACGTTATAAAATTCAATATCAGGACTAGTACTTTTTGATTGAACATGGAGGACAAAACCCAGAGAATTTTTGGTTCGTGCATGCTTGAAATTAATTAATTAAAATATATGGAGGAATATATATATATATATATATATATTCTTCCTTTTACTCTTACTCGAGGTATAAGCAATTTCTTAAACTTGTTATGAGTTATATTTGTGTATTTAAATATGAGAATAAGATGAATGAATCTATATGGTCAATAAGACACTGAATGAAAATTTTACTCGTAATGGAATACAACTTTATTTATGATTTTCAGTGTCATTATGTTACTTCATATAAAATTAACATGAGATAAGGCATGAAAATTGCATGAAAATTTTATATATATAGACGCACAGGTCTTGGCACAGCTCCTAAATCCTATATTTAATTTGTTCACTCAACATCACCAAATTAAAAGAGATATTATATTTTGAGCACAATTCATATGTGGCCAGCAATAGATCATAAAGTTAAGATTAAAAAAAAAAGATTCTATTTTCTTAATAATTTCTTTTCTAAAACAACAACAAAGTGTTGGAACATATACAAATAAATTACACATAGTTCTTCGATATTTAATATATAATCATCCCACATGATGATAAAAAAGTTCCCTCATTAAGATCTTTTATGGTTGCTATTTTATTCAAGGAAAACTAATGGAAAAGTTATTTTTTAAGGGCGTTGATCAGATGGAAGTTGCAAGAAAAAGAAAATGAAAAACCAAGACTAAAATTTTTGTCTGTTTGAAAAGAAACTATGGATATATTTGATTTTATAGTGTGCTACTGAATGTAGTTATCCTACACTTATCAAACCTTTGAATATAAATTTTCATTCTATTTTCTTTTTTAGTAAATTTATCATAGTAAGTAGAAAAATCAAATATAAAAGAGAGAGAGAGAAAAAAAAAACCTTCAGTTTCCCTTTAATTAAAAGAGAAGAAAAGAAACAGTATGGGTAGTGGTGAAGACTGAAGAGGATAATAATTGATATCTCTCTCGAGACTGTAGATAATAAAATAATATAAGGATAAGAAAATGGCCACCAAAGCACGAAGTGACCCAACTGAGCCATTTTTGTTCTAATGTTCCACCTCTTATCTTCTGCCTCATATCTCTAGAGTCTTCCATTGATCACCTTAATTTCATTGGTTCAAACTTCAAACAACATGGAAGCCTAAGGCAATCCCAATTAAGTGCAATGAACTATGCATTACGAATCAGCGCATTCTGAATCCAAAATGGCCCTTATATCTCTTCATACTTTTTTTAATTCCTTGAAATTCCAAAGTTCAATCCCTGCATGGCCACATAAATAACGACAAAATTTAGGTATAATTTTTACATGTTTACTATTAAATTATTTAATATAAAAAACAAGAGATAAAAAATTTTTACAAGTTAACGATTTTGTACTTTAAAAGTATTTATTTCATATGTTGTGTTTTTAATAGAAAATTTAATAGTAATCAACCAAAAAACTTTACGTAAGACTAATCCTATAAATAATTCTAAATAGATGTTTATATACAAGACAAGCATAAGGGCTTATTAATGTTCCCTCATTTGAGCATATTCAATTAATCAATGAAACATGAGAGTGACAGTGATCATGAACACCTAAACAACACAAGTATCTATCAGGGCATACGTAGCCCTATTCCCAATTAGGCCTTTTCATCGAACATGTGGTATAAGTCTCTTCGATAATAAGGAATTGAAGCAGAGAAGCTTGTGGGCACCATGGCATGCGCGCGCGCGTGTGTGTGTGTACGGGGGACAAACCTGGATCACAAGAAAATTTGGTAAGAAACTTAACCATAAGAGTTAGTAGGATATAGGAGCTGGGTAGGTCCCCCCCCCCCCCTTTCTCTCTCTCCCACAAAAAAATGAAAAAAGTATATAGGAGGTCGGCGCACTATATTCAAAGAACAAAATTAGAGAAAAAAAAATATTTTTTATGAAGTACACTGGAAGCTATAACATTCAAAGGTCACAAATAAGGGTGGATCTTGTCCATAGTCATGGTAGAAAGATAGAACACATAATTAGTCAAATATAAAGGCATGTACCCTCCTTCATAGGGTTTGATTATAATTAAGTTGCAAATGAAGTTCAATCTCTAGTCAATTTTTGTTGAAACTTTATTAGAAGTACAAATGGGAACCATTAGAATTGTCATGGGAGCACTCACACAATTGTTGACATATCATAGTATATGTACAAGAAGCCAAATTAAGCCGCTATCCCAAAATCCACGTCTTTAAAGAGGACGTGACTTAAAAACTTGCACTATATATAGCTAAAAAAATGACCAATCACCATTTAAATATCAACCACAAATCTATAGAAACAAAACTATCATGACTACTCAATTTATCAGAAGACTACAATTTGGCTAGCAAATTGCTGGCTATAACATTTATATAATGGTACATACATATGACTAGGGTTTTATAATAGGGATATATTGATTTTACTAAGAGTCACTATACCTATATAGGACGGTCCAACTCCATGAAGACACGTGTAGGCCTACCCTGAGCTCTCTTCCATGCATGATAGCTCAGTGTGTCTTCTTCCATGGCCTATACTACAGCATATATAAATGTGACAGAAATGACATTCAAAACCCTTGAGTTATTTAAGTTTTTTTGCCTCTCTCCACCTATATAAGTTGAGGCAAAGTGTTATCGTACGAAAGATGCACTTGTCTATGCTGTGGTAATTTTTGTCACGACAGGTTGTTGATATTGACCTAAAATTAATGAGCCTTCATGAGGCAAAAGAGATAAAACGAAACTTCAAGTTAGTCAAGGGTGCTTGCTACGTTTTAGGATATGGAAAGTGGAATCCCCCAAAAAAAAAAAATTTACAGAATCGAATCAACCACAAAGTGGTCGTATTATTTGCTAAGTCTATGGCTATATATGCGTTGGGCATACACCCTAAATAAATATATATATATATATTATATAAATAATATAATAACTAAAATATCATTTTTACTATGATCTGTTATTAAGATAATTGTTAAGTACAAAATTTGTATACTTTAGTATAAATTAAACCAATACTTAACAAAAATCGAAATATAATTATACAAATAATAAAATAATACAATAATGAGAGATAGAATTTTAAACCAATTCAAGATGCAAAAGCCTAGGGTCATTATTCCCCTTGATATTTCATAGGAACCTGATATAATCTCTTCAATATTGTAGTTAATGACAAATTTGTTAATATAAGATTCTAATTTACTTATAAATATTTTTTAAATTACGTATATGTGTATTCCTTAAACCAATACATAACTTCTTATGCAATTGATTAATAGGCTTAATTAAAAACGAATACTAACATAGTTATGCGAGACTAATAAATACATTCTTAACCTATAGGCAAGTTGACTCACATAAGGTAATAAGTGACTCAAACTTACCTTATACAATCTATGGTTTAATCCTAAAATCTATTTCTTAAGTTTATTTATGTTATTCACATTGTCTAATAGTTTCCATAACTCAAAAAGCCCTACGAACAAGATTAAATAAACAAATTCATATCATCAATTGCAAGTGAAGAGAATTTGCACCATACTACATAATAGATAATAAGGTTCATCATAATCCTAAATCAATAATCTTAACTCAACATCACAAGATAAATTTACATACAAAACAGAGCAATCTCCCAAAGGGTCAATAAATACAGAGAGAAATAAGGGGAGAAAAGAAAAATTAATTTAATTAGTGAATCTTCACAATCTAAGCTTTGCTTCTTGCATTTAAAGCTCCAGAAACATGCGTTTTCCTCAAGAATTTGCGCAGAACCTGCCTCCACCCAAAAACCCTTGAAAAGCCCCTTTTCATATATTAGCAAAAATTGGTTCAAAAAAATGATGTGTTTTTAACTTTTCGACTTGGCGTGGTGGCTTGAAATTCTCAGGTCACGGTGCACTGCTTTTTGGTTCAAGGAAAAGAGATTTTGATGTTTTGGTCACGGCCAAAATTTTCCAGTCGCAGTCAACTTTGCCAGTCGCATCCAAAATTCAGCACTTGTGTTTGTGGCAGTTTTCGCAATTCTAACTTTGGGTTTTTGTGGTTTAGGCTTTGAGACTTGACTTACTAGAAAGATTCAAATTACAAGAATACATGGAATTAATTAATTACTAATTAACAAAGAATAATTAAAAACACAATTAAGCCTATTTACTAAACTTAATTGAAACTAAAGATAAAGCACTAACTTTTATTCTATAAAACTTAAATTAAACCAAATTGAACTCCTAAAAACATGTCAAAATAACTAAATTATCGACAGTTAACAATATGCCTTATAATGCTTAAGAAATTATTTGCTTGTACATTAATATCAATATTATAGCAAGGTTTGATAAACTAAAACATGTGAGCTTTTTGCTCGTAGTAACGGTGCTTCAGGGTTTTCAAGAGGGCATATTTTCTCCCACAAACCACTGATGTATGCCACTGGTTTTTTTTTTTTTGAAAAAAATGTTCTAACCCAGATATTTTTTGAAAAATTTTTTCTAACCCAATTGGATCTATATAATTTTAATTAGGGTGGAAATGTTGCAAGAACTATAACAATCAATCTGTTTCTTTCCATAACAAAGGAGGACGAACTTTGCTTAATTACTTATATTCCACTTTGTAGGTTAGCAAATCAAGACAAAAAAATAAGTTGATTTCGTGGCATTATGAATTGGTTTACTTTCACAAAAGCATTAAACATTTCCTCCTAAATATCTATAATTTATATGGTAAACCATTTATAGAAGAAGTTAGTGTTAGATGGAGTGCTATCAATCCTAAGACCAAATGTTATAATTAGGGCATAATTCTTTCTCCTTTCATATTTAATTAGCTCAATGCTAGACTTAATCATGGATTGAAAAACCTACTTACCTGATAAGTCTAACCCAAAAAAATGTATATGAATTCAAAAAAACTTAAAAAAATCCTATTTTTAAAAAAATTGAATAAAATAAAAGACAGGCTTGGGTTTTTTTTAAAACTCAACCCAAAGCCTAGCCTATCTTTTTTTTTTAATTTTTATATTATTAATCTATATTTCAATTACCATTCCTTTTATTATCTTAATTCTCACTCTTCCCTTTACTTTCAAGGTATTGAAGTAGTAAATTTAATGTATAAATAAAAAATGAATTGCAATAATATATAATAAAAATTACTAATATTTGAATAGAAAGTAAATTGATGAGAAATAATATATTACGTAATACAAAAAATCGCTATATCTAATAAAAAAAATTTTAAATCAATATTTTTTAAGAAATGGATTTTAAGTCAATATTATGTAATATTATGTATTTTTTTCAATTAAAATATCGAGTCCTTTTTTCTTTTTGGTTGATTCGAATTTAGCTCATTGTTTATTGGACTCAGCCTAGGTCTAAATAGTGATAAATAGTATTGAGTCTCAGGTTTTATTTTTTAGCAATTTTTTTTTGTTAGTCCGACTTTACACAAGCCTAACTTATGATCAGAACTACTCATCACCTTGGCCAACAATTTCCCTCCACCCTCAGCAATTGTCGCCCTAGAAATCAAACATGTGACCTTAGCTCTAGAATGGTACCAATTGTTAGATTAAGCACTTACCATTAGATTCAACGCTATAGTTATTAGTTAGGGTATAACTTCTTTTACTTAATTAATTATGTACCTAGTCCAAGCACAACATTTTAACTATGATTTGACCCAACACCTGAATTTTTGCTATGAGACAATTGCTGCCACACATTGGCCAGTAATTAGGTGTGAAAAGAAAGATATAAGTTCTGGATTTGATTATTAAAAAGAATATACTTTTACACACTTCTCATGTCACATATATATATGACAGTAGACTCTTACTTATTCTGCATCTATTGAGGTTAATTCAGAAAACTTTAAGTCATTCAGTAGAAATTAATGAGAGATTTAGAAAGAGTAAAAGATGTGTGCCTGCAAAGTGCCAACAAATGGTATTGTCAATTTGTTTTTAGTTATTACTTAATTAGTACCCATTACCTTTTTGGCTTTTAAAATATAATTAAGGGATATATTGTGGGTTTTGTATGACGTATCTTTTGACTTTTTTAATGGTTAATTCCAGAAGCTGAACGGTTGTTACTCAACTAAATCAATTAAGTTCAAAACGATATGATTGATCTTGTATGGGTACCGTTATGATAAGTTAAAAAAAAAAAAAGTAAAACTGAAATAGTTAATAGAAAATAGATCTAGTAGCCATCAATCCTGAGCAATATATCTAGTTTCATAGGCTCATGACTGAAATGAAAAAGACGCGACCCAATAACGCAGAAACAGGAAGCATCTTTCTTTTATCGTGCTACATTCTTAATCAGAATCATTAGCTGCAACTAGAAAGCTAAACAAAGTGGGATCTCTCTAAATTTAGATAGTCTATACGACTCGAGACATTTTGGACTTATTCGAGGCTTCTTTGGAGCCCATTGAGCTATTTTCATTAATACTCATTTATTTTACGTGCAACTATATATGTGATAGTCTATGATACCTATTAGTTTATGTGATGTATGTTAATTAATATATAATAAGAAGAATGGGATAGGCAAGATTGAAATTTCCCACTACTTAGTAATAGAGACTATAACATATATATATATATATATATGTATATATATGTGTATATGTACATATATCAAAAACTATTTTTGTTGCTAATATATATAGGTTGGCTTATTTGTCAAAAGAGAATATGATTGATATCTTCATAGTTGTTTGCGTTGACAGTGCGAGAGTAAGACATCCATGTGTGTCATTAGCACACTTATGATAACAGTAAAGAAATTAATTGACCTATCATCATTTTCCACTTTTCTTAAAAAAATTAAATAATGATCCAAAAAAATTAAATGGTCTACTAGTAATTTTATAAATATCTCTTGCAACTAGACATGCATTATATAACTCTATTAGCTAGTTGATATATATATATATATATATATATATATATAATGTGAGGTCGAATAGTAACAAACGAGTAGTACTGGGTCATTTATTCATCCCACTTTTCAATAATCTTACACTTTAGTTTTAATTGGGTTTGAATTTGGAATTTTTGATCAGTTATTTTAGAATTTCATAAAACCCTTCATATTTCTAAACTTCTGATGCCTCAATATGGCAATCTTTGAGATCAATGTAAAGCCACCAAATTAGTATTGGTATGTAAATGTCAAATTACTATAGAAACCACGACAAAGTTTGTTTGAAATATCTGGAAGACAGCAAACAATGCTTGTTCTTAATCCTGTAGTATTAAAAATGGACAAACGTATTATGGAAAAGACTTGTCCAAATGACAAAAGTCACCGTACGTATGTTGCCGTCCAAATAAATGTCAGTAGTAGTATAAATTAAGACAAAATTCTTCATTATACTGTCTTGCATGCCAGCCTTTTCCATAATCGAATTTCATAGTATAACTTAATTTAATGGACCTCTCTGTCTCAATATGTACACCCTTTAAAATTCATACAGAGAAATATTTAAATGTATGTAATGTATCACATATCTATACAATAATTTCATGAAAATTCCCCAAAATAAGTATGTTAGTGAATCATCATCACCTACACTACTCACTTTGGTGAGTGTTTATTAGCTCAATATGCAGTCACCTAATACATTACATATATCTAAATATTCCTCCTTCATAACACGACAGGCCATTCTTCAGCAGGAATTAATTTACAACAATCTAAATGGAAAACACTCGACGCCCAAACCTAAATGGTTTTCTATGTCTGTATTATTAAAATTATCTTGAGTAAATTAATAATTTAGTCCTTAAAAGGGTTATTTTCTTCTTAATTTGATTCTTCAAAAATAAAAATTCTCAATTTAATCCTAAAAAATTGTCTCTCAGTCAAAATAGCTTTTCTATTAGACCAAAACTGGACCTTATAGGACTTTTCTAGGTGTCTTTAACTCTTAAAATGATATCATTTTGTATTAGAGCTAAATTTTAGTGCATTAGAGAGCAATAAATATTTTCTGGAGTGACTATTTTAATTTAAAAAAATTATGTGGGAACTAAATTGAGATGTTTTATTTTTTGATGGCCAAATTGAGATAAAAATGAATTTTAAAGAATAAATTAAATGAATTATCCTTAGAATATCACATTGAGAGGAGAATGATCTTTAAAGAATTAAATCATTAATTCCATATCATAAAAGACATATTACATTAATGTAAGACCATCAAACCCCAAGCCAAGATTCTAGTACTTTAATTACATGGAAATTGATAGAGATTTAAATTTAAAATCCCTATGAAGTTATGAATTTTTTTACTTTCAACTCGATTTTAAAGTAGCTTCAATATATATATATATATATATATAGGGTTTTATGTGGTGTGGTTGATGTGGCTGGTTTGAAAATTTTAATTTATTAATGTGGATTTGATATTACGTACGTACACGACGATACAAGATACATCAAGTTCTAAAATTTTGACCCCATATAGAAAAAAGTTATGGTTGAGTTACAACCTAACTGCTGTCCCGACCTCCCCATGTCTGGGCCACGTGAACTGAATGTGCATGTAGAAAGAGTACTATGAATGTTTATGTGTGAATGTTGGTTATGTCATGGGGATTGAAAGCAAAGGGCCATATGACTATACATCCATTATTATTACATTAATTGTTATATATACATATTTAATTAATGCCATCATATTATATATATGTATATATATTATTTTTATCTTCTTTTTTCCGCTTTATTTGATTATTTTAGGAGGTCATGCATGCATGATAAAATGGGAACAACTCAAAAAGGAAGAAGCGGTAAAAACAAACAAAATTTGGAGCATCCTAAACCTCCTTGTCTAATGAGGAAGAAGATGATGAGAGTACAATTTATTCTTTAATTAAGAAAATTAGGTTTTCATATCAAACAAAAAGAGGCATTAGCGTTGGTGATATATCATGGGGACAACTCACAAAAAAATGTTGTAGTATTAAAGGAGTGAGCCCACTTTGAGGCAATATGGGGCAGGGTAAACACAAACCTAACCGCAAAATACCAAAAGCCATAAAATACAGAAAATTAAAAAAAAAACTGCTTTTTCAAACGGAAATGACCATATATACAAGTGAAAAGCAAAGGGAGGGCAATAATTCGCACAATTTTTTTGTTGGTTTGGAAGTAATATTCTTTTTCCATGTTTATTTTCTATATTTCCTGAGACTGAATTACCCTTTAGTGTATGTTGGTCTATGTCTTGTGCTATAAAAAGCTAAATTCATCAAATTTCAAAATGGGCAAATTGGTCATGATGAAGAAGAAGATGAACAAACCCAAATGGTGGTATTGTCATATAGTGAATGGAAGTTTTTGATTTAAATGTTTTTCTACTTTAGGACAAGACAAGGGCACATGTGGAGAGGGAGGGGCCCCAACACTCTCGTGGAACCCTCTCTTTCCCTTCTCTTTTGGTTTTGTTGTGAATCATTATGAGGTTGAGATGCCTTTCCTTTCTTCAACTTATCAGTTATTGTTGTTTGTAGAGGACAAGATGGTCCTTTCCACTCTCCAATTACAAATCTCTCTCTTTTTCAAAAGTCAAAATTTTCCTCCAATATCCTTAATATATCTACATGTCATTTTATAATTAATTTCATCTATTTATTACTTTGATTTATTTGTAAACAACTTTCTTAATTTTCAAAATTAAAAAATACTTCCTTGAACTATCATTCTTCAAGGTTTAATTTTTTTTCATCTATTTTTTTTGTTAGTAAAATTGACTAAATTATCTCTTAAAATTCTTTCACTTGTCATATAACATGTTTTTATCAGTCTACAACTTGAATTGTAAACTTTAAAACTTTCTTCTGACTTTTGAATCACTATAAAATGTTAGATTGAAGGAGTTTTTTTTTTTGTGGGATACATTTGGAGTGATTTTGGAGTACAAAATTTGATAGGATGCAGCAAAAGTATGTAACGTAATAAATGAATGAATTTAAAGTGGTATCTCAATTAACCGATTAATTTAGACTAGACATATTGAAATATTTAAATTTTAAAAGGGGAGAATTTAACAAATTATTTTTCTATTTCAAAAGTTGTGAGGGGTGAACACAAACGACTTAAAATAGGTTATTGCATTTTTTCTAATTTTCTATAAAACATGTCTACCTAATAAATTTTGCTCGACACAAAAAAGAAAATAAAAAATAAAAAGAACATGAGAAAGAAATGAAGTCTCTCTCCCTCTCCGTGTTTAGGTACAGGGGTAAGGGCAAGGTTGTCACCATCTTGGCCATCATCTCTATATATACTCAGTAGGCACAATGATATCTCTCATCTCATCTTTATCTTTCTATGGTCCTATGTTTTCTTGCAAGTACTACTACCACTAGCTACTGTTTCCCACTCATTTCAACTCCTATTCCTAATTAACCATACTACTATTCAACTTAATTCAACTATATCCAAAACACACACACACACGCACTCGTTCACTTTGATCTTAATTTCACTATGCCTTCCCTCTCAGAAGCCTTTCGAGCCCACCCAGTCTTCCTCCACCACAAGCACCCCGACTTCACTTCCCTTCAAGAACTCCCCGATTCCTACGCATGGACCACCACCACGTCGTCCCACATCGACAATTCCCCACAACACGACGCCGTTCGCGTTCCCGTCATCGATCTCAACGACCCAAATGCCCCTTCCTTCATAGGCCATGCATGCAAATCTTGGGGTGCCTTCCAAGTGGTCAACCATGGTATCCCCGTCGGCCTCCTCCGCGACATTGAGTGCGCCGGTAAGGCCCTCTTCTCCCTTCCTCCCAGCCACAAGCTCCGAGCCGCTCGCTCCCCGGACGGCGTCTCCGGCTATGGCCGAGCTCGCATCTCCTCCTTCTTCCCCAAGCTCATGTGGTCCGAAGGCTTCACTATCGTTGGATCCCCTCTCCACCATTTTCGCCAACTCTGGCCTGATGATTACACTAAATACTGGTAAAAAAAGAAAATACTGGTATGCTATAATATTAAAACTATACTCACACACCCTCATGCACGTGCTTTTCTCTCTCTCTTTTAAATTCCTATTAAAAAATGGCTAATTTTGTTTTTCTATTGTTTTTATTTTTGTTTTTTGTTTTTTGTTTGGTGTGGTGATGATGGTACTATAGCTGGCCAAATATAAAAACCCATTTTCTTATCCTAATGCAATTAGCAAAGATTACAATGAGAGCTATGGACCCACCCACAAGATAAAAAATCTAACGCAACAAGCTCCCACTTGCTGCTGTTTATTACTCTATCGGTCCATGGATCTCGTTGCTATAATTATTCAACAATGTTTTCTGATTTTTGTCTTTTTGTTCAGTGATATTGTCGAGCGGTATGAAGAAGCAATGAAAAAGCTAGCGGGAAAGCTAATGTGGCTTCTCATGGCCTCTCTGGGTATATCAAAGGAAGACCTCCAATGGGCCGGCCCAAGACGTGATTTCAGTGGGGCTTCCGCTGCCTTGCAATTAAATTTCTACCCGACTTGCCCCGATCCCGACCGGGCCATGGGTCTCGCGGCCCACACTGACTCCACCCTTCTCACTATTTTACACCAAAACAGCATCAGTGGATTGCAAGTTCACCGTGAAGGCACAGGGTGGGTGACGGTTCCGCCGCTCCCCGGGGCACTTGTCGTGAACATTGGCGATCTCCTTCATATTCTATCAAACGGGTTATACCCGAGTGTGCTCCACCGGGCAATAGTGAACCGGACCCGGCAGCGGTTTTCAGTTGCCTATTTATATGGGCCCCCAGCGAATGTCCAGATCTCACCTCATCCGAAACTAGTGGGCCCAAGTCGGCCCGCTTTGTATAGGCCGGTGACGTGGAACGAGTACCTTGGGACCAAAGCAAAGCATTTCAACGAAGCACTCTCGTCCGTTCAGCTTTGTGCGCCTAAGAACGGTTTGCTTGATGTAAACGAGTCTCACAACAGTAGAGTGCAAGTGGGCTAGAAACTTCTGAAAGTTGAATTTCGAATATTCTTGTTCATTTCTTCGTATTTGCGTGGTCAATTTTGTAGCTAGCATTAGCAGAAAAGGCGAAACAAAATGAAACACTTGAATTCGCTTAACTGAATATGAATGAATTGGTTGTGGTGGGGGTATCAATTTGGTTGGCTCTAAACAAGAAAGACCCAGAGAGAGAGAGAGAGAGAGAGAGAGAACAGAGGATAAGATTCGTCAAATCATATAATGGGACGCAAACAAATAGTCTCTGGGTGGTGTTGCGTTTGTCTTCGTAGTGAAAGGGATAGAGGGAAATTGCCCAATTTGAATAATCAAGTAAAGGACACAAGACATAAATCGACATCTCCTGTAACCCCCAAATTTGAAGGGAAATGGTCCAAATGGATGACTGTCTGGGTAAGTTTAACTTTAGATTTCACTCACAAAGGAGTCCGTTTTAAAATTTACAATTTATATATGATAAAACTTTGCGACATGTGTAATATTGATTAACGAATAGGCTTAAAAACAGTATTTTATTTCCTTAACTTGATTATTTATTTTAATTTAATTTCTTAACTTATAATCTGAGTCACTTATTTTTTGTTTTTTCTTTACGTTCGTCAAGACACTTGATGGACTCTTTTAACAATGTTTACTGGCATTCAAAGTTAAAAGAATTGTCATTAGGAATGATAAAAATTTTTCAAATTCAAGGATTTCTGCGAACTGCCTCATTCGGGGATCTATATTTAAGATTTTTTTTTTTTTTTTATGAAAGTAGCAAAGGAGAAGAAAATCTTTTAAAATTAGTTTGGAGACAAGGATGGGATCATATTTTTTGCCGTGTCAAGTTTCCATTCCCATCAATATAACATAAATACCCTTAAAATTATATATATGTATATACAAATGTATTACAAACCTTTGTCTCTTTTATTCATTTTACTCTTTATTTATTTATTTATTTTTGCATCAAGTTTAAGCTTTTTTTTTCAATTATTTGCATATTCATTTTTTAATAAAATTTTGAGGCCTCCGTGGATTCGTGGGGACTTGGGGAACATTGATGGTGGGGAAAATTCCTCTTATGCCAGTGATCAGGGACTTGACGAGAAAAATTAGATGACAGACACCCTTGCTCCTTGTCCCACAAAGTTGTCATCCTTAACTTCCATTAGACCCGTGCTTATTTGTTTTTAAAAAAGTCCCTTAGTTAAATTTAGTGTTTTAAAATAGTTTCTAACTTTCTTTATTATTTCAAAATGATTCTTTAAAGCATATAAAACTTCTACGATTTAATGAAAATAAACCATAATAAAAAAAGACAAAAAAAGGAGAAAACTTTTTTATAATTGCTTATATTTTTACTATTTGGTACTCTGAATAAAATTTGACATATGAATTTTTTTACAACATAACATTTTATTCTAACACTGATAACTAAAAGTTTTTTTTTTTTTTCAAATTAAAGCACGATATTTGTATTGGAAAGAAATTTGCCCAGCATGAACCTTAAAAACGTTTTCTCACAAATTTTCCCCCTTCTTTGATTGCCCCCCAAATTTGCACGCTTTGATCAAAAGGTAAAACTGCTTCTTAACCGAGGAGTTCCCCAGAAGTCCATGTGCTCAACACTGTGAATTTGAAATCTGTGTCATAGATCGGTGGATGAAATTGAATGAACAATAGATTCTTTCCCCCAATTAATTTAATTGTAAGGCGTCCCGCAATTTTCAATTAAAATTTAGATAATCAGATCATTTCAGGAACCAAATTTTGATTTTGCTTAGTGGAGGAGACGAGACCATTTATTTCATAAGGCCATTGCAAATAAATTACTTGTGTTTCTGTGAACGAGAGAGAGAGGTTGAAGAAAAGGGGAAATGTAAGGGATAGTGTTCTCTCTCCTGCGTTCTTTGGTGCTCTGCATTTTAATTTTGAGTCTCCCCACGACGAGTCCAACATCTATCTTGCCAAAATGGAATCGTTAATCGGAAGATGTTAATTGGGTTGGAGATGGAGAAGATGCTCGATGAATTTCATATTTCTGCCTATTTTTTGTTTTTACTTCTAAGAAAAAAAAAGGGAAAATGTCAAGTTTTAATTATAGTTTCCCTTCATTATAGTAGTATGCTTTTCCTGATAGCGTTAGGTGGACCTCTTCTGCGATGTGTGATATTCGCTGGTGGGTTCCAAATTTTGGCTGGGTTAAGGTTAATTGCAGTAGTGTTAGTAAGGACAATCTAAGATTAGCAGGATGTGATGGTATTTTAAAGGATTCTTTTGATTGTTGGCTGAGGGATCTTTCTAAGAATATTGAATGGTGCTCCTTGCAAGTTCAAGAGTGGAGTGCTTTTATTGGTCTTGAGTTGACTTGGAATATAGATTTTTTAAGGTTCATTTGGTGCTAAATTCTAGTATATTGATTATATCCTTGAATTGTGCCAAGATAAATTTTGTCCATTGAAGTCCTATAATCAAGTGCATTATAGGTTTGACGAACATGACTTGAGAGCTCAAGACATCTCATACCTTTCATAAAGCTAACAGATGTGTTGATCTTTTTGCCAACTATAGTCTTAAGCTTCATTTATGCCTCCATTTTTGAGATTATGTTCTCCCAGTTATATTTTGCTTTCTTTGTGAGGGCCCCATTCCCTTGTGTGGCACGTTGTGGTTTCATTTTGGTTTCTTTGTCTTTTGGGCATTTAGCCCCTTTTTGTTACCAAAAAGAAAGAAAATTAAAAGGTTATTTAAAACATTAAAGAAAATTAGGAGATCATTTGAAGGTAAATAGAAATCTTAATAACAGTGTTTATCTATCTCAAATGCCACATAGGCATCTTCAATTAAAGGTGTCTATTAAGGGTCTTGATAAATATATTTAAACAAAAAGACAAATGAGATATAAATTAAAAGTTAAAAGATTAAATTGAACTTAAAAAAATTATAAGCTTAAATTAGAAAACTTTAAATAAGTTAAAAAAATCAAGATATCTACTAATTATGCCTTAATGAATAGATGTAAGTTGAGCTTACAAAAAATTTTAAAAATGCTTTTCGATTGACTAAAGTCTTTCTCCTTTTGTTATTCTTATTATAATTTGAAAGAAATTGTATTTACATATCTTGATTTTTATTTTTTAATAAGATGATTAACTGTAAAAATTAATTGATTAAGTAGAAAATTACAATTAAAAACAATAATTAAGATAAATACTTAAAAATATACATTTTCTATAATTTATTTTTATTTTTTTAAAGGGATGATGGAGGCTACATAGACATGGATGACAGCAACATATATTAGAAGAACACTAGAGAATATAATGGTGGGCGACCAAAGTTGTGGTGACCACTTTAGAAAGGGATGAGAGTGGCAGGGCAGATATGATAAATTAATTAGTGGTTGAAGATTAAATAACACTTTCGTATGTTTGTCGCTCCGAAACAAAGTAAAAGAAATAGAGTGAGGAAATAATTGTCAATCATTTGGGCTATGAAATAATTGTCTGAAGGCGATGTTGTTGTCTCTGTGCTACCACGTGCTCCTTGCATTGCCCATTGGCTGGCCTTACGCAGAACACAATGCAAGTAATTTTATACAGAGAATTATATATTTTTTAAGAGGTTAGATTAACTTTTTATTATTCAATAAATTTTGAGATTTTCATTTTAATTTTTTAACTATTATAAGAATCTCAAAATTCATCTGATGATAAAAAGAATCTAACTTTTAAAGTAGATTAAAGCTTTTTTTTTTTTTGTGGATGAGCATGCTTTTGACAATTTTCATTTTGTTTACTGTGTTTGGTTTTCCTTCTCTTTTTCTTAGCATTCCTCAGTTTCATGTGGGGTGGGGTTCCTCACTGACTTGCCAGTCATTTCATTCCCAATTTAACCGATAACATTTATAATATTTTTCTTAATTTTATAAATTTTAAAGTTAGATTTTTTGCTCTCATTTTAATTTTGTACAATTTTAATACGTTTGTAGTGATTTTTAAGATAAATTACAGTATACTTTCTTTATAATTTGATTCAAAGTTAATTTATTTTCTTATGATTTGAAGTGTGTTATTTAACTTTTTTAATAATTTTTTTGTTATCACTTAATAATCATATAATATTTTTAGTCATAATTTTAGTATAAATAATTACATGAAAGTTAAAATGATAAACTTATTATCAGAATATGGATTATTTATATCTCAAATAGTTTCCATAGTCTTTTAAAGTCATTAATGAAATGAAATTAACCTTTAATAATTAAAAATTTCCACTTAATGCCAACAGTTTATCCTTTTAACCTTTTTCACAAAATGTCACAAGATAGTTAAATATATTAATAAAATAAACTAGAGAGGTATTAAACGACACACCTTAAGTCATAGAAAGTAAACAGATTTTAAGCTAAATCAGAAAAAATAAAGAAAAAATTATTGATAGGGATTAAGAAACTAAACTAAGTATTTCTAAAGATCTCATATTTATAATTTATTGTGAAAGACCAGACGACTAAAAATATAATCTATTCTTACTAAAATATCTTTTATTTAAATCAATACACTGATTTGGTAGGCCACCAATACAACTATGCTAATTATGAGGTTCTTTATCATAGAAGTGTATCTAAATTTGTAGAAAATGTTATATTTGTATAGCACCTTCCTAAATTTAGTAGCATTGAGAAAAACATACATATGCCCAACAATCAAATCCAATAATTTTGTTTCCTATCAAAGGATTGATGATGATTCAATTTATTCATAGCTTTTTTTTAATAATGATTTAAACAAAGGATATTTTGGTAAGAGTAGGTTATAGTTTTGGTTCTTTAATGCTTTATAATAAATTATAAATATAAGGTTCCAAAAAATAAGTAATTTGATTTCTTGGTTCCTATTAATAATTTTTCCAAAAAATAAAATACAATTTTGCCCTTATTTTTATTTATTTGGAGTAATTATTGGCCATCTCTTCCATTTATGAATTGAAACTAATTGTAGAAAATAATTAAAAGAAAGCAATTGCGTGAAGTTTTTCGCTAGCAGTTTGTACTTGTGATATTTATAAATGAAGCCACTTAAACTCAAATGGGCTTACATTAATAAATATATATATACATATTGTGAGAATATAATTAATATTGTATAATGATAAAAGCCGTATAGAATTTTGTAAGCATGCATATAAGCACAACATGAGAATCCCATGTTGAAAGCCATTTATTTTATAAGAAATTGTTATAAGAATATGAAAAAGACCAAAATTGAAGAAATATTTTTATCGCAACCTGGTAAAAATTATTTTTAAAATTTATGAGAAAATAAAATACGGTCTTATAGTATTTATAAAACTTAATAATTATATTAAGCTACTCCAAAGTTCAAAAATATTCAATCTAGTCAGCCAACTTTCAAATTCAATCAATAATTCGGTGCTTCTAGTTTTAAACTTAAAGAGCAATTTGGTCTAATCTCTTATAACATATTATAATATACACCCCGTTCTCTTTTCCTCCAAAGTCAAAATCCACTAACAATTTAAAGAAGAGGCCGGTAGATAAACCCCCAACCAGTCAGTATAATATTAGCCTCCCATATATGATCGCCACGCGTCTGTTTTGTTACTGCTCAAATTGATGATTTCAACAATTATAGGAGCACAAAAAGTTAATTTGATTAATTTTGTTTTTGACTCACACAATCATTTTCCTCAAAATACGAATTACATAAAGTTATCAGTAATATCATTTAAATACTTTCCTAAAATTAAGGTCACTTCTAAAGCTAGAAAGAATTAAACTAAAAGATCCTTTTTTTTTTTTCATTTTTATTACTCTTATTTTTATTCTATTTTATTTTATATCCGTTCTTATTGTTCCCAAATAAAGCCATATATAAAACCATTTTAAGCCAAGTTCTAAAGCTAACAAAATAATTTTGCATGCAATTTGTCTTTTCAGAAAAGCCACCATTTAACCGTAATTCAGTTCTCATTCTATTGATAATGAATACCAAATTACACATTAAGTGATGTGAACGATTCAATCCAATGATCAACGAGTCCTTCCATCCGACAATGACATAAAGGATAACAGATCTTAACATAAAGATGGGATAGCCACCAATCTCTCTCCAATTGATAGAAAAAAGAAATGGTTTATGGTTAATTGTCAAGAAGAACTTAACAGTTAACAGTAATCCTAAAGAAAGCTCTTCACTATGCAAAATTTTTCTATATCCACATCAATTATCATTTGATTGTTAACTGAGCTCACAGAACATTACTTGCAGTCTTTAATATTGTTAATAATGTGTATGATTCTTTCGGTAGGATCCTTATGTGCGTTCTCTAATCTCATTCTCTCTCTCTCTCTCTCTCTCTCTCTCTCTCTCTTTCTCTCTCTCTCTATATATATATATATATATATTTATAAACATGGCATGAATTGAAAAAGTTTAGAAATACATAATTATTGATAATTTGATATTTGCAATTACAAACACATCAAGCATATGAAATTATATCTATGATATGTCTGGAAAAAGAGTTAAGTGCCCAAAATCTTAAGGTCTTTTTTATTTTACCAGTATTATATGATTAATGAGGTACATATCTTTTTAATTATGATTATGAAAGAAATAATTAGAGGATCCCAAGTTAGGTTTAATTAGATGATGTGCCTTAAATTAAAGCGAAAGACAGCTAAATCCCAACTTTGAATAAATAATTGGTGACTCTCCATCAGAGGCAACTTCATTTTTGTGGTGAAGTTATATTTAGTTGTTAAGTGTTTCAATAAGTGCGAAATATTTGAATCCTATACTTGAACTAACTCATTTTTGTATCTTGAGCTGCATTATGCAATGCCAATTATACACACCATTTGACTCTTCTTCTTCTGCTCTTTCTTTACAAGGAACGCACATTAAATCATGATTTTGTTCAAGTGTTTTTGTCAAATATCATCGTCAAGCTTGTTTAATTGGCCAGGTTATCCTAATCAATATCAAATCTCAATCACATCAAATATATATTGAGCTAGATTTTGTATATGTTTTGTGAATGAGATGTTCTACTTGCACCCAACCCAATCTAATAAGACGAATGATCAATTTCATCAAACTTTTCAACGCCCCTTCAATTTGCACCCCCCGGCCTCTTTCAAATCAAAATTGAAGTGATCATCTTGAGATGAATTAACATTATCATCTTTTAATTTGTTCCCTTCCTCAGTTTCTGATCCCACAAGATCATGCATAGACTACATAATTCGGTGCCCTAAAGTAACTTATAACTAGAAGCTCCTTAATTTATGAGGGGTCAATGTCTTTTCAAATTGTGTGAATGACTCTACTAAGATCTTCATAATTTGATCTTAATCTCATCGATGTGATTGAGGGGATCGTCAAGAAGTCTCAACCTCCGGGGATTTATATACATCTGATTCCAATGAAAATGGCTTCAAGTTCCAAAACCATCTTTTTCAATGGTTAATAATACCACCACATGTGCGAACTGGCTCCTAATCGGAAGCAACACCATATGTCTTTTTCTTTTTCCTTATCTTTCACTGTTCCATCTTTCTTTCTTGAATTTACGTGGTTAGCTCCGTTTCCTTCAGATTCTCCATATATGTTAGATGTTCCAAAATAATTTCAAAGGATTAGTTTAGTGACAAGACAAATATATATGGTGTGATTAGACTTTCTGTCACGAATTTAAATTAATTATATTGGATAACATATATATATATATACTAATCTGAATTCAATAACTTGTTTTTAATTAAACCAGAAAAAGTAAGTTAACACTCACTTATTGCAGTGACAAATATTGTTATCGTTAGTTAGCTTCCCGCATATTTAGGAGGTTAGAATGTCAAATGGATAGCACAGAAATCAGAAGTGGCTGAAATTATTCGTTGATTGGAGTGTCACTTTTGCAATCACAATCATATAGGAAAATAAAGATACAGAGCTTAATCAATCTGAAAGTTTACGTCACTGAGGGTCAAGAAAAGTACGAAGATCGATGGATCTCAATCTATGATTTTTCAATCAGTAGTCAAGTCTTTAATTAGCCCTACTTCTATCAGATTCCATGTTCAACAGCAGATTATAATATTGTAGGATCTGTAATTTCTCCATAGTTGAGATCGATGAATCGGAATCTGCCGTGCCAATATATATTGTTATTTGTTACCATTAATTGGCATCCGCAGATTGAGGCTTTGTAACTATTGGCCCAATAACTATTGCCCCGAGTTGATCCATTCCAAGTGTCGCAATTTCATTTGCAAAAATTCAAGGAGAAAAAGCAAAGATACATATGAAGCTAGAGTAGTTGATTATGGTATATATTAAAAAATATAATGCATAGATATAATTAATAACATCTGATAATGGCTTTGTAATGTGATAACTAGCTATTTAGTAGTCTTCTCATCTTATCAGTAACAACTCTTCAATGTATTACTCACATTTCACTAAGGTCCTAAAAACCAGAATAATAATAATGTGCAGTTACCACTACTTTGAGCAGATGTTACTAGTACAATTAAAAAAAAAGGTTACTAATTATACTGATGCACTTAATGCATCGTAAAAAACACCCTTTAATATATATGGATTAGCCTAATAAAGACTTTTTTAGGATTTGGATCGCCTCATATTAGAGGATCATATGAAAGTATTAAATGAGGAGAGACGGATACAGATTATAAAGTGTATGTCTTACTATATTAATATCTCTTCTCGCATGATACTATCATATGAATCCCTTGTAAGAGAAAATTTGAATATGACTTTCTTGTGTTATTAGGTAAGAGGTTAAAAATTTTACCTTTAATATGTATTAAGTGTCTAATTAAAAACTAATAGACATAGATTGTATATCTCTAGCAAGGAAATCTTATTTTGTTGTCATAAACAATATATAATAGAGATAAAATGATTAAATTTTAAAATTTTTTTAAAGATTTTACCATATAAAAAATTAAAAAAACTAAAACTAGGAAATTTGAGGTTTTTAGTAAAAACTTTTTTTGCAATAACCTAAAAAAGAAATATCATTTCACAATCATCATTCGTGTTTAGAAGATTCATAAGGCCAACGCAACTAGTCATGTAAATGGAGGTGACCAAGGTATCAATGCCTCCTAGAATTCCATAGCCATCTCAAAGTTGAGAGCAAACACTATATTTTGAGTTATTATTAGCGAATATTAAGGAAACTACATTTTATCTTATTGAACTAAAGTTTAATATATGAACTTTAAAATATAGAAAAGTACTCCACTAAACCTTGAAGGAGTCATTTGCTCCTATTTTCTTGCTTGGAAAAGTGAGCAATAGACAGGGTGACATGATCTAGCTATATAGTCCTATACCATAAAGGGGGTGGCAATTAGGGTAGGTTACTAGCTAGGGCAAGATAAGTAATGCCCTATGCAAAACAAAAACAGAAAGGCCTTCGGTGGACCAACATCATCAATCAAGATAACAACAAGCGGAAAAGGAGGGCGACATGGTCAAAAGCACAAAAAGAAGTGATAATTATTCTCGACGAAAAGCAATGTAGGCATGCAGAGTGCTGAAATTTTGCCAATAATGGAACCGACCATGCAAGACTATTTGGTATCCATTTTTGCTATTTATCACAATGAGGAAATTAAATATTAAACTAGTGATTTGAACAAGTGGCCTGCTTTCGGATTTCCATTTTGCCATCTATAACTGATTGGATATATGGGGAGCTCTTTCAAAGTAATCTTTAAGAGGTACTTTTCTCCATTATTATGCCTATTTCATTTTCTTTTAATTTGCTTATATGCTTTAGCTATTTCATTAGAATTACTATTGAAAGAGATAATTTCTTTGGCTTCACGGAATGTAAGTAATCTTTGGGAGAATGACTGTCGGTGCCATTTGACATATCATATTCACTCTTGATGAATCAAGATTTTCTAAAAAAGATAAAAATAAAAAATTATGCTTTGGATAACTGAGGCTTAAAAACACTTTTTGAGTATTAATTTGATCTCTTTAATTTAAAAGCAAGTGTTGTTGCTATGCTAGTTTCTTAAAACAATCCAATTTTATCATTATGTCATATGTCCGTCCAAAATTTAACTTCAAATTTAACATTCTCTCAACTTAGACACTACATCTAATTAGTGAGAGTTTAATGATGTCAAGAAAATAAATAACATCTTTTTAAATTTGATATTGAATTTTGAATGAATTATGTGAGAAAGGGATAACATGAAATCATTTTAAAAGTTAGAAAAGCAATATTGTTTATTTTTGAAACCTAGGGGGACAAAAATAAATATATAAAGAAAGAAATTGAAAACGATAAACACCCTTGAATGAATCTGAGTATGTAACTGTATAATTCGAAGATGAATTTAAAAAAATAAAATTGAATGAGAGTCAAGAGCCTATAGTTAATCACATGGCCAGTGGTGGAGACTTTAGGTCAGAGGGTGATTCTTTTTACCAATATACTCTTCATATTTTATATTAGTTATTAGAATAATAAGTTGAAATTTTAATTTTTTTTCTATGTCTAATGGCAAATTTTATTAATTTCAATTTGTTATTTTTGGAGATTAAATTCATAAGTTATAGATGAAAATTGTTGCTCTAATGACAACATTTTTTTAGAAAATTTTCCATTTCTTATTCAAAATACAAAAAATTTACAAACATATTTATCATAAATCATGTTTTAATATAATAAGGACTACAATTAAAAATAGCCAAGAATATAACTAATTTAAAATTAAACATTAAATAAATATAACATAAAGAATGAATTAAAATTTGTAGCATTAATATTAAATAGTGAAACATTAGAAAAGTGAATTCAATAAAATAAAAAATCTTAATAATTTAATAAAAATATGCAATTTTTTTTTATCTTTCATCCTTTGTTTTTGTATACTTTGACTGACTTTTGCCTCTTAGGATATTATGTAATTTAATAAAATTTAAACATTATAAAGAAGATTGAATAGCACATCCCATTTTAAGTTTAATATATACAGTTACATAAAGAAAAAATATGAACAAAGAGAAGAAAAAAGGGGGGGGGGGGGAAGCCTCACCTTTCTCTCTCACCATTGTTGGTTAGCTTTTCCCAAAAAAAGAAAAGAAAAAAGAGGGATGGAGAAGAAAGATATAGTTACTTCTAAGAGTAAAAAAAAATATTTTGAAAAATAAAAAAGAAAAAAGAATAATAATAAAAAAATTTATGTAAAAATTATATACATAATACATTTGTATGGATTTATTGTATTAAAATGTCAAATAATTTAAAAAAAAACTATATAATCTGATCATATATATATATATATGGCTCTACTAATTAAATTCAAAAATTCTAAAAAAATGAAGGGATATAATATCAAAACTTAATAATATATATATATATATATATATATATAATTTTAAAAATTTGAGAGGAAGGGGCCCCTTCTCATGCACGAAGCACCAATGCACATGGCACTAACCTTAGTCTCTAAAATCGAGATGAACTAGGAATTAAAGGTTCCGTCCCTATTCATGTTTCTTTTTAACTTCTTGTTGTCAGGGCTTGTGTTATGCATCCCTTATTTTTTTTGAAAAAATGAATAAGACATGGGAAGAATGGGAAGATCGCTTCAAGAATTAATATAAACCGACATTATCCACAAGAAAAGGATAAAGGAAAGAAAAAGAAGTAAAAAAAACATTGGAACAAACGTTGACAAAATTTCCCCCTTAACACTCCATCCATGCATCTCAAGATAGAGCCTAGTCATTATGCCGTGATTTACAACCTCCCAATCTCAGTAAGTTAATTCCTGCAGAAAAAAAATAAGCCTCTAACTGATTAAATTATCCTGTCAGTTCCAAAATAATGTTTCACTCCTCCTAAGTTCTTAGAAAAATTAATCACACATCTAATATATCTTTTTTGTGCAAAGTTTAGGAGAAAATTTTCTTAAGTAATTACTTGTTATTGAATTTTAAATAAAAACCAAAATATATTTAGATGCAATCTTACATTTTAGCCCCGCGTTTTAAATCGCTTTCAAAAAAACTTTCCATGACTGTTATCTTTACTAAAAAATCTAATAACAAATACTTAAAAATTATATCTAATTTTTATTTTTATTTCTAAATATGTATCTAACAACCCAATTGAAATTATATCTATATCACAATTAGAATTAAGCTTCAAGGCAAGCTATAGTCTAAAAACTCTATACGGTAGTGGACATAATAAAACTCAAGTAAATAATTTAAAACCAGAAACGAGAGCACTGTAAGCTAAGTTTTTCCTCTCGAAGGTTTTGGGTCTCGCTTCGGAATTCATAAACATGGCATGTTGATTAAAGGACAAAGATGCTCTTCAAAGTACCTTTCAAACTCTCCGTAATTGTCGTCCTAAGGTAACACATATACTCGTGAAGGACTGTAAAAATTTACTTGCTCTTCGCTGCCAATATGGGCACAAAATAAATAAAAAGGGAAAAAGTTGCATGTCTCTACCCTGATTTTTGTTTCCAATTGCAATATTTTTCTTAATTTTAAAAAAATTGCAATTAACCTCTTCATCTATCAGTGGACCCATTCCAATAAGCTCCTATCATCAAAAATGAAAATTTTTAACTATGGAAAATTACTATAATACCTTTTATATATTGTTTAATAACCGTTGTGTCCTCCTCTTCATCTTTTCCATGATTAATCAATATTAAAAATTTTGATTTTAGGTATGCAATAAGAAAATAATGAACCAGCGAGGGACCAATCCCTCACTGTTTAGCCTAGTAAGACATCAATGACGAATTGGCGAGAGACACGTCTCTTGCCTCCAAGGGTCGCTAGGGATATCTTTTTCCGCAGATAACTTTGTGAGGAATTTAACTTTTGCTAATCCGTTGTAGATTAGAACATCATTTGTTGGGGAAATGGGGACATTCGTTGTTGATCCCTCACTAAATGCCTGAATCCCTCATTATTTTATGGTCCACATTAGCCCCTCCCCTCAAAGGTCCCTAGAAAAAAAATAATATATATATATGCAATTCATTTCAAATTGAACAAGTAAATTTCAACATGCATAACAACTCCGCTTAATCATCAAACAAGCTAACCAAGTACTCCCTAGCCCTTGCTTCATTACTTGAAAGTTGTGAATCCTTGGGAAAAATTAATGAGGCATTCTCAAACAAAGCAAGCACGAATTCAGCATCTTGAAGTTAATTCAAATAACTTGTTCCCTATCTCTACTTTCTCCTTGGGAAAAACTCAATGAGGCATCTTCAAACATAGCAAGCATAAATTTAGCATCATCCCATTTAGATTAACTTAAAGTTAACTCAAATAACATGTTCCCTATCTTAATTTCATTGATTGAAAGTAGAGAATCTTTTGAAAAAACTCAATGAAACATCATCAAACATAGCAAGCAAAAAAAAAAAAAAAATAGCATTCATCCCATTTAAAAAGTTGACTCAAATAACTTGTTTCCCATGTCTTATTTTCATTAAATGAAAGAAAGAAAGTCCAAGGGAGGTGTATTCTCAAGCATATCAAAGACAATTTAGCATGTACACATTTAAACCAACTCCAAGATAGGCTAACAAATAAGTTCCCTATCTCTTACTTTCACCAATTGAAAGTAAAGAATCCTTGGGGAATGAAATTGAGACAATGTAAAATTTGATAACCATCAAAGCTTCATTATTATTGCCCTCCAAAACAGCCCCAAATGAGCTCACATATAATTCCCAATTTTAATTCCTATTACTTGAGAAAGGAATCTTGGAAGTGAGCTTAGGTGTATGTTAGCAAAGATAAGCACATATACCTACCACTAAATTGATCCATAAGTGATTCCCTATCCTCCCAAATTTCATCACTTGAAATGAAAAATCATTATTGGGAGTTAGACAATGTGAATTAAACATTATTTTAGCATGTATACCCATTCCTGATCCAATTCAAACTAGTTAACAGGCGGTTCTTATATCCTCTTAACTTCATTAATTGAAACGAGGAATCCTTAGGAGTTAAATTAAAGTGAGCTTAGAAACAAATTAGAACCTAGATCATTTTCAATCCAATATAACTAATTACCAAGTGGCCTTCCTTATCCTCTTAACTTCATTAATTGAAGTGAGGAATCCTTCAGAGTTAAATTAAAGTGAGCTTTGAGGCAAATTTAGCACTTAAACCATTTTCAATCTAATTCCTGAGTAGAAAAATCAACTTAAACATCTCATCTCATAAACATGCAATGACATAATAAGCAACTAGTACTCCACTTCATTTCACCAATACCACAACATGTAAGTAGCAACCAAAGTCAAAGAATCCAAAGTCTCAAACACACACTTTCACCAAGCAAACCACACCTTTGAGGGATTAGAAGCAAGATTCATACTATAATTCAAAATGACACAGCAAACAACTAGTCTCCAACCTATTAATTTGGACAATTCCCACAATATGCAAGTAAAAACCTAAAAGGTATAAAACGTATATAAACATTAATTGAAGAGAACACTATCAATTATTACATACATTTGAGACCCACAATAAGTCTTGGGAGGAGACTTAGAACTGTGACCCTCCTCGCTAAAGTCAAAATTCAAAAACTCATCAAAATAGAAGGGCTTAAAAAGCAGAGGGTGTTCTTCATCCACTAGCTCTTCTTGGGCTTTTATCATATACTCTGGTTTTGGGTCTAAAAATAATGCTCTATATAGAGTATCTTGCTTCATCACTTCTATCCTCATCACTCTATGAAAAGGACAATGTAGCCTCTCATTACTCCAAGCTTATGAGATTAATTAAAGGTATCACAAACACTACCATAGAAATAGGATATGTTGACACATATTTGTTAGCAATTCTTCAAAAGCCACTAAAGGAAAGACTTTTGTTAGCGGTTATTAAAAAAATCGCCAACAAAAAAAATAGATATAATTAACAGTTCTTTTTGTTAGCAGTTATTAAAAAAATCACTAACAAAAAGATTAGATAAGAATCGCCAACTATATTATTACAATTAGCGATTTTCTAAAAACTGCTAACTATAATATATGTAGTTGGTGGTTTATTTAGAACCACCAACTATATAATTTTTTCTTAAAAAATATTTAAAAATATACTTAACTTTAGTTGATGGTTATTTTAGAATCGCCAATTAAAACCCTATTAAAGTTGGTGGTTTGGTATAAAATTGCCAACTAAGGTTATTTTAAAATTATTTTTCCTATCAAAATAGTTTGTAAAACCCTGTTTCTAGTGTCCTTAAGATAAAAGTTTGCATGCAGCTATAACCTTCCACCACTCCAACCCATTGTCTTTGCCACCATCCCTCGGTGGTTCTCTCCTTATTTTCGGCATCCTCCCTCCTTTTCTTATGGCTTCCACACCAATGGTATCGGTTTCATAGCCCACCAGTTCATTTGGCCTTCTCCACAACTCATTCTTCTTCCTCTATTCAGTTCGTTGTCTTCTTGGGAATACAGAGGCATTTCTTGGCTCTCCTTCTATCCCGTATGTAATTTTTTTTTGTTCTTTAATTTTGAATGATTTTTTGGTTGTTTTTCATGCCATAAATATATCATTAATAACATTTTCCAAAATGTGTACAAAATATATCAAGTAGCAAATCCTCAATTGATTAAATATGTTTACATAGCATCTCCTACTACTAGCTATTTGCATAATTACTATTCCACAACATGCATCTACTAAATATCTACATGATACAAGAAAAGATTACATCCACTTTTCTATAAACTTATTAACTAAATAATGCATATAACTATGCTTGGCTTCTTTTCCTTATCTCTTCCTTGCTTTCACTTGGAAGTTATTGAAAATATGACAAGTTTTGATGAGATAATATTATCTCAATAGTTAACATAACATACTAGTGAAAAGAATAAGTACTTTCAATTTTTCATAAAACATGCATAAATTATTTAGCTTTTGTCTGTGTTGCCAAGTTGAAGTAAAACATCAGCTCCCCTATCATTGTTAAAGCTCCTTTTATGTAAAAATTATAAAGCATAAGTTTCTCAACACTTCTTGTCATTGATATGTTATTATGGATCGTTAGAATATTGTAGTATTAGTTTAAAGAAAAGGCTTAGCCGAGGAAACTTTCAATTTTTAGTCATCATGTTGCTAGTTTTTCTTTAAGATATAGATTGAAACAAAAGAGTAATTAGAAAACTCTATAATTTGGCAATATTTAGTAGAGTAATAGGTAGAAATTCAAGTATATTAGGAGCCACTAACCATATTGTTCTCAAATTAGTTCTTGTTAGATTGAAAAGGTATGGACCGAAAATGGATGTCTACCAATCATCTGTCTAGGAAATATGAGGATAAAGTGAAAAGGTTTATTACATTTGCAATTGAACATGCAAAAGACCCTAGTAAAATCATATGCCCTTATTTAAATTGCTACCATGTGAAGCTAATTAGTGCAACTAAGTTAAAAGATCATTTAGTATTTAATAGGATTGACCAAAGTTATATATGTTGAAAAAAGCATGGTGAGACAAAGGATAAGCATAATAACTAGGAGCATAGTAGGAGTTGTGCCTCAAATGATTTCGACACAAGTACATATGAGGCTAACCGTCTTGAAGAGATGGCAAATGTGGTTGAAGAGGATCTTCAAGATTATCCTGAAATGTTTGAGAGATTAGAAAGTGATACAGAAAAGCCATTATATTCTGAATGTACTAAATTCACAAGATTGTTAACAGTGTTAAAATTGTACAAATGTAAAATGGAAAATGAATATAGTGATAAGAGTTTTACAAATTGCATACTTAATTAAAAGATATGTGTTGCTTTTTTTGAAGCGTACACGCAAATATACGTATCGCAATAGTAATAAAGTGATGAATAGAGTATCGTTCCCACGAAGATTTGTGACTAAGATAATTGCTAAGTACTAAAATTGTGCACCTTAATCTAAATCAAGCCAACAATAAAAGGTGATATGAAATTAAACTAAACTAAAGACATAAAAAAATGAGAGACACCATTTTAGATGAAATTGAAAAGTAAAATGATTTGGGATTATGACTTCTTCTAACATTTCATATGAACTAATTACTTCTCTTTATCTTGCTCTTAATATCATTAATAGCCTAAGATTCTAATTTACCTATAAGCATCTTCCAAATTACATATAGGTATTCTTCTAACCAATCCATAATTTCTTATGCAATTAAATCAGAGGCCTAATTAAGAATATGTCCTAATATGGCTATGTGAGGCTGGTAGGTATATTCTTATCCTACAAGCGAATCAATCCACTCAACATTGTAAATTTCATGAATCCACACTACACAATCCATGGTCAAGTCCTAAAATTCCTTTTCCAAGTTCATTTAGGTTACCCAAATCATCTAATGGTTTCCACACACTTAGAAGCATGAAGCATAAGGATTGAGTAATTAAATCATATCATTAATTGTAAATAAAGAGAGTAAATATAACATATTACAAACTAGAGTTCATTACAATCCCAAATCAACAAGTTTAGCTCATAACTATAGGAAATAACAACATTAAGAACAGAGCATAAATCAAATGGGTAAAGAAATACAAGGAAAAGCAAGGGAAGAAGAGAAATATAGATTTAATCTGTGAATCTCCTTTAAACCCAAGCTTCTTCAATGGCATTTAAAGCTCCAAACCCTTCATTCTCCTCTCTAAAACCTTCAGAATGGTGGCCTCTGGTCCAAGAAGTCTTGGAAGCCCTTTAAAACCCTAAAAAACGCAACCAAAAACTGTGCGTTCTACATTTTTTACGAACTGCGCCGCAGAGCAGATGAATTTCTTTTAGCAGTGGTGAAAAGCGTCGCGGCATGAAATTTTACGTCGCGGCCAAGTAAGCTTCTGTTTCTCCACGCGCCGCGGCACTTAATTTTGTCGCCGCGGCGCTGAATTTTCTTCAGCAGCAATTTTGAGCGCCATCTTTTTCTCTTTTATCTTTTTTTCTTTGTTTTTTCCTTTTTCTTTTTCTATTTCTTTTTGATCATTTTCCAACCAATCTCAATACTTGTTCTTTGCATTTCAAAACTTCTAAACTTGTTTCTTTATAATTATAACCCTACAAAAATATAAAATTTATCTAATTAATATTTATAATCTACTAACAAAGATTAAATAATTTAGCAACATAAAAATATAAATAAAAACACAAAATATAACTTAACTAAAATAAAAAAAATCAAAAGTGAAGAAATAAAACCAAAACTTACTAAATACTAACTTAACTAACATTTATTAATTTTATAAAAAAACATAAAATAAGTTCAATATTCATATGATAAATCCCTTAAAATATTGAGAAAATCATGACAATTTAGGACTTATCAATATGCAACCAGAAGATAATGAGCTTTCTATTCGAACATATGAAGCTAAATAAATGTTATGCTCTATTGGCATGAGCTATGAGAGGATACATACTTATCCTAATGATTGCATTTTATTTTGGAATAAATATGTATCATTAAAGAAGTGTCTTAAATATAATGCCTCATAATATAAGAAGAAAGAATTGAGTCTAGCGTAAGTGGTATGGTATTTTTCCATCATACTCATATTTAGATGCATGTATAGTAGTACAAAAGATGTGAAGTAATTAACATGATATGTGGATGAAAGGATTCAAGATGACAAGCTTCGGCATCCTGCAGATTCTCCTCAACGAAAAAAAATTGATTATGAGTACCCTGACTTTGAGCAAGAAGACAAAAACCTACACCTTGCTTATACTACTGATGGAATGAACTCGCACGATATCCAAATTAGTACCAATAGTACTTGACCAGTGATTTTGGTGATTTATAACCTATCTCTATGACTATGCATGAAGCGCAAGTTTATAATGTTGTCTATACTAAGTTCTGAGCCCAAGTAACTTGGGAATGATATAGATGTATACTTGGCTCTTCTAATTAAAGATTTAAAGCTAATATGAGAGCCAAAAGTAGAGGTATATATTAGGTAGAGGGGGAGAAAAGATTCAATTTATGAGTTATGCTATTTGGGACAATCAATGACTTTCCAATGTATGGTAATTTGTCAGGATACAATATCAAATGATTTTACGGATGCCTTATTTGTGATGAGGGCACATATTCCATGTAGTTGGAATATTGTATAAAGAATGTCTTCCTCGGGCATTATAGATTTTTGCCTCCGAGACATCATCTTCAGTGGTGGAGAAAAGCTTTCAATGGGAATATAGAGGAAGGTAGTGCACCTTTGCCTTTGACTAGTGAGCTACTATATAAGAAGGTGAGGGATTTACATAACTATTTTAGCAAACCTTTTATGGGACACCTTTAGACAAGCAGGTGGAAAAAAAGATCTATTTTCTTTGAACTACCATATTGGAAGTCCTTGTATGTAAGACATTTCCTTGATGTAATGCATATCGAAAAAAATATATGTAATAGTGTAATTGGTACGTTACTTAATATGCTGAAAAAGACCAAAAATGGCATCAAGGCAAGGTTGGATTTGGTTACTTTAGGAATAAAAGGAGAATTATATGTTGGGCATTTCCTTGATGCAATGTATAGAGAGAAAAATGTATGCAACAGTGTAATTGGTACGTTACTCAATGTACCCAAAAAAATTAAAAATTATATTAAGGCAAGGTTGGACTTGGTTACTTTGAGAATAAGAGGAGAATTGGCACTGGTGAAGGAGGGATGTCATACTTATCTACCTTTAACGGCTCATACTCTATTTAGGAAAGAAAAAATTGCCTTTTGTGAATTTATTAACGGAGTCAAGGTTACAAAAGGGTATTCTTCAAATATTAGAAAGCTTGTGTCAAGGAAATATTTAAAGTTGAAGGGTTTCAAGTCTCATGATTTCCATGTTCTGATGAAGCATTTGATTTCAGTGGTTCTACACTTCATTTTGCCAAAGAAGATGTAAAGGATAATCACTTAACTTTGCTTCTTCTTCAAGTCCATTTACAACAAAGTGATTGACCCTACGAAATTGCAAGCATTGCAAAGACAAATTGTGATCATTTTGTGTGAGCTTGAGATGTATTTCTCGCCTTCATTCTTTGACATGATGGTTCACCTAACTGTTCACTTGGTTAGGGAGACACAGATATATGGCCTAGTTTATTTGAGATAAATGTATCCAGTTGAGCATTATATGAAAATATTAAAAAGGTATGTGAAAAATTGAAGTTGACCAGAGGTTTCATTGTTGTACGGTATATAGTCGAAAAAGCTATTAAATTTTATATGGAATACTTATTCAATGTCGATAATATTGGGCTTCTGGTATCTGACATATGGGAAGAACTGCTAGGGAAGAAATTATAGGAAATGAAATAGTTAGCATCTTAAGTTCACAGTGGGAGCAAGCACACCTATATGTTCTGCATAACTCTAATAAAGTTAAGCCATATGTGTGGAAGTACAAGGAGATACTTAAAAGCTTGAACTCCAATAAGAATGAAAGTTAGATATCAAAAGAATATAATCAACTTTTTATAGATTGGTTCAGAAATCACATTTTTAGGGAGTTAAATATGAATGTTGGTGCAATCTTTGAAAAATTGAGATGGTTAGCAAGAGGTCCAAGCTTGCATATCCTCTCTTACACTGGTTATCTCATCAACAGCTACACATTGTATACAAAAGCGTAGGATGATCAGAGTATAATACAAAATAGTGGTGTAGTTCTTATGGCTCAGTCTATGCATGTTTCTAGTGTTAAAGACAAAAATCCTATCTATGTGAACATGTCATATTTTAAGATAATTGAACGCATATGTGAGTTGAACTACATTTTGTTTTGGGTGTCGATTTTCGGTTGTAAGTGGGTTGGCAATAAAAACGGCCTTCAAATTGATGAGTTAGGGTTTATCCGAATAGATTTTAATAAAGTGGGGCATAAAGATGAGCCTTTTATTTTTGCATCTCAAGTTCAACAAATGTTTTATGTCTCCACTTCTGGTAGTAAGAAGTGGTCTATTATTCTATTGATAAACAAAATAAATTAGGACAAAGATGAAGTTCAACATGATCAAGATACCGATGTTAATGATGATCCTTTTTTGGAGACATCACTTAAAAGTGATTCCATTGAAGATGATGCCTTATATATGAAAGATGATTATAAAGAAAGTATTTGGTTTCTCAAGAAAGGGCAAAGAAATCTAAATTAGACTAGAAAAAGAAAAAAAAATTGACTTAAACATGTATGTTTCCTTTCATTTTCCAATATCCTTATATGTCCCCTTGAATTTCTTTAATATTTTTACTTTTAATCTTTGAATTGATTTTGTTTATTATTCTAACTTATGTATTTGAATTTTATTGTAGGTGAATAGTTTCTCCATATGGTCATGATAGTGCTCTAGATAATGTGACAAAAGAGATAACAGAATTAAACAAGGTTTGACAATCCTAAAAGAGGTGACCCATGCAAGAAGTATTAGAAAAAAAATTCAAGACTCAGTCAAATGCTAAAGGTCAACTGATTAAAAAAAAGGTAAAAAATTTATTAGCTACATCGAAGTTATGGCTCATATAAATGTGCCCATCACTATAAATGATTGGTAATGAGACAACCAAGTCACGAAGAGTGCCATTTGGGATGAAATAGTGATAACATACTTTTCTACTTTGTTTATATTGTTGGTTATATATGCATGCTCTGACAAATTGATTTTATTGGTTTGCAAATATCTTTTGATATTGATTAAAGTCGAATGAGATTTGTACTTGGGATAGCCAACAAGGCACTACGATCGTTCTAATACATACTCAGTAGTAGATTCTTAAGAAATGATGATGAAAACATCCTTGAGTGTCCCCTTGAATTATTTTGAGCTATGATAATTCAGGAGGCTTTGGATACTTTTACCTGCCTATGCCAAGAGGAGTCTTTCCAAATAATCATATTCTACAATATATAGTTATTCATTGTAGTGTGCAATAGTATGTATTAATTTAATTATTATGTCTTTTCATAGAAACCAAGCTAGGAGAATTAAGAAAGAGCAAAGAATATCTAATGCTTATACAAGAAAGGGTGATTGGGATACTCAGGCCTTAAGCAATAGACAATACATGAATATATATGTCATTTATTTATGAATATATAATGTAATGCAATACTTATACATTGGTTTTTTGTCCTAATGCACTGATTGAGCAGGAAAGATAAGAAGTTAGCACAATATCTTGTCATATTCTCTAGAAAGCAACTCGAGTCAATAAAGTGGGCAAAAATTGACAATGAGTACGTCCTTGAAATTTGGAATAAATGTGTAAGTATTAATTGATTATCTAAATTTTCAATTATTCTATTTCATTTTCTTATTTTCAATAACATTTGCCTTTTCATTTATGTATCATAGAATGCCTTATTTCAAACCTTTGCATAAGGTGATGTGCTTCTAAAAGGTGAGAATACCTTGGCCAAGGTGCTTGGTGTCACAGAGCACCGTGGTTGTGTTAAAGGTGTCAGTTTTGGTGTCAACTAAAAAGACTATTTTGGGACATAAAAGCGTTCAAAATTGCATTCTTTAGCTAGAGAGAGAAGGTGGAACAATAAGAGCAAGAGCAATTTGGGTTGAGAAAGCAACTAGAGAATCAATAGTGGCTCATTAAAAATTTGATGAAAATACAAATGATGGGGATGCAAGGAATAGAAGCCAGCCCCAGCTGTAAAGACAGCTACACACTGCCCTATTAGCATCTCTCTAAAGTAATTGCTTTCCTTTACTAAGTTAATAGTTAAGTACTTTTACTACTTATCAGTAATTTCTTATGTTATAATTTGTTTAAGAAGAAGAAGACTGTCTATTATTGTTAGACACCCTTACTCATTGCGTGGTTATAGAAGATCATATGTATAATATTGCAGGAGACACATTTCATAATGCAATACTTCTTACTGACCGCGTGAAAGTAGCGATTAATATCCCTATAGAAGAGAATGATGAATTGCTTGTTCTTATTAAGAATGCAAGAATGATAGGATAAGCAAATGGGGAGCTTTATTGCATGGCCCACCAATCTTATTACGGTAACTCCACCAAGATAGGTTTGTTAGTTGACACTTACTTGTGGTTCACTTCCTTCATAAATATTTCTTGATTCCAAATTAAACTGACTTATTTTGTTGCACAGTTCAAGGGAAAACATCTAAAAGTGTCGGGATTTAGCAAGGAATCAATTACAGCACCATCAAAGCTAAAGCTCAACCTTTAAGTTTCAAATAAATATAGATTAGCTCTTTAAGCGTTAGCGGAACAAATGTCAAGGGATGCTGACATAAAAGTTGTAGATGTCAATAAAGAGATTTACAATAGAGACACACAAAATCTGCTTAGAATAGAAGTAACAAATGATATCCTCCGGCGTGAGATGATAGGGGCCACTGCTATTAACTTATATGCCAAGTACTTCATCCACTATACATAAACTATTTTTTACTATGTTTATTTTATTGTATCATTAATCTATTTGTTTCTTCATCTCAAGTACTTGTACAATACGTTCTTGGTCCCTGGCAACCTCATGAGAAGGTTCGTGTTCATCAATCTCCATGATTTTACTCTATAGATGTTGTATAGCTAGCTTACAAGTCAATCATAATAAGTAGTAGGTTTATTCATCGCAAAAGTCAAGAATGAAGTGTTATTCTTAGCCCCTTACATACAACGGTGAGTCACTTAGTGTAAAACTTTTCAATCATATATAATTTAAATGTCAATTGTTTAATTAGAATTAGCTAACACTAGTTAATTGTGTTAGGGCACACTGCATGTTGGTCATCATCAATTCATGTGCTCCAAAAATATATTTCATAGACCTTTGAATGGTAACCCAACGAATCGTATGCAGATGTAGGAGTTATTTAATCAGTAAGCATATGCATTTATTTTCTACGTATTTTTATATATTTATGTGTTTTAATTTTAAAATAGTTTCTTATATTAAGTTTTTTTCACTTGTTTGATAAAGTTGTGGTGATGTTCTGCACAAATTGCGGGTTTAAGATGCCAAATCAAAAATATCTGCCATGTTATACAAATAGAATAAAGTAAAGATATTTATCAATATTTAGACAATTATTGGGTACACCATTTCCTAAATTTAATATGTTTTTATTGAATTTTTACAATGTCCAAAATAACCAAATAGCACAGATTGTAGATACTATGTGATGAGATTCATGAAAGATATCATCACACATGGTTAGTCTATGATCCCAGACACATTATGTAATTAAGTTCTTTTAAGTGATTGGATAGTTTTCCTTGCCTCTATGTTTTTTTGTATACAAAAGTTTAACTATATGATACTATTGGTTGTTGGTAATTTGCTATTATTAGTTATATTTGGTAATATTAGTATGTAATTTGCTGTAAAAAGATGGCTTAAAACTTGGGAAATCTCTATTTTTAAACTATTATGCTGCTAGTTTTTCTTTGATATAAAATTTGCTTTAAAAAGATATTTTTAAAATTTGACCAAATTGTAGTTATCTAATTTCAAATTGTTTTTATTTCATTTTACAGTACTTTGAGAATTCATATTACAAAGAATACTCTGATACTTAGATAGATGAACTTAGGAAAGAGTGGTCTCAATACGTGTTCCAACAATGTCTATTGGTTTAGTATTAGCTTGTGTTAATTTCTAACTTTGTTTTAATTTGATTATTGATTGTAATTGTCCTTTTATCGATTAATACAAAGAATAAGAGTTTGTCTAATTAAATGACTATAATTGTTCTTCTTAAAATAATAAGAGTTCTTTGATTGTTTTAAGTTGCTGAATAATTGATAGGTTAAATCAAATAAAGAATAGGGACAAACCAAATGTTAAAAGGCACTCTAAGTGCATAAACTATAAGTGGAAAAAATGTAAAAAAAGAAAAGTTAGTGTTTCAAAGTAAAACTACCAACAAATTCCTTATTTATTGGCAATTATTTAAATTAACCACCAACAAATGTCTAATTTTTGTTATCGGTTAGTTTATAAGCGCCAACAAAAGTCTAATTTTTATTGGCAGTTATAAACTGCCAATAAAAGCTAGATAGATTTGTTAGTGATTGCATTATTGACAAATACTAGTCGCCAATAAATGTGAAAAATAACTGCCAACAAAGCCTTTTCCTAGCATAGTGAAAAATTTGTTAATTTTATCTATAAACGTAAAATTTTGCAATATATTTATTATTAAGTTTCCTTATCAAAACATATATAACAAGTACTTTCCTTACATGTTATGCTTCTATTTTCAAACCTCATAAAAAGATATGTTAGAATTGAATCTAACTTATTTTCATCTAAAAAAAATATTGGAAGAGACTTTACGTACGTAGAAAGATTCTCCGATCATAACTAGATTTTGTCTAATAAGTGATTGTTATTGATCCATTGTCCATCTTTGGTTTACACATCTAAACCATCAACTTGATTTTGATACAGAATGGTCACCATGTTTTTGTCTCTGTGCAAAAGTAATCGAACCTCGGTTTCATTGTTGTAAGGCCTTTTGTACTTCAAAATCAAGAGAAGGAAATTAGTTAAGTTCATATGCTCTTCCAAGTGCTTTTCAACACCCAAGGCCTCCAAAATCATCTTCTTAAATCCTAATAAAAAGATCCAATTCTATCAATTTCTTTGAAAAGGATGTTATACTTTTGCTGCCAAAGTTTTAATAATGAAGGTTGATTATGAATTCTTGATCATGATTCTATGAAGGACATATTTTTGGGACAATGTTTAATACAAGGGATTGACATATATCAAATATAAACATGATTCTTCTATAAGAGAAACTTTACTTTGATCTCCGACATGGGCAAATTTTTAATTTATAGTTATTCATATATATTTTTTTAATTTAGTATTCTAATTATTAAAATATTTGTAATATTATTCTTTGTCACAATTCCTAGTTCTTAGTCATAACTGGCACATAAAATAAGCCAACCCTAAGGCTAGCCTAATCCAACAAGCTTTAAGATTGTGACATTCTTACCATAACAAACCATGAACATAATAATATAAACAATATAATATTGTCAAGCATTGGCTTCACATAATTGACTTTCCAACCCAACAACCAATACATTCCAATACTCACACAATCCTAAAGGCCCAGACATCTAGTAGTCGTGACACTGTAGTTTGACACATCTACCCATTAACCAAAAAATGTACACAACACATCCGAGAGCTATATAAATTCCGTAGCACTTTAATCTCCTATGCCTATAGATTTGAAAAATATAAATATAAAAAGTGGGGGTGAGTTTAGCATTTATTCAATCACTGCATAAATAACAAAATACGTGGAATAAAAAACAAGACGTGCACAAGAGATTTTCACAAAAAAGACAACAAAAATATTAAAATAAATAATTATATATAAGCCTATAAATATTGTAAAAATTAAATAAATTAATCCAAGTAATAATCAACTCTAGAAAATATAATATTTTAAAAAGTAAAACTAATTGAATGAATGTTATGTAAAAGGGTTATATTGCGCAACTATTACAATATCATTGTACTTTACTTATTTCACGTCTTAATACCACCACACTTTTCTTATTTCACAAATATCATAGTGCCACCACGCTATTTGTCACATCTCACTTTTTGTCACATTTCAATCTAGCTAGGTGCACCTAAATTGTTATCTTCACTAACAGTTATAAGGTTCATACTATATCTCTTCCATTAACTTTCAAATAATAAAAATAAATTTTACATCATAAATAGAAAATATGAAGTTATAAATAATGATAATTCAAATATATATACATATATTTATTTGACAACTATCAATTAATTAGAAAGAAATCAATTTTAAGAAAGTTATATGAGAAAAATTAAAATAAGAAAATTAATTTATAAGATAAGTAAAAGAAAAAATTTAAATAAAGTTATATGGTAAGAAAAAAAAGACAGTAATATATTAAGGGTTTTACCACTATCTACATTTACACATATAAAAATATCATTATTATTATATCACACATGCAAAAATTTCACCATTATTTACAATATATTTTAAAATTGAATATTTTTAAAGGTTTAGAACTTGTTTTCCCATAGCATAGCAAAATAAAAATTATTTAAATGATATTTGAAGAAAATAAATATAATCAAAATAAAAATGAAAGATAACACTTTGTTATCTATACTCTCACCGATAACAACCAATAATAAAGGTCTCTTTTTCCTATTAATTCAAGATGAGTTTCCAATTGAAGCAAGATCCACGATATTGCCTATAATTATATTCAAAATAAAATTAATATTCTAATTACTCAATTAACATTAATAATTATCAAGTTCACTAAATATAACCTTTGACACCTAAAGTCATAATTTTAATTTTAATTTCCCATCATCATCATTAATCCCAAATTTAGATTTGTCAAATTAAATTTTCTAAATTCAAATTCAACTTAGAAATGACCTTTTTGAGCAAAAAAATTGAAAATTAAAGTGTGAATTGCACACTTTAAAGATTCAATAGTAAGAACTCCAAATTCAAGAGCTCTCTCATAGCCAAATTTGATGGAGGAAGAGGCTGAAAGTTGCAACGACTATTAGAGTGAAAATAGAGTGAGAATGGAAGAAAAGTGAAGGATGAAAGCCATTGAAACAAAAGAAGGGAGAAGGAGTTGAAAGAAGCGCAAAAATCACCACCTTTGGCTCCTTCTTTACTGCTACCCATCACATTTTATGGTGAGAGGATGGTAGGGACTTGCCAGCACAAGAGCAGGACATTGGCATTAGCATGGATGGTGGCTGAACGGTGGATGTTAGCTGGCATAAATAAAGGATTTATGCTGCATTTTTGTTTTTCTTTGATGAAGGAGATGTTGTCATTTTCTATTTAGGAGAGAAGAAGGTGTTGTTGCTATTATTGTTGCATGAGAATGAGATAGTGGGAATGAAAAAGGAAAAAAGAAAAAGAAAAGAAGAAGAAGAAGAAGAGGAGTTAGGGTTTATTATTATTGTGCTTGTATTAAGATGCAAAGTAATTTTTTTTAAGAAGTGAAATAAATATCCTTTAAAAATTTAGGTCTAATAAGAATAAATTATTTGGAGGTTTTGAGATATAAAAGAATTTTATTAAATACAAGACAAATATCAAATTGGCTCTTTAAAGATAAGTTTCATATTCCATAATTTAAGTAAAATTTATTAGTTAATGTTTTCTATCTTAAAATGATTTAGTTTGCATCAATAAACCTCATTTCTAATTTTCTTGCTTTACATTTTTAGGAACCTATTTAATAAAAACATCATGCTTATTACATTCTTCTCGCTCATCTCCATCTAAAATTTAACAATTTGTGACTGACTTGAATGTCAACAATAGTTTATGAGTTAGGCCAAGTAAACAAATAAGGTTTAAGTCAATAGATGATTAGATTTGACATTAAATTTAAATTTAAATATAATTAAATATAAATAAAATTATAATAATTGAGAAAATAAATCAAAAAGAAAAATATAATTAATAGACAATTAAATTAAGAGTTTACCAATTTGTGAGGACTTAAAATACACATTTTTTCTCCTTTTTCAACGTGTCTCATCTTTATAGATTGAATTAATCAAATGAAAGCAACTTTAATATCTATAAAACTTGCATAGCTAAAATTAAGTTTCCTTTGCGTCAGGATCCTTTGCAGTTAAAAAAATTTGAAAGAAGAAGGATGGGTAAGTGGGTTTAATTTAAAATAAAAAAAGAAAAAAAATCAAAATACATTCCATTTTTTTGCTAACTTCACAACAATAGAAAAAATTCAACTATAGAGGATCCACACTCATTTCCTTTTGGCCTCAAGATGTTGGTCACATTGTATTTTTTCTTAGCCATGTTTGGATTGTCAATCCCTCTGCCCTTAAAAAGTGGGACCATAGAGCTATACTTATCATAACCAAGATAGACTTGTCATGACTATACATAATTAACCAATTTAGTTGACACAATATCAAGTATATGAAAAATAAAAATAAAAAATAAATAAATGAGATAAAAAAAAATAACATTTGTATCTTTTTTTTAAAAAAAAATTAAAAAAAGGATTGTGTAATATTAAATAATAATTATAAGAATATAATAAATATTATAAATAAATTACAAATTATATCATAATTTGTAAGAGTGTTCATTAGCCTATTAGACTCGAGGGGCCCAGCCCAACTCAGCTTAATTAGGCTAGACCAGGCCAAAAATATAAATGAACAAAATTTTAAATAAAAAACTATACTTAATCAGGTTAGGTCATAAGTGAAAACATGTTATACTTAACTCGACTTAATTTTTTTTTAAGTTATCAACATCTTGTCATCTTATATCTTTCTTTATTCTTATTTTGTTTTAACTCTTTCTGCAGGCTACAATTTTTATCCTCCACCTAAACCCTTCTTACTTCTTAATTGTTTTTGCCATTGACGTGCATATTTACTAATATTTCTTTTGTTGAACAATGAAAACACACATATTTATCCAAGGCTAATTATGCTAGTGTAACTTATATTTTACTTGATAATACTAAGCTATTTTCTTATTGAAATTATTTTATTGATGAAAACATGAGGGCTCCATTCATTGTTTCAAAAGTTATGTCTATAAGTTTATAAAAAATAATTTTATATTACAAGTATTAGTTCATAAAAGAAAAAAAAAATAGTCCAGGCGACCTTAACCTTCTCTAATTAAACATAAAATCGGATTTATTTGGGTTGGGTTAGGCCATGGGTATAAAAACAAATCCAATATCTTAATTAGGTCGAATATTTGGCCTGCTAAATGTCTGGCCTGACTTCATTCATGAACAACCCTAGTAACTTGACAACCAAATGACTAAATATTATGTAGCTTTTGCTTGATAGGAGGAGGAAGAATAAATAACACTTTCAACTGAAGCAATGGTGGCTTTTCTTAGGTCCAAAGGGACCTCATTAAACAAAGCCTCAAAGCAACCATACTCTACAAGTGCCTTTAGGCCTTCTAATTTCACCTTCTTACCCATAGGAGTACTTATGACTTCCCATAAGTCTAGGTTGGAGAAGTCAATATTAGAAGTTTGAGTTGGTTTTCTAAATACATTATTCTTAGTTCTTTGCTTTTTCCTTTCAAGACTAGTTTGGTATGCAAAGTTGGCAGCTGTTATGTATTTATATAGACTTAATTACTAAAACCTTTGGACTTTTTAAAAATGATTGATGACCCAAAATTATGATTTTGAAGCTTCCTTATCAATTGCAGAATTAGTTTTTCAGAGTGTTATTAGCTAAATTATATAGCCTACATATGTTGCTAATAGATATGGCCAAAGTGCCCCACAGCCACATGCCCGCATGTCTAATTGATTCATTGTCTAGTTTAAAAATAATTATACTAAAATTTGAATTTCACATATTATAATTAATAATTGAGCTAAGCACCAAATGGAAAATAGGTGATGGAACCATAATTAAATTCTGAAGTGACAATTGGATTGGTGACTTAGGCCCCTTAAAGCACTTGGCCTCTGCCCCTTTATCTGATGAAGAACTAGGTCGACCCATTGCTGACTTTTTGAAACCTGATGGAAAATGGGACTGGCATTCCTTTCAGCATCTTCTGCCCTATAATACTCTGCAGGAGATTGATACGTACAATCCTATGCAAACAAGCAAGAATGAAGTAAATTGCACTTGGATCCACACCCCAATTGGGGAACATACTGTCGCCTCAGCCTATGAAGCCATTATGGCTGATAATTGGTCCGAACCTGACCCTATATTGGACATGGCTTGGAATTGGAAAGGTGCACATCGAGTCTGTTCTTTTCTTTGGCTGACCCTTCACGACAAGCTGCTTACAAATAAAGAAAGGAAGAGAAGGCATATGATTGATTTTGATGATTGTGACCATTGTGGTAACAGAACAGAAGATGCTATTCATGTGCTTCGAGACCGCCCTCTTGCTTATTCCTGCTGGCACCTCATAATTCAGCAACAAGACCACGTTGATTTTTTCCACCATCCTCTGAAGGCTGGTTAAATGCCAATTTAAATTCTAATTGTCATTCACTTACTTGGCGCACTACTTTCGGTTTACTCTGTTGGAAACTTTGGGAATGTAGAAACAAAAGGCTTTTTGCTAATACTTCCTTCCTAGCTCATGAGCTGGTGAATGAAGTATTAGCATTAGCTCAACACACTCTCAAAGTCACTGACTCATTCCCTCAGGCTGTAATTTCCTTTCTTTCTTGCCCTTCCTTGTAATCGGGGTCTTTCTTTTTTCCCCTTTTGTGTAATGAAATTCTTTCTTCACTCAAAAAAAGATAATTTCTCTTCTATTTTAAAAAAAAATATAGGATGACTATAACTGAAATTTTTTGTAATAAATAAAATCAAAGAAGATGACCAAAGTTTTAAAGAGGGAAAAAATAAAAAATAAAAAGACTGCCTGAATTTTGGGTCATTTGAAAGTAAACTCTTGAACTTTCAATGAAAGTTCTGAACTTTCAACTTCCAAGAAATAGATCTTTTATCTATTTTTGTCCTCTAACGATGCTAGGTTTCTTGCCATTAGGGTTCCAGGTGGTAAATTATTGCTACCTTCCCATTTCAGTGCCCAACGCTAGCTTGTCCCAAAAAAAAAAAAAAAGTTGAATCAGGCATGGAACAGTACTAATGGGAAAATTGTGATGAACAATCATGCATGTGGAATGATTTAGCTCTCTTCCGCAAAATGAAAAGGTGAACGCCTCTCATGGTTTTAGTATGCAGAACGCCTCTTTCTTTTTCTCTTTCTTTTTTTCTTTGGGAGGGGGGTAACAAACTGGCATTGGGGATTTCAATGGAAAATTGACACCGCAAATGATTTAACACCGGGAAGTTTGACGTGGTAAGAGAGGTATCGTCGTTCAGGATAAATTAGCTGGAAGTATATATTTTCTGGAAGTTGAACGTTCAGCGACTTAATTTTTGAAATTGAAAGTTCGCGGATCAATTTTTAAGTAACTTAAAATATGATTTTTCTTTTTTGTGCATTTTTCAAAATTGTTCTTATGCCTAATCAAGGTTGCCTCAATCTATATCTACCTCATTGCAAAGGTTGTACAAAAAAGACTCTTTGCTTTAGAAATGAGGCAGATGGAGTTGGCAAATTATTCTCTTTTTGACCTTTTGCCATATACAAGGTCAATATGCAGCTTTGTTGCCTCATCAACATGTTTTTTTGGGTGAAAATTTCTTTTAGTTTTTAACAACAATCTATAGTTATATATGCATGCTAATTGATAAAACTATATATTGGGGTTCAAATATACTTTCTTTCACCTAATTAAACAAGGACCTATGTACATCAGATCACAGAAAGGATAAAAAAAAAAAGGACTTATACACTTCGCTTTATATGTGGTATGCATATATATCGATAGTCATACAAGTAACATTTAAAAAAAAGTATGTGTGTACGCATAATACACACGCATGCGATGGATGTAATATTTATAAATTTCAATTATTTCATGTAGCATTACTATAATTGTTAATTATGCCCATCAAAATAATAAAAAAGAAAAATTGTGGATGATCAAACATTGTTTTCATATTGGCTTGAGCGGGGCATTGTATTTCATATCCCCGGAGACGTATTAGTTCTCTTCCAACTAATTAACTTTCTGCAGATGGCATATATCCGTAGTTTTGCTGTCAATGTAATTAAGAACCAGGAAGAGTTGATGATGATCACTGAAGGTGTTACAAAACCTCATAATATTTAGAGTAAATTGTATAGATTGTTTTTAAATTTTAATAAAATTATACAAATTTTTTCTTTATTTTCAAAATATACATAGACATCTTTTAAACAAAAAGTTATGTTATATTTTTGTCTAATTTTATTTTTTTTAATTAAAATACTCTCCATTAATCATTCTTATATTTTTTTATGAAAAATATTTTAGTAAAATAAAAAAAAATTAGACTAAAATATATATTTTGAAATTAGAGTAGAAGTTTGTGTAAATTCAGCAAAAATTTTTTTAAAAAAATTGAATGATTTACTCTAATATTTACAAAACATATCCTTCAGATCACATAATGTTTTGTTAAGGTTAATTTCTACAAACATTTTCACTGGTTTGTGGGGAATAAACAGATTTGATTGTATGAGAATTTCCCTCTTCTTTCCCTAGTTGGGCCTTTTCAATTCGTGTTTAGCCTTCTGCATTCCTCCGTAAGAAAGATCCAGAGAGTTGGCATCTTTTGATAACTACAAAGAAACAAATCAATATTACACCTAATTAATCATAAAATATGGGAGGAATTACAATTAACCACCCTTGATTTTTGCCAAATTGTAATGTCCCCCATTCTATGATTGCAATTAACTAATATCCTTATCTATTAGTTCCATTGACTCAAAGGACATTAAATAACCTTTATGGTAGTTGATCAAAAGACAAATTAAGGTGGTTTTCCAAGTACATCTTAAACTTTCCATAATTATCGTCCTAAAATAACACTTACTCGTGAAGGACTCCAGATATTTACTTGCTCTTTGCTGTCAACATGAGCACAAAAAAAAAAAAAAAAAGCGAAGTAAATGATAATCAATGTTCCTTCTGAAAAATGATTATTTAATTAAAAAAATCACACTTAGAATTCAACTTTTTCATAGGATACCAGTTTAATGCATATAAATTCTATTGTAATGAAATATTATTATTCTTCATCAAATAATGATTGTTTTTAATTGGAATAGTTTAGTTATTACTTGTGGTTTATTCAATATATATAGAAACCACAATATATATAGAATTCATCAAAGAAGGAAACATGAAAAGTACGCAAATTAGATATAAACATAGCTGAGTATTCGGCATATGCAAATGTTACAATCCAAATCCCAAATCATAATCAATGTATAGATTAAGCCAATCCAAAACTAGTTTAACTTAGCAAATCTAAAGAAACACCCTCACTTAACCATAACAAAATTAAGATGATCTTAAACTTTATGCCACACTTTCAAAATATATGATTTATTTCACACAGTCACTTAAGGTCGCCTATAATCTAACAAACCTTTCCTGTAATACGCATGCTTTACAATCCATACAAACAATTTTAATCCAATAATTAACATTTTTTTATAAAAAGAAAGAAAAAAAAGGATATGAATAGAGTACAATTCTCACATTACACTATCAGGTCTGACACTTAATAGTCATGACATTACAAAGTCCAACATCACCATGATTTAGTAAGGAACCTATCCAATATATTTAGGAAGATATACTAATCCCAAAGTGCTTTACTTAACTATTATTGATTTGAAAAAAAAAACATAAAGAGTGAAGTAAGTCTACAACTAACTCAATGAATACATAAATAACAAGGTGCATGGAAGAAGAAACAAGTATACTTGAATTTTCATAATCGAGTAATATTAATAAAATAAAATATTAATTAATAATATTAAAAAATGAATAAAAATTTTCATTCAAGTAGTAACTTTTAAAAACAAACAAACAAAAAGATTCATTAGATAAATATAGTGTGAGAGGGCATATTACATTATTGCTTAGTTATTGCTTATAGTACCACTACATTTACTTATTTCACATTTCGATATCATTGTATTTTACTTGTTTCTCATCTCAATGTTGTTGCACTTTGTTTATTTCACATTTCAATACCATTGCATTTTGTTTATTTCATATCTCAGTGCCATCATACTTTTTTTTATTTTATAATATTAAAGCGTCATTACACTATCTGTCATATCTCATAACGTATCTTTGCCTTTCATTATATTTCAATTTAATTAAGTATATCCAACTCCTTATCTTTGCTAACAGCTAAAGAGTTCTTATTATATCTCATCTAATACTTTTAAATATATAGTATATATTAATAATAAGACTTAAGGCATAGACAATACATCTTTAAAAACACTATCAAATGAAAAAAAAAATTGTTTCTATAAGTATCGTATCAAACATTCCATACCATTCCATATTAAGTTTTCAAATTTCATAAGTAATATATTAAGCATCTCATAAGACTTAATGTGAGACTTAGGTTTTTATAGTACAATTATAGAAAAAGAAATACTCTTTTTAAGTGTCACACCAAATATAAATAATTTAGAAGAATTATTAAAAAAATCCAAATTTAATTAAAGAAGTGATTTAATACATATTAAACTTAAAAAATATATAAATTTAATTTATATGAATAAATCTCATCATGAAAATAAAAATACTTTAGTAGAAATACAAAACAATAAAATAATGATTCACCTCTCTCTCATTTTATTTATAAAAGACACCGTTACTTTTTAAATAATATAAATAAATACTATATCATAAGTAAATAAATAATAATACATGATATTAAAAATAAAAAACAATTTAGAGAGAGAGAGAGAGAGAGAGATGTATATATATTATATAATTATCAATTAACTAAAAACAAATCAACTTTAAAAAAATCATACGAGAAAAATTAAAGTAATATAGATAATATATATAATTACTAGTTAATCAGGAATAAATCAAATATAAATAAAATTATATAGGAAAAATTAGAGTTAAAATAATATAATATAAAATAACTAAGAAAAAAAATTTAAATAAAAGTTTATGATGTATATAAAAAATAATATATCAATAGCTCGACCATCATCTATAACATTTTTATATCACATATTCATAAATATCATCCTTATTTAAAAATTAAAGAATTTAAAAAAATTAAGATTTTCTTCCCCATAGTAGCAAAATATAAATTATTTAAAATGATATTTAAGACAAGAAAATTATAATTAAAATGTAAACTAAATATGCCACCTTACTATTTATACACTTACCATTAAGGACCAATGATAGAGGTCCCTTCAAAGTATAGTCTCAATTGATAAGATATTTTTAGTAATACATAAAATCATATTGAGCATAAATTTATTAACACCTATCATATTGCTACCTTATAATATTAATTTGACTAAATATAAGTTATAAATACTAGAGCCCTAAATTTAATTTAAATTCCTTCTCATCATTACTAATTTTAAATGTAATTTTGTTAATTAATCATCCATAGTTTAAATTGAGTTTAGAAATTTGAAAGTGTGAACACCATATTTTGTCCTGATAGTTAATCAAAAATAAAATAAAAAAGGAAAAAACCAAAAATAAAAATAACAATAAAAATAAAAAGAATAAAAAGAAAAATAAAAAAAGAAGAAAAACCAAAAATAATTAAAAAAAAAGGAAAAAAAAAACAAACCAAAAAAGAGAACGTAAATTTTTTAAGAAAAAGAGAGAAGCCCTAACTACTGTAACCCAAAATCAACAAAGAAGAAGAAGAAGAAGAAGAAGAAAGAGATACGAGTCCAACTTCTAAAACCCAAAACCTTCTTTGGATTGGGCCATTGGGCCATATGCACAACCTTACCTAGTTTCCCTTTTCGAACTCCCTAAATGACACACACGACTCTGGCAGCACGACACACACACAAATGCACAGAGCATTGAAACTTAAAAATGGAAAAAGCAATAGAGGCTAATCAACCCAACACCTTAGAGGAGCACGAAAACGGAAGAAGCAAGGCAACGTTTCAGAGAAACTAGGGTAGAGAGTCAGCGGCACGCCTGAAGAGCTGACCTTCTTCTCTTGTCCCCTTCATCGTCGAAAACCAAGGAAAGAAAACGCGAAAATGGAAGGAGAGATTGAAAATGCAAATCGATGAAGGAAGAGAATCATCAGCAAGGAAGGAGGGCATCAGTAGAAGAGAAGGGGAATCGAAAATAAAAGGGGGATTTTTCTGATTCAAGAGGAGGAGAAGGCGAGAGGGATTTTTTTGATTTAGGGAGAGGCAGAGAGCTGAGGAGATTGAGGAAGGAATGGAGAGAGATTAAGGCAAAGAGGGCAGAAAGGCAGAGATTGAAAAATTGAAGCAGGCGAAAAAATAGGGAGAGGATTGGAGCAATGGACGAGTGAAATGAGAAGCAAAGGGGGCTTTTGGGGATTTTACTTCGGGTTAGAGCAAATCGAAGGGAAGGAAAGAAGCGAGGGGAAACGGAGACAAAAGAGATAGAGAGAGAAGGAGGATTTTTTGGATTAAAAAAAAAAGGATCCTGAGACTGAAGAAGAGATTGAAAAGAAAGGGGGACTGAGACCAGAAAAGGAAAGCAGAGCAAGGAGTTGACATGATTAAAAAAAAACAATGAAGCATTCCAGGTTGAACAACGTGATTTGCCAGGTATTGATTCAATTTCGATCTGTATTGATTGTTTAATCTTGAATTGCTAAATAACATCTTATTTGGCTTTGCCTCTGCAACTAGTTTGTCTCATCTTCGTTTCATTGGCAATGTGCTAAAGGCCTTTTATTTACATGTATTGATGATATGAAAATAAAATTAGTTTAGAGCTTCCTTGTTTGAGGTTACGGCAAGGTGTGAAATCTTATCTCTATCTGTGCGTTTCTGAGAGAGCGTCGTGTAGGTGTTTGATAGAATGCCTAAAGGAAACCTGATGTGTGGATTAGATATTAGAGTACTGGGATTTCATTGACAGAAATTGCTGTGTAGGTAATTGGGCATATTGAACGAGAGGGGGTCATAGTTTCTATTTTCTGTGATGTTTATTTTTAATGGTTCCATTTTGCAATACTTTTGCTGGGTGATGTAATGGTATTGTTTGCTTACTGCTCGAACATCGTGGGGAAGTAACATATAAAGGTAGTCTTAATTTTGAAGTGCCTTTTTGCACTAATTCTTTTTGCCTTGCTTTTGTTGGTTTGTTGTGGTTGTTAAATATCATATTTGCTACTCGAACATTATGGAGAAGTAACACCTGAAGAACCTGATTTGCAACCACAAACGAAAATTGGGCATTGATTCAACCCGAGATATAGGCACAAGCGTAGACGTGGAGCGGTGTGTAGAAAACTTAGGCTACAGAGCCTCGAGGAACTATTGTATGGGACTAAATTCTTGTTGTGCTGAACAATTTCTCCACTCTCATGTAAATGTATTCAAACATAGTGCAATGGTATGACAAGAAATATACCAAGCACACATGGATCTTATATGTACCTAGTTTCGCCTTATTTTCAAATTTAGTTTGATATCAGTTGCTTTTGATTTTTTTTAAAGTTTGTCATATGGGATCTTGTATCCCCTCAGACACGCAATAATAAACCCATGGACCAAGTGAGGCAATAGGCCTCCTTGGTATTTATTGGGTTACAAATTTACATTTTTATGTTTTGGGCTCTATCAATCAACATCAAATTGATTTTTTTCAAAAGAAAGATTTTCAAAAAGGAAACCAGATAAAAAAAAAAAGAAAAAAACAACAAAAAAAGGAATTAAAAAAATGATGATAAACTTTTCAATTTTGAAAGTCGATTTTAAATAACTGAGTTTTTAAAGTCCCCCTTTCAAAAAAATTATAAACAAAAACCAATTTTCAAACAAAAAATTAAAAGGAAAATGAAATTAACAAAATTCACTCAAAAAACAAAAATAAAACAAAAAACCAAAAAAACAAAAACAATACAAAGATTAAAAATCCTTTGAATAAATAAAGAGCCTAGAGAAAAATGAAAAAAAAGAGAGATAAATGAAGGGAAACTCAAAATGGGAAAAAGTAAGGAAGTAAAATTAATTCTATCTTAGGTAGATTAAAATACATCAACCAATGCTAATTTCATTTTATTTGCCAAAGATAAAAGTAGTTCTTATTTCTTTCTCTTTTTTCCCCAAAAAAAATTAAATAAAAAAATAAAAACAAAAATAAAATATCTATTGAAAAATAATTCGAGTGTGAACTACGTGGATTTTGATCCCTCTTGAAGGATACATAAGTCCTAGGCCTTTATCCTAGGTCAAGTTCGCCCTTATCAATAAACATCTTTTTTTTAATTTTTATTTCTTTCCTTTTATTTTTATTTTTTTATTTTGTTCTTAATTTTATCTCTTTAATTTCTTTCATTTCTCTTTTACATTTAATTTTTATTTCCTTAAATTTCTTTTTTCTTGTTTTGCATGTGATTTGTTAAGAGAATTAAAATAAATTAGAAACCATATTAATTTTGCACAACTGACTTAGGATAACTGTTCTAAGAACGGGTGCAGTGAGGTGTTTAACACCTTTCCCATTCACCATGGACTCCCAAATCCAAATCTAGTTCGCGGAGCTTTTTTTTTAAAGGTTTTTTCAAAATTTTACCTTTTAAAAAATTTAAAATTTTGATGGCGACTCTACTACTTTTATTTTGATTTCGATTTTTGTATTTTTTGAAAATAAAAAATTTTTCAACCAAGCATTTCTTTTAAAGGCACTACGTGGTTTCATTTTCGGGTGTGATAGAAAGAAGGAATATATAGAAATTTCAACCAACAAAGATGCAAATAAAGCAATCAAAACATTATTTTCTCAAGAAAAGACATTATAGTTTTGGATGAAAAAAGAATTGTAGGTTCATGTATGACGACACTCCACTTTGGTTAAAAGAAGAATGTTAATTAGACTTTGTAATTAGTAGAGGAAAAGTGTGATGTTCCGTCAAGAGAGAGAGAGAGAGGAAAAAGAAAAAGGAAATTAGGTTTTAGGTTTTCTCTTATTTAGATCAAAATAATATATGACGAAAATTATCTTTAGGCTTAGGTATTCAAATAAAGTCTTATAAATATTTGACTTTGATAAATATAATATATTTGGAGACTTTGACATATAAAAGAATTCTATTAAATATATGATAAATATCTGAGTAATTCTATAAGACAATTTTTAAACTTTAAAATTTAATTCAAATTAATTAGTTAATATTTTCTATCATAAAATAATTTATTTAGTATTAATAAATTATTTTTATTTTTATCATCACCATTATCTTCACCTCTCTTTTTTTTTTTTTGTTATTACAACAAAAGCATCAAGTTTATTAGTTAATTGACTTCATTTATAAATGTTTATTTATAAATATAAGTGTTGCTGTTTGATAATTAATGAAATATAACTATTCTTCATAAAATAATGACTATTTTTAATTGGATTAGTTTAGTTCTTAATTACAAAAAAAGGGTCTTTATTGTAGTTTATTTTTGTTATTAGCAACAGTTTGAACTGCTGCAATCGCTGTCAGAACATCTATCCACAGTTTTGTCTACAATTTCTAAAACTGCAGTTAAACTGTCTGTGAAGTAATGTTTAACCATATTTCTCATTAACTGTAGAGACTATTGTAGTCAAGAAACTGCGATTAAATTGTAGTTTAACTAGAGTTAAATATTGCACAAATTTTCCAATTACTTGGTTATAATTTTTCCCTGATACTTGCAGTTTTACGTACCTGTACAACTAAAGTTTAGACAAATTTAACTCATAATTTGCTATTAAAATTTAAGTATTTGATTATGTACAACTAAAGTCAAGTTAAAGTTCCCACTCCAATTAAAGTTAAATTTCTATTGCCATTAAAAATCAAGTTCAAATACAATTAACATATTGAACTAATTATTCCTATTATAAGACATTGGCGACTAAGTTAAAGCTTTAGATTTTTTACTATCTTAATTATTTTAAACCTAAAAATAAAAGTGAAATGATATTAGTAACAAATGATTAAAAAGAAAGTTACTTAGTTCCCTTTACATGGGGTAAGAATTTGGCCCAAATGGCATAGACAACTTTTGCAAGCAAGAATGGGCCGATTGCAATAATTAAAGTCACCAAGAAAAAGGCTATGACAATAGCCTTAGTTAAGTAGTCGTTTTCCTGTATTTTGTCAAATATTGGTTTGGTAGCCTTGGATAAAAAATAACTATGTTGTGTCAATTGGATTTTATTTAAGGGGTTGTTTGGGTATAAGGATTTTCTTTTTATCTTATTTTTTGCCATATTTATTAAGTCTCTATTATTATTTAATAACATTTATTTCTTTTTACTACTTTTTAAAAGTAAGAATATAATGATAATTTTTTATCTACAAAAATATTTTTTTTTTAATTTCATGTACTAAACATATCTCTATTAAAAAAAATGGATCAAACTGTTGGCCCAAATTATATAAGTGGCTTATTATCATTATCTATTCAAACAAGCACTAATGCCTTGTTTGGTAAAATACAAGGCAGAGGTAATTTTTTTATATAATTGTATAATATTTATTATATATTATTATTTTATTTATTAAATTATTATTTTAACTACAAAATTATTTTTTAAAAATAAAAATATAAAAATAATTTTTTTACATACCCTTTTCTATTTATTTTATATATATATATATAACATCATATCAAACATACCATAAAAGGCCTTATATTTTAAAGGCCTTTAGAAATAATATTATTTTCACTTTTTTCTCCTAAATTGTACACTTTTTGTACATTGCTATTCAATGTTCAGGTCCCCCCCCCCCCCCGGTTCTTACATTTGGACTAAAATTATAAAAATTAATTTCACAAGTTTTTGATAAAAGCAAAGATGCAATTATAGGCAAACTATTAATTCATTACTAAAATCAATTAAAGGAAATGATTTGAAGAAATGAAACTAAGAACAATAAATTAGTAGGATAAATAAGAAAAAAAAATTTAAATAAAACTTCATTGTGAAAGATACCAATAAGTTAAGGAAAGTAATTAAGGTTGGGAATTTCATTACAATTTTCACTTCGTACGTGTAAGGATGTTGTCACTACTTCCACTTCACACTTGTCTAATAACATCAACCTCCCTCTGCAAGTACACAATAATTCTGGAGTTTAATTATTATAACGTTACTACCTCCATTATATATTTATAACATATTACACAACTGAAGGTCTTATAAAATCAAAGATTTGTTTTTCCTATAGATGGACAGAATAAAAATTTCTTAAAAATAATATTTGAATAAGAAAACATAATTATGAAATAAAAGAAATGCGCTACTTTATTATTTCTACATTCATTGATAAAGATTAAAAAACAATAGTCTCTTCTCTTGTTAGTTTAAAGAAAAACTCCAAGAAACATCCTTAGCATCACCTAAAATTACATTTAACATGAAATTAATATTTTAATTACTCAATTACATTTATTATGATCAATTTAATTAAATACATTTTTAATACTTAAAATCCTAATTTTTATCTTAAATTTTCTATCATTACTATTAACTCTAAATTTAAAATTTTTAAATTAAACTCTAAGTTTCAAATGAAGATTAGAGATTATTTTATAGAGTTGATGGTCAATGGTGTGGGTAGCTTGCAAAAAACACTCACACCTTAAGAATTTTGAGATGCACAAATCCCTCCCCTCTTAAAGAGATTCATGTCAACCATGAAAAGAGAAACGGAAGCTGCCATTTGAAGCATCAACTAAGGATGAAGAAGAAAAAGAGTGGATGGAAGAAGAAGAAAGAAGGAGAGGAAAAAAAAAGAACTCCACATGGCTTCACGATTCACGGGCAATTCGAAGGAAAGAGGGAAAAAGAAGATGGAGGAGCTGCAACTGTCGTGAAGGACCTCTGGTGATGCAAAATGCCAGAGAAGGAGGACGATGGTGGCGTGAGGGTGAGGAATAACGCATGGTTTAAAATTGCAAGCTGCATTACAAAATGCAATTGCAATATTGTGGATGCGACCGGTCGCATCCACATCAGCCTGCAATAATGGAGGGATCAGATATCACAGTAATGGGCCGCATTGTAATGGTGTTGCAGCCGCAACGGAATGGTATTACGGATCTGTTGCGACGCATCATATAAAAGCAAAAATCACAGCTCAGCATCAGTAGATTCAAAACAAAGCTGCCGGCCCTAGGTTTCTTCCTTTCCCAGAGAACAAAATAGAAAAGCCAGCAACAACAAAGAGGAAAAACAACCAGATCTGAAGTTTGAAATGATGAAACCATACCTAAAGGTTGAAACATGACGGTCTGAAACCTGAATCTAAACTCTGAAGTCTTGCAAAGGATTGGAGCTAGCTTTTATTGTTCGAATCTAAAGACCCAACAGTAAGTTCTTTGGTTCTTAACTTATTGCCGTTAATTGAATGAAAAGTAATAAAAGACAAAAGAAAAGACCAGGAAGCAATAAAGCAAAAAGTAATGACGGAGAGATAACAAAATGGCACGCAAGACGATAGGATGGTTGAATTCAAATAAGCATGTCAGAATTAATGCTAAATTCGGATTGTACCAGTCCAAATTTATTCTGCCCTCTGACCTCTCTTTTGACCAATGGTAAAAATATTTTTTACTTTATTATCCGCATCGTGGCGTATTTTTATTGGGTAAGGAGGATTTTCAGATGGTTTAATTGGTTAAAAAATAAAATACAGATAATAGGAAGGAAAAATTACGAAATTGCCATCTGACCTCCCCCTCTATATAATGGCCAAAACTCACTTCTTCTTCTGCGGTTAAAATTATTCTCCTTTCAAAATTTACCTTTAGAGAAGTTTGTTGTAGGTTTGTTAGGAGATTTTATTTTGAAGTGTTGGTGAAGAAGAAAATATTACAAAGGGTAAAGACATATTTGATACAAATTATTAGGTAATTTATTTTTGTATATCAAATGTTTTAATTTTATTATTATTATTTGAAATATTTGCAGAATAATAATGTTGTTTGAATTTATGAATTTTATGTTATGAAATATTGTTTGTTGTAAAATTAGTGCTGATTGTGGGTATTATTTTAGATATATATTTTGCAAAAAGAAAGAAGAAGAAAAAAATTATAGCACTATGAATAAAGGAAGGAAAATTTGCTTAAAAAATTAGTTGTTTAAGTAGAAAAATTTATTTTTTAAACTAGATTTTGAGAATATATGAAGAGATTTAATAATTTTAAATGGTGTAAATAATACTAGAGAAAAAAAGGTTGAAAAAAGAAAAAATGAGACATTTGGAAGTTAGAGCAAAAATTAAGAGAAAAAAATTGTGGTCATAACAAAAAAAGAATTTACTGATGTTAAAACTAAGAATGATAGAAAAAAAAAGTATAAATGTTTGGATGGAAAAATTGTGAAATATATATGTATGGAAAAAATATGAAATTAGAGAAAAATAGTAATTTAAATGAGAGAATAGTAATTTAAAGGAAGGTTAAAAATTATAGGGCATAAGAAAGCAGAATATATTTAAATGTCAAAATAAGGGGGGAAAAATGAAATTAGTAAGTGAAAAAATTGAAGAAGTTTTCAAGATATATACATATTTATAATTAAAAAAAAAGTTATAGTTACTGAGAAAGTATAATTTAAATGAGGAGAAAAATATATGTTAGATAGTAATTTAATAAATAATAATTTAAAATATAGGAAAGATATGTTTTAGGAATATGTTGTAAAAATTAGTGAAAATGGGTAAAATGAAGGAAAAAAATATTTTAAAAGATAAAATATAAAAAAAAGAGAGCTTAAATAAAAAAAATTAGGTAAAAAAAATAAAATGGGAAGAAAATGTTAAAAAGAAAATAATATGAAAAAGGAACAAATATAATGTTTATAATTATGGAAAAAGAAAATAGAAATAACGTGAAATAAAAGTAAATAAATATTGATAATGATTAGCAAGTAATTATTTAAATTCTTCAAATAAATTTGTTAAGAAAATGAAATTAGTAAGTGACAAAAATAAAAAAGTTTTCAAAATATGTAAACATTTATAAATAGAAAAAAAAAGTTATAGTTAGTGAGAGACCATAATTTAAATGAGGAGAAAAATATATGTTAGATAGTAATTTAATGAATAATGATTTAAAAAATAGGAAAAATATTTTTTAAGAATGTCAAAAAATTAGTGAAACTAGGTAAATTAAAGAAAAAAAATGTTTTAAAAGATGAAATAAGAAAACGGAACTTAAATAGGAAAAATTAGTTAAAACAACTGAAATGAAAAGAAAATGTTAAAAATAAAATGATAGAAAAAAGGAGTCAAATACAGTGTTCATGATTTTGGGAAAAGAAAGTGAAAATAATGTAAAATAAATAAATATATATTTATAATTATTAGCAAGTAATTATTTAAATTTGCTAAAAAAATATAACAATGTTAAATATTATAATTGAAAGAGCAACTTTAATCTTATTTAAATAAATATAGAAAAAAATTATTTATAATTTTGAGAGATGCAACTGAATAATTTAAAGTGAACAAAAAAATCCATTACAATAATGACTTTATAGAATGTATTTGCCGTCAGGATATTATAGGTGAATGAAATGGGCAGGAGGAATGAGATCATTTGCATTTATGCGAATGGAAGGATTTATGAAAGTACTCAATGTGCAACATTTCAATGTGCAATGTCAAAGTATATAACAGTCAGTACTGACATCACCTTGGAAGAGTTAAAATAAGTAATTTCTCAAAAGTTACGGCTGCCACACAACTGTGTTGTGTCTGATTTGATATATAGACTTCCAATGACAGTAAACCCAACATGGTATCAAGCAATTATGTTAGAAGATGATTGTGATGTGCAGAGGATGTGGCAGTCTCACTCACGTTTTCTATCACAGCTAAATGTCATTGAATTGTGTGCAAACACCTCATGCATTAACCCACAGTTGAGCATTGACTTTGAGCCAAATTCGGTGAATGAATTGGTACCTGCACCTGATTTGTTGACTCGATTGACATATTGTTCGGAATCTTAACAAACTGTACCAATAGAGAGTAGTTCTCAACCGAGTTCCTCTCGCCCAGCAATTGGCTTTACTAAACCTTCTTCTCCAATTGGGTCAAAAAAAAATATCTTGGAAGACTTTGAAAATGAAAATGAGTATAATGCAGAACTTGACCCTGATTATGATAATAATGATGAAGACGATGAAGATTCTGTTGATGATGATAATGATGATGTTGATGATAGTGCAAGTGATGATGACGGTACTATTCATGTTGAGCCAGTGTCCCAATATATTGATCCTACTGCTGCATTTTTTCAACAAGTAAATTTTCCTTTAGCTAGAGGTGATGAATTTGAGGAAGGGGGTATCAGATACAAATAAACAATCAGGAGTTGTGGATTGGAGTAAGGTATCCGAATCAGAAGGCACTACGTCTTGCTGTGAAGCTATACTTTGTAAGGGTTCACCATAGTTTTAAAAAATACTTGACGAGTAAAAAGTATGAAGAATGTTGGTGTATCAATTATGGCAACAGTTGTAAATGGCGAGTCAGAGCATGCAAAAAGGGCAAGGGGAAGGGATCATTTTGGCAAATTACATGATATGGGGGTCCAAACACCTGTTTATCTACGACGATATCACAAGATCATCCGAAATTAGATTCCGATATTATCTCATCATGTATCGTGGCAATGGTGACCGAGACACCTGATGTTCTAATCAACTAGATCATAAAGCGGATAAAAAGCTTATTTAGTTACACTATAACATATAGAAAGGCATGGAGAGCAAAACATAAAGCCGCCGCAATTGCTTTTGGTAATTGGAAGAGCTCATATGCTACATTGCCTACGTGGTTGGCTGCAGTACAACATTTCATACATGACTCATACGCTGAGTTTGTGACGAAATAATGACCCCAAAGCACTTCTACTAATGAGGCAGTGGTGGCGTTTAAGCATGTATTTTGGGCATTCAAGTCTTGCATAGATGCATTTGAGCATTTAAAGCCAATGATTCAGGTAGATGGGATATTTCTTTATGGAAAATATAAAGGGACATTATTGACGGAAATGGCACAAGATGGGGATCGACATATTGTGCCTCTCGCCTTTGCTATTATAGAGGGAAAGACACAATCAGTATGGACATGGTTCCTTTTCAATTTGCGAAAGCGAGTAGTTCAAGGAAGACATGCTATTTGTTTGATATCAGACAGACACCCATCAATTTTATCTGTCGTTGCTAATCCACAGACTGGTTGGCTACCACCTTATGGCTATTATGTTTTCTGTCTTCGCCACATGGCTAGCAATCTTCATACTCATTATAGATCATTAGATCTAAAACAAAAATTAAAAAATATTGGTACGTTTTTCTTTTATATTTGATTATTCACATTATACATGATTAAAAACTTATAGCAAAATCATTAATTATATTATATAGGTTATGCATACTAACATCCGTTTGTTGATGAAAAATCGGCTGAGATAGCTACCGTCCATGAAGAAGCAGGCAGGTGGATTGCTGAGATCCCAAAAGAGCAGTGGACCCGAGCATATGATGTAGATGGTCATCGTTATGGCCATATGACAACAAATTTGGCATAGTGCATGAATGGCTCAAGCATTGCCAAAGCAACATATTACCGTGTCAGCCAATACTTTGTACAACGTGCTGAGCAAATCAATGCTCAGATAACAGCGGGTCAGGTGTATTCACAAACTTTGATAAAAAGGATGGCAGCAAATGTGTAGCGCTCCCATTCATGTGTTGTGCGGGTGTTCAACAGGCAAGCGGTGTTGTTTGAGGTCGAAGAGCCTTATGACCAAATAAATCGTCAATATGGTCGTTGCTACAAGGTTAACTTAAACAACCACATATGTGATTATGGAGAATTTCAAGTGGAGAAGTACCTATGTCAACATGCTCTGGCAGCATGTGCTGCGGTAGCCCTAGAGCCATTTCAACTTGTAAATCCCGTATTTTTCTTGGACACCATGCGCAATGTATATAGTAGTATGTTTCAACTAATTGGAGGGCAAGAATATTGGCCCTAACTAAGTGGTCCAAAGTTAGTCCCAGATCCATCCATGCTCTGCGAGCGAGGTCGGCCTCGTTCAAACCGTTTTCGAAATGAAATGGGCTTTAGGATTTCAGGCTAACCAAATAGGTGCACTCTTTGGAAACAAACAAGGCATAACCGTGCCTCTTGCCCACACTGCACTTCTACTACTTAGTTGTACCTTAACAAGAGTTGTAATTGCTACTTAGTTGAAATTGTAATAAATAAATAGGGTATGACATTAATGCTTGTATGTGACTATTTTTGAAATGACTAATAGCATGTTATATTATTGATGCTTGTATATGTTAATTTTAAATGAATAATAGTAGATTGTATTATTTTATATATAGATTTTATGATCGAAATTGGACAGCCTATTCATCCAAGTCCAAAGAATAGGTCACTTTTATACCTACAAGAGCGGCATATATCACAGGCCATTTAGGATAGCGAGGTAAAATATATTATTTTATTTTATTTTTCATTTCAAACGAGTTGTTGACTATGTGATTTATCCCTATTTGTAAGATGATTGGATACTTCGACTATGACGAGTTCTACATGATGATCGTTTAGGTGATTCACCATTTGCTATTATTGATTATTTGAGGTAGGCCGATTTTTATGGTGTTGCACAAGTTGACTAGTTTGAGTATGATACATCATTGGTTAGTGCATTAGTGGAACAATGGCACCTAAAAACACACACATTTCATATGACTCGAGGTGAATGTACGATCACCCTTGAGAACGTAGCAATCCAGTTGGGCTTACCTGTCGATGGAGACCCTGTTGTAGGCGGGACAGGTTTCAATTAGTCAGAGGTTTGTCAGTGGCTCCTAAGGATTACACCACCAGCTAACCAGATCGATGGACAGCGACTTTCTATTACTTGGCTGACTTAGAGTTTTGCACATCTGCCTGATGACACAGAGGATGAGGTTGTATGCCAATTTACTCGTGCATACATTCTTCGCATGATTGGAGGTTGGCTGATACCAGATCGATCTAATTACAAAGTTTATTTGATGTACTTGCTTTTGTTAGACGACTTTGAGCAGGCTGATCATTATAGTTGGGGATCAACAGTATTAGCCTTTCTATATCATGAGTTATGCAACTCAACCTACAAGAATGATTGTGGCATAGCTGGATGCTTGACATTGTTGCATCTGTGGGCATGGGATCGCTTTCCTATGCTTGCATCTGAGAAACCACCCACCCCTGACCCTCGCATTAAAGAATATCCTATATTTTCACTTCTAGGATTTAGGTATATAAAGGAATGAAAAATTTTACATCTTTTATTAAAATATATTAACTTAATTTATTAGCCATCATTTACCAATTATATTTACTTATTGCAACAGATGGAAGAATGTTGGACGACCTCCTCGTCCAAGTGTCAGAGCCCTTCGTTCATATAGAGCTTTGCTAGATGTAATGAGGGATGATGAGGTATGTACTTGATTTGATTTATGCTATACATTGTTTTTAAATTTTTAAATAATTACTTATTACTTGACTTTATGTTCCGCACAGATTGTATGGCGCCCGTATCAAACGCAATCAGTGCTCGAGTTAATTCCAGAGTATTGTTTGACTTCTCCAGACATATGGATGCATTGGTGCCACTTATTTGTTTTTAGATCATAGAGTGGCATCATTCAGATCGCATCTTACGACAATTTGGTCGCTATCAACCCATTCCACAAGAGCCAGTTAAATTAAACTCTCTCCATGATTTATAACTTCGAGGAAGAACCCAAACCAATTGGGTGTCTGAACATAGCCTTTTCATTCAGCAATAGTATGGATGGCGAGATACCATGTCTCAATCTCCCTTTACTGAAGAGCCTTTTGATTGTACGTCTAAGTACATGCGATGGTATTGGCGACATACTCATCGATGGATCCAGAGATCGAGTGCTGCTACTGGATATGTGATATATTTTATTACATCTTATTATCTTTGTCATTATCATTCTCTTGGTCTAATACGTATTGATAGTTAACTTTTTATATTTTCTCAATTAGGCTGATTTGGCAGAGGGCTTTATAGGATGCACTTGCAGGATCCTTTGCCTGCAGATTTTTGTGATATTGTAGGGCGAGACGCTAGCAATATATTACGTGCTCTTGGTGAACAACGATTTTCACTTTTTTCCCAACTTGCTAACTAAGCACCAGATCTTCCCAGGCCTCAAATTCCACCAGGTCGTCCAGATAAAAGACGTCAGGGTTACCTATCAAGTCAATAGCTTGCTATTGGAAGAAATATCCAGCAATAACAGGGGCCAGGTCAGCAGGGTATTGACATTCCTAGTGCATCTGTATATATGATGACTCCAGTGCAGCAGGATATTTGTATGGTTAGTCCATCTTATTCTATACCGCCTAACCAATTTGGTAATTTTAGTGGAGTAGGCCCCTTTTCTTATATACCTCCCTCGCCTTCATCTCTTTCTGAAACCCCTCAGTAGATATTTGGCTCATTCAGATCATTCGTAGATCTTTTATTTGATACATCTACATTTAATGCTGCATATGCTAGTTCTTCCATTGAGCATGGAGAATCGTCTCAACCTAGATTTTTGACACCACCTCATCCAATTCCTCCAATTCAAACTCCATCCCTAGATTTAAACTCTGATCTAATAGTCCGGGAGCAACAACAATCAGAAGAATTAGGCCAACAACGACCATGACGTGAAAGAAGAAAACCTCGTTGTGGTATTGGAAGTCATTTGTTATAAATATTTGTATAAGATTTATATTAATGTAATTTAATATCTAATATTATGAAATTTTTTTTCATTATATTCTTTTTTCTATTTTATTACTCTTTAATTACAATTTTTCTTTTTAATTTATAACAAAATATTACAAAAACATTAAAGTAAGATCTTTTGTCTTTTTTAGTGACTCCATGCCCTCATTTACTTTGACTTATTATTTTTTTGACTAGTATATATATAAATATAAATAAGATCAATACCATCAAATGAAAAACTATAAAAATTAATGTGTAATTAATGTAATTTAAGAGATGAGATATATACTTTTTTTCTCCAAAACTTCAAATCTAAATTTGTAATGTTTTACCAAAAAAACTGAAAATATTGTCTTTAAATAATACAAAAAAAAACTATTAAAAAGAAAATTATTATGATTTAATATGTTAATAATTAAAAAAAATGATTACTGATAATTAAACTGAGTGTCCTCTATTCCATATATTAAGCGCTGCAAATTTTTATTTAATTTACCTTTGGTACATATTAAACAAACAATGTTAACTGATCAATTTCAATATTAAGATATTTATTTTCAACAAATATATTAATTAAATTTCAAACAAATAAGTAATATTTCAAACTTTTAAATTTAGATTGTTAAACTAATATTTGAAGAGAGGAGAATGTGTCATAACAAAGGAACCTGAGAAAAAAATAATAACAAAGGAACGTTATAGAAACGGTTTGAGATATATATTTTGAACATATAATGCAATTTTTATATTTTTAAAAGCAACAGAACTATATATCAGAAGAAAAATATTTGAAATAAAGACATGCAAATATATAAAATCAATTAATAACAAAATATTAAATAATTACCTCTTATTTAATACTTAATAATTTTTAATAAAATTACATTATATTAGCCATACATAACATACAAAGGCTTGCCAAACAAGTGGATTAGCCTCACCCATTCACTTGTGGATTTTGGACTTGCCTCACCCATTCTTTAAGAAGTTCTTAGACTCAACCTTACTCTTGGGAGTCAACCTCACTTTTGAGAGACTCTTTACTTTGTCTCAACCAACTTTAGGGTTCTTGGCTTTTCCATACTTAAGCAAACCAAAGTACTCACATAATACATCATTGAAATACATAAGGCATCATCATAATAGCATGCTTTTCATGATTTAAAAATATACATACACACATGCAAGACAATGTAAGCACATATCTATGCATGAGAGAAGGTGGAGAGAGCTACCTTATAGGCTAACACAAGCCTTCCTTTTCAATTTGTCTTCTCCCTTCTTGATTTCACAATCACCACTAGATGGGAGTGCTTCTCTTAAGTCTAGGCATACAAAGAGCATGAAATTACCCTTTTAACACTTTATTCATGAAGAGAAACTAGAGTTTCTCTCTCTAGAATTCCACTAACTCTCCTTCCTCTCTCAAGCTCTCAAGAAAGGAAAGCAAAGAAAAAAAAATAGAGGTATATGAGTTTTGGTCTTTTTCAAGAGGGGTTTTCCACTCTCCCTCTTCTGAACTAAGCTCAAAGCCCAACTACTTCAATAACCAAAACTATAGGAAGAGAGAGCAAAGAGAGAAGAAAAACCATGCAAATCATATTTTTTTCTTGTTCTTCTTTCCTCCTCTAGGTTTCTCTCTCTATCCATAGCTCTTTTCTCTCATTTGGTCCAAACTTAGGTCAGTTAAAAGAAGAGGAATGAATTTAGACTCTTTAAGAAGTCAAATTCTCTTTTTTTACGCTTTTTCGAACTAACCCTCACTATAGCAAAGAATAACCCTCGCTACAGCGAATACGTATCAGTCTCAGACTCCTGCCTTCGCTATGGCGCACGCTACGGCGAGCAGTTCCCTGATTTTTGTATGGGATGCCCGCACTCGCTATAGCTAGAAGCATTCTTGCTATAGGTAGAAGGCACTCTCACTATAGCTAGACCATTTCTCTCTATAGCAATAGGTATATTCACTATAGCTAGCAGACTTAGAAAATTTTTTGCCCTTCGAAAATTTTCTAACTTTTTTTTTCTGGTTGTTACATTCTACCCTCCTTAAAAGAAATTTTATCCTCGAAATTTAAATAACGTACCTCATGGGAAGACTTCTGGATATTTCTTCCTTATATCATCTTCTAATTCCCAAGTGACTTCCTCAAGAGACAATCCCTTCCAAACCACTTTCACCAGCGGCATCGTCTTATTCCGTAACTGCTTGAGTCTAACATCCACGATCCGATCTGGTGATACTATATATGATAGATCATCCTATAACTGCACATTCTAATATTCTATGACATGTGAGGGGTCAGGTTGGTACATTTTCAATTGGAAAACATGGAAGACATTATGGACTTGGCTTATGTTCGGAGGAAGAGCTAGTTTATATGCCACAAGTCCTACTTTATCAAGAATCTGGAAAGGACCTATGTACTTTGGACTGAACTTTTTACTCTTAATGGACCGACCTATCCCTGTGAATGGAGATACCCTAATAAAGACATGGTCTCCAATGTCAAACTCTAACGGCCGCCTACGTTTATCTGCATAACTTTTCTGTCTACTCTGAGTCATCATAAGTTTCTTTCTGATGGTTTCTATCTGTCTAGAGGTCTGGTCCACTAATTCTAGGCCTATGAAGCTCCGCTCTCCTAGCTCAACCCAACACATTGGGGACCTACATTTTCTCCCATACAATACCTCATATGGTGCCATTTGTATACTGGCATGATAACTGTTATTGTAGGCAAATTCCGCTAGAGCCAAGTATGTATCCCAATTCCCTTCCATTTCTAGCACACATGCCCTCAACATGTCCTCTAGGGTTTGGATGGTTTTCTCTGTCTGTCCATCTATCTGAGGGTGGTAGGCCGTGCTGAATCTAAGTCAGGTGCTTAGAGCATCCTGTAATGATCTCCAGAAATTTGATATGAATATGGAATCTCTATCTGATACTATGCTCCTAGGCACACCATGCAGTCTAACTATCTCTCTGATGTACAGTTGGGCTAACTTATCTAGGGTATAAGTGGCTTTCATAGGTAGAAAATGTGCTGACTTATTAACCTATCCATTATTACCCATATTGCATCATACCCCGATGATGTCCTAGGTAAACCCATGACAAAATCCATAGCTATGCTATCCCATTTCCACTCAGGGATATCTAGGGGTTGAAGTAACCCAACTGGTTTTTGATGTTCTATTTTTATTCTCTGGCATACTAAACATTGGGAGACATACTCTGCTATGTCTGTTTTCATCCCGGGCCACCGGAACATTTTCTTCAAATTCTGGTACATTTTATTACTGCTTGGATGGATGGTGTATCTACTCTTGTGTGCCTCATATAGTATATTCTCTTTGATCTCAGTGTTCTTGGGCATATACAGCCTATCCCTGTACCTCACTTTGTCATCCTAAGACAGATTGAACTCCTGGACACTACCCTGGGTTATCTGGGCTCTAATCTTCTTTACATAGTCGTCTGCTTGCTGGGCTTTTCTTATCTGATCCCTCAAGTCATTTTCTATTCGGGTCTCACTCGTTAATAATTTTTCCGAACACACCTCGCAGGAGAGACTCATGTCTTTGAATCTCTCAATCAATTCCTGCTCTCGGATCATCATACAGGCCATGTGTATGGATTTTCTACTTAGGGCATCAGCTACCACATTAGCCTTACCGGGATGGTATTTCAATGCGAACTCATAATCTTTCAAAAATTCTAACCATCTTCGTTGCCTTATATTTAGCTCCTTTTGTTCAAATAAATATTTAAGACTCTTGTGGTCGCTGTAAATTTCTATTGTTGCCCCATATAAGTAGTGTCTTCATATTTTCAAAACAAATACCACTGCGACTAACTCTAAGTCGTGTGTGGGGTAGTTTTCCTCATGAGACTTCAACTGTCTAGAAGCATAAGCTACCACTCGGCCTTTCTGCATAAGTACACATCCTAACCCTTTCTTAGAAGCATTACTGTACACTATAAAAGTTTCTTTAGGGTCAGAAAGTACTAGAACTGGGGCCGTGGTCAACTTGTGCTTCAACTCTTGAAATCTACTCTCACATTTCTCATTCCACATAAACGGCACATTCTTCCTAGTAAGTCGGGTCAGTGGCATCGCTATTTGAGAAAAGCCCTGAATGAACTTCCTATAATACCCTGCCAAACCTAGAAAGCTCCTGATCTCTGTCACTGTTCTAGGTCTCTCCCACTATAATATTGCCTCTACCTTATGGGAATCTATTGCGACCCCTGCCTGGGAAATCACATAACCAAGAAATTGAATCTCAGTGAGCCAGAAATCACACTTACTAAGTTTAGCATACAACTGTTTCTCTCTCAAGATCTCTAAGGCTAATCTCAGGTGTTGCTCATGTTCCTCTCTACTTTTCGAGTAGATGAGGATGTCATCTATGAAAACTACTACGAACCTATCTAAATATGGCCTGAAAATTCTATTCATGTAATCCATAAAAATTGCGGGTGCATTCGTCAACCTGAAAGGCATAACTAAGAATTCATAGTGCTCGTATTCAGTTCTAAAGGCTGTCTTGGAAATATCATCTGCCTTTATCCTAAGCTAATGATATCCCGACCTGAGGTCTATCTTGAAAAACACTGATGCTCCTACTAACTAATCTAGGAGGTCATCTATGCGAAGGAGAGGGTACTTATTCTTAATGGTGATTTTATTGAGTTTCTGGTAGTCTATACATAGCCTAAGGCTTCCGTCCTTCTTCTTTACAAATAGGACTGGATTCCTCATGATGAGACACTAGGTCTAATGAAACCCTTCTCTAATAACTCTTCTACCTGTTTCTTAAGTTCTGCTAGCTCGGTGGGAGCCATTCTATACGAGGCCTTAGACACTGGACTTGCGCCAGGTACAATGGCTATAGGAAACTCAACCTCTGTCTCTGGGGGCAGTCCACTAATCTCCTTGAAAAATACCTTTGGGAACTCTCTTACTACAGGAATCTCATCTATACCCTCTTCTACCTCAACCTAGATTGAAAAGAAAACTAAATACCCCTAACAACCATGCCCTAGAGATCTCTCAACCTGGGAGGTGGTCATGACAGATAATTCAGCCCTAGTACTAGGCACAGTCCCACACTCAGGTAAAGTAATACACCTATGGCTACAATCCAGTGTGGCGTTATTTGCAGACATCCAGTTCATACCAATGATCACATCAATATCAATGAGGGGCATACAAATCAAATCAAGGGTGGTCAGGTAATAATTAAATTGGATCGCACAATTCAAGCAAGCATGGGAAGTGATTATTCGGTTTCCAGTGAGGGTGGATACATGTAACTCATATGGCAATGTATGCATACTCAGACCTAACCTCTTAACACAGCCATATGATATGAAAGAGTAGCTAGCACCCGAATCAAATAAGGCAGTTACAGAAAAATTATTTATCTTAATAATACCTTAAATCAGACTTGGGGATTGGCTAGCCTCCTGCTGTGATAGGGCAAAGACTTTATCCTGGGTCTATGGTCTGGGAGGAGGAGCCATCTCCCTCGGCTGTGTGATCTATAGAGGGACCTGTGGAGAAGCCTGGGTGTAATCTCTGATTATATGCCCCGGCCTGCCACATCTAAAACATACATTCTGTCCTGCATAGCACGATCTGGTACTGTGATTCCTGCCACACTGGAGACACATGATCGGTGGAGCACTGCCTTTACTAGATTGAGTCCTTCTTCTCTTGCCCCTCTGGTTCCATTGACTCTTTCCGCCTCTACGACTCGTCACTGCAGGTTGGGGACCATCTCTAAGCCTCTTGGGCTTAGGGAGGGGAAGAGGTGGTCTGGCGCTGGAGGTAGGCTGCATCATCTTGAAATTCGTTTCGGTTACTCTGCATACTTCTACAAGGGTATTGAAGTGCCTGATTCTCTGTGGCACTACCCTATCTCTGATCTCAGGGAGCAAGCCTTTCTCTAACCTATCTGCCTTCCATCTTTCATCGTCATGTTTCTGTAGGTATGAGGAATATCTAGAGAGCTCAACAAACTTCGCTACATATTGGTCCACGGACATCCCCGGAATTTGTCTGAACAGGATAAATTCTGACTCCTTCTCATCTTTGATGAAATTGAGGAAATATTTCTCGTAGAATGCCTCGAGGAATGCCTCCCAGGTGATCGGGGCATTCCTCGCTCTCAGAATAGGCTCAGTGCCCTTCCACTAGTAAATGGCTTCTTTCTGTAACTGGAATGTAGCCATCTTGGCTTTTTGCTCAGACGTGCACTCCATCACCTCGAAGATCTGCTCTAGCTCCATAATCCAAGCCTCAGCTTTATCTGCGTTCATCTCACCATCAAAGGCGGGAGGCTCAAATTTTCTAAACTGTGTGATCATTTTTCTAATCGAGGTTTGTTGCTAAGCAGGAGGCGTCTGAGCTGGTGGAATCAGAGCAACAGCCTGCATGTGTGGCTGCGTATCTGTAGGAGTCGTCCCTGAGCGCTCGGGATGATCTGAGTGTAGAGGTGGTTGAGGAGGAGGAGGTGTAGGGCCCTGGCTATCTCTCTCAGCAAGCCATTCCTGTAATTGCATGATAACGGCCTGCTGCTAATCCAGGCGAGCCATAATAGATTATAAGGCTCCAGCAACTGGATCACTGGGCCCGACTTCATCAGCCTGAGCTGCTTTGGGAGGCCTACCTCTTCCTCTACCTCTACTTTGGCACGTTTCTACCATCTTTCTAAAACATATAAACATGCTTTAGTACATAATAAGGACACACACCACTGCCATGCACTCAATCATCCATAAATAAGCTCATATACATCTTGGCAACTCACAAACATAAGCCACAACCCACAATGAGAGCTTGAACCTTGGCTTTGATACCAATAAATGTAACACCATCATTTCTAGCTTATACCCATCATGCCTTACATACTCATATGAGATATAGGAAGAATAAAGTAATATCTTTCTCATTGGATTCATACACTTTCTTAGAGTTGTGACATGGTTAAAAATTCATTTCAGTGTCATGTGTCCCATGTGAGTTCATACTATGCCTCCTCATATTTAGTTTCATTGTTACAACTAATATGTATCATAAAAACTAGCTCACAACTCATGGAAACAGAAGGGAGACTGGGATCTACATGTTTCTTCCCGGCCAGACTTGGCCCTATTTCTGGGCAAACTTGAAAAATTCATAACTAAATCTTGAAAAATAAAAAACATGCACTCTTAATCATTATGGAAAACTTAGGATGTCTAATTCATACTAAAAATTTATAGAAGTCTTAAAATCCCACACACAAAGCGTTTGATATGCGAAATCATCTTGAGGTCAGAGTGGGTCCTAATACTATCACAGTTTATTGATATGAACTTCAAAAATGTCTAACTAATTCCACAAAAATCCAATGCATGCAAATGATACCAATATGGAAATATGTGGATGTTAAATAGAGAGAAAAAATATCTCTAGATCAGTTCATCAAGCCAAGCGCTCAGAAATCGATGGAATAGTACTTCTGGTTAGGCAAGATGACTAATACTAGACAGAAACTTCAAAAATTCATATCTTCCTTTCTAGACCTCGAAATGAGGTTTTTATAGTTGCTATGATTCATTGTAACTGTCTAGTTTCTATCTATAAAATTTCGTAGCCATTGGATCACGTTTTCCCCTCGGATGACACAATTTCACAACTGACCAAATGAACAATGCTGATGCAAATCCGAAATTCTGATACCAACTTTGAAAAATCATAAAAAATTCCACAGACCTCCAAATAACCTAATCTTTAGTTTCCCAAAAAGATATAGACAAGATCTGTCACATGCCAAATTTCAAGGTAAAAAGAGGTCATTTAGTCAGACTTGGACATCATGGGGCAAAGTGACCAGTTTTATGTTACAAGAGAGCTATTAGGGTTCAACTTTGCTTCTCCTACCTCTAAGGCTCTATGAGCACATGGGAAAGCATCAACATAGGCTATCAAACATGGCTCAAAAGTCTAACAACCCAAATTTGCAAAACTCACTCTCCCACACCAAAACATACACCATGTACATAATGCCAAGATCTTGCTATTCATAACAAAACTTGCTACATCATTCAAGATAGTTCTAATTCTCATACATAAATGATAAATACATTCATTTACAAGTATTCATACGTGCTACATCATGTACATCATTAGAGTACATCTCTTAATTTAACTACAAAATAGTGACAACATAACTATTTCACAACTCTTTTACTAATTTCCCTAGCTTCAAGCTTGGCGACTCCCATGTCTTTGTTCCCTTGGTCCACCTAGCATGTTAGGATAGTAGAGAAGGGGAGTGAGATTCAAAGAATCTCAATAGCTCATCTCTCATTCAATCATACATAAAACATGTATTACTAGTCTCACACATGTATGCATGGGCATATTAGCATGTGAAATCATAAGAAAAGTATTTTCAACATTTGAGTAGGTCATACATAACATACAAAGGCTTGCCAAGCAAGTGGATTAGCCTCACCCATTCACTTGTGGATTTTGGACATGCCTCACCCATTCTTTAAGAGGTTCTTAGACTCAACCTTACTCTTGGGAGTCAACCTCACTTTTGAGAGACTCTTTACTTTGTCTCAACCAACTTTAAGATTCTTGGCTTATCTTTACCATGGCTAGAGGGTTGTTGGCTTTTCCATATTCAAGCAAACCAAAGTAATCACATAATACATCATTGAAATACATAAGGCATTATTATGCTAGCATACTTTTCATGGTTTACAAACATACATATACACATGCAAGACAATATAAGCACACATCTATGCATGAAAGAAGGTGGAGAGAGCTACCTTATAGGCTAACACAAGCCTTCCCTTTCAATTTTTCTTCTCCCTTCTTGATTTCACAATCACCACTAGATGGGAGTGCTTCTCTTGAGCCTAGGCACACAAAGAGCATGAAATTACCCTCTTAACACTTTATTTATGAAGAGAAACTAGAGTTTCTCTCTCTATAATTTTACTAACTCTCCTTCCTCTCTCAAGCTCTCAAGAAGGAAAGTAAAGAAGAAGAAGTAGAGGTATATGAGTTTTGGTCTTCTTCAAGAGGGGTTTTCCACTCTCCCTCTTCTGAACCAAGCTCAAAGCCCAACTACTTCAATAACCAAAACCATAGGAAGAGAGGACAAAGAGAGAAAAATAATATGCTAAGAAGAAAAACTATGCAAATCTTACTTTTTTCTTGCTCTTCCTTCCTCCTCTAGGTTTCTCTCTCTATCCACAGCTCTTTTCTCTCATTTAGTTGAAGCTTAAGTTAGTTAAAAGAAGAGGAATGAATCTAGACTCTTTAAAAAGTTAAATTCTCTTTTTTCAAGCTTTTCCAAACTAACTCTCGCTATAGCGAAGAATAACTCTCGCTACGGTGAGCACGTATTAGTCCCAGACCCCTACCTTCGCTACGGTGCACGCTACGGCGAGCAGCTCCTTAGTTTTTGTATGGGATACTCGCACTCGCTATAACTAGAAGCATTCTCGCTATAGCTAGAAGGCACTTTCGCTATAGCTAGACCATTTCTCGCTGTAGCAAACAGATACATTCGCTATAGCTAGGCCATTTCTCGCTATAACTAGTAGATTTAGAAAATTTTTAGCCCTTCAAAATTTTTTCAATTTTTTTTTTCTGGTTGTTACATTGATCTTGTAAGGAGTAAAAGCATGAAACAACCAAAATTTTCTGGTAGTTTAATGAAAACATTGAGGAAGAACCTAGGAGAAGCAGTATCAAAGCTTATTATATATGAGCGTCTTCCAATGAATTTATCTAATTCTCCTTGGTTGCATAATTTAATTACTGCAACTACTAAAATTGGTACAACAGGGTTAAATTCCTTATTTTTTATGAGATTTCATATGTGTATTTGGAAGTTAAATACCAATCTATGAGGGAATGGATAAATGGGTTAAAAGGTGCATGAAGGAAATAGGTGTTATAATAATGTGTGATGATTAGACTAATAGCATTAGTCACATGTACATAATGAATTTTCTTGTCTATTGTAGCAAGGGAACTATTTTTCTAAAATCAATAGATGTTTCTTTTGTTGCCAGTAGAAATACTGATTACTACCTTTAATTACTTGATCAAGTGGTAAAAAAAGTTGAAGAAGAATATGTAGTTCAAGTGGTTACAGATAATGAGGGAGCTTTAAAGGCAGCTGAAAAAAATTGATGGAAAAAAGAGCATATCTTTATTGGTCACATTGTGTAGCTCATTGTTTAAATCTATGCTTAGAAGACATTGGTAAAAAGAGCAATGTACAAAAGGTGTTAGAGGATACAAAAATGATAACATCCTTTATATATAACTATATTTGGACAGTGAATTTGATGAAAGAATATATTGGAGGTAGAGAAATTATTCGCCCAGCCATTACTCACTTTGTTTCACAATTCTTGCAACTACAATTTCTTGTGAAGCAAAAACAGGCTTTGAAGAACATGTTCAACACTGAAAAGTTTAAAAAATCTAAATTTGGCAAGGAAAAATCTGGACCAGCACATGATGCAAGAAAAAAAAATTTTGGATAATGACTTTTGGATCAAAGCCAATGAAATACTAAAAGCATTTGAGCCAATTGTTAAGGTGTCAAGACTGGTCGACAATGATGAGAAACCAACTATGGGTTTTATCTATAAAGTTATAGATAGAGCAAAGCTATCTATACAACAAAATTGTCGTTATCACACAACTTATACTGACATGATAGATAAAAGGTGAAAATTTTTACATACTGATTCACATTCTGCAGGTAAGTCTATATATATATTACGTTGTCACAAAAAGAGAAAATGTTTGTATATTGATTAATTAAGTCTATTTCTTTTTTTGTTCTAGGTTATTTTCTTAATCCTCAGTTTCAATTTGGAGTTAAGTATGGTCATTTAGTTTATAAAGAAACATTTGATGGAACTAAAAGTACAATCACGAATTAGAAAGAAATATGGATGTTGCAATTAGAGCACTAAATCAGGTTAGTTATTTTTTATATAATAAATATTTGGAATATGTTATTATATATTTACATTAAATTTAATATGATGTTACATAGTTAATACTTTTTTGAGAAAAGAGAGAGAACTTTGGAACGTCACAAGCTCAGAGAGCATGGTCCCGGTAAGATATAATTCATGTTTTAATTACAAATATACATAATAGAATATATAACTCAATCAAAATGATTAATTTTGTTTATAATTCAAAGTTGACTAAATTTACGTATTGTTTGTTTAAATAATTGAATAGTAGATGATATATAGTTCATGTGCTCCTGAACTTCAAAGTATTGTGATAAAAATTTTGAGCCAAACAACTTCAATTTCAAATTGTGAAAGGAATTAAAACACATTTAGCTATATTCATACAAAGACAAGAAATAGACTCAAATATAAAAAATTACAAAAACTTGTCTTTACCTTTTTCAATATAAAGTTAAGAATGAGGGAGAAGAAGAGATGTAGTCAAGAAGAGATAGAAAATAGTTTTTATTCAATTAATCTTGATTACATATTTCAGGAAGATGATCCCTTATCCCCATGGATTAAGGAAAGAGAAGGCCCATTATTGAATGGACTTCAAAATTCAGAATGGCTTCTAAGAATGGATAGTGATAACGAAGAGGTAGAGGCTGATGATGATTCAAATTCCCATGAAGGTCATAGTCAGGGTAATGATGGTGGTTTGAGTCCACTAAGCAACAATGATGGTGGTGATGCAGTAGAAAGTGATCATGACATAGATGAAGATAGAGACTAAGATCCATATGAAGACATTCCATATACTATGCATGATTTGGGTTTTGTTGTTGATATGACATCTTTTCAGGATAGAGGCTCTGGTGATAATAGAAGAGGTGGTAATCAATCTATAAGAGGTGGAAGGCAGCAAAGTAATGTACTAGAAGATAGTTCTTCCTCTAGTTTTTCACAAAATTTTAGTGATTTTGGTATTGGTGGCTTATCTCAAAGTAGTCAAAGTTATTATCCTCTATTTTATCAACAACCTTCCCATATGTCACATGATCATTATCCAATAATTCAAGTCCCACCATATTATCAACTTTCAATAAATTATCAAGAGCCTTATTATCACCAAGCACTAAAATTTTCTTATCGGCAAATGGAGAACACAAGTGGAGGATTTTTTATTATGTTTTTAGACAGGAAATAAGACAAGGTGATAATGAAAGTGAAAGTGGAAACTATGATCCTCCACGACATTCTACAATGTGGTAGTTTTAATTCTCTCTTTGTAATAAATATGTAAGCATACTTTTTTATTATCTGATTTTTCTTTTTAATTTTTTCAAGTAACATTGATATGCTTACTCAAAATAAGGATTTATTTAATTAATATTGATGTTAAACATGATATATTTATGTATATGAGAGTTATAATGATTATATATATTTTTAGAATAATTTGTACAATTTCAAAAAAAATCACAACCGCAATAATCGCAACCCGCATTATAGCACCTGCAATGCCCGCAACCGCAGTAACTACAATGCCCGCAACTGCAATCACAATTTAAAATCATGGAATAATGAACCCAAGGCCGCAACACTTTAAAGAGGAGAGACGCAGAACGTTCGGGAGAGTGAAGAAGAGAGAAGAGAAAAATAAATTTAAAAAAAGTGGAAAAGAAAAGGTAGCTTGTGGAGAGGATGCAAGTAAAATATAAGAAAATTTATTCTTGCGCAACCTTAAGATTTTGAAAAATAAAATTATTTTGCAAGATATAAGAGAGAAATCAAAATAATTCTTTAAAATAATTTTTAAGTTTTATAATATCTCTAAAATTAACTGGTTAGTGTTTCTTATCTCAACATAATTTATTTTGCACTGAGAAGTATTATTTTCAATTTTCACATTTTAGATTTTAGTTATTAAGAACTTATTTCAAGTAAAAACTTTAAGGTTATTACATTAGCATCAATCATAACTGTCATTCGAGACAAAATCTGAAGACGATTATGCTTATCAGTGTTAAAATATTAGCATTTGGCGTCGATTGTTTCAATGATTGTTGTAACAATTGTTAGCCTACACAATTTTCTTAACAATAATTGTGGCAGCCCTTGTTAGACTATCTAACATGGGTCATAATATACGCTTTAGGGTATCTATGACTGAAGCTAAATATTCCTACCTCAATATAATTTATTTTGAATTGATAAGTATTATTTCTAATTTTCATATTTTAGTTTTTAGTTATTAAAAACTTATTTGAAGATAAAACTTGTAGGTTATTACATGAGCATCGATCATAACTGTCAATAAAGACAAAATTTGACAATGATTATGCCTATCACCGTTAAAATATTAGCATTTGGCGTCAAGTGCTTCAACGGTTGTCATAACTATTGTTAGCCTACGCGCGCTGCTTTAACGATGGCTGTGGCAACCATTGTTGGACTATCTAACATGGGTCATCATTGACGCTAAGAGTCTGTTTGGTTGGATGAGGAAATAAAGAAGGAAATGTAAAATGTTAGTAGGTGAAGTAAGTAAAATGAAAAATAATTATTTTTATTTTTATTTTTAAAAAGATAATTTAATAATTAAAATAATAATTTAATAGATATAATAAAAAATATAAAAATATAATATACATTGCATAATCTATATAAAAGAGAGTGGGATCACGTTGCAGCCAACTAAACAGAGCATAAGGGTAACTATGACCAACGAAAAATAAATAAATAAATAAATATATATATATATTAGTGAATGGAGCTTGCAGATGATCCCTTTTCGGCCTTTTGCTGTGGGGTCCAATCGATATGGCTGCTTTATCGACTTGTCAACTTCTAAAGAAAATATTATGCCTAACTAATCAACAATCTATAAATATATGCTAATACATTGATGCATCTGCCTTCAATGTAGTTTCTTCCTAATCTAGAAGGGGCTATTTTAATATATATACACTTTGGTTCATAATATGCATATATAACATAGTCATATATATGTATAAAAAAATTAGTATCTATATCTATATCCGTGTGCAATGAACGAAATATTTTTAAAGCTATTATTTTATATAAACATTAATATCTTTTATGAAATATAAAATAATACAAACATAGAGGATCAAAATTAATATAAATTCTTCTGAAAAAAATTATATTTACTTACCATAATTTGGCCTCTAATTGTAATATTTTACAATTTATAAACAATTATAATTAATTTTTTGATTTATTAGTCCTATCATATTTATTTTTTATTGTCTAAATTAGATGTTAAATATAAAATTTAACCCCATCAAATTACTAAAATTCTCTTCCCTAATATCAGTGATATATTTGAAAAGTCGTTATTAAAAATCTAATTTTTTATGGTGACCTTATCACTAAAAGTCTCTCTAATTTTTTGTGGTGACTTTTCATTACTAAAAGTCTTCTCGACGAGTTAAAATTTTGAAACTATAGTGATAAGTTTTGGTGGCACTGAAACCCTATTTTCATAAGTCATGACGTTTAAGGTTGCCATAAAAAAAAAAAATTCAATGAAAGTCCTATTTCTTGTAATAAAATAGAAAGGCCCTTTACACAAATAAAATGAGTACAACTAATTTGACTTCGATCTATTCCCCATCCTTAACGGGATTTGAGTACAAATATGACATGAGCAAATTTGACCGTTTTGAATTCTCTCTTTTCTTTCCCTTTCGGCCAGAGTTAGCATCTTTTAATAACTATATGACTTCAGATACCCGGAAAGCACCAGGACCCTGGCACGAGGACTTTGGCTGGCGTCGGTGGCTTGTTCCTTTATACTGATCGAACTCGAAACACACACACCCCCAAATACCTAATTAATTATAACAATATGTGCTACCTACTCAAGGAATTATATATCTATCAAATACTATGATAGAAATAAAACTGATTTAACTTCTAAGTATAATAAATCTGGCTATAATAATAAATCTAATAGAGTAGACAAAATATCATATTCTCCTATATATAATAATTATTACTACACAACCCAAATTTTTAGTATTATAACTCTTACACATATGACACTGCAACACAATTTAGGTAACTAAGTCCCATTCCAAGTTAAATTATTTTGACATAAAAAAGTATAGCAATTTACTCAAAAACCAGAATACGTGATCGAAGGCCTTAAATAGAAGAGGGTGTTCCTCATCCAGCAGCTCCTCTGGGGCTTCTATTACGTACCCTCCTTTTAGTATTGAAAACAATCCCGCTGAGTATCTTGCCTCATTTCCCGTCATCATCACTCTGTGAAATGGTACGTAGGGTCTCCCGTTTGTCGATGCCTGCAATATTTCTCAAGCTTTAATATATAAAGAAGTGACATTTCTTACTAGTTTTTGTTAGGGTAAATTACAGTTAATTTATCCTAAGCCCTTGTGGTTTGTTTTCAGTTAACCACCCTATGGTATTTTACAATTGAATTTCAACAGATATAATCAAGCGAATGTTAAAAGGATGAACAAATGGGCAAACAATTTCATAGTGTTATATAGTAGCTATTGTTGAGATTAAATGGGCCATTTCATCAATTGTCAAATGTTAGGTTGATTCTAATAATAACCTCATGGAGACTGACATTGTTAAATTTAAGCAATCCATATTCCATACTCTTAACACTAAAAATGTCCGTCATTTTAACATTACTTGATTATTTAGGTCAGAATTAACACCAAAAATACCACAGTATGATTAAGTGGTAATGAAACAAACCACATGACACACATCAAACCACAAACAAACTAAATGTCAGGTGAATGACAGCATAATGATAAATTGTAATTTTACCATTTTTATGGGAAATAGAATGGACTTACATGGAGATAGTCAATCAAAACGACGAAACTCTGAGGCGAGGGCTGGTAAGCAATCCATTTTCCATTTTTGGTTTCAACCTCTAAACCATCGACTTCATTTTGGTACAGCACGGTCAGTATGTTCTTATCTGTGTGCGAGGCAAACCCAGCTTTGTGTCTTCCGGTTGAGGGCTCTTCTATTTCATAACCCTCAGAAGGTAATTGGTTGAGTCCATGTGCTCATCCAAGTACCTTTTCAACCCCCAAACTTTCCAAAATCATCTTCGTCACAATCTGATCCAACTCTGATAGCTGCTCCGAGAAGGATTGTATAGTTTTGCTGCCAAAATAATAACAAAGAAAAGGGCAATGATGCAAAAGTTAAATTACACATAACCGATAAAACTTAGATTAAGTTTTATGAGAATTGGCTATCAGAGTCTTCAATTAATAAAAATATAATTTGCTTTCACAATAATAACAAAGAAAAGGCCAATAATGCAAAAGATAAACTACAAAATATTAGAAAAAATAGAAGTCACTTGACAAAAACTGCATAATTAATAGATAAAACATAGATGAAATTCTTTTAAGAGTTTGCTATCAAATTCTTCGATAAAACCATCACATGTGTGAATGGTGTGATGCTTAATTTGCAAGAAAAAAATGACTACATGTCATCTAATTTTACTGAAAAACTAGCTGACGTCTTATAAATATCTAAGTCTGATCCCTACATAACTAAGATAGGAACTAGAAGCAACTAGGGCTTCCTTCGATAAAAACATGACATATGAATGACATATTGTTTTGCTAGAAATGACTACTAGTCTCATTTTAATTAAAAAGTAATAACAGACAAAAGAATAAAAATTAAAAAAAACTAATTAAAAAAAAACTTCATATGAGACCTGAAACTCGGATTTCCTTTTGGCCACAAGATATTTTCCAAACTCTCTACTTTCTCAAGGACATTTGCATCATCAAAGCCCATGCTCTCATAAAGTGGGACACGAGAGTATTGCCCAACATAACCATGAAAGGGCTTCTTAGACACATTTCGTAGCTTGGTTTGAAGAGGGAGATCAAAGAGCTCTCTGAGTTCAACAAATAAGGATTTGCGAAGATGCAAAGGAACCTTATCAAACAAAGCCACAATGCAACCATACTCTTCAAGTGCTTTGTGGACTTGTAATTTCACTTCCTCCCACTTATGGTTTTTGCTTTCCAAGTCAAGGTTGTTAAAACCAATGATTGGAAGCTTAAGAGTGGCTTCTGAGCCCATTTCTTTTTTCTGGACTCTCTGCCTTGATTTTCAAATGTGAAGAAGTGTGCTTAATTTAAGCTAGGTTTGAAGTTGTGTGTGTTCTCAGTCTTGATCATGCAATCTAAATAATGTAGGCTTTGTGTGTAAGGATTAAGGGAGGATACAAAGTGTTATTCTAAGAATCAAATATTTATTCTTATGGTTCGGTGTATACTAAGATGTTTGGCTTAAAACATGGCATAATCAAAATTACAAAACAGTCGAGCGAAAGATTCTTTGGACTTGAAGCCAGTGTAGACGAAGTTGGCAAAGGACCTATTGTTATATATAGAGATCTGTATGACCCTATTATCTGAGGCTAGAGAAACTAATCAAAACTAAAGTGAGTTTTGTATTTCACCCCAAAAGAAGGGAAGTTAAATTTAAATATTTATGTAAGACACAAAATTGATGTTGACAAAGACTTGTCTGTATTATAAATATGTCAGAGATAACAGTGATATAATTAATAATGTAAAATAATTTTTATTTAATATTGATAAATAATTCTTTAAATCTATGCTATGCTTGGTTCAGAAAATAATAAATTATAATTTTTTTTTTTTGGGTAAACAAAGGAGGTCTAAGTCAAAGGAGAAAAAACTAAAAAGAGACTACAAGAGGGGGAATAGAAGTCCCCAACACATCATCAACCACAAGGCTAGAAATACTATCCGAAGCTTGTCTCCAAAATTTGAGAACATCCTCCTGAGAAGCTCCCAAGCGACCCAGCGCATTAGCAGGTTTATTAGCATTCCTGGGCACATATCTGACAGAAACATGCCAACATCCTTCTAGCAAGCAAAGGATGCTATGCAGTACTTGGTTGGCAAGGCAATGATTAAGGTTCGTACCCACAGTCATGCTGATCACAGATTTTACATCAGACTCAACAATAATGTCGCGAAAGCCTTGTTCCCAAGCCAAGTGGAGCCCCTCCCTAATACCCCACAGTTCAGCAGTAATAACCGAATCAGAATCCAATTTCCTACTAAAGCCGAAAATCCAATCCCCTTTCTCATTTCGAAGCAAAACACCATACCTAGCGTTAGTCGAAGTTGAGCCATCACAATTGAGCTTGAGCATCCCCACATCAGGACAAAACCAACGCTGCACCAGACCAGAGATCCAAGTCATTCTACCAGCACCCTCTATCGTATGGGAAGCAGAGAGAGAATCACGAGTACGCACAAAGGCAGCAACAGGATCTGTACAACGTTTAAAGTCACTGTTAAACACGCTCCTCTTGCGCCATTTCCACAAGAGCCAAACATCGAAGCCCCAAGTAATCGGCCAAGGGGAGTTCGCATCATGCCCATAGGAATCACAGAGATTGGCGTGAAACCATTCCTTCAGAGAACAAGTGAAGAAGTGAGCACGTTTTGAAGGACGCACCAAAGGCTTCCATAAACATTGAGCATATTTACAATCCCGAAGAACTCGGAGCTCATCTTCCATAACACCAATGCACCACCTGCAACAGGGATTAGAACCCAACCAGCAACTACGCCTATCATTGGTTAAGAGTTTGTTGCGGTAAGCTACCCAAAGAAAGCTGCGAACTCGCTCTGGTCCCCTCCGCTTCCAAATTCTATCCCAAGTAGAAATGCCTCTGCGAGTAGGAATATGCATCAAGATTTCGTACGCGCTCTTCACCGCATAATGCCCAAGCATATCATATTGCCAACCAAACACGCCCTTACCTCGAGAAACATGAGGAGGAACTATAGCAAGGAATTTAGCCATGATGCACGGGTCAAACGGAGAGGTCAAACGATCATAGTCCCAATTACCAGGGGAGAAATCCAATCCCAAACTAAACTAGGTCCAAGCCAACTTGCCAATACAAGCTTTGCTCAAAATCTCCAAATTTCAGAAGCCCAACCCCCCAAGCCATTTGGGCTTACAAATAGTTTTCTAACTAATAAGATTGGCCTTTCGGGAATTCAAACCATGACCCCATATAAAATTACGTTGAAGGATCATAATTTGATAGCATATGTTGGAAGGAAGCTTAGCAAATTGCATAGGATAAATAGGAATGGCATTGATGACCGATTTGGCCAAAGTGATGTGACTAGCTAGAGATAAACAATGAGCTTTCCAACCAACAAGTTTTAGAAGAATTTTTTCAATCACATAAGAATAAATGTGACAAGAGCTTTTATCGCTAGTGAGAGGAACACTAAGATATTTCCTTAAATTTTTAGAGATTTTAAATCTTCAGGCCTCGGCTAGAGATGATTTGATGGAATTAAGGACATTGTGAGAGAAGAAAATGGAGAATTTACCTTTATTAACCTTTTGACCAGAAAGGCTACAAAAGGTGTCCAAACACCTGGTAATATAAATAATCTAATTAAGAGAAGCTTCTCCAAAGACTAAGAGGTCATCAACAAAAATTAGATGAGAAATTCTAAGCCCAAAGCATCCAATAGTGAAAGGCTTCAAGAAACCTTTGAAAACTTCATCACTAATTAAATGAGATAATTTGTTCATACATAACACAAAAATGTAAGGAGAAATATGATTTCCTTGTCTTATGCCTCTAGAAGGCTTGAAATCCTCAGTGAAATCACCATTCCATAACACATTCAAAGAAGAAGGTGTAATACAATGCATGATAAGGTGCACTAGGTTGCTATTAAGACCCACATCAAACAACACAATTTCAATGAAACTCCAAGGAAGTCTATTATATACCTTCTCTAGATCAATTTTAATAACAGAAAAGCCTCTTTTATCTTTCATGCACTTCATCAAATGCACAATCTCCTAGCCCACTATGATATTATCTTGAAAGGATCTGCTATGAATAAAACTAGCTTACAAAGGCAAGACAATACCATAGAATAAACTTAATGAGATTGACAAGAGCCTTAGCGAGACATTTGTAAGAGATATTACATAATGAAATAAGGCAAAACTGGATAATGAAAACTACAAGAACGACATTGATTTTCAACAGATATTTTTACCAAAAACAATCAAAAATCATGTTTTATAACAGATATTTTTATTGAACAATCTATAACTATTTTCATTATAGTTAATTTGTTTTGACAAATGTTTTTGTCATTATTCTCTCTCCTCTGCACCCCTCTGTATTCTCTTAAATCAAGTAATCTCATGTCAATAGATAAAAATCTTATTACAAATGAAAATTTTATTTAATATAAATATAATGTTAATCAAAGAATTAGAAAAATATGTTAATACTAATCAATCATAATTTTAATTAAGTTATTTTTTTAGTTAATATAAATAATAAAAAAATAAAAATAATTTATAAAATTTTGGAAAAATTAATTAAAAGGTTGTTAAAAATTATTTCTGATAACAACTTGATTGCAAAACTAATTAATTCTTTAAAACACATTTTATTTAATATCTTTTTAATAATTATTATATATATATTAACAATTAATATTTATTATAATAATGAATAATTTAAGTATACATATTAAACATATTTTATTTTATATTATGATTGCTCATGATCAATAATAATTTATGTTATATTTAATTTAGTTTCATAGTTTTTTGAGTTCTTTAGGTATATTTTCTCAACTTTTTGGAGTTGGCTTGTAATTTCTTCTTTTTCTTTGGGTTTTCTAGGTATTTTTTTCTTTGTTTTTGAGCTTTTAAACTAAAAAAATTAAATCAAATCAAAGAAATAAAATTAAATAAATTAAACTAAAACTTAAAAAAGTTGAAGAAAAAATGAAACCAAATTCATATCCAAAAATTTTCAAAATGTAACTAGATAAATTTTCAAATTTTTATCTTAAGAAATGGGTGAATCATCATTTCAAATAATCACCTACAAAAAAAAAAGAAAAAATAAATTATTAGTAATAAAAATTAGTAAACAAAGAAGAAAAATAAAGATTTAGTAAAAAATCATAATCCAAAACAAATTAACAAACACCCACATAATACAAAAAATAAGTAAACACAACTCACAAGGATATGATTGAATGCATGAATCTAATAAATAAGAGAAAAGATATAGAGTCAAACCACAACCATAGAGAAAGAGAGAGAGTTAAACAACTTTGACAACAAAAATGAAAATGATGAAGAATAAACAAAGATGAACAAACTTCAAAAAGAATGATGAGAAACAAAGTGGAGAAAATAAAATGAGATAAGCAAAATTTTGAAATTTATAAAATGAGGAGCAAAAAAAATTGGTGGGCATGAAAATACCTATTTAAGTTTATTTTTTTGAGATATCATGTTTTCTAATATATTATAAGTGTGTGTGTCTATGTGTGTGTATAATTAAATTTATAAACCAAATATATAATATATAATTTTATAAAAGAAAATATTACATATAAACAAAATAAAAATTAAATTTGTTATTATTATTTTATGAAAAATTTGAAATTTTATAATGTAGAAATATATAATATAGATTATAGAGTTCTAATTTATTAATTTAATTATTAAATATATATAACCTATTTACATGTCATTATTATTATTTTATTAATATTTAATATATTATTTTTATTAATACTTAATATATTATTAATATTTAATATATTATATATAAATTATTCTAATTGATACAAACAATAATTAAAATTTTTTAAAAATAAAAATAAAAAAGAATGTAATTAATTTTTATTGATTTATTTTAAAAAATAAAATTGAAAATTTTTTTTGTAGGAAAATATATAGGAAAATTTTAATACATAAATATATATAATATATAATATAAATAAAAACATATACTATATATAATTCTATGAATTAAGAATAATTTAAACTAAATAAAATTAAAGAAAATAATATATGAGATAATTTGATAAAATGAGAATCAATACTTAACAATTAATAATTTTAAATAATAAGTAAAATAATAAATAATAATTATAAGTTATCATAATTAATAACTTATAATAATTAATATAAATAAAAAGAAAAAAGAAAAGAGAATAATACTTTAATAATTAATATTAAATAAAATTATTAATACTTAATAACTAATAAGTGAAATAATAGACATAATTAATATATATATATATATAATTTAATTACTTTTTATCTAATATTTCTTCTTCATTTTCATCTTGATCGTCATTTTGTATATCTATCTGAAATCTATCTTTAAAAACTTTTATATTGGATAAAATTAGATTAGAAAGGAGTATATAAGAGAAGAGGACTTAGATAATTAATGTTTTAAGGTTTCAGGTCAAGAGATTTGATAATTCCCAACTATTCATGTTATTGTATATATTTTCTCTCAGTAAATATGATGTTAACCTCCACTTATAGGGTAAATAATACATCCATAGAAGGAAATGAATATATTTAGGATGAATAGCTCTATACTCACTACTTACTTGAAAAAAATCATCATCTTTATCCTCATTTTTGAGCATATTGATAATTAATCATATTTGGTTTTCTTATAGGATGCATGTTGTAAAGAGTATGGAGCAATTTTAGGAGAAAAAGGCTGCAAAGTGTTGGTTTTGCATATCTTGCTGTGACCAAGTTTTATTGCACCGAGGCGGGAAGTGCAGAAATCCGAAGGAAGCGTGCTGTGCAAAGTGCGCTGCGGCGAAAAATGTTTGAGCCGCGGTGAGGCCTCAGTCAGAACCAAAAATAGCCACAGTGAGATATTAAGGAGCCGCGGCGCTAATGGATTGGAGTCAAATCCTCGGCATATGAGTATTGAGCCGCAGCAAAAAGTCACACAGAACCAAAACTCACCGTGGTGGATATATATGCGCCAAGGTGCGAAACATGCATACCCTCAGAAGTCATACAGAATCAAACCTCGCCTCAGTGCTTCGTCTTGCAGAACCAAATCTCGTCGCGACACAATATTCTGAGCCACGGCGCAATACGAATTAACTGAACGCAGCATTTTGCTTTCAGAATTTCTGAGGGTTTGAAGCTTCATATGCGAAGGGGAGTCGAAGCAACCGTCATTCTGGGTTATTTTTGTGTTATTCCAAGTGTGCAAAGGCTAAGGGAAGAGCTAGAAAGACATTTTGAAGCAAAGTGAAGCTGGAGATTGAAGATTGAAGCTGAATCCATTGCGTTTCTGAGTTTCTTCTTTCTTTCTTCTATCTTTATTATTTTTTCTGATGTATTTGATTATTGCTTCAAGTTTGTCTTTGGTTTTTATGATCATGTATAGCTAAAGCCTATCTAATTTAGGATTATTTGGAACTTTTGTATGGATTAGTAGTTGTTCTTCATTCTAATTTTGCAATCAATGGTTAATGCTTGTTGATTCAACTTTATACTTCATGCTTTCTGATTGATTGGCCAACATTTAGATTGATGTGATACCTTACTTGAACTTGAAAAAGGGAAAGGGAGGTTAGATCAAAAGTTGAGTGGTGTGAGTGCTTGAAATTTGCTAAGGTAAGTGGATGGCTTAGTTATTGATATAGGAATATCCTTAATAACCTCACATGGTCTAATTAGGTATTGTAATTATATATTGATCTTAGTTGATTTTATAAGGGATTATAAAATTAATGGAGTACCCTATATAATATTTGGAAAAATATATATAGGAACAACAGAATCCTAGACCAACATGTATCACCATTGAGAGTAGAAGGGAATAAATGTTGAACTAATTGCTATGAAGTACAAAAGGACCAATAATCCTAGATGCTAAAATTCACCCGAAAATCCAAATATTAACCTAGACTTCTATATAGCTTAGAATCCATAAACAATTTCTTTTTAACATTAACATTCAAGAATTGATTTGCTTGATTTAAATTAGGGTGTGAATTTCAGTACTTGGCATTGTTTTGACAATAAATCCTCGAGGGAACGATCTTTTCTTATCACTATATTGCCTTCGCGATACGTATACTTGCGTATATGCTTCAAAGAAAGCAACAAGTTTTTGTATATCAAATCTACTTATATAACTTTTCTTAAAAGTTCAATGAAGAAGACCTAATGGATCTCTCTAATGTCTGAGGCTCCCCCTGGCTCTAGTGTAATAGTGAACTTAGCTTTTGGCAGAGAGACTTAAAGTGGCAAGAATTAGTTACTGGAAAAGTGGTTAAGCTAAAAGTTCACTTTTACATTAAAGCAAATAAAAGCTATTTGAGTATGAGACATTGAGCCTACATCTTAGACTAAATAAAGAATATTGAGAATCGGGGCCCCACACCTTATCACTGAACTCTCTGTTTTAAGTACATTTTCAATCTCCATATAACTATGCCTAACCATTGAGTCCTTTATTCTAACTGAGTGCAAATGAGGTTTTTATTCACTTGGGCTACCATCTCCATTATTAAAGGAGGGGAATCATTTTTAACCTTATTTTCTTGAAAGCATTTTTATTCCTCTTGAAAAGATGGTATATGCGTAGAAATTGTTGTTGACAATCAAACCAGGAGTTCTCCCTTCCTTATTTCAAGATAAAAACTTTAAATTGTTCATACAATAATGACAAGCTAATTTTCTAACAGAACTCTATCCTAACAACATTCCATATGCCGGAAAGTCATTTATCACCTATATTAATGTTATTCTCATATGAAAATTTTGATTTTTTAAGACATCATATATTGATACTCTTTCCTCTTATAATAGCAAAATCAGGATATATACTATCAAAATGTTTCTATACTTTTCCATCATATAATAACATAATATACCTTCATGCCTTCTATTATTCTACTGTGATTGCATAAGCTCCATATATCACATTAAAGCATAAAAACTTTTGCAATATAAGGGTAACTAAACTTTGTTTTTAACCAAGTTGATTAGTTTTATATTAAGGTGCTCCATAAAATTTATACATTATTTTATTTATGTTATTTTTATAATATAATATACATCCATTAATGCAAAATCAATCTTTTGTACAGATAGATCAAATTTTGATACTAATTTTTTAGTTTGGAACTATTCAAAATTATTAAGTGGATAACTTTTTTTATAAGTCTTGCAAATCAGTTAAAACTATACTGTGATATATTGTTGTCAGCTTTAATGCTTAATATTTTTATGGCAACAAATAGTTTAGGGTGATTATTACGTCTTAGCCATAATAGTTTTGATAGATATTTAATAAATCTTAAAATTTTTAAATTTCTACATTTGGCAATTCCTCAACATGACTAATTATTATTATTATTATTTACTTTATTATATCTATTAGCATCAAAATTAGGACAAGCTACATTAAAGATCATTCTTTCATAGTTATTATTATGATCTTCATTTATTGATCATGACAAGCTACATGTTTTAACCTATATGTTACTTATTATGAATGGTTCAATATCACCATAATATATCCAAAGTGAATCTTTTTTGAATAACTCTTTTTTTATGGTAAAAAAATAGTAACAACATGCTAAAGCCAACCATGTTGACGTCACATTTTTTTAACAAAAAATAAATATATTTTTAATTTATTCATATTTCTAATAATTTTTTTATTATATAAATATAAATTATACTATAATTATGATATAAATTAAAAAAAATATTTATATTACATTATTTTTAATTTTTTATATATTAACTAATTTAAATTTAAATTTTTAAATTACAAATATTATATATATATATATAGACTTTTCTTTAAGTACAAAATATAAGAGAAAAAATAAATATATTTTTAGTATATCCATATTTTTATTACATTATCTATATTTATTTATATATTTATTCAATAATGGAATAATTGATTTGTTAAATAACTATCTTTATTTAATAATAAATATAGATAATATAACTTATAATATAATTATAATCTAAATTAAATAAACATTTAGATTATATTACTTCTAATTTATTATATATTAATAATTAAAATTTTAATATACATATTATATATATATATATATAATTTAATGAAATGGACGGCTAAAACCAACAATTTCTCTGTCATTATTTTTTAGTGACATTAACTTGGTTGAACACATCTTTAGCAACTTAGTTGATCAAATCTTTTTTTTTTTTTTTTTAGCTCTATTTGAGCTATCACACTGTGAATGTTTGTCATCTTTTTGTTGTTTTAGATTTCCAACTAAATTTCAAAATGTAAAAATTTTAAAAAATAGAATTGCTTCTCTTAAAATTTGGTAAAATGCTTTTGTAAAAAATTGCTTGCATTTTTGTAATGAAACTTTGTGTTATCCACTTTAGGAATGAAGGTAATAAGGGTTTTGTTAGCCTTATTAAGATGGATATTACCATGAAAGGCATTCAAAACAAAATCAATTAATCTTAACCTTAAAATATCACAATGTGATTAATAAAAGATACGAGGAAAACCATCAACTATGGGAGCTTTATAGGCACCTATGGAGAATAAAGCAATTTTAATCTTATCAACAAACAATTTAAGGGCCATATAGTCAAGTAATGTCAGCTCGATGAGAGGCAAGGAAATGGTAGTTTGAAAGTAATCAAAGCCATCACATTCTTCATGGAAAATAGATTTGAAAGAATTAAGGGTAAAAATATGCTAATTTAATCTAAAAAGGAGTTGAATTAGTTTTTCAAAAATTATATTTATCTTTTTGAAAATTATGATTCCTATTAAAAACTTTATATTCCTAATTAATTTCACAAAATAGATTCTTACTCTTTTAGATAAAACTTTAAAGAGAAACCTGAAGAGAGTAGAGAAGAAAAAAAAAGGTACACAATCAATTTATCTTAATTCAGACTAAGAGATGTTCTATGTCTAGTCCTCAAGCATAAGACAATGGATTTTTTATTATAGTAAGTAATTACCAAAGACAACCTTAAACATATTTCAACTTTTGGACTTTCCTTTATCATTTCTTGTTATTTGCAAAATAAATATGGCATAAATCATACTAATGAAAAATTCATGTGCTAATACTCAAATAAGGCATTTAATGCAAATTTCAAATGAATTCTTAATTTAAGAAACTTTTCATAATTATGAAATCCTTTTATAACCTTTTATGAAAGCTTTTCATAATTGAATTATAGAGAATCTTTCCATATATAATCCTTGACTCACATTACTATTTTCATGTATAATGTTTCCTTAACTAATATTAATTACATTTATGATCTTAATTCAAAATAATCAAGACATATACCAATTAAGGCCTAAAAGAAAATATTATAAGAAAGTATGATTTTGGCTTAACATAACATTTTTCAGCCTAATTCAAATAAATAAGACCTAAAGCTATATTAGGCAACATAAACATAAACTTCTTAATTAATGAAAGCCTATTTTCCCAAAATCAATTAATTAGAAATGTTTGAAAAATTAAAATAATAAAGCATTTAATTCAACATTCTCCCCCATTTTAATTATGACAAAAATTTGAAAATTGATAATAATGAAGATTTTGGAAAATAATGTGTATATATATATATATATAAGGGGCAATTCTTGTTTTAACATGAAGTGTGTGAAGCCACATTTCTCCCCCTCAATCAAAGTTAAGTGATCTTATGGGAAAACACCTCCTTTTGATATGCTTCTTGTAAGACCTATCGCAATCTAATATATACACTATACAAATCATACAACCTCATTTTTTTCTATATTTTTTCTCCCTTTGTCATAAACAAAATGGTAAAGATACATTAGCTCAGAAGCTAGAGAGAAAAATACTCAAATGAGAGAATAGAAAACTTGTTATTTTCTTTATGATCAGTATAATGAGAGGAAGCCCTATTTATACTAGTTTTGAGGGCTATTTTCATCTATATTTTTTCAGACAAGATATTAAACTAAAATAGGGGTTATGGGAGTTACAAGGAACTCATTATGTGGGGGTTATGGGATTGTTATTATTGGGGGGTTATGACTGTCATTCATGATCCATTACATCCTCCTCAGGTTGGACAGGACTCGCCCTTGAGTCAAACTCTGCATCATCTTCAAAGTATGGTGAAAGGTTTGCAACATTAAAAGTAGTAAAGACTTCATAAGTTCCTAAAAGCTCTACTTTATAAGTATTGTTGTTGATTTTCTACAGGACTTTGAATGGACCATCAGCTCTGGGTGACAATTTGGCATTTGGCTAATTTGGAAATCATTCCTTCCACAGGTGTCTCCATACCAAGTCTCTAACTTTGAAAGTTTGTTATCTTTGGTGCTTATCAAGTTGAGCTTTGTCTTTCAAGTTCTATTTCTGAATCCACTCTCATACTTAGTCATGCAGCTTCTTAATTTCATTTGCCTTTTGATCTACATTAGCACTGTAATGTTGCCTATCAGATGAAAGGGTCAAGTCTAATGGGCTAAACAAACGATTGCCATAAAATTCTTTGAATGGACATTTTCCTAAAGCTTAATTGATTGAGTTGTTATAGGAGAATTTGACTTGGGCAAGGATAAAATCCAACTGCTTTAAATTCTTCCTGACAAAGCTTCATAATAGGTTTCCTAAAATCCTATTAACTACTTTGACCTATCGTCTATTTGTAGATGGCTAACACTATTGAATTAAAGTTTAGTTCTCATTTTCTTCCACAAAATTCTCCAAAAGTGACTTAAGAATATGATATCCTAATCAGAAGTGATGGTTTTTAGAACGCCATGAAGACATACAACCTCGTTGAAGTATAAGTTTGCAACTTGAACAGCATGCTAATATCTTTCCAAGGTATTTCTAGAATAGGAAAAGGCATGTATAACCCATTATTTTGGCATTTGGACCTAGTCAAGTAACAAGTTCTGCACCTTTATATATGTCTATTAATGTCTCTTTCAAATATGGGCCAATAGAACTTTTCTTTGCTTAAGGCCACAGTTTTATCTCGATTAAAGTGACTTACTAATCCTCCATTATAGGCCTCCCAAATAATTACTTCTCTTAATGAACATTGAGGAATGCATAGAGTCTTCCTATGGAATAAGAAACCTTTGTGACTATGGTATTGCTAGAAAGGTTGTGCTTTTGTAGAACTCCATACTTTATGAAAATTAGGATCATCCTGATATAGTTCTTTGATGAGTTCAAATCTAACAACTTTTGCTTAAAAAGTAAACAACAAAGCATGACATCAACTACTAGGTCTAAAGTCCTAGCCTTGTGCTTGAGCAGGAATAGATAAGACTGCAAGATCTCAATCCAAGTGGCATGTCTATGATTGATCTTCTATTGAGAATTCAAATGCTTGAGAGCTTCATGATCATAGTAAAGAATAAACTCTTTATTTAACAAATAGTGACCCTAGTGCTATAAAGCTCAAACAATGGCATAGAATTTCTTATCATAAGTGGAGTATTTGAGTTTGCCCTCGTTGAGTTTTTCACTAAAAAAGGCAATCAAATGATCTTCCTAACTTAGGATAGCACCAATTCTAATGTTGAAAGTATCACATATGACTTTGAACACTTAATCAAGGTTTGGAAGGCTAGTATAGGGACTACTGTCAAACATTTTTTTCAGCTCCTCAAAGCTTTTTTAACCTTGCTCTGTCCATTGGAACTTATCATCTCCCTTGATGTAGTCTATTAGTAGTGCAGTAATGGAACTAAAATTTTTTATGAACTTCCTATAAAAGGAAGCTAATCCATGGAAGCTTCAAATATTATGGATAGAATTTGGAGTTCTCCAATTATTGATAGCTTCTAACTTGTTTGGATTAACTCAAACACCCTCCATGATGATGATATATCCTAGAAAAATTACTTTATTGTCAAAAAAGAGCATTTCTTCAGGTTGGCATAAAGTTTTTACTCATGAAAAGTTTGCATTACTTGTTGTAGGTGCTCTAGGTGCTCTTCTTGGTTTTTGCTATAAATGAGAATATCGTCAAAGTAAACAACTATAAATTTATCGATGAAGGGTCAGAGTACCTAATTCATTAGGTGCATGAATGTGCTAAGGGAGTTTGACAATCTAGAGGGCATTATATTCCACTTATATAGGTCATCTCTTATTTTAAAAGTGATATTCCATTCATCTCCTGGTTGGATTTTGATTTGATAGTAGCCGCTACAAAGTTTAATCTTAGAAAAGATAGTGGCATCATGTAACTAGTCTAGGATATCATTGAGCCGAGGTATTAAGAACCAATACTTAATAATGATCTTGTTGATTGCTCGACCATTGATGCACATTCTCTAACTTTCATCCTTCTTTGACACTAAGAATGCAAGCATAACACAAGACCTAACACTTTCTCGAATTAGTCCTTTCTTCAACAGTACTTCAACTTAGCATTGAATTTCAGTGTATTCTTGTGGACTTATCCTACAAGCTGGTTTGTTAGGAATGATAGCTTCTGGGATAAAGTCAATTGCATGTTAAATATCTCACATAGGCGACAATCTATACAAAATTTCTTCTGGTATAACATCTAAAAATTTAGCTAGTAGTTATTTAATCTCAAATGGGATGGTGGATCTATCGTTTGATTTAAGCAGTAGAACAAAACCCATGGCTTGGGTTTTCACTTTTGTTACCTTGAATTGTTTCTTAGCAATTAAGGACACTAACAGCTTGGATTCCTTCTTGCCTCGATTGTATTCACTAGGTGGTAATGGTGCTAATTTAATTTTTACTCCATCTTTCACAAAAGAGTAGGGATTTGTATATTCATCATATAGAGCATATCAATCATATTGCTAGGGTCTTTCAAGAAGGAAATGACATGCATCCATAGGAACAATTAATAAGTATGATTTTTATGTATTTTATTCCCCTTAACTTAAGCATTTTAATAGTTAAATGAGGCTTAATGGATTTACTTAGGTGGATAATTGATTTTAGTAGCCATTTTTGCACCTTATGAATTAAATTGCAAAATTATTGAGTTTTAATGCATGAATTGCTTTTAAATAATTTTGTGGATAATTCTATTTAATATTTTCCATTCTTTTATGCAGAATTTTTTATGGGCAATGGAATTGGAATGAAAGAATAAAATAGCATTTGAATATGAGCAACGGGTTTTGAAGAAGTCAACTCCTTTGTTTCTCTCATGGAAGCCAAAGGCTGCAGCAAATACAAGAAGCCATGAAGAAGAAGCTATGGGTTCTTAGAGTTGCAAGCTAACATGAGCAAGGACTGTAGAATGAAGAAAGAATGTGAGCTAAACATAGGAGAAGAATTTCAAGCTTAAGAGGAGGAGTTTGAGCTGCATGGGACGTGAAAAACAAGTAAAGGAGCAACATATAGGAGCCACAGGTTTAGAGCTTGGATACAAATACACAAATGCAGAAACAGAGAGACAAGCTACAGGTTTCACGTTGAGGCAGCACTCAAGTTGGATGGGCGAGCTAAGTGAAGAATGAAGAGAAGAATTCACGTGTTGGGCTGGAATGAGCTGCACAAAGAAGCAGAAAAGCCACGGGTTCAAGAGAAGCAAGATGAGAGGTTTGCATGAAGAGAACACAACATCTATAAGTCACGTACTAACATACAGAGTAGCTAGACAGCATATGACGTGGGAGTAATTAAATAATCTACGTGAACAGTGATAGAGCTTGAGCTGAAGCAGCACGTGAGAATTTAAGCCATCCCATTCATGCATCACTATGTAAATGGGCTGAAGGCAAGACGCGTCAAGAAGGAGAAGACGTTGGGTTTGGATTGAGAGTGAAGAATGCAGCTCCAGAACAGCAGAAGCTCGAGTTTTGTGTGATGTAGTGCAGAATGTGGAAGCACCTGATTAATGTCAAAAAGACGACGGGAAAATGAGCTGAAGGAGAGCTAAATTACTTGAGAACTAGAAACAGAGCTGGAAAAGAAGCTACGTTTTTAGCTAGGTTGAAAGAACTTGGAAGCAACATGAAAGAGAAGAAGCAACGTGATTAACGAATGTGTAGAGGAATGAAGAGTCAGCTGAACCATATGAAAGAAGTATGAAACCACGAAATGGCTAGACGAAGAAAGAGAAGCAGCTGTAACATGCAGAATCTTTACGTGGATAGCTACGGGAAAAGAGACGAAGCCTACGAGAAAAGCTACGGGATGCGTTTAAAGAAAGAGAAGAAAGGAGCAGATTCAAAACGCAGACCACGTTTCATAATTCATCAACATCATGATGGGGCCCACACTCATGTAAATAAAAGAAGAGATTGGCGTGGATAGCTTCAGACAATTGGCAAATGAAGGGAGCATGTGAAAAATAAAAGAAATCACGTGAGAAGAGGCAAGGACTAAGCACATGATATATCATTCATTCATGCCTTTTGTATATCATTCCATTCACCCATTTCACATTGTCACACTCCATTTGCACGCCCCCTTCGTCCAGCGTCCACACCCCTCCATCCTTCACCTATTCCATTATCCATCTCCATCTCACCACCACAATGAAACTCTAATCCACCTTGAGGCTAGCTAGGAGGAAGACCCTTGGTGCAAGCTTGAATCCATGGATAAACACAGAATTTTTGGCTAAGGATTTCTATTTTTCCTATACTTTTTCTCTTTCATATATTGTCTTGTTTAAGTTGTATTTGATAGAGAATTTGTGTAATTATAATTAGTGGCTATTTAGACACTAATTAGAAAGCCTTTTGTTGATTAATTGGTTAGATTAAATATTGAATTTTTCAATTTCTCACAATTACCCATGTATGCAATCAAAGTGTTTAATGAAATGCATGAGAGAGATTGAGTCTTTAATTGTTTAATTTGAGGACTCCTTGGTGTTTAGTTGTTTAATTAAACATCTTTGGATGATGGTTCAGAGGCTAATTAATCAGTTAATCAATCAAATTGGGTGTTTATTGATCCTAAAACAAAAGTTAGCAATTTGATGCGAGGTTGAGTTCTCAATTCGACATTAGATTGTTAATTTCTTGATTCTTGAGTGTTAACTCAAGATACAATTGTCGTGAACACAATTAGGGATTCTTAGGCCAGAATTAATCACAATTAGATTAAGATAAGGATAGTGGACACTAAGGGAAGATTCCAAAGCTAGTCACAAGCCCATCTTTCACTCATAATTCATATAATTAGGTAGCAATTAGGAATTTTGATTCAATTTAATTTTAGGTTAGTTTAATTCAATCAAAAACCCCCTTAGTTTAAAAATGTTTAGAGTCTTTTAACATTTGGAAAACTCAATTAAGCATTGAACTCCAATTCCAAGGGAGATGACTTAGGTTGTGCCACTAGCTGCATATTTTATCAACCTAGTTTTATTGTGAGGGTTGCGCGACTGAGCACTCAAAAATATCATAACATTCATCTTGATATTACTAATTGAAAAAGTAACAAGACATTGTTTAAAAACTTTCACTTTACTTTCCTTCTTAAGCCACTATTGCTTATAAGGATGTGGATGAGTTTGACTTGGCAGTTTCAGCTTCTCTACCATGTAGTTTGATACTACATTCTTAACCCTTCCACTATTAATAATTACATCACAAACTTTGCCTTAAGTAGTGTAACGGGTGTGGAAGATATTGTACCTCAGCCATCGCTTTTCTTCAGCTTGCACTGTGTGTCGACCACGTCTAATCACCAACGATTCACTTTGATATGCTAAAATGAATTCTTCATCATACATTAGCTCTTTCTCATCAGGCACTGGCTCTTTTTCTACAAATGTTGGCTCTTCTTCATCTTTAGATACTTCATGGCTTCTCCTTCAATGATAGTGATAACTTTACAATTCAGGCATTCTGAGGCAATATGGCCAAACCCTTGATATTTGAAGCATTTAGGTGCTTTAAGGTTGGTCTTTTTGATAGCTTTAGGTGGAGGCTTATTTGAAGTGCTGGATTATTGGACTTATGTCTTGCGAGCATAGGAAGGATTCCTAGTAAAGGAAAAAGTTGATATAAGAGTTTTTTGGTTAACTGTTTCTCAACATGAATGGTTAGACGAATGTTGTTGACTAAAGTCCGGTATTGTTGAAACTAAATAGGGTAGCTAATGTCAGCATTTAACCCTCCAAGATAGTGGGCTATTATTTGCTCCTCTTTTTCTTAGATGTCACACTACATCATGACCTTCTCAAATTCCCTGGTATATTTCTCTACGAACAAGGTCTTCTGGTGAAGAATCTGCAACTGGATGAAGCTGTCTTAATAATAGTGTTTAGATAGGAACTTTTGAGTCACAATGAATCTTCTCCAATATTCAAATCTTACTTTTACCTTCTCACTCACATATCCTCTTAAGATTCTCCTACCATATGGAGGCATGCTTCTTAAGCTTAATAGCAACAATCTTGATTTTATGTTCCTCTAGCACTTCCTTGTATTCAAACACTCGTTCAATCATTTGGAGTCAATCTACAAACTCATCTGGCTAAAGCTTCCCTTCAAAGTCTAGAATTTCCACTTTGATGTCACTGTTTCGAAATGCTTATCTTTGAAACCGATGGTTATTGGCTGATGAAGAACTACTATTGTCAGCATCAACTTATCTAGGCTCCTTTTACTCATCCAATTGGCATCTAAAATCCTACAACTATTGGATTTGGCATCTCAGCTCTTCCATTTTAATGTCTCATACAAGTCTTCATCTTAGAGGCATTTTATAGGCTAAGGTAGGCTAGGTGTATGGTTTGAGGGTTAGATTTGGTTTTAGAAAGGCTTAAGGTTGAAATTAGAAAATAAGTCTAAAAGTCAGGCTAAAGTGGAAATTTTGATAGTATAAATGCTGGTATATAAATTTGGAAAGCCTAAAGGCTAATTTGCAATTTTGAAAAGTTAAGAGGTTAATCTATTATTTTTAAAAGTTGAGGGTTTGATTTGTAATTTTGAAAAGTAAGGGCAGACTTAGTGATGACATGACAAGACAGATAGGTAGTAGTTAATAGTTGGTTAATGTGGTGATGATTGGACAACTAGGTTGATTGAGTTAATGATGTGGCAATAAAGACACGTGCCATATGATAGTTGGATGACATGGTATTGACTAGACACGAGGCTAATTAGGTTATTTATGCGACAGTAATGACATGTAATAGTTGATGGGTGGCTAATGTGTCATTGACTGGACACCTAAGTATTGACATGGCAACCAACATGGTTGTCTTCAACCTCAGAATGGTGTGTAACCAGTGCGTGGGACTTTAGTTGTGGCTAGTGGTGGCACGTGTGGTGGTTGACGGTAGTGAAACTCTCTAGTCTTAGGTTTTTCGACCTCCTGAGCACGAGGACAGTGTCCTTTTCACTGGAAAGTGACCAAAAATTAGAGTTTCAAAGGTGGCAATGGTGAGTACTTTTAAAACCTCTAAAAACGTTTATCCTCAAGCCAATTATGGATACTTAACCTCATTGGAACTTAACCCAGCTCTAATACCAAATAGCTTAGATGCTAGAGAGAAAAACACTTAAATGAGAGAATAGAAAACTTGTTATTTTTTTTATGATTAACATAATGAGAGGAAGCCATATTTATACTAGTCTTAAAGGCTATTTTCATCCATATTTTTTAGATAACACATTAAACTAAAATGGGGGTTATGGGGTTTACATGGAACTCATTATGTGGGGGTTATGGCTGCCATTCATAATCTGTTTCATACATTCAAGCATTAAATATCTACAGCATAATAAACATAGGCAGTCCACAAATATTCTTAACGCAGTGAAGCACAATATTCAAACAGTATGTAATAAAGTCATCCAAAACTATTGGTCCATTTATCCATTAGGATAGAGCTTTTTGATCTAAATAGATATAAGAATTATTGCACATTATTTATATCAAACACCTTACTCTTTCTTCCCCTTAGCTTTTGTCTCAATACTTCTTGTTTCATGCCATTGCTTCCTATTCTATTCCTTTTTCAAGAGATAAATTAACCAAACTATCTACAACATGTGTTACAACCACAGTTACTATTTTTTTTCTTAACTACAAGTGTCAAGTATCATCATTTTCTTCTGTTTCCATACTTATAAAGTAGGTGTTCATTTATTGTACTTAATGATTTGGATTGAAATGTTTTGTTTTTATTAATTAAATAATGGATGATTTGTCTTTCCAAAGCAAAGTCTAGTCACATGCAGAATTGCAATAAAGACCAAAAGATGGAAGAATTTTCTTTCCAAAACAAATTCTTCAAAATTTCAATGAAGACAAATATGAAAGAATTTTATGCATTAATCAATCCTAATTAATATATTAGAAAATATAATAAATGCATCATTCAAAATATATGATAATAATTTTTATTTTTATTTTGTAATTAATTAAATAAAAAATAAAAAGAAGCAAATCATATTCCATCACATAAATATGCACTACTCAAACTTAAAAACACATCATTCTTAAAAGAGAAAGAATTCAAAGCATTAAATCAATAATTGAAATATTTTGTTCCAAATTAAAATTGGAAAGCATATTCAAATCAACCAAAAATTCAATCACATTTCGTCACATAAATGCATACAAGCACAATTATTATAGTTCAATTATACCAACTTTCTTCTTAATTTTTCAAAATTTATCTTCACTCAAAGGTTTTGCAAAAATATTAGTTAATTGATTTTTAATAAAGACAAAAATCAAGCACAATATCACCTTTAGTTACATGGTCTATCAAAAAGTGATATATAATTTCAATACGCTTGATCTTAAGTGTTGAATTAGGTTTTTAAGCAAATTAATAGCACTTATGTCATTAGACATAATTAATATGTAGTCTATAAACTTGTACTTGTTGTTTTATCTACAAAATTTATGCACAGTAGCTTTTCATGCTAAAACATATTTGGCCTCAATTGTGGATAAAGCAATTGAATTTTGTTTTTCACTAAACTAGGAAACAAGACAATGTCCTGTAACTTTTTCTATTGAATTTACAACCACTAAAATTAGCATCACAATAATCAAACAAATCATAGGAATCACTTTTAGCATACAAGATTTTGAGTTCTTATGTTTCTACTAAGTATTTAAATATTCTTTTCAAAGCAATCAAATGAAATTCTTTAGGATTAGCTTGAAACCTAGCATGTAGATACATGCTAAATATGATATCTAGTCTATTAGTAGTTAAGTACAATAAAAAGCCAACACTAAAATGAAATAGCCTTTAAGAGCAACAAAAGTTGTCGTTAAAAGACAAAATCTCACTGCTAAAGAATTTTAGCAGTAACTTATTGTTACAGCAAGGTCACTACTAATACATCTATAGCCAAAGGTATATAACAACGACAAAAAAGTTGCCATAAGAAATGATATTTAAAGGTGACAAAAGTCACTCAAAAAAAATAATTTTTAATAGTGAAAAAAAGTCAACACTATAACATATATTTAGTAGTGACAAAAGTTGCCATTAACATTCTATAATGGTGACAAATGTCATTAGTAAAGTCCTACTGCTTTGGTATAAAAGCATGTTGGCACTAAAAGAGTACTTTGAATGGTGATATGATTTGCCATTAAAAGAATCCTTTTTGGGCATGTTGGTTAATTTCTTAAAATATACATATTGAACGAGTAATACAAAAATGAGCCCAAAGTTGTCTTAGAGGAAAGGAAATCAAGTATCAATTTTTTTAAATTATCCTTGTTATCTAAAGAAAACTAAAAAATCAATTAATCTACCTATTCAATAAAAAAATTAAGATTAACCAGCAATTAATTAATTAATTAATGTCTTTACTTTATCAATTAAAAATATCTAAAACCTATAATCCTCTAACTACTTCTCAACTTGACTAAGAATTAGCTCCCGTATTTTAATTTTATCTGAACTAATAATAATTCCTTAATTTATGTGAAATCTTCTCTTAAATCAAGTCACTTGTATCTATGATAATCTATGCCTACTATCATAGTTACACACCTAGCATAAATCCATTAAGAACAAGAATTAGTGGTAAACTTATGTGTAATGGCTCGACATGCACTTAGTTCACAAATATGGTCAGGAACAATCTATATTTGTATAAAATTCTTACATGAGTCTAATAGTCTAATGATCTAGCTGTTGCGATTAACCTTTTAATTGTCTTACAATAGGTCAATTATATGAACAATGGCCAATCATTCATAAAGAAGAAAAAGTAGACTAATAGATTAATCTTAATCAAATAAATACAAAAGTAATCTCAACCAAGGTTGATTCATTACTAGATTCATCTAAAGCTCAGAATTGGGAAATTAGCTACTCGTAATTAAGATCAAAATCTTACGAATAAAATAAATCAAATATATAACTACAAAAGGTAAAAGAAAAGAAAACTAATCAATGTGACAAAGAAATTCTTCAAGCAAAACTTTAATTTTCCAAAACATCCCTCAAATCTCCAAAGCTCTCTTTCTAATTATGGTGCATCTCAAATTGAGTTCTCCATATGTTTTTTAATATTTTTGCCCCAGGGTTGTTAATAAGTCTCTACATTATCATGTTTTTCTTAATATTTTAAAGAACTTATTATATGAATACAGAACTTATTTTATATTTTTAGTATACAAAATTAATAAATTTTAGTTAAGTTAATATTTAATAAGTTTTGATTTTTTTTTTGTTTTACTTTAAGTATAAGTTGTGTTTTGTGTATCTATATTTCTATATTGTTAAATTGTTTAATCTTTGTTAGTATATTATAAATAGTAATTAATTAAATATTATATTTTTATAGGTTTAAAATTGCAAAGAAATAAGTTTAGAAGTTTTAGAAGGTGAAGTAATAAGAGTTAGTAATAAGAGTTGAAAAAATTTGCTAAAAAAGGGATGACAAGAAAAAAAAAGATAGTGCGCAAAAGCGCTACTATAAAAAAGGCAATGCCACGATGCCCAATAAACAAAACCAAAATGCACCGTGATATAAAAATTTTGCACCGCGGCGCTCTTGATTATTATAGATAAAAATTCAATAGCACTACAGTACTTTTGAGTGTTGTCGTAGTGTGTTTTAGAAAAAATGCAAAACATGCCATTTTTAGCTACATTTTTTAAGAGTTTTGAGAAAGGTTTCACTATTTTCTTCAAGAGGTCGCCATTTTAAACATTTTGTAGAAAAAAAGGAAAGGTTTTGGAGCTTTATTTGCCATGGGAAAAGTATAGGTTTAAGGAAAATTCACCCATTAAATCAATTTTTCCCTTTTTTTCTTACTTTTCCTTGTATTTCTTTACCCATTTAATTTATACTTTATTCTTAGTGTTGTTATATCTTGTAATTATAAGCTAAACATAATGATTTGGGTTTGTGATGAACTCTAACTTATAATGTATTGTAATTATTCTATTCATTTGCAATTGATGATGTAATTTATTTACTCAATCCTTGTGCTTCATACTTTTAAGTATGTGGGAATCATTAGATGATTGGGGAGCCTAAATGAATTTGGAAAAGAGATTTTAGGACTAGACTATGAATTGAGTAATGTGAGTTCATAAAATTTACAATGTTGAATGGATTGATTCACTTGTAGGATAAAAATATATCTACTAGCCTCATATACTATATTATGACCTATTCTTGATTAAGTTTTTAAATCAATTGCATAAAAAATAATGGATTAGTTAGGGGAATGCCTACAGGTAACTCAAAAGATGCTTGTATTTAAATTAAAGTTGTAAGCTTTAAATGACATTAAGAGCAAGATAAAAAGAGGTAATTAGTTCATATGAAATGTTAGGAGGAATTATAATCATAAGCTCTCTTACTGTCCAATTTCATCTAAAATAATGTCTTTCATTTATTTTTTTATTTGTATACCTTTAGTTTAATTTAATTTTCTATCATTTTTATTGTTGGCTTGATTTAAATTAAAGTACACAATTTTAGTAGTCAACAATAATCTTAGTAGCAAATTTTTGTAGGAATAATATTCTATTATTATTGCAATATGTATACTTTTGTGCTTTTGTGCATATTTTCAAAAGAAAACAATAAGTTTTTGGATGGCACTCAAAAGCACTACTATAAAAAATGCAGTGCTGTGCGACCAAATGAATAGAACCAAAATATGCCATGGTGCTCTTGATCGTTGCAAATAAAAATTCAACAGTGTGGTGCATTTCAGAAAAAATGCAAAATGCATTGTTTTTAACTACATTTTTGAAGGTTTTAAGAAGGGTTTCACCATTTCCTTTAGGAGGCTACCATTTTGAATAGTTTGAGAAGGAAAAAAAAAAGGTTTAGAGCTTCATTTGTCATGGAAAAAGCTTACTTTTGAGGAACATTCATTTATTTGTTATTTCTTATAGTTATGAGTCTAAACTTGTTAATTTGGAATTGTGATAAACTATAACTTATAATATGTTATAATTACTCTATTTATTTATAATTAATAATGTGATTTATTTATTCAATTCTTATACTTTATGCTTCTTAGTGTATGGGAACCATTAAATGATTTAAGTAGCCTAAATGAACTTAAAAAAGAGATTTTAGAACTAGACCATAGATTGGGTAATGTGGATTTATGAAATTTGTAATGTTGAATGAATTGATTCATTTGTAGGATAGGACTATATCTACCAGCCTTATATAGTCATATTAGGACCTATTTTTTTTATTAAACCTTTAAATCAATTGCATAAGAAATTATAGATTAGTTAGAGAAATGCCAATAGGTGATTCAAAAGATACTTATAGATAAATTAGAATTTTAGGCTATAAATGACATTAAGAGCAAAATGAAGAAAAGTAATTAATTTATATGAAATGCTATGGGGAATTATAACCCTAAACCCTTTTGCTTTCTAATTTTATCTAAAATAATGTCTTTCATTTATTATTATTTTTTTTAATCTTTAGTTTAGTTTAATTTTCTATCACTTTCATTATTGGCTTAATTTAGATTAAAGTGCACAATTGCATACTTAGTAAGTATCTTAATAATAAATCCTCATGAGAATGATTCTTTATTCTTCACTTTACTGTTTCGATATATATATATATGTGTGTGTGTGTGTGTGTGTACGCTTTCAGGAAAAAGTAACAAGTTTTTGACACTCTTACTAAGGATTTGTATGCTAAGTTCTTGCTACTATTAATACCAAGTTCATTTGATCTGAACTTAAGTCTTGTATAGTTTGCTTTTGTTTATTGTAAGTAGCTTAGTCTTTTGGCTTGTGTTTTGTTTTTGTGTTGTTGTTGTTGATATTTATGTTTAGTTTTTATCTATGTTTTTTTTTTTTGCTTTTAAATATGGATTACTTATGACTGGCAAAAAAGGTAGCTAGTGTATATGAACTTGATAATCTAACCAATTTGACTATTTACAAAATTGAATTTGGAAGGAGGTTTAACAACTTTAATTTGAACACTAGTTATATTGCTCAAGTTAGTGTTTCTCAATACTTGTAAATGACTTGTGATAATTGTGGGGAAGGTCATTATAGAGAATAATGCCCATATTCTATAGAAAATGCAAAGAAGGAGAATAATTTTGATAAGAATCTGAGTAAGTTTTGTGATAACACGTATATTCTTAATTGGAATCATAAACAAAAGTTTTCTTGGAATCAAAGTCAAACTTGTCCATCATATGCAATATACCCTTTCTAATCTCTCAATTTCCAACTACAAGATGAAATCTCCTTTCAAGAGCATAATCTTAACTTGGAAGAAATAATTAGTTACCATATGGACAAGCAAGATGCCTGTATAGCCAAGCAAGATGACACAATCAAAAATTTAGAAACTTAAATAGGCAAACTAGTCAATGTCATCTATAATATGGTAATTACTCTGAGAATAGAATATGAGGAAAACTATGATAGAACTATTTTGAAGAGTGAAAAAGAGTTGTTAAAGGGTTACGCACAATTTGAGGAGAATTATGAGTAGAGAATGGAGGAAAGGGAGCATATTATAAGGTTAAAAAACCAAGAGATAATCTCCCAAGTGGCCATGGTAAGGGATCATCTTGATGAATCAAAAAAATGTTGCAATGTGATAGAAGTAGAAAATAGGATTGTAAGCAATCTCTTGATGAATCCTCCAATTTAATCTTTCGTTCTTATTGAAGAGAATCAAGAAGATTTTGTTGGGTGTTTGAGATACTTAAAGGCTTCCAAAATTGTTCAAGATGAATCAAAATTGGAACTTCTCATTATGTCAACTAAAGTATGTGTTCCTATGAAGCCACTGGGTGAGGAATCATAAGTTCTTAAATGAAAAAGGATACCCATTCTCGTTGAAGCCTACTAACCTAAGGAAGAAAAAAAAGGAAGGCAATTGTAGTTTTTGACACCTATAATTAGGTTCTGATATAAAGTTAGGTTGACGACTATAAAACAAGCACTTCTTGGGAGACAATCTAAGTATAACTAAATAAATAATATATATACGAGTATAAAAAATAAATAAATTTATTTTTGTGATTTTTCTAACCCTCTTTCATTCAGAGCTCGTTAGCATTAAATCCTTAAGATGATTATTGGTTAAAGTTAGAAAGAAGAGTAGTTGAAGCATGTAATTTAAGGAGTGATTTCAAATTAATTTTGTATTTCTTTAATTGGGTTTATAATTGTGTCTAGTTTACTTGCATGTTGAATATTATTCCCTTTCTATGCTATTCTTTCTTTATTTTTTTTCTTTATGTTGTTATGAATAAGTATGATTATTGTAACGTGATTTAAAAAATTTATTAGGAGAAATTGGTTTTAAATTTTTTTATGAATTTCTTTTGATATATATGTTTAGATATCTTGTCTTAAGAATAAAAATTTTAGAACTAATTGAATTTATTTGTTGCATAATTTTCACATGTTTCTAGTCAGTGCTATATTTTGTAATATATGTTTGTGACTTAAATTTACAAATTTAATAGGAATGCACTTGATTGAATTTTTGCATGAAATATGTGTTAAAATTTTCTTTTGCTTGTCTAGTTTCTAAGAAAATTTGGTTCATATAATTTTGAGTTCATATGGGTTATTTATTTACATTTGAATACATATTGTTTTGTTTTGACAAGTTGCTAGAATTTGCTATATGCTATGTCACTTTTTGTGTTTTATGAGACTAATTGTGTGACATCAATATGCAAATGTAGCTTAATCATAATCATTAGTATGTTGAGATGTTTCCAAAAAATTTTCATGAAGTTATTTGGATGTTTGCTAGATGAATTCTAGTAAAATGTCATTACAACTCTATTTTGACACAAATTCTGCACTTGCCTTGTTTTATAATATTTTGGTGTTATGCTAGTTAAATTATAAAATGTTAATTTTGGTTATATTATCAGGTTGAGATTGAAAGAATCATTCTATAAGGTGTTTTATTGTTATTGCCCTTTAATTTAGAAGATCTTGAAGTGGACAAATCAAGGGAGTTTTCTTGATCTTTTACTTCTATTATGTTGTATCATGTTTTGACCATTGAAGATAATGTTTATTTTAAGTTTGGTGGTAAGAATCCAAGTTGGAAATGTGAGTTCTATTGTTTTTAATTATTTATATTTTTATGCAAAATTTTATTTAAAAACTCCTTATTTTTCAAAATTTTTAGCTTAATTTTACTCACCTATCTTGTATCTATTTTTTGGTTGATGTCAAATGCTATTAAGGAACTTAATTGTTGGATAGTGTATAAATAACAAGAAATGTCTATTAATGTAATTTTATAGATGAGATTGATTGTTAATGATGATGTTTTCCTTACTTATTGAGACTTTTTTTTTTAGTACACTTACACCATGCTTAAGATAATTGTTAGTTTTAAGTAATGCATGAGTTAACCTTTGTGATAGATCTTAAGCTTAGGACTTTGGAACCTACTTTATAATCTCTTAAGGTGAAATCTTATACTTTGTATAATTTATTAAAGTGATTTGGGCATTTATTGATTATGTTTAACACTTAAGCCTAATTTTTCTACAATATATCACTAGTTACTTATTTAGCCTTAAGTGAAATATGCATATAATTGTATAAAAATTTTTCTTTTTAACCATACTAATGACCTTTAATCTGAAAAACAATGTTCTTACCCTTTTTCAAAGGATAATTAACATTTGATGTTGTGTGAAAAGGAAGCTTTAAGGATCAAATAAGGTATAATGTGGGTTTAATGTGAATAATTGTTATTTTCTCATGAGAGACATGCAAATTAGAAGTGTAGGAATAATTATTGCATAGTTTTTTTTAAGAGACATGAAAAATATGTTGATTAGAAAGAGGAACTAAAGGAAAAAAAGAAAAATGGTCAAAGAATTAACTCAAAGAAAGAAAATTTTGATGGATCAAAATGAACTAAGTTTAGGGATGTAAAAGTGAAAAGAAGGAAAAGAAAAAAAGAAATTGATGTGGAATATCAAAAGGAAAGGAAAATAAGAGAAAGATAAAGAACTCTATCTTTTATTATTATGTTTTATGGTTATTCTCTTAAATCTTGTTCATAATTTTTCATATACCCTTTTTTCTTGTAATAGTTATAACTATAAGCCCCATTACAATCTTAAAAAACCTATTTATTAATGAGTTATACAATAACCTACATTAGCGAAGAGAGGGTAGAAGAGCAAGTGTATAAAACTTTTAAAGGAAAAGTTTATTGTGTAGTTTGATTTACATAAATTATTCTAAGGTTTACAATTAGATTTTAATATAGTTCTTCACACACACACACACACATATCATGGGTTTGGAAATTTGCCATTTATTCTTGAATTCTAAAGTTTGCATGCATTTTTTTCTTTTCTTGTTAATTATACTTCTTAATACAATTGTTTAAGGCATCTATCTATCATTACTAGATATGAAAGTTTGAGTAGGTAAGAATTTTATTGTTTAATATGGCTTTACTTGGGAACCAGTAAAGAGGCAAGTTTAAGATTGTGATCAATATCTAAATTGTCATGTTTTTCTTAATATTTTGAGGGACTTATTATATGAATATAGAATTTGTTTTATGTTTTTAGTATATAAAATTAATATATTTTAATTAAGTTAATATTGAGTAAGTTTTGAGTTCATTTTTTGGTTTAATTAAGTATAAGTTATATTTTGTGTTTTTATTTATACTTTTTGGTTGTAAATTGTTAGTAAATTATAAATAATAATTAGATAAATTTTATATTTTGTAAGGTTAAAATTATAAAGAAACAAGTTTAGAAGTTTTGAAATGCAAAGCAACAAGAGTTGAAAAGATTTGTTAAAAAAGGGCTAAAAAGAAAAAGAAAAAAAAAAGGAAAAAGATGGCGTTCAAAAGTACTACTATCAAAATGCAACGCTATTGTGCCATTGACCTTAGCCATAGCATGCTTCAAAATAAATGCAAAATGCACCATTTTCAATTGTGCTTTTTAAAGGTTTTAAGAAGGATTTCACCATTTTCTTTGGAAAGCCACCATTCTGAGTATTTTGGAAAGGAAAAGGAAGGATTTGGAGCTTTATTTGTCATGGGAGAAATTTATATTTAAGGAAGATTCACCAACTAAATTAGTTTTTTTTCTTCCCTTACTTTTTCTTACATTTCTTTACCTATTTAGTTTAAACTCTGTTCTTAATATAGTTATATCATGTAGTTATTAGCTAAACTTATTGATTTGGGATTGTAATAAATTTTAGCTTGTAATATGTCATAATTCCTTTATTTATTTATAATTAATGATGTGATTTATTTACTCAATTCTTATGTTTCATGCTTCTAAGTATGTAGGAAGTGTTAAATGATTTAGATAGCCTAAATAAATTTAGAAAAAGGATTTTAAGACTAGACCATGAATTAAGTAATGTAAGTTCATAAAATTTGCAATGTTGAATGGGTTGATTTGTTTGTAGGATAGGAATATACTTATCGGCCTCATACATCCATATTAAGATCTATTTTTAATTAAATTTCTAAATCAATTACACAAGAAGTTATAGATTGATTAGAGGAATGCTTATAGGTATTTCAAAGGATACTTGTAGGTAAATTAAAGTCTTGGGCTATAAATGATATTAAGAGTAAGATGAAGATAGATGATTAGTTCATATGAAATGTTAGAAGAAATCATAATTCCAAAACATTTTTACTTTCTAATTTCATCAAGAATAGTGTCTCTAATTTATTTTGTTATTTTTATATCTTTAGTTTAGTTTAATTTCTTATTACTTTTATTGTTGGCTTAATTTAGATTAAGGTGCACAATTTTAGTATTTAGTAATTTTCTTAGTAACAAATCTTTATGAGAACAATACTCTATTCATCACTCTATTATTGTTGCAATATTTATACTTGTTTGTATGCTTTCAAAAAAAGCAATAATTATGTCCTCTTTCTTCTAAAATTGCCCTTATATTCTCAAAAAAAGTGTTAAAAATGCCAAACACAGCCAAGCCACGTTGCTTATACCTAATAATATAACGAGGACGTCTAAAGGATATGCAAGGGACATGGGCCTTAGTACTCAACATGGCCAAGCCATATTGGTTATACTCTTCAGTTGCAAGTTTTGAAAGTTATATGGCCATGTAGGAGAGCATGGTGTTGTGTTACTAGTGGAAAACTTGATTTTAGCTCCAAATTGCTCCTTTGGTTCAATCCACTAACTTATAAGCAAAACTTATAAAGTTTGAATAAGAATCAAGTCTTTTTAGACTTAAATATCAAATTTTAAAGCCAATAAAATATGTAATTTTTGCATTTATCATGGTGACACTAAATGTTGCCACTTAAAAACTTTCTATGGTGACAATTATTGTCACTAAAAGGATTTTTTTAGAAAATAAATCACCATTAAAAGGGATTTTTATTTTTATGTATTAACTTAAATAATTCACAAGGTTTAACCTTTTTCTTTCTTATTACCATTAAATATATATAAAGACAACCCCTCAATCTAATAGCCTCTAGTTTGAAAGTTACAACATAAAGAGTGAGCAATTTGATATAAAACTTAGTGCCTAATATTAACACAACAAGCTATTAGATATAACTATTAATGATACTATAAGGATTCATTGGAGAACCTTTAAGATCATATGTTTAGAATGTTGTATTTCTAAATGGCATTTTCTAGTTTGAAATCTTTCAAAATAAATGATGACATATAGAAATATCACACATTCTAAGCATCAAACCATAAATGAGCCATAATGAATCCTGATGGTATCATTAACAATTATATCTAGTTTTCTTGTGTTGATCTTAGGCAATATGTTTTATTAAGAAAGAAGAAATTTTGACTATTCTTTATGTCACAGTGTTCAAATTAGTGGCTAAAATTTTGAAGGGTAGTGTATATATATATTTCTCTTTTTTGCATCCAATTATTTCTTTCCCAATTTCCTTAGCAAGCATACACTATCAAGCCTATTCTAATGGTCCTAACCAATGCAAATTATCCCATGGTAGATACTCATAAAACCAATAGGAATAATCAAGGCAACAAAAAAACCAAAATTTTATTAAGCCTGTTCTAACCAAGATAAAGCTTAACACCATATAAAACACCAGAATAGCCAAAATCAATAGCTAACAACAAAAATAGGGTATATTGAATTCAACAAATAAAAACCAAGAGGGCAAATTGAAAAACAAATAGGGCAAATTAGAAAACCAATAGGTAAATTGAAAAACCAACTGGGCAAATTAACAAATTAACAAAAAGAAGGCAAACTGAAATACCAATAGAAACAGGGCAAATTGAAAAACCAACAAATCAAGGCAATCAAGAAAAAGAAGCGAAGCATAAATAGAATAAGAAACAAAACTTTGAGAAAATCAATCGGGTATACTTTAAAACAAAAAATCAATTGGCTAAATTCCAAAAGAACAAGGAGAAGACAGATCTTCGTTAGGTGGACTTTGAAAATGGGTGGCTTTCAGATGATTAGGAGGAAAACAATTGTTAGGTGGCTTTTGGATAGAAGGATCACAGTAGCTATGGGTGGCAATCAAACAGAGGGAGCATGGCGACTACAGATATGAAGGAGGAAAAAGGTGCGAGGGAGTGAGGAGACATGAGGGACGAGAGGAGATGATAGCAGCTAGAAATGATCTTTTTTGTAGCAACAATGGTCATTGCTAAAAGTCACATTCAATGATGACAAACAAGGTTGACACTAACATCTTTTTTTGCAATGATAACATGATGTCACTACTTAAAAAACTTTTAGCTACAATAATTGTTGCCATTAAAATCATTTATCAATGATAAATCAATGTCGCCACTATATCTTTTGGCTCCAAAAATTTTTGACTCATAAGAAGAAAAATTTCAAATGATTTGCTTATTGTTGGCAACCTTGGTTACTACAAAAAAAATGGAGTTTTACTGATAGTAGAATGATTGTTGCCACATAGAGACTTATATGACAACAAAATTGTTCCCAATAAATGCCCTTATTAGTGGCGATGCACATCGTCATCACCAATGATTTTTAGTGGCAACTATAGTCACCATTAAAGGTCATTTATGGTGAACTTGAGTTGACACTAGAAAAAAACAACTTTGTTGTCATAAAAAAAATTTTAGCAATAGAAAAAGAGAGAATTATAATAAAGGATCCAAAAATTAAAAAAATTATTCTTAAAGACTTGTTATCACTTGTTTTAAGATGATTATTACTGAGTTTAACAATAAACAATTGAATCTAGTGGTAACAGGTCTTTAAAAATAAATTTTTTTACTTCTTGGCCTTAAACATAATTCTCCCATGTAAAAAAAGTTTTTGCTAAAATTTATTTTGTGACAACACATTTGTCATTGCAAATGACTTTTAATGATAACATTTTTTGTTTCACCACTAAAAGGGTTGGCAAAATGAGAATATTTTTTTAGCAACTACTTTTAGCACAATTAGAAAAAGTTGCCACTACATTTTTTATTTTAGTAGTGCAATCATATTTCAAAATTTCTTTTGATCTATATCTTTTTCATCTTTAATAATAAATTATTAAATATAAGTATGATTATAACAATAAATCTAGTAGAATATACAAAATATTATATTCCTCTATATATAATAATTATGTCATAACCCAAATTCATAATATCATTACCGTTACATTAATGACTGTGCATCATACGTTGTTCTTATAGGAAGGAACTTTCCTTATGACATATAACACTCCAATCCATTGATACAAGATCATACAAACACGTTACACAATTTGGGTAATTAAGTCCCATTGCAAGGTCAATTACTTTGATATAAAATAGCATTGCACTTTACTCAAACACCACAATAAGTCTTCAAAGCAAATTTCTCTCTTTGGGCCTCTTCAGTGTAGTAATAGCTAAGAAACTCTACGTGATCAAAGGGCTTAAATAGAAGAGGGTGTTCCTCATCCACCAACTCCTCTGGGGCTTTTATTATGTACCCTCCTTTTGGTATTGAAAACAGTCCTGCTGAATATCTTGCCTCATTTCCTGTCATCATCACTCTGTGAAATGCCGAGTACAACCTCCCGTTTGTCCATGCCTGCAAGATTCTCAAGCTTTAATATATATATATATAGAGAAGTGACATTTCTTACTAGTTTTTTTTAAGAGTAAATTACTGTTTATCCCTTATGATTTAACGCAACATACATCTGTTCCTTTGTGTGATTTATAGTGTGCCATTCAACTCAATCCCTCGTGGTTTATTATGTTTCAATTAACCACCCTATAGTATTTTTCAATTGAATTTCAACAGATACAATCAAACTGTTAAAAGGTTGAACAAAAAGAAACTGGTAAACATGGTGTTATGTAGCTATTATTGAGATTAAATGGGCCATTTCATCAATTGTAAATTGTTAGGTTGATTCTAATAAAAGTAAATTACATATACTTCCTTTAAGTTTTGTTGAGATTAGACTTTTTTTCTATTTTCAAATTATACGTAGATCTATCTTTCTAAAATAAAATGTTATCTTATACTTTAGTTTAATTAAAAATTTTTGGACCAAAAATGCCCTTTATTTAAAATTTCTTTAGTTAAAAAAATATGTATTTAGGTTTAATAAAGGGTATTTTAGTCAAAAATAAATAAATTGGACTAAATTATGGGATAATTTTTTTTAAAAAAAGTCTATGTATATTTTACAAAAAAATATATGTTTAATTTTATTGAAATTCAAGAGAAATTTATGTAATTTATTTTTATAACAATTAATTACCTCATGGAGGTCACGGACGTTAAATTTAAGCAATGCATACTCTTAATAATAAAAATATCCATTATTTTAACATTACTTAATTATTTAGATCAAAATTAAAACAAAAAACACAACACTATGATTAAGCCGTAATGAAACAAACCACAGAGCTGTTACCATAAGTTATACACATTAAGCCACAAACAAACAGAGATGACAGGTGAAACCATAATGAATAGACTGTAGTCTACCATATTTTTAGGGGAAATATAATAGACTTACATGGAGAGAGTCGCCAATCATAACGACGAAACTATGAGGCGAGGGCTGGTAAGTGATCCATTTTCCATCTTTGGCTTCAACCTCTAAACCCTCAACTTCATTTTGGTACAGTATGGTCACTATGTTCTTATCTGTGTGCGAGGCTATACCCACCTTTGGGTCTTCCGTTTGAGGGCCCTTGTATTTCATAACCCTGAGAAGGTAATTGGTTGAGTTCATGTGCTCATCCAAGTACTTTTCAACTCCCAAGCTTTCCAAAACCATCTTCCTAACAATCTGATCCAACACTGATAGCTGCTCTGAGAAGGACTGTATAGTTTTGCTGCCAAAATAATAACAAAGAAAGGAGCAATATGCAAAAGTTAAACCACAAAAGATTATGAAAAATAGTAGTTGATTGACCAAAATTGAATAACGGATAAAACTTTAGATTAAATTATTTAAGACTTGGCTTTCAAATTATTTAATAAAAGTATAATTTGCTGCCAAAATAATAACGAAGAAAAGGGCAATAATGCAAAAGATAATCTACAAAAGATTAGAAAAATAAGAAGTCAATTGACAAAAACTGAATAATAGATAAAACATATATATATATATATATAGATGAAGTTCTTCAAAGGTTTGTCGTCAAGTTCTTCACAAAATCATCACAAGCGTGAATGATGGGCTGCTTTGCTTGGGGAAAAAAAACGAAAGACTACATGTCATCTAATTTCATTGAAAATACTGATAGAAAATAGTTTTAAAATGTATTTAAATCTAATTCCTAAATAACTAAAATGAGACCTAGAATCAACTAGACCTTCCTTTCGGAAAAAAAATTGACATATGAATGATGTAGGAAAAATGACTACAAGTCATGTTTTTATTAAAAATAATAATAATAACAGTTAAAGAAAATTTGCGTGAGACCTGAAACTCGGGTTTCCTTCTGGCCACAAGATATTTTCCAAGCTCTCTACTTTCTCAAGGACATTTGCATCATCAACGCCCATGCTCTCATAAAGTGGGATATGAGGGTGTTGCCCAACATAACCATGAAAGGGCTTCTTAGACACATTTCGTAGCTTGGTTTGAAGAGGGAGATCAAAGAGCTCTTTGAGTGCAACAAATAAGGATTTCCGAAGGTCTAAAGGAATCTTAGCAAACAAAGCCTCAAAGCAACCATACTCTTCAAGTGCTTTGTGAACTTGGGATTTCACTTCCTCCCACTTAGGGTTTTCGCTTTCCAACTCAAGGCTGTTAAAGTCAATGACTGGAAGCTTAAGAGTGGTTTCTGAGCCCATTTCTTTTCTTTGGCCTCTCTACTTTGATTTTCAGAAGTGAAGCAATGTGCTCTGTTTAAGCAAGGTCTGAAGTTGTGTGTGTTCTGAGTCTCGGTCACGCTAATTAAATAATAAAGGCTTTGTGTGTAGCGATTAAGGGAGGACACAGAGTATTATTCTACGAATCAAATATTTATTTGTATGGTACCACGCATTTATACTACGATATTTGGCTTAAAATGTGGAATAATCAAAACTATAAAAATGGTCAAGCAAAATATTCTTTGGACTTGACGCCAACGTAAATGAAGCTGGCAAAGGGCTCATTGTCAGTGAGGTCTTTATGACCCTATTATTCGATGCTCAAAAAACTAATCAAAACTCAAATAAAATTTGTATTTCACCTCCAAAAAAGGGAAGTTAAATTTAAATGACACAAAATTGATGTTGAGAATGATTCGTGGGGATTATAAATTTGTCAGAGAGAACGGTGATATGATTATAATAATGTAAAATATTTTCAATTTGACATTGATCAATAATTCTTTCAATCTATGCAAACTAATGCTTGGTTCAAAAGAATAATAAATTATAATTATTTTGTATTACTGATAAATATATTTTCAATTTTTTAAATATTTTTTTCCAAAGAATTTTGAAGACGTACATACCTCCACTCGTCTGTATCGTGACCAAAAATGTTTATATCATCGTATATAAATAATGTTCTTTCGTGTTGTAAGGGACAAAATGAAAATTAGAGTTGGAATTCATATATATGGTCCAAAATTATAGTACTATAAAATTCTCAGTTTTTAATAATAAATATCTACCCAAGTCTATATTTTGATAATAATCACATACAGATGAGTTTCAGTGGCCTCTCAAGTTACCTTGAGTATATGACAAGCAAAGATTGATTGGTGTAGGAACATTTAATTAAATAGAAGCTACATTAAAGATAAAGAAGTGTACTATTTTTCTATTTTTTTTATTCTAAATCTTTCGGTGGCCTATAATATCACTTGCAAGTTGTGTGGACCGCTAGAAATTAATAAGTTGTCGTACAATTATTTTCCGGAAAATGGTATCAGGTAACAATTTTATAACAACGTAGGTATTGGGGGACCACTGAGTATAAAATTCGGCTGGAAAATGCCAACGGATAGCATAATTTTATAGTTCTATAATCACAACATAAGAATCGTGGGCAAACCTGTCCATTTACTGACTGGGTTTAGTTGCTTCAATCAATCGATGTAAATGAATGATTAAAAATTTATCTAATCAATCCAGCAAAATTATTCATAACAGAACCAATTTGAATTAGATTGAATAGTTGGTTTTTTTCTTAAAAAAATACCTTGTGAAATTTTAAAAATTTAAGATTAAATACTTCTTCAAACTAAACTACAAAAATAAACATTTCTAATAACAAAATTCAAATCACGATTCTTGTAACACAATTTTAAATTTAACCCAACCATAAACAAGTTAAGATTGATACCAAACTAAAAAGTTAATCAAATAATTAATATATAAAATATGGGTTATGTAATTTTTAGCTAGTTTGGCAGTTTGGGTTGGATATCTAATGTAAACATCCAATAAGCGAATAAACGAACTGATTTAATCATTTTTGCACAATTTTCATCCAAATAAGTTGATTTTGATAAGTTCTGGTTGGATCTAATGAACCAGTTCCATTTGAATTGGATTAGTTTGAATTTGCTTAACCCTCCTCTGTCCATGTGCTGCATCTGGATAGATTTCTCTAATATTATGTGTCTCGTTATTATTAGCACAGACTAAAAAATTATCATTTTTAGTCTATCAAAGGAAAAATTGTCACTTCTAGTTTAAATCAAACATTCTTTTCTTCTCATCCAGTTTCCCCTATTCAAACACATCTTTAGTTAAAGTGTACTTATGTCTTTAATTTATGGTAAAGTAGACTTTTTTCATTTTTTTCCGATATATAATAGAGCAATAGTTTGAACCTAAAGTCACCTATCAATTATTCACATCCCATGTCACTAAACCATTAATAGCTTCGTAAAGTTACTTCAAAAATTATAATTCGAATAAGTAAAAAAAAAAAAATCAATGCTCATTGATGAAACTATACACATGAGCTTGCCAAGACCTTTACTAGGGAAGGTGGCGATGAGCATAGATCTCTTTGATGTGGGCAAAACTACCTAGTTGAATAGAGACTAACATATAAAGGTTGAAAAATAAGATTGACATTGAATAGTCGTTTTCAGGACCACTTTCTAGTTGAATAAAAACTAACATAAATCCAGCCGGGTTTGTCGCATCTTTGATATTCATTTACAAGTTGATGTTGTACCACTACAAATTTATGATGTTGTAGTACAATAACTTATACTAAACAAAGATATCAGATAAGAACATTATTGCATTGAAATGCTACCTATATACCCAATTATACTTCTCCTGAGAGTGATATATTTATATACATATGTAGACAAAACCAATTGAGTCAAGACATTGATGAAAATAATGTTTCAACAAGAAATTAATGAAGAATAAAAGATGACTATTTTCTCTTAGTTTTAATTAACACTTAACCATCGATCAAATTCAAATTTGAAATTGAAATAATAGTCTTTCAATATATTATGATGTAGAGATTTCACTGTAATTTTTTCTTTTGTTATTCTGTTTAAATCACATATAGTGACTTGGTATATTTTGTTATTAGATATGATATGAAAGTGTTATATAGGTAAGAATATTCTTTTAATTTATTAAGAGAAGAGAGACAACCTAAATGATATCTCTCAAAAAGCATATAAAACAAGCTTCAAAGCAAGGCTATAAAGCTAGGCAAACGGGCACATAATACATAGCCCAGGGTAAAGTGTAGACTACTGAATTTAGAATATGGGCCGATTCTTTCACTATTTGATGACGAATATCGCTTGTTTCAGGCCTAGTGACAAGGAATCTGTCATTACTTCAACCTTAATGTGACAAAAGAAAACTCCATTAAAAGGAATTACAAAGAAGGTTTCCCCTGTGAGTGTAAATACAAGATAACGTTTCTGAGTTTGTTTAGCCACACTATTTTTGGACCAAGGATTACACTTCAGGTTCCTAACGCTAAAGTAAATGCAAGAAGCAGGGAAGTAGATAACAAAACAGCCATTAAGAAATCCAAGGATTCAAATACTTTCACTGGACACGACGTGATATTTTGAAGTATACATATCACTTCAAATTTTGTTCTGTCGTAATATCAATATTTGTGTCAGCATTCATACTTCCGAGCTAGTGAACAATCATATAATGTGCAGAATTTTACTTAGAAGTTTGTGTTACTATTGTTAATTGCTGGTGGTGTTTGCATAATCTTTCCTGCAGGCATCAATCGATATTACAAAAACCCCGTATGATATATGTAATAGTTGTCTTTTTTACAGGGGCATGATAAATCTTAAGGTTTCCTGTTCAATATACTATTCAATTTCTATACTTTTGTCTATACAGTAGATGCTTGGAGCCAAGCGTGATGTCAAACTTCTTTGAATTTATCCTTTCTTCGTTTTCTCTATCATTCGTGATTTATACTTTTATATGTATATGTATACATCAGAAGCACTCTTCCCCCTCTTCTCAAGAGAAAAAAAAATGGAGTTGAAAAAATATAATACTTTCATAGCAGGAAAACAAGTAAACCTTTGTAAATAAATAATCCTTTTCTTTATTAAAAAGACCAAATCATGAAGCAACCAACAAAGAGCAAAGGCCTAACTTTACCATGGAGATGGACTCCATTAGCTTGAAGGCACATGACATCTATAAATAGCTTTTACACTGTCTTCTCTGCACTCATAGTTGCTTGGGGAGATTGGAGAAATGTTATTGGGAAGATGGCTTCCCAAACAGTTTCCCCGATTCCTATTATAGACTTCACCGATGAAAACTTGCAGCCTGGTACGGACACATGGTATTCAGCTTGCCAAGTGGTCCGGAGCGCACTAGAGGGTGATGGTTGTTTCTATGCAATGAGTAATAAGATTTCTATGGAGCTTTACAGCTCAGTATTTACTCTAATGGAAGAACTGTTTGATCTTCCATTGGAAAAAAAAAGGCAAAAGACCAGCGATAAGCCTTACCATGGTTACTATGAACGAACTACTCGGTTCCCTTTATATGAATCCATGGGAATCGACGACCCCTCGAATAAGGAAGCAGTTCAAAAGTTCACCAACATCATGTGGCCAGCAGGATATGATCATTTCTGGTATTGCATTAAACTTCTTTATGTTGTTTTCCTGTTTTCCTTGCCAGTTATACTTTAATTTTCTGCTGTCATTTATACTTTTCTTTTCATTGTTTGAGTAGTCAGACTCTCAATCTCTATGCAAAGTTGCTAGTAGAAATGGACCAAACCGCTAAAAGAATAGTGTTTGATGGTTATGGTGTGGACAAAAGACAGTGTGATTCCCTGCTTGAATCAACCAATTACATGCTTCGAAGCTTTAAATACAGAGTACCCCAGAAGACAGAGAATAATTTAGGATTGCATGCTCACACAGACACTTCATTCTTCACCATATTACATCAGAATAATGTAACAGGTTTGCAAGTTAAACTGAAAAGTGGCGAATGGATCAATGCCGATCCCTCGCCCTGCATGTTCCTGTTCCTGGCAGCTGATGCATTAAAGGTGGGTTATTCTTATATTTGCCATCTAATATATTTATATTTGCATCTAAGAAAACTGTTTTTGAAAGTTTCGTGAACAAATGAAAGCCTTTTTATATTTTAGGTTTGGAGTAACGACAGAATACACTCCTGTGAACACCAAATCATCATAAGGGAAGAGAAGGAAAGGTGCTCCATGGGATTATTTTCATTTAGCAGTAAGATGGTCCAGACACAAGAAGAGCTAGTTGATGAAGACCATCCAATACGATATAAACCATTTGACCATTATGAATACCTACGTTTCCATGCATCATCAAAATCCGAGTGTCGCATCAAGGCATACTGTGGTATTGACTATGGCTATGCTGATAGTAAATGAAACTTTTGTGTGGTTACCATTTCCCATATGCATAAGAAAACTGGCTTCTGGCATATGCTGCCTTGTATATGGTACACTTACCTTGTGTTATATCAAAATTAATTCAAGTCTACCGCTTGTTGCAAAGGTGAAGCTTCTTTAAGTATCATGTTTTTATTTTTTTAACAAACACGGCATGCTGTTTGTTGATTTTTCCAATCAAACGCACAGCATTTCAAGTATGATTGGTGCCTATATCTTCAGTGTCCATGTTTATGTTGGAGAAAAGATATTAAATTATTGTGGCAGGCAGAGTTTTGTCTAGAAAATCCATGCTATCCGAGAAGTTTATGCCACATTTATCTAGAAAACCTTAACCACAGATGATTTCTGAGACCATTGTCATGTGACAGAATATGTACATATTCATATGCCAGTAGAACTCCCTAAACAAGCTCCTCGAGTTCCGCGAAAGTAACTAGTGGAAGCCAAACAGCCAGTGGCTCGTTGAACAGCCAAAATTAAGACAGGATAAAATGGAATAAATCCTTTACAAGGGGGGAAAAAGTTAACTGACTGTGATCTACAAGCTTCTACACAATTCTCTGTCGGCAAATTAAAGGTGGCTGCATTCATCAACTCCCTTTGTGTTCAACCCATAGCTGATGTAGAACAGTAGAGGGAAAGGAAGAGAGGAAGGAGGAAGTGGGAGATACAAAGAGAGGGAGGGAGGGAGGAATGTAGGCAAAGAATAAAACCGACAATCTAACTCAAATGGTCTGAAAAAATTGATATACAATTAATGAGAAGGCTACATATATGAAACCCATAATAAAATAAATAAAAATTAGAAAATAAATAAAACAAAAAACATCCCTAAAGTTTTCAAATAATCTAGAATTTTTTACATCTAGAATAAATTTTTTATAATTTCATGTCTCCTAATTTTTTTTTCTATTTTCTATTATTTTTTCCTGGTTAAAAAAAACTCAACCTAAAGTTTTGAAATATAGAAGTAGTGAAATAATTCATCTTAGAGTATTAAATAAGACAACAAGCACTGTTTACAAATATGATTGCCAAAAATTACTTCAAACTTTTCCATACATATAAAATAACAAACTCACTAGATATAGTAATTTAATTAGTTGAATCTAAATATGATATCTATAACTCGAGGTTTAACTTCTTACTATTGTTCATAATCATTGTGATTTTCACATCCTAAATTTACTTTTAACATGTTCTTCAAAATCTATGTGTCCTTGTCAAATGGATAATCAAAGGGTTCCACTATGATATCATAAAGCTCTTTTGCAATGGCTTATATTATTGAGTCATAATTATGAAGATATTTTTCCTTAGTCTTAACCTAACCTTGGTCACCGTGAACTCCAATTAGATCTTCTATGTTTTTGCCTGTGATTCGTCTCCTTAAGAGACTAATGGCACTCATAACTTCCTCAAAGTGATGATCGACATTTTCCCTATCAACTTTATGCCCTTCCTTAAGATTATCCAGACAAGTTTGGATATTTTAGATGCTTTGTTCTATGGGATATTTCAAAGCAATGAGATCTTCCTCAAAAAGACTCTTATCTTAGCAATTTAGAAAGCCAAAATTTAGCATAAATGCCCCCAAAATACTCCTAGTTGGTGAATAATTGCAACTCAGGTTTGATTGGGTTAAAATCAAGGTAAAAAAGAGGCTGAAAATTCAAATTTATTGGCTAACGCATGGGGCACATGAGGACCACACAGAGAGGTTTGTCAACGTGTGGCAATGTCTTTAGCGATAGCCTTTTAGGATTAGGTCAATCTAGGCCTTGCACTTCTGATGGTGAGATCAGTTAGTTGATTCTGTGGTTGAAGGTGTGAGTTTTGGCTTTGACAAAAACTATTTGTAATTTCCAGCAAGTCTCAGGTAATAGAGGCGTGATTGGAATAAGAAAGCCTTGCTTTAATACCAATTGATGAAAAACAATGGAGGGAAAAGAAAAGAAAAAGGAGGAAGTGAGAGATACAAAGAGCAAGAGAGGGAGGGAGGAATGTAAACAGATAATAAAACTAACAATCTAATTCAAATGTTTTGAAAGAACTAACATACAACTAGTGAGAAGATTATTTATAAGAAGTTCATAATAAGGAAATAAATTAAATAAAAATTAAAAAATAAAAGAAACAAAAACATCTCTAAAGTTTTCAAATATTTTAGAATTTTCTATGTTTAAAGTAAATTTTTCACAATTTCATTTTCTCTAATATTCTCTTCTTATTCTTCATTAATAACACTTGACATTTGTTTTATTGTGGCTTCAGGAAATAAAGCTACGTCCTAATTAATAAATGATAACTGTAACTTTTGACTTAGAGATCATACCTTGATTTGACATCTTTTAACATGGTCTGTATTTTTCTATGAAGGTGAAAAAGAACTTTAAGTCACGCATATGTACTGACAAATAATATTTTCCTAGTAAAAAAGCAGTGTCTTAACTTTTAACTGGGGGCTTTCCAAGGCAAAATATAGTTAAAGCTTCGAAAATTTGTCATTAAAAATATTAAACCTACCTTGTTTACTCCTGACAATTGGTCTGTTTATCTTGGTTTAGCAGCATAGCTGAATGTACTTAACAAATGACTCACAGAAAAGGAACGTTGGCCAGGCGTGGAACTAATTCAAACCTTCCTTCTTGTTTTCTGCCTTAATAAATTAAGTTGCACCGGAGTAGCTAATAAAACTATTTTGGTTTTTCTGAGGTGTAGTTGTTGCCCCATCACTATCATCATTACAATGCTGTCTTATTTGCTACTTAATTTGTTTACTTTCCTCTATCAATAATTCACCCAACGGGAACCTTAAATTAAACTCTATAACCTCCGTTTCCGAAGGGAATATAATACCCTCGTCTACATGGCCATTAGAAAATAGTCAAAATACCAATCTTTCAGCATCATTTGGTGCCGTATGAGATGATCTTACGAACGAACAAATCCGCTTGCCGACCTATTGTGGTGGTTTAGGCATGCTTTCATCTTTACTGAATATTATAAAACAACAAAGTGAATATCTTTAATAAATGGTAACAAAGGAAAAAAGGAAGTTAAATAATGGGGTGAGGTCCAAGTGCTAAACTTTCTTGTTTTGGAACAAATTAACAAGAGAGTGGATATCATTTTGCTCACAATAACTAGAGATTCTCCAAATGAAACATAAGAGAAACAGAGGAAAGCAGGGGAAAAGAAACACCAATCGCGGGATGGTTCTGCCAAACTCTCAGGAGTTTCTCTTTTTTCCATTTTTTTTTTCCGTTTACCTTCTCAGTTATAAGTTAAGTAAATTAATAATTCAATCTTTATAAGTTACTCTCCATTTATCTAAGAGTAAAGTTTTCTAATTTAATATCTTAAAAAAAATTTAAATCTAAATGATCATTCTATTAGACAAATTTTTTCTCGATTAATAAATCAGGGTCCATCATGTAAACATTAACTTATCTAAATTTGTTGAAATAATATTTTTTCCCTTAAAATGGCTTATTTTAGCTCCCTCAAAGCAGCATATTTTGATAATTACTTAACTTTATGAAATACGCATGACCACACTTTTAAGGAGTTATCTAGTCAGGTTTGTGAGTTAATAATCATGTGAACTCCTATTTATTAATTGGAGAAAATTTGCCAATCAACAAGACAATTTTAGTTGGGCAAAATTTTTTGAAAAATTAAATTAAGAGGTTTTATCTAAATTAAAAATAATAATCTTTCATAATTATTATTATTTTGTACAATTTCTAAATGTAACCAGAAGTACTTTAATAAAACCAGAGAAAGAAAATAAAAACTTTTACAAGAAGAGCTAAAACTACATTTAAACCCAAAAAAACGTAGATACAATTATTTTGGCATGTTTGGAAAAGCGGCTCCTCTCCCCCAAACCACGTTTGACACAAAGCTTCAATTTGATACTTCCATATCAACGTGATTTTCTGTCGCAATTCCAAACATGCAATTTGAACATTTGCTACTAAATTTTTCAATAAAAATATAAATAAATATTTTATACAATATCATATCGTAATATCATAGTTGTTTTATTGAAAGACGTCACATCACACGCCAACTGTGCCTAACAGTACATACATATAGAAATTTTCAATGCGTTTGAACAAACGTGTTACTTTTGCCATCTTGGGTTTGGAGTAGCGAGAAGATACGCTCTTGTGAGCACCCAATTATCATAGGGGCAGAGAAGGAAGGGTGCTTCATGGGGTTATTATCATTTGGCAGCAAGATAGTATCAAACACAGATTATTTTCTATGCATCAGAAGAGGCCTCAAAATCAGAGGGTCGCATCAAAGCATACTATATGAAACTGATTTTTTGTAATAGTTGCCATGTGTATGAATATAAAATTCTGTCCTGAAGCTAACATTCTTTGGCATTGATAAGTTAAGAATACAAGTATAATATTTTGCTTTTATATATAAATATATATATATATATACTTGTACATTTATATAAGAAGCATCAAACTGGCAGAAGAAAGGAAACTAAAATGGTACAGAAAAAATTGTTAGAAACTATAAAAGAATCCTTCGCATTTGGCTGAGAGTCGAATCTATCGCCTCTGGAAGTTGAAGACCTTGATTGAAACAGCAAAAATGAAAGCAAAGAGCACTGCAAACCCAAGAACCACACCTGCAGAAACTCCTATAAAGTCATGCTTGAAACCAAAATAACTCTTTAGAAACTGTTGAACTGTCTCGCCATTCTCTCCCTCCATCACTGTTGTTATATCTCCAAACTGCGATGCAACCAATCCATACAAGGTCCAGGCCACAGGACATGCCCAATAGTACCATCTCCACCACACAGGAATGCTCTATTACATATAAAAAGAAAAAATTAGAAAATGGAAAATAATAGTATGGATGGGTCCATAGAAGACTAAAGTCTCATTTTGGTTCTTTAAAAATAACTCCAGAATCAATTGGTTCCTCAAAGATTTCTCATATCGCTTTGATACTCAAGTATAATTTTGTTCTAATTTCATCCGTCCAAAGGTACTAAAATGATACCATATACTTTTCCAAGGATCAGAATAGAGATTTAGTCATCTATAGAATTGACTTGTAGGGTTAGCAAGATCACTTACAGGTCGTGGGACAACAAATCCGGAGAAGAGGTTCCAAATTGCATAAAATGCAGCAGCAACAATGGAAGCAACATGGTGATTTGGCGTGACAGCCACAGCCATCATGCCATAGAAGGTGAAGTACAACAATGTGAAGTACATGAAGAACAGATACCAGAAAAACTTCTCTGCAGTCCATTCAAATCCGATCATGGCATAAACTATGACACCATATGTCACAGCTTGGACAAGAATATAAGGTAGTTCTATCAAAACCTGTGACCGGACATGAAAAGGTTAGCTCTATTAGATTTGAAAAAATTACCAAAAAAAAAAATGTTTGCAAGATAAGGATTTCACTATTTTAGTTACCTGTGCAAATGCATAGGGTAAAGCAGAGTACATTCCAGCTGCCCTTTCCCTATAAAACACAGTTCTTTCAACTGCTACCACTGGTTGTACAGAAGAAGAGTTCTGGACACCGAGGAAGAGAACAGCAGTATACATAGAACCCGTGGCATTAAACAAGTTTTGTCTCTTTGAGCTGTGAAAGTTACCCAGAAGAATCAAATCAGAATTGAAGTGAAAAACAGAGATTTCTAAAACTAATACGTATTTTTCTTTTTTGAATCTTAACTTACGTTTTGGTTCCGAGGTTCCAAAAGATTGTTCCAAACATCAAGGCTATGAAAGTAGTGAAGAGAAACCTCACAGCAGTGTATGGAGGATTTCTCCAATATGACCAATGTTGTTTCCATAAACAAGCCAAGCATTGGACCAAGAATGACCGTGAGTATTGTGTAGGGAAATGAAGATCCCTTGAGCCCGGTGCAGGCTTGCCAAGTTCTTCTATAAGCTGCTTGTTTCTCCTGAAAAACCATACATACCAGTTTAAGCATTTTGAATATCAATAGGCATGTGACTATAGTCAATAGCCATTATATTCATATCTCTAAGCTTACCTATATAGATCAGAGTTTTTGTAAATCTCAGTAAAATCAACTCCTAAAGCGACCTCTTGTGCTGAAGTAGTGACTTCCAACATCCAAGTTGCTGGATTATAGCCATCTTTGATTTTGCTAACCCCATCAATGCTCTAGATAATGAAAAATATTGGAAAATCAGTAATTGCTATTAAGAATTACGGCTGCTCATTGGAGGAAAAAAAAAGTTGACTTTTAAGTTGCATCCTACCTCAAAATACTTGATCAATTGGTTAGAATGACGACCCAATGGCCCTACATATATCTCTTGTCCTCCACGCTTCATCAAGAAAAGCTAGGATCACATGTAACATATATATGTCAGATACCAAGTCAGAAGCAGAACGATAGTACAAAACACAAGCTTTATTGATTATTATGATTTCTTACCTCATCAAAAGCTTCAAATATGTCAATGCTTGGCTGATGGATGGTGCAAACAACAGTTCTTCCTGTGTCCACCGTATTTCTAACTGTTCTCATAACAATTGCAGCAGCCCTTGCATCTAACCCAGAAGTAGGCTCATCCATGAAAATTATAGAGGGATTAGCCACTAATTCTACTGCGATAGTTAACCTCTTGCGTTGTTCAGTTGAAAGACCATTCACACCAGGCAAACCAACTAAGGAGTTCCTCAACGAGTTCAACTCCACAAGTTCCATGACTTCCTCAATGAACATCTATAACCATTCATCAAAATACAAAAATCCAACAAAAAGACTAATCAGCTTTTATGTGAAGAGAAAATTTAAGAGTGTGTACTATTGTGTCCCAGATGCTAACCTCTCTAGTTTTAGAATCAACTTCTCGAGGCAAACGAAGCCATGCTGAGTAGAGCAATGACTCATAGACAGTAACATGAGGCGAGTGGATATCATTCTGCTCACAGTAGCCAGAGATTCGAGCGAAAGTTTCTTGCTTTTTAGGGTACCCTGAAATCTTGATGCTTCCATCAATGTATCCACCAGTTTTCCTACCAGCCAGCACATCCATCAAAGTGGTTTTTCCAGCTCCACTGACACCCATCAGAGCTGTGAGAACACCAGGCCTGAATGCACCACTAACGCTATTTAGAAGCACCAATCTGTCCTCAAGTACACCTTGATTTTTCATTTCCTGCCATTTTGAAATCAAAAGAATTAGGACTCAAATAAAACACTCACATAACTACTAGATTGTAATTTTAGTCATGATTTTTACCTGTGGCATGTCGACAGAGTATACAATTTCATCAAAGGTGATAGAGTGTGGTTCAAAAGGAAGAACCATTCCTCTTCTCTTTCCGTGGCTGGACTCCACAACAGCATCAGCTACTCTACTATCATGCAAACTCGCTGCAAGGAAAACAAAATCTTGTTCAGCAACCAAAGGCATACTATGAGTTACAATTCAGCTATAGCACATGCTAGCACACATAATCACCTATGCGTGGTAATTCAACTCCTTCTTGGGCTCGGTCATTGGGTGTATTGCCTTCTGGTTCTTCATTTATTGTTGCTTGCGGCTTCTCAAAAGCTGCACAATCATTCATATCAATTAATAAAAACTAAGCATCACTGTGATATGATATTTTTAAGCAAGAAATGTGAAGATGCTTACGGTTTAAATATGATAGAGCCAGTGCGAATAGAACATTGAAAAGTAACACAAATCCGACCAATGCCCCAACTCCAATCCAATACCAGTATGCGTGTGTGAAGAATCCACGAGACTCCAGAATTTGAACCCCTAGTGGCACGGTTGCACCCGGGGCAAACTATAATTGGAAAGCAAAGAAATTTCGAATTACACCGAGGCATTATTGAAATGAAAGTAGATAATTTTCTATAGCAGGGTTCAAAAAATTACATGGTTCCAACTATTCCCAAGGAACTCATTGACTGCTATAGCGTTCTGGCCATACATTAAAGGTGAAATCCAGTAACCCCAGATCCACCACCCCTTGATATCCTCTGTTTCATATGAAATGAAAAGAAAGAGGCATATGTAAGGTTCCTTAAAGTGATCAATATAACGATTTTGTTACATTCTATTATCTTATCTTACTTCTTGATAGAATGAAGCCACCCAGTGTAAGAAGAGCAAGTAGTGCAAAGGACCCAAACGTGTTGGCAACAATCATGTTCCTACCAAGTGCTGCAATAGCTCGGAACAATCCAGAAGCCATCTGGGAAATCAGCAACAGTAGAAGGTATTGCTTGAACAACCTGCATGAAGAACAAAATAAAGACCTCACATTATAAGCAACATGTAAGCTTGAACTAGAATTTCCAAACAGATAAAGGAAAGGCAGCTTCTTCTTTACCTTCCAACATTTGGATCGAATCCAATTACATAGTAAGTGAGAAATGTCCAAACAGCAACTTCTAAAAATGTGATAGGGATCTTGAGGATCCATGTGGGAATAGCATATGCCCATGAAGGATAAAATAAGAGGTCCCGCTGCTTGTAGAAAACAGGTAGCTTCGCAATGGTCATAGAAAGCTCAGACATGCCGTTAAACATGATCATCACTAACGTGAAAAATAGAGCACCAGCGTAAACTCCTCCATTATCAAGTGAATCCCGGTGCATCTTAGTTCGTAGGAACAGTGTCATTGCTATAATTGCCATGATAGTAAGCTAAATAGCACCAAGAAAAAATCGCCAGTCAAAACCATGTGTAAAAGATTAACACAAAAATAAATTTAAAAACAAAAATTGTTATAAATGGGCAAGTACCCACCTGTGATAGCTTGAAGATGTAAACAAATGAATTCCTTTTCATAAGCAAATATTCTCTCGAGAAGTTAGCCTTCAAAAGCTCCTTCTTATTAACACCAAAGTTTTTAGTGGTTAACGCGGCTGGATGGTTCTTAGACTTATCAAATGGAATTGTAAGCTCGTCTCCAATTCTCCGGCCAATGTGGAATGATTGAAATGCCTCAGCAAATTGAGTAACTGTTACAAAACTGTAGGGTTCATCTCGGCGCACCCAGTACTGCTCCTGATCCTTTCTTGAAGTCACCTGCAAGAAGAGAAAGATTATATGAACATAAACTACAATAAAACCAAGGATTGAGGGAAACAAGAGATAAACTTTGGACTTACTTCTTGAAGAAAGTCAGCAACACCTTTCCTCTCAGGACATCTAAAACCCATTGATTCAAAGAAGTCAAGTACATATTCACGGGGTCCTTGATAGACTATTTGTCCATCAGAGATTAGAATAATGTCATCGAAAAGTTCGTAAGTCTCCGGCGCTGGCTGGAGCAGTGAGATAACTGCAGTTCCATTAAGAATGTGAACATACTGCCTGAGAGAGTTCACAATCTGAAAAGTTGTGGAGCTGTCCAAGCCAGTAGATATTTCATCCATGAATAAAGCATTTGCAGGTCCAACCAGCATCTCCCCTGTAGTAACACGCTTCCTTTGTCCTCCAGAGATACCACGCAACATTTCATCCCCCACCATGGTATCAGCACATATATCCAACCCCAAAACCTGCAAATTATAAAAAATTGTTACTCTGTTTCTTCACATAGAACATTTTAAGAAACTATGGAGCGGGAAAGAACCTGATATTGATATTACCTTTATTACATAATCTGTTACAACATTTGCCTCTTGGCCTTCAGTTGCTGCTGCCTGGTATATCAAAAACCAATTAAATGCTATGATATTTTTATTCTACCCATTACTGTGAAAATTTCTTGTTTAATTATTTTGGTGTGATAAAATTATAAAAAGTGATTATAGCTTCTTTCTTACCTTCATGTAGACATCAATGTCTGGATCAGGTTTAATATTTGCTTCTTTCTCCCTTCTTGACAATTCAGATAGCAAGTCTGTGGTTAACCACCCCAAAGTAGACTATCAAAAATTAGAATGAAAGGTAAAGGGAAGGCATTTATATGAAATTTCACTAACCATATCGTGATCCCACCCCTTGGCACCTCGCAGAGAAAGCCAAGGTTTCCCTTACAGTCATTTCTCCAACATGAACATCATGCTGGCTAATATAAGCAGCAGTTCTCTGAGGTACAAATTCCTTCATTTCATGGCCATTATAAGTGACTCTCCCAGATACCTGTAGGACACGTGGGTATTTAGATTAGACGAGAGAAATTAAGAAACCAACTCTGCTAATTTACATTTAAAGAAAAATGCTCTTTAGTTTTCACCTTAAGATTTGGATCAAGCTTTCCTGACAAGGCCAAAAGGAGTGTGGTTTTTCCAGAACTTGGAGGACCTAAGAGCAGTGTCATCCTGCGAGGCTTGATGATTCCACTAACATCTTTAAGAATTGTCACATGTCTCTTTCTGCTTGAGAGTATATACAGAGAACTCAAGAAATTCTGGAAGACCAAGATACAAGGATTGTCAGAATAATCACAAACATGGAAAAGGAAAAAAAAAAAGGGAGACATTAAAAAAATCAATAACTCAGGAAAAAAAAATCTTATGAACTGATAAATCTGCTTGCTGCTACCTCTACTATATTAGTGACGAAGTTTAGGAAAGTGGGCAAAGCTCTGCTTCCCGCATAAGCCTCTGCCTCAACATTTAGGTGCTCATATCGGACTTCAATTGTTGGAATATCAAGTCCAACTCTAAAATCAAAAATAGAAAACACAAACATAAGAAAGAGATATTAGTTATCAAAGAAGAGGTCAATTAACACTGGTATTAATCAAAATTATTGTTGTAATATTAAATAAATTGGTTTTCAACAATATAAATGGTTGGATTAAAAGTTATAATCATATATATCATATTAAAAAAAATTAACATTAATCCGACATTGTTTGGTATCAATATATCACAAAATTAAGAAACAATAAAAGTTTTCATATACAAAGAAATTATTAACTAATTAATTACATATACTACTGTCTAATTTTGTAAAATTTGGCATGCTACATCTACATTGTAATTACTTTCAATTTTCCTGTCATAGAATAGTGAAATATTTTAGTGTTTCAACTCGTCCATCACCTGCATCCTCCTCTGATTTATTTAAAGAAAGAAAACAGCAACCTTTCCTTCTGCAAAGCGATATATTCTTACCTATCAATTCGATCCCTGAGCTTTAACAAGAACCTCTCATTGTCCTCTTCGGCGACTTTAACCAACCTATCGAGCAATTTCTTTTTCTCCTGAAACCCAAGATCAGTGACATCGATTTCATTGGCTACCCCACGAGATGTTGTCAACAAGCCTTTTCTGAGACGATTGTAAGTTGGGAGCTTTTCAAGCGCAGCCCATTTCAGAGCTTCTTCATCGTCTTCTTCACGCGAAGACCTCGAGAATACTTCAACTCCACTGCTTCTCCAAGCTGTAGAACTCCCTACTCGCATGCTATTACTTGCTAAATATAAATTACCACCCTCCATCGCTAACCAAATGATAAAGGACTAAAACTTTTGCAACTTCAGCTCAACCCCACAAAAATCCAGAAATCTTTTTTCCCCTTCGATATTGGAAATAAAAGAAGGCAACAACTTTTGCAACTTCAGCTCAACCCCACCAAAACCAGAAGTCAAAACCTTCTTCGAGATAGGAAAATGGAAACGAAGTATTCGCAATAACTGTTAAAACCCAGATAATGCTTCTTTGCGTAGCTATACCAATAAGCGAAAGAAATAAAGGAATGAAACTTGGTAACACTGAAAAAGAAAATTGGGTTCTTATATATTATTAAGCTCTCTCTTTCAAAACAATGGGAATGAAATGGGAAACTTGGCAAGGCCTAGATATATATATATTTTTTGTTAGCGTAACCTGGCGGCTAGTAAAGGTCAATTGTCAAATCTAGAATGTCTTGTTTTTTTTTTTTCTTCTTTTTTTTTTGGGTTTATGAAAGAACGGACCGAAGGAAAAGCACGCGGGGAAATTTTAGTAGTTTTGAGTTTGTTTGATTTGGTTTTGAACAATTTTTTTGTTTTTAAAAATAAAAAAATAAAAAAATTTGTTTGATAATGTATTTTTAATAAAATATTTTGTAAAATAAAAAAATAAAATTTTATTTTTAAAAATAAAAAATTCAGAACACTTTTTAAGTGTTTTGTAATTTTTGTTTTACAGAATCAAGTAAAACATAAAAAATAATTACTTTTTAAAATAATGATTCAAACAAATTTTTTAATTTTTTTATTTTTAAAAATTTATTCTTAAAAATATATATTTTAAAAATATTAAAACAAAAACAATTTCACAAACCCTTTGTATCTGAAATGCGAAAGAAAGTTCCGTGCATGCCCAGAGAAGGTGGAATATCTTAAAATTGGAGAGAAAATTAAAAGGAGGCAGAAATAAATTAGTGGGATCTAAATAAGGCGGCTACACCTCCACGTTAATGGAAGACTAAGACCAAATTGAAGTTGCGATAATGCAAGAGCGCAATAAGGAAGACCGTTTCGGTCAAGCTCCCATAACAGAAAGTAAATAGTAATCTTTTTGTTTGATACCGGATTTCTAGAATTTTGCATGACGTTTTTTTTTTTAAATAACTGTCTGTGCTTTGAATTTTCATCGTCGCGTTTTGAATTCCAGAAGTGGTCCAGACTCGATACTGGATGGGTTGTTTTTCTTTCCGTCTTTTTTTTAAAAGTAAATTATGTTAATTTTTTATAGAACTTGATTAAAGTATTCTTGGCACTTTTGTTATTCTAAAAATATTATTTTAACACCCTTAATATCAAAAATATATCATAAATTTTTTCTTAAATTTATTTTATGTCAATAAAATTAATTTTTTTACATATTCTGCATTCCTTAAAAAAATAAAATCTTTTAATTACATTTACTTTCACAGTAGGAATAAAGTTGCAATCTTGTAGAGTTTAATATAAATATGGTTATAATTATAATAAAATTACAATCTCATATAATATAAAAAATTAATTTCATTGATAAAAACTACAAAGTAAAAAAAAATTAAAATATATATCAAATGTCAAGAGAGTTAAATAATATTTTTTAAACAAAAAAATACAAAAAATAATGTAACTAAATCTCAAGAGAAATTATTATAAATTACACTTTTTTTTTGCACTTTTTCTTCAAAAAACAATTACCAATTAACATTTGATGAATGTACACTTTTGTAACTTAGAGGTGGGCCTGACAAGTTATAAGAACTTTTTTTTATTCATATTAAAAACCAATGGGATCGAGATAAGGCAAAGTTAAAGAAACGTTCATTTAACATTTTGGTTTTATAAATATCTTATTTTAGTATTTTAAAATACATCATTTACTTTAAGTCTATTAACAAATAATTATAGTAGTATTTATAAATCGTGGAACTAATGTGATCATTAAATGCACTAAGGTCACTGAATCTTATCATGACAAAATATTTTGCTATTTTTTTACTCCTACTCCTCCCTAATATATATATATATATATATATATATATATATATATGTATGTATGTATGATGACAAAATATTATATCACCTAACATTATTACAATATCATATTGTTTTGATTATGTTATGAGGTGTTTTAATGACGATTAAATATTTGATAACCATATCAAATTTATTTTAAATTTTGTCACTTATTTCTAATAATTTTTTTATTAACAAAATATAAAAATAATAATAAAGAATAAAAAACTCTTTTATAACTATATGTAAAAGTAAAACAACCCGTAGGAGAAAAAGGATTGCAAGGCCAAAATCATAATGCATAATTAATCATTGCAGTAATTATTATTGTTGTAGTTCTTGTTATTTGTCTTACTGAAAAGAAAAGGAAAAGTTGACATGAAGATACCAAGTCAATATATGTATAATGAGTATAGCTACATCATGAAAAAAGGGCAAGCCATTCCATTAAAATTGAAAATAAAATATTGTATTATCTGTATTTTTTTGACTTGACCAAATTCACGAGGAATTAAGTGTTCTTGTTGAACGCTTAACTAGTAAGTTGTTGAATATCTACCCAAAAGAAAGAAAAAGGTGTATGTATATAATTTGTTCGTACGTATATGTACATTATAAATATTTACATAAAAATTTGCTAATGCAAAGGAAATAGTAATCTTGCATTGTCATTCATATTCGATCAACAGCTATTTTTTAGAATATAAATAAACCAAAAAAAAAGACAAAGGTTAGGTTGGATTCAAATGTAAATGAGAAATTTTACATTAAAAAAAGAAAAGATTATGCAAGAGATATATGAATAGCTTGATTTATAAACGTAATATCTTAAAATTTTACATCTAGATGTGTCTTAAATCTACAGTTATAGTTCCTCATAAAATCTACCCCCCAATATTTTAGATTCTTCATGCCTTAACAATAATATTAGAGCCGACATATATTCTTCAAGCCCCAACAGGTTATTGTATGAAATAAATAAATGAAAATATTTTAATAAATATAACTAAATAAAAACAGAGCAAAGAATCAAAGTATTTGCAAGTTACAAGAAAGAAGGGCAACATTCAACTTAATTTGTGGGCATCCTTGATCAATCATTTTCATCATTTTCATTGGCTTGAAAATTTATGATATTTCACTATCACGTCCCATCTTTATTTACGCCAACATTATAAGCAGTTTATTTACTTTTTTGAGAGATTAAAATTTTTTATTGTTATTTTAACAAATTATTATTATTATATATAAATCTTAAATTAATTTAACAACAAAAATATAAATTTTTAAGAAGTCGGTCTCTCCCTAAGATTTGAATTCATGTATCAACGTCAGCTTTTTAAAGTAAGGTAAAAACGGATCAGACAGAATATATAAAGAATAGGATTAGGTTAGGAACAGCCATATAATTTGGGTTATTGTATAAGTGATATAATCAATGATATCATGAATTGGGAGCCACGGCAGGATCATTGAAGCCTTATTTATTAATTAATCTATCGGTCAAAGTAAAATCAATACAACAAACGTCGTTGAAGGCGCATTAATTCGCTGCATCTAGAAGCCTTGACTAAGATGTCGTCCAAAAGTTTTAAATAAAAAAAAAAAAGAAAAAAAGAAAAGGGTTCTTCTAGAAGATTATGTCAGTGGACAAACGTGAAAAGAAAAATGTAATGGGAACCTGATCCCAAAACAAAGCCCAAATTTATGGGAGGGTTAACCGATCAATTACATCCACACTTCCATAGATGTTCGAGATGCAGGGAACTTGATACCTTTTTATTTTTTTATTACCTTTTTTAATGAAAATATATTAAAAATAAAATTGTTATAGATAAATATATAATTTTAAAACATATTATTACATGATTGAGTCTTTTAAAAAAGTTTAAATAAATTATATAATTTTTTTTAAAATTATATAAATTTTTATATTTTTAAATATATACTTGAAATAAACAATTATTTTATACCTTAATTTTATTTTAAATGTTTTGACTAAAATACTCTCTATTAATTTAAATATATTTTTTTAAATTAAAGAATATTTTGGTCAAAAATTTAAAATTAAACTAAAATATAAGATAATTTTTTATTTTAAAATAATGTGAATATTCTAAAAATAGGAAAAAGAGTTACATAATTTCAACAAAATTTAAGAAATACCTATATAATTTATCCAAGAAAAATTGTTGCATGTTATATCATATCTTAACGGTCCTTATGCTTGAAGTTCAAATTCTTGAGCCTATATGCATATGCAATATTATGTACAAAATTGTTACCAAGACTCTTGCCAATTATTTGAAGAGGATCATGCAGCTGGTATCGCCTAACTAGTGTAGTTTCATTTTGGGGAGCAAAAAAATAAAAAAGCTCTAATAATATTATCATATAATTGCTGAAGAGGTTATCCATTTTACGATACTTGTAAAAAATAAAAAGAGATTCATAATAATCAAAATCGACTTGAAATGGCGTATAATTGGGTTAAGAGGGAGTTTTCAAGGAGACCTTATTTGACGTTGGTTTAGATAATAATTTCATCGATCCTTGTTTTATGTGTTTAAAAATGATCTTGATGCAAGATCTTTGGAACGATGACAAGACAAATACTTTATATCCTTCTCAAGTTTTATACTAAGGTGATCTGATTTTTCTCTACTTGTTCATTCTAATTGCCCCGTTCACATTCAGCTTGAAGTGATTAATGGGATGTGGGTTGCCTTCTAGACTAAGCAAGCACGGTCTTGAAAATTCTCAACTTTTTTCTTTTTGGTTGACAATCTTATTGGTGTTTGCAGGGGCTTTAGGAGACCAAAGTGAGGTGATGAAGCAGTGTATTATGTTTCGCTTCAAAATTTATTGATTGTTATAAGATACAATTGATTTTATTTTCAAATAGAATCTTCATGAAGATGAAATTAATAATAAAAGAAAAGAAAAATTATTTATTAATTGATCATTGAAAAATACATGCTTTACTATTTAATCCTTGAATTTTAGAAATACATTATTCAATGCTTAAACTTTTTTACTCACTAATCATTACTCCTCTGTCAATAAAAAAAATTAGCAAAAATAAGGCAAACATATATGTTTTAAGAATTAAAAGGTACTAAGTCAAAAAACTGTAAGGAATTAAATATAGTATTTCTAAAATCTAAGATCAAAAAATTGAAGCATGTTTTTGTTTTTTTGGAGACAAAAAATATATTTTCTTTTAAAATAAAATCTAAAATCCAAGATTATAAAAACAAGATGCATGTGCCCAAAAACCAAACCATGAGATAAACAGAGAGTTACTCGTGCATGGACAATATGGCGATAATAAACACAGTTGTCACGTGTATATCGTGAAACAATATAGCCGGTTTATCTACCTAACAACATTTAAGTGTTTTGGGATGAAAAAAAAAGTATATAAACAGTCTCTTATGTATTTGTTATTAGTTTTTTTAATTGACATATAATAAGTATATATAGTTTTTAAAAAATAACATAATAAATATATAATTGGAACAACTCAGCTTTACTTGATGGGGGTTTTTTAAATTTTTTAACACATATAGTTTTATTAAAAAGATATGATAATAAATATATAAAAAATTTTGCACCAAAGTCTAATTCTTTTTAGATATTAATAATTATTACTCTTCAATAAAAAAAAACTTAACTTTCTACCAAAAAGAAAAATTCATAACGCTTCTTATCCATAGAGTTTATTGTATCTTCAAGAATAAGAAGTAACGACAACGAACTATCTACGATCAATCAAGATTTTCTGTTGGATAGATCCTTTCCTATTTAGGAGAGGATTCTATTAAAAAAAAAGAGAGAGATATGGGATGGAGTTTACATGGATGGTCATTCATTCTATATCTTTTTCTCTTTTTAACAGATTTTCTTTTAAATAAAAGATGATCCATGGGCATTTATAAGTGTGAATGATTGAGACTTTAGAGAGTGAAACATCTTATTTTGTGTCTACATTTCCATGTATCAGGCGAAAAAATGAAATGGCAAAACCTTGAAATTATTTGACTTGTTAAAATACTAATGGAGCAGACTTAATCAGGCTCTCCGCGTTGAAACTAGCTCTTGGATAAATCATTTTTCAAGTTTCATCTTTCAACTTTTTTATACATGGTTGGTTTTGTGACTATAAAATTCAACTGAACTGAATAGTGATATATTAAGAATGATTCAATTGAAAAAAATGAATTGTGATATCAAGTTTGAATTTGCTTGCAGCTGAAATTTATGAGTGAGCGATCACCTCATCAAATAATCATTATTCAAGTTAATTTATTTAATAATTGTGCCAATAACACCACTCAGTCAAAAGTCATGATAATTTTTTATCAATGTGTTTGAAACTGGATTACCATTTTTTTTTTTTTTTGCCAGTAAAAGAACTTAATTAAAGGCTCGTAGCTTGACATTAAAGAAAATAAAAATGCTTTCACACTAACGTCTCTGTATATATATACATATAGTATATATATATATATATATATAATGACAGAGTTTTTTATATTTATAATTATAGGCAAGGATATATATACATACATATATATATAGTGTATAGGTGTATATATATATACATATTTCGTTCATTCATTATACATTTATTGTTGACTTTATTTAAATTCAACTCCCTTTTGCATTTGCATTTTTTTTTTCTTGTTAGTAGATTAAATTGTAAGGTCTGAGCCCAAACTCCATTTATAATATGACACTTTATAGTTTTTATTTTGTCTATATTTTGTATGCTAAGACTATTTATGTTGTTAGATAATTAAAAATTAATCTGAAAGTTATAATTGAAGTCTAACTCTTCCCTTCATTTTAAGTGAATGAATCTATATCTTTATTAAAAAAGAGAAAGAGAGAGGGTTGTGCAAAAATATCAAAAATAGTTTGTCTTGTAGATTCTAATTAATAGTTAGGATGCTATTTTGTTAGAGAAAGATAAATACATGATACAGAACTCAATATTGGAAGAGAGAAATAGAAATATATAAGATTTACACCTCAGTTTACCTTTTTTCCAATAAAATAACATCATGTTTACGCACTAACAAACATGATCTAAATTATTATGGAGTATGTGTAGGAATAACAAGGACTTGAAATTATTGAAAATAGAGCTCAATGTCATGAAAGCCAAGTCCCCCTAACCATTGGGTATTATATTGACATTAATTTCCCTTGTTTGGTGTGCCCCAATACTCGTGTTTCAATAATAGTAGACTCTTGTATTTGTTAGTTGTATAAAATATAAATGTCATTCAATTTCAAAGTTCAAACTTCCTACGCCAGCCTCCAAAAGCCACATACTTCAATCACGAGTTTCGCATAGCCTGAAGACTTGTCAAAAGGTTGATATGGTAGATATGAAGTCCCATGAATGATCTTGTCCTCTAACACTATTTCTCTAACTATTAAGTATTAATGCTCTGTTTGTGAGTTTTTTTATTAAAAGAGGTTTACAATGTCAAAGATTTGAGCTGGTTGAAAATTATTTATAGGGAGGGATAGTTATGAATTAATTTCAAACGAAATTAGTTTCATATTGAAAGAGAATGTAATATTCGTAATGTAATGTGTGTGTGTACCTTTATAGATATTTGTATGAAAAAATATATCCAATGTTCACTTCCTCAATTTTTTTTTGGGGGAGAAAATAGCATCCTCCATCTTTTTTATATTGGGTCAAAAAATTTTGTAAGGAAGTTTAGGTTTTTTTTTTTCTTTTCTAAATATAGTTTTTCTTAAAACATTTGAATCAATTACTTTATATTTATTGTGTAATTTTTTATATATAAAAAAGTTGGTCAAACAGTAATATAAAAGACGCTAACTTTACACAAAAACGAAGAGTTTTTTTTTTTCTTGGGTTATATAAGGCGATATATTTTAATTTTTCTATGTATATATGAAACTAGCTGAACACAAATCAACATCTCCCCATTTAATATCTCCCACTTTTTGAGGGTAAATACTGTACCTCGAATTTACAAAAGCACAAACTCTGAATGCCCTGTAAGAATATGGCCAATAAATAAATACCGTGTAAGAATTGTGACCCCAAAAAAATTGCCGTGTAAGAAACATTTCTCTCTTTGCAACTGAAGATTAGATGTTGGTAGTTAAGAAATAAAAGAAATTTTTTTTAATATTTTATTTTGATAATTATTATTTAACATTATTAATTAATTAATTATTAATTATTAAAAATAATATTATTAAAATTATTTTTCATCTTTAAAATTATTTTTTATTTTTATTTTTATACTTAGCTTGTTACATACTAAATAAATTCTAATAAATGCCATTTTATATATAAATATATTAATTTTTCATATATACTCAACAATTTATATATATATATATATTATTTTTAATTTAATATATTAATAAAATAAATGTCTTTATTTATGACATATATGTTACATAAATTTTAAAATTTTTACATTTATTAAATTTAAATATTTTATAAATAAGTTTTTTTAAGTATATAAAAGGCCTATTTTTCGTATATCAAATGTCATGTCAGCAATTAACCCCAACTTATGGGAGCGGTTTTTTTTTCCCAAAAAATCATGTAGAAGTAAGAAAGTGGAAAATGCAAGAGAGGAAAGAAGAGGTGGGAAGAGGCCCAAGTACAACTGTGGGATAAGCCCATTTAATGGCCTTGCTTTTATAAATATCTTCGAAGTTGTAGCTCTTCAAATTTTTTAGCATGCAGAAAACAGAGAACAACGAATCAAATCGAGCTTGGAAAATGCAAGAGAGGAAAGAACAGGGGGGAAGAGGCCCAAGTACGGATAAGCCCATTTAATGGCCTAGCTTTTATAAATATCTTCGAAGTTGTAGCTCTTCAAATTTTTTTTGATACAACTCTTCAAATTTTTTAGCATGCGCAAAACAGAGAACAACGAATCAAATAGAGCGTTTGATTTGGGACGTTTCTTTCGTTCCTTTTATCTATTTCCTTCATTTATTCTTCTTCTTTTTTTCATTTTTTTTATGGAAGCAATTTTCTTCATTCATAAAAACCTTTTTTTTTTTTTTCAGGAAGTTCTTCCTCTTCTGCGAAAGCGTTTTTGGATGTAGTGTTTTTTTTTGGGGGGAATGATGGTGAATAACTCGACCTAGAGAAAGCTTTGTAGATTTTTGAATAGAAAGGGTGAAAATTGTGTAACCTCTTCATCAAAATTTGCAAGCTTTCTTTTTGTGTTTTCTAATTATATTACTAGTTAATGTTTTAAAAGTCAAACTTGTTATTAAACCAATAAAAATATTAATTTACGGGTCATTGGTTTAATCATGACTAAATTGTAATCAAATCGATAATAATTAAATATATATTTTTAAAATTTTATATATTAAATTTTAATATAAAAATAAATACTAATAAATTTCAAATATTAAAATAGTCATAAGATTGTTATCAAGTAATTTAAACTTTAAACTAATAATTAATTGATTTAAAAATATATTTAATATATTAAAATTTAAATTTTATTATCAATATATAATTTTTTTAATAGTTATATTTATATAAAACTTAGCAGTACATTAGCAAATTAGTCTTTTCAGATATATAGTATTGCTACTATTATCTTGCCATAAGGTCTCATATTTAATCCTATGATCTACCAAGATTGTGTTTTACTATAATGAAAATTTATCAAAGTTATATATAAAATATTACATATATTAATTGATAGCACAAGTTGGCTTAGTGGCAAAGATGTTATCATGTATGGACGTGGGTTCAAGTTTGCACAAGGACACTTTTGTTATTTCTTAGAGGTTGACCATCTTTGATCGGTTCAATCAGTCATCCAATGTCTAGTTCTGATTTAATCTAATTTTTGACCGAATTTGATTGATTCTTTAACACTCCGATTCAAAACTTCTTTTGGACCAGATAGGGGATAAGTTTTCCAATTTTTTAGTTGAACTGGTCGGTCTGATCCGATGCTAACAACATTGTTAGTAGAGTGTGTTATGTTGTTTGTAGGAAATATTGTGTCTTTATTGGGAGATTTAATTTTTTGATACCTTATATATGTTTATCTGGGTGAATCTTTGTTATTCTCCCTTTTGAGTCTTTGTTATCTCTGAATATGTTACTTGAGATATGCTGGGTATCGTATTTTCCCTCAACAGGTCCAGGCTTGTTTAGGGCAATGTATATTCTTGTATCCTTAAATTGCTTCTAAAGTCTATAATAGGTTTAGTGCCTTTCTTAATTATGAATGTATTTCAATTTAAAAAAAAATCTTTAGCATGCAAACATGTAGTCTTAGTCAAACAATAACATTGGAAAAAAAATTCTAAGAAATATTTATTGTATATATGTTCTTGAAAAATTGAATACTATTATCATTTATATTCTAATAAATAAATAAATTTTGTGTAAAATTTAAAATGTATCTCATTCAAACATATATTAAATGACTTTAACTAAATAAAATTTAATTATATGACATTGTATAAATGATAATAATAAAGATTACTCAGACTATCGCCTTTAGAAATTGAAAACATTTATAGAAACAACAAAGATGAATATAAAAAGCACAGTAAATTCAACAACTACACTTGCAACACCTATAACAAAATCATCTTTGAAATCAAAATAATTTCTTAAAAACTCTTTCACTATCTAATATGTCTCCATTGTAGTTGTTATATCTCTAAATTCTAATGCCACCAATCCATATAAGGTCCGCTCCAATGGACATGACTAGTAGTATTATCTCCACCATATAAGAATGCTATATTTTCACAATAATAAAAGTTAAGAAAATGCAAAATAGCTATATACATTGTATCAAACACACCTTAAATGAATTTTCTTTTTTATGAACATATATTTGCTATTATGTTTATATATTTACAACTCAGTGTTGTTTGATTATTTATTTTTATTGCAAAACTTAATGGTAAATAGTTAAGAAACTTTACTTATAGGTCTTAGGAAGATAGATCTAGAAAAGAGATTCCACTTTGCACAAAAAACCAATAGCAACAATTGTAGTAATGTCATGATTTAGGATGACAACCACAGTTATCATGCCATAAAAGTTGAAGTATTGAAACATGAAGTACATAAAGAAAAGATACCAAAAGAATTTTGCTATGGTCCAATCAAATCCCATTATTGCATATACTATGTGAAATTGTAGGTTATACTTCGATGAGAACCATTAGAAGACAAAAACAAGATATGTGAGAGGCACTATCAATACTATATGAAAGAAGGATACAAAAGTTACGCTTTATATTATATTGTCAATTTTTTCACCAATCCACTATTTTATTGCACACACGAACACTCACTTTTTATTTATATTAATATTTCAAGACTTTCAAATTCACTCTATTATCCATTATATTTATGAAACACACATTTCTATATACATAAGCTACATACTTTAAGATAATAACTTATGAGACATAATGATAAAAATTTTCACTTATTTTTAAACACTTAAAAGACTCACAAAACATTAAGAGACAATATTTAAATTTACTTTTTTTTAATATACCCCTTTAACTTGGATGTTTCTTTTGCAATAAATGATGTTGGTTTGGATCACATCTAGGAGGAAAATCACGAATAATAGATACTACATTTCTTGTTCCTTACCTTGCAACGGCCTCTTCATTGTTTACAGATCCTTTAACCTCTCTTTTTGTTGTAAAAGTTAACAGTTATTCTTTGGCTTTTTTATAAGCTTGTCTTAATTCTCTATGAGGCTCTTTTAAATCTTCCAATTCATATTTGACATTATGCAATTCCCTTGAATTCAAATCTTTAATCACAATATTATAAAAACACTTCAGGTGTCATATTACTTAAAGTGCAGCTTCATTTTATGTCTCTTCTTTCTTTTTTTTTAAATTCCTTGTATCTATATATATCCTTCATACCATGCTTACTTGTAAATATCACTTTGTATAGAAACTATGATTCATGATTCGGATCATATTTTGCACATGAATAGTTTGCTAAAAATAAATTTAGTTTTTCCAATACTTCTTTCAGAATCACCTTGAACTAAAAATTACTATGATCTATTCTTCTTCCTTTATGACAATCTATGCTCTTTTGTTCTCTATAACCACTCTTGGCTATTGCATAAACCTTTAAAGGTTTTATAATCAAAACCTCTTTATATTTTCATAACTTCTTTAACTTCCTCTATGGCATAGCCTCTCATGACCTACACTCTTAGTAAGTTCTCTTAACTTGGAGATTTCACAACTTTTTCAATGGATTTTCTAAATTTGAAGATATCACAATAATGGCCTTTGTCTTCCTTGGTCTATACTCAAATTTACACAACCAAGACTCTAATCCCAATTTGTTGAAAGTTAAAAGAACAAGATATATAATGAGCACTATCACTATATTACATGGAAGAGAGATATACATAAGTCACATTGTATATTATATTGTGAACTAGTTTATTAATCTACTCTTTTATTTCACACACTAATACTCGCTTTCTATTTATATTATTGTTTCAAAACTCTCAAACTCACTCTATTAACTATTATATTTATGAAACACACATTTTCATATATATAAATCACATGCTTTAAGATAATAATTCATAACACATAATATTAAAAATTTTCACTTATTCCTAAACACCTAAAAGACTCACAATACTAAAAGGCAATATTTAAGTTTATTTATTTCAAACAAGAATATAGGTAGCTCTATTATATCCTAACACAAAACATAAGTTTATACCTTATTATACAGTTACATCAAAAGTAGTATAAAAATTGTATCTTTAAGGTTGTTATTCTGGTTAATTACTCATGCAAATGCATAAGGGAATGCTAAATACATTTTAGTTGCACTTTCTTTGTAGAAAATAGTTCATTCAATGGGCACCATTGGCTGAATTGAAAATGTGTTTTGGAACCCAAGAAAGAGTACAACATTGTGCATTTAACCTATGGCATTAAATAGATCTAATTTTTTACTTATGCAAGATTTTTGAAGAAATGGGATTAAATCGAACATGGATATTAGGAAAGAATAATGTAATGCAATTTTAAGAGGTTTGTAAAATGGAGTTTATGGTTTGGATCTGAGGTCTCTAAACATTGTTCTAAACATCAAAGCTATGAAGGTAGTGAACAAGAATCTCACTATAGTATATGAAAGGTTGCGCTAGTAGGACTAATGCTGCTTCCACAAGTAAGCCATGCATTACATGAGAAATGGTTGTGCATATTGAGCAGTGAAATGAAGGTCTTTTGAATTAGGAACAGGCTTGCTCAATTTTGCTACAAGTGCTTTGTTCCTCCAAAAATATGCCATATGCATGCTGGTTTCAACATTGATTGATAAAACAAAAATAATGTCACAAATTAAATAAATACTAATACAGAAATACACTTACCTATATAGTTTATAATTTTTGTATAAATCAACACTTAAAACCATTTCTTGTGTTTGAGTTTGAACTTCCAACATTAAAGTTGCTGGGTTGTACCCATATTTGATTTTACTAACCCCTACAATCCTCTAGATATAGAGCAAAGGTAGAAATATTGCAATATTAGTAAATTAAAACTATCAAGAACTATAATTGTTAATTTAGACATCGAAGTTAGAGATGTTCGAGAACTAGATTGACTTATGACTATACTTTGCCAGCTTAATGGGCCTAAGTTTGGGTAACTATTAACATTTTCTTTTAAAGTCAAATTTTAAGGTAGACCTCTACTCAAGCCTAAACTTAACACTAAGAAACCTATCAAACTTTAATCCAAGTCTAACTTGGTTTGGCCCACAAACAAGTGTAGACAATTTACCTCAAAGTACTTGATGGGGTGACCAAAATGATAACCTAATGGTTCAACATAAATTTCTTGTCCTCTTCGATTCAATAGAAAAAGCTTAAACAATATATATATATATATATTTGGTTTAACATAAATCACATGTGATCAATGTAAATGGTGAAACAAAATAAATAATGCACATTATTTTTACCATGGTTATTTCTCACCTCATTGAAAGCTTCAAATATGTTGATGCTTAGTTGGTAGATTGTATAGACAGTTGTTCTTCTTATATCTACTATGTTTTTAACTATTCTTATAGCAATTGTGGCAGCTCTTACATCTAACCCTAAAATAAGCTCCTGTATAAAAATTATTGATAGATTAGCCATTAGTTCAACTATTATAGTTAGTCTCTTGCATTGTTTAATAGAAAGACTATTCACAGCACGCAATGCAACTAGGAATTACCTCATCGGGTTCAACTCCACCAGTTGCATCAATTCCTTAATAAATATCTACAACCATTTATTAGAACAAAAAGAAAATATTATCAACTTTAAGCTTGGAATCATAGACATATTGACAAGTCAATTTTTGAAAAATATAAAATATGACATGACATACAACTTTATATATTATATTTTGTTATACTTTACAAATTAAGTCTATCACAGATGGGATAAGCCAATATAGGTATTTTCGTATATCCCTTTTTTAAGGTTTCAAGTGCTAACCTTTTGAGTTTTGGAATTAACTTTAGGGGATATACGAAGCCATGCTGAGTAAAGGATGGATTCGTAAACTATGACATGAGGGGAGTAAATATCATTCTGCTCACAATAACTAGAGATTTGACCCGGAGTTTTTTACTTTTGGGATACCCTAAAATAGGAGTTTGGATCCTCTGTAGTTTGAAGAATGCTGTAATTATGCTGTTAGTGTAAAGATTGTTGTTTGAATAAGTTTAATTTGAAATAAAAAAAATTAAAACACATTCTTGTTTTTTCATTAACAGCACAACAACAGCCACAGGCCAAATTGCAAAGGATCCAAACTCCCTAAAATAGTTATGCTCCCTTCAATATACCCGCCAATTTTCCTACTAGCTAACACATCCATCAAAATTAGTTTTCCTGCTTCACTTACATCCATAAGATCTGTGAGAACACTTGGCCTAAATGCTCCACTAACACCCCTTAAAAGCACTGATTTGTCCTCAACTATACCTTAGTTATCATCTCTTACAAGTTCAAATTAAAAGAATAATTTTTTTTTTGTGAGAACTAGATGTTATTTTTCTCAATCAAGCATTTTTAAGGCTTCTCTTTTATAATTCTTTAAAGTAGCTTTTATCATTAATTTAGTTCTTACGTTAACAAAAAGTTAACAAAAATGTTGATGTAACGGGAAGTTTTTCTTTACTCGTAGGACTTAATGCTCCCCAAAGAAAAGAAAAAAAAAGGTAATTTAGGAATTTTGACCAAGTAAAACTCTTAAATGATGTAGAAAAATATTATATTTCAAGTGTCACGTCGTCATATAATGGTCACGTGAAAGGATGAGTTAATCGACTATCAACTCATTTAACGTATAAAAAAGATATTGGTGATGAAAGTTATTTTTTAGAGGACTACAATGAAAAGATTTTTAAGATGAAAGGACTTAATCAAGAAAATTGATATCTTTCAAGTATCAAATATTAATTCATTTCGAAAATTTAAAATTTTCTTGTGTAATTTAAAATTCATGTCATGTTCAATAATAATGTCTTTGATTGGAGTTTGGAGGGCAGACTTATTGCTGCGTTGTGTTTCGGACATAATCACCTCATTAAAGTTGAGAGAATATTACTAATGAGTAAGAAAATAGAAAAGGGAAGAGAAGGGAGATGAGAGAAAAATAGATCGGGAAGGAAAAGAAGGGAGGATAGAAGCGGTAAGAGAATTTTATTAATAATCATTTATATATTTACCTTAGTTATTAAAGACTTTATATAAAGTTTAGAGGATAACTCTCAATAAATAAATTAATTCAAAAATAAAAAGATAATTAAATAAAAGAATAATGTAAGAAATTACACATAATTTTTTTTAAACTGAATGCTTTATAGAGTGAAGGACATAATATAAATTAATTCAAAAATAAAAAATAATTAACAAAAATGATAACATAAGTCTAACAAATGCATAATTAATAGAGCTTAAGAAAGAGAAAATTAAATTTAAAATAAAATAATTTAAATAATTTCTAATTCTTATATTTATCTTTAATCCTTAATTTATAAATAATTGGTAATATTCCCCTAATATTCTTTTCTATTTTCCATTAATTACTAAAATTGAGCAAACATACTCGTCTTTTCTCTTTTGTTTTATAGGAGGAGGTCAGGGTTCCGGTGATAGCAGCGTAGATAGAAGCTTACGTAATGAATCCATAATACAGAATTCTGTTGTGAGCTTCATATCGTGTGAAAAGAGTCATACTGCCAATGCAGGAATCCATAATACAGAATTCTGTTGCAAGTATCATATTGCGTGGAAAAGAGTCATACTGTTAATGCGGGCCTATATTTGGCTATATTATACGTTCAACACCTTTCAAAAGGGTTTGCTTCAGTTTTCCTAGCTATTCAACAGTTCCATAAATTTTCTATATTTATATTTATGCGATTCTTTGTTTCTTTAGAATAACATAATTTGTTGGTTGGTTTGGCTATAATGGAGAGTGGTGATATTTACAAAGCTAGTGGCAGCTTAAGAGCAAGAAGTTCTTCAATTTGGAGGAATAAACCCAAGACGATGAAGAGGCTCTGAAGTGGGCATGGTGAGATTAGTGCAATAGATGTCGCTCATAAGATTGAAAGAAACTGCTTGTGAGATTGGTTAGAGTCGCTGAAGAAGACAAGGAGAAGTTTCTGTTGAAGCCGAGGGAAAGAATTGATAAGTAATGTTCTTCTTCTTTGTAATTGTGAGGTATTTTCGGACTTCGTTTGAAGCTTCAGCAAGGACACACAATTATCTTTTTCGAAACCTTCAAAGATTAAAATCTTAAATAGTATTTATTCTGATCTAAAATATAAGTCACTTTAAACAAAATTTTAGTTCAAAATATAAATCACTTAACAATAATAATTATTATTATTTCATAATATCATACATTTAATTATAACAGCTATATTAAAAACTTTTATTTAATAGTAACAACTATGTTGATAGTAAGAATAAGATTGGAAAGACATGATAATATTTAAAAAATTTAAAAATATAACTAATTTTTTTAAAAAAATATGAATCTATTAAAAATAACTTATATTTTAGACCGAAACGAGTATATCTTTAAAATTGTGCTCAAGGAGATGAAGATTACCTATCAATTCTTTCCCTCAGCTTCAACAGAAAATTCTCATTGTCTTCTTCAGCGACTCTAACCAATCTGTCAAGCAGTTTCTTTCTTTCTTGCAATCCAATATCGGAGACATCGATTTCACTTACCCCACCATGTGAGGTGGTCAATATAAGCCTTTCTTCAAACGACTATAGGTAGGAAGTTTTTCAAGTCCAACCCATTTCGGAGCCTCTTCATCGTCTTCTTCATGTGAAGAGCTCAAGAAAACGTCCATGGGTTTGTTCCTCCAAATTGAAGAACTGTTTGCTCTCAAATTTTTGGACCTATAATATGGCCAAATATAGGCTTGTATTAACCGGATGGCCCAAGAGATATTATTATTAATTATTTGTAAATTAAAGATTAAAGATAAATACAAGAATTAAAAATTATATAATTAGTCTTATTAAAAATTTAATTATCCTTTTCTTTGGTTCTAATAATTCTCTTTTTGAGCTTATATTATTAATTTGTTAATTATCTTTTTATTTTTTAATTAATTTATTTTATTAGGAGCAATCTTCTAAACTTTATGGAAAGATTTTAGTAATTAAAATTAGAGTAGCCTTCTGAGCCATTGTTAATAAAATTCTGTTGTCTTATTAAAGGTTTCCACCTCCCTTCTTCTTTTTTCCCCCTCTGTCTTCCTCTCCCTCCTTCTCTCCTTTTTTCTTTATTCTTACTCATTAGTAATATTCTCTCAACTTTAATAATTATAAGTTACGAATAAACTTTTCTTTTTTAAGCATTTGGGAACTTCAAATTTTAGAATTGAGGCGATGAAAATTCATGGGGAAGACTTTTTTATAATATTTTAATCACCCTTATTTATTTTTAAATCAATAGATATGCCATGTGCAAAGGAAAGGTGTGTATAGTGACATCTCCATTAACAAGAAATGAACAAGTTTTAAATATTGAGGGATGAAATTTTAGAAAATTAATTTTCAAATTTTAAGGTTGAATGAGACATTTACAAATAACCTAAAATTAAAGAAGTGTATTTGTATTTTTTTTTCCCCAAAATAGAACACTAATTTTTAGCTAGACCTTGTCCAGTGTATGAAAGCTAGGTAGACCGCATAATGAACAAATTCAAATTCTCTAAAATACTTGTGTGTTCATACAGTAGGAATGAGAGAGAGGATAAGATATAGACGGATCCACCCTTTGTTTATGTCTATATCTCTGTAACTTTACCAATATGTTTCCTTCCAAGATTTAAATTCATACTGAACTTAAATTTTAGTGAAACTATGCCTACGTAACTACTCGTGTTTAGCCTTAATTATGGTGTTCTTCCCTGCCTTTTTAAGTCATACAAGCCCCATTAGTTTCTTCTTCTCAGACGTTTGTTAATTGGGAAGGCTTCTAAGCTCCAGAAGTTTGCCAGCCGCTACTCATGAAGATCATCATGCTATTATAGTAAAAGAGCGGTAGATTTCAATTGCATTTAATTTTGTATATCATGGGAACAACCATGTAGGTCTTGTTGAAAAATTTTATATATGTTGGCCCATCTCGGTGAAGTCTATGTGCAGCACTTCTAAGGGGTGGCGTGCATGGGCCACCCCCAATTCCAATTAGAGTTGTTTTTGTATTATTTTGTTTCTCTTAATTTTTGTAATCTATTATATGTTTATTTTATTTTTATTATGATTAAAAAAATTATGTATATATTATTTTTTTTAATAGTAAAATCAACTTTTTTTTTGAGGTACAAATTAATATTAGAAAGTTACAAAAAATATTTGGAAAAATAATTTTATATATGTTGAACATAAAATTAAATTATACCCTCAGGGATTATGTTTGTAATTTATATACTCTCAACCTTAAGTTAATAGAATAAAAAATTACATTATTTAACATTTATTTTATAAATAAAATTATCGTTCATATTGTAATTCCTACTATTTTTTTAATCACACTTGATGCGTTTTTATCTTGTAATGGCCCTATACTTGTGAATTGTTATAAAATATAAGTGACTCTCACTTGACCAATAGGTGACATTTCTCAAAAGAAAAAAGATAATTTGCCATTTGATTCTGGTAATCTCTATTCACTCTCAGTCTTATTGGTTTAATTGAGTTCAATATGTGTAGGCTTTATTCAGCTATAACGTTGACTCATGACGAATTTAATCCATAGATCAAGGCCAAAAATTTGATTGTCAATCTCTAAAACCATATTACCATTTATCCAGTTATAATCTTTGCCAAGTTTTGTCTAAGCATTCCCTTGTTTCATCACATCTCAACTTCTCAAGTAAACCTTATTTAGTTATAGAAGATCTAAGAACTCTCCTCTTGCAACTTAAGCTATTCCCAATTAGGTGAAACTGATCATGGCCGCATATTTAACTTTAGCAAAACTCAGAGAATATATTCAAGTTCGAAACTCGATAAGTTTTCAAGTAAAATAGAATTCAAAACTTGGCTTGCAATTAAGTCTATACTAAATTACATTGTCGAACCTTACAATTTGCTTACAGATGGGACAATAAGAGGTTTCCAAGGGTGTGCATTGAACCATCTTCTTAATCATCTGCTGAAAAATCATCGTCATCATTGAAAGATGAACTTGAACATCAGGAAAAAGATGGCTAACTGCAAAGATTGAACATCAAGTGAAAAGGCATAAAGTGGGTGAGTTTAGCAACTGTATCTGACATATCTACCGTACGCAAGGAGTAAAGTGCACCAGCATTTAACACATTTAAGAATATAACCAATTAATGTTCACACCAACCCTAACCCATATTCAAACAGATTTCCTCTTCCTTTCTATATCTCATAAATAACTAGCAGCCTAACTTAAAAGGGGAACATGATATCTTCTTTTTTTTTAATTTGTTAAATTCTTTTTTGGGTAAAAATTTTAAATGTGTACTTCACATTTATCTAATATATTTAATGTTATATTTTGTTCTTAATATTTAAGAGATTAGTTCAATGGTTAAGTATACGTACTCAAATTTTAGGATCAAAATCTAAAAAAATTTATTCTCTTATATTAACTGAAGAAATATTTAATTTTAATTGACACACAAATTAGCCAAAAATATTGTTATTATAAAAAAAGAATAAATTACTTTCTTATCTTTTGAGAGATATTTAAAATATACAGATTTTTTTAATATTAAAAATATACATAAATTCTCTGAAGTTAAAATATAATTAAAATGCTTTAAAAAATAATATCAAGTTCTTTTATTAAAAATATTACTTATTAAAAAATATATTATTTAGACTTTTATTTCAACATTATATATTTAGTATTGAAAATTATAAATTTAATTTGGATTCCTATCCATAGAATGAAAACTCATCTGGGAGAAGAACAAGAATTTGACCATCTTGCCCTCTGAATATTCTCATTATTTATTACAAACTCAAGTTTTAAACATTTTAATGTTTTTTCTTATTGTTCATTCAAAAAACAATTTAATTAAAAAATTAAAATTGAATATTCTAAAATTTTTATTGAAAATATTTTAATATTTTTATTAAGAGTATTTTAAAATATTTTTATATATTAGAATAATAAAAATAGATATTTTAATATTTTTTTAACCAAGGGTACTATGATTATTTAGAACTTTCCTTTCCAATCCTATTTTATTTTCATCAAACCTAACACTATAATGGATTAATAGAATTTTTATTCCTTTCAATATCATACTACATATGATGACGGGTTACAACATTACATTCAATTTTCATTTTTATTCTCACTCTTATTCCTATCAAAATTATTTCATCCATCCAATCAAATATAACATATATAAGGTATCTGTGTTTTTCTTCTTCTTCTTTTTTTGTGGGGGGAGGGAGGGGGGGTTGCAAAATGACAGAGTTTGCATGTTTATAGGCAAGGGTATAACCGCTCAACGCGGTTCAAATTATTTGGGTCTACGACTTGGGAGGAGTCACCTCAACAACTTATTTGGTGTTTGTTTTTCGGATTCATTAATTCGTTAAAAATGTTTGTTATATAAATTATAATATAATTAATAATAAATTTTTATTTAATAGCTAAATTTATTTACTTAAAATAATATTCAATATAATATCAATTATAATTTCTATAATCAAGAGTTCCATCTTACTATATCATCAAATCAACCAATGCTTGAAAGTTTTGAAGACGATATGATGAATAGATACTTTTTTTTTTTTGTTGAACGAGACTTCCATCTTAGCATACATCTGTTCAAATGTGTGTCTTTATAGGGATAGAACCCCTAAAAAAAAATATGGGAAGAGAGGAAAAATATGCTGCATCATCTTTTGAAGGGTGAAAAAAAATTAAATCTTATATATAGTAATAAAAATTTGCTAGTCCCTCAACCATACAAAAAGTTGCTTCATCATACATAATCCATTTTTTTGGGAGGAGGGAACGCCTGCCTTTAATTCCTTAAACGTAGTTCTGACCCTGTGCTTGATAGTCTTGTTGAATTTGTCACCCATAATGTATAGTCTCTGGTGATGTTGTCGAATCTATTTCAATTCAACACCCTTTTGCATTTGTAGTTTTTTCTTGTTATTAGATTAAATTGAGGTCTGAGTCCAAACCCCCTTATAATATGACACTTTATAGTTCTTATTTTGTCTATATTTTGCATGCTAAGACTCTTTGTGCTGTTAGATAATTAAGAATTTATCTTCAAGATATATAATTGAAGTGTTACTCTTCTCTTCATATTTTGTCTATATTTTGTATGCTAAGACCCTTTGTGCTGTTAGATAATTGAGAATTTATCTTCAAGATATATAATTGAAGTGTGACTCTTCTCTTCATTTTAAGTGAATAAATCTATATCTGTATTAAAAAAGAAAAAGAGAGAATTTGTGCGGAAATATAGAAAATGGTTTGTCTTGTAGAATCCAATTAATAACCAGTGTGGAGTCTGTGTGTATGAATAAGAAGCACTTGACATTATAGATTAGAGCTCAATGTGATGAAAGCTAAGTCTCAACGAGCATTGGGGTATTATATTGGCCCATACCTTTCTCTTACTCGTTGATTCCCAGTATTTGTGTTTCACACTTGTATTTGTTAGTTGAATAAAATATAAATGTCATTCAAATTCAAAGTTCAAACTGCCTACGTCCAGAAGCCACCATACTTCATTCACGAGTTTCACATAGCCTGGAGATTTGTCACAAGTTAATCTGGTAGATATGAAGTCCCATTAATTCTTGCCCTCAAAACACTATTTCTGCTACCTAAAGTATTAATGCTCTGCTTCAGACTTTAGTGATCAAGAGAATTTTACAATGCCAAAGATTTGAGTGGCCTGAAAAGTATTTATAAGAAGAGACAGTTAATGAATTTTAAACAAAATTAGTTTCAAACTAAAAGAGTATGTAATATTAATAAAAATAAATTAGTTGGTTGACATGTCACGGTCTATTAATAAAATAACAAATTAACTAATAGTAAGGTACTATCTATGTAATTTTTAACGTTTAAAAGGATTTATTATCAAATTTTAAAGGTTAAAAATTATTTATACATAATTTAAAGTTTAAGAGAATTTAATGCAATTTAGCCAAAAATTTTATAAGGAAGCTTAGGTTTTTTTTTTCTTGAATTATATTGACATTTCTTGAATTTTATTGAAATTATATAAATTTTTCATTTATTTTCAAAATTTTAAAAATATCTCATAAAATAAAAATTATTTTTTATTTTACTTTGATTTTAATTTTTTAATTAAAATATCATCCAATTTCATATGAGTGTATGTACCTAAATTTACAAAAGCACACAATCCGTGACTCTGAATTGTGACCCAAAAAAGAAATGCCGTATAAGAAACAATTGTCTCTTACTAAATACAACTTTGTAACTGAAGATTAGTCGTTGGTAGTTGAGAGAGTACTCTAATAAGTATTGTTTGCTATATAAATTTATATATACTAATTTTCAATTTTAATAAAATAAATGTCTTTATTTATGACATATATAATACATAAATCTTAAATTTTTATGTTTATAAAATTTAAATATTTTATAAATAAGCTTTTAAGTATTTAAAAAGTCAAAATTTTCATATACCAAATATCACTTCAGCAATTAACCTCAATTTATGAGAGAAGTTTTTTTTTTTTTTTTCATTTAGAGGTAAGAAAGTGGAAAATGCAAGAGAGGGAAGAAGAGGTGGAAAGAGGCCCAAGTCCAACTGTGGGATAGGCCCATTTAACGGCCTAGATTTTATAAATGTCTCAAAATTATAGCTTTTTAAATTATTAGCATGCACGAAACAGAGACAATAATACAAAGAAAATCAAATAGAGTTTGTTTTGGGACACTTCTTTTTTTTTTCTTTTATCTCCTTTTTTTATTTCTTCTTCTTTTCATTCTTCTTTTTTATAATTTTTTATGGAAGCAATTTTTTTCATTAATAAAAAACTTTTACTTTTTTTTTTTATAAAAGTTCTTCCTCTTCCATGAAAGGTTTTTTGGATCTAGTTTTTATTTTGGGAGAAGGAGAAGGGGGGAGGGGGGAGAGAAGATGAACAACTCTATCTTTTGGAAGAGAAAGCTTTGTAGATTTTTGAACCCTTAGAAAGGGTGAAAAGGTGTATCACCTCTTCATCAAAATTTGCAAGTTTTCTTCTCATGTTTTTCCAATTGTATCACTAGTAGAGAGTGTTGTAGGAAATGTGGTGTCTTTATTGGGAGATTTAGTTTTGTGATTCCCTAAATGTGTTGTCTAGGTGAATTTTTGTGACTCTCCCTTTTGAGTCTTTATTCTCCCTGAACATGTTGCTTGAGGTATGCAACCCCTAAAAAATAGGCTGACTTGTTTAGGGCAATGTGTATTCTTATGTCTTACAATTACTTTTAGAGTTTGTAGGAGGTTTAGAGTCTTTCTTAGTTATGAATGTATTTGAATGTAAAAAATTAAAAATCTTTAGCATGCGCACACATAGTTTTACTCAGTAACATTGAAAAAAAGAATCCAAGAAATATTTATTATATTTTTGTTCCTAAAAGATTGAATATTACAGTCATTTATATTTTGACAAATAAGTACATTTTGTATAATATTTAAAATCTGTCTAATTTAGAACTATGTTAAATGACTTTAATTAAACAAAATTTAATTATATGATACTTTATAAATGATAGTAATAAAGATTACTTAGACTATCGCCTTTGGAAATTGAAAATCTTTACAGAAACAGCAAAAATAAATGCAAAAAGTATAGTAAATCCAACAACCACACCAGCAACAACCCCAACAAAGCCTTCTCTGAAACCGAAATAACTTCTTAGAAACTCTTTCACTGTTTGATGTGTCTCAATTGTAGTTGTTATATCTCCAAATTGTGATGCCACCAATCCATATAAGGTCCATGCCACTGGACATGCCCAGTAGTACCATCTCCACCACACTGGAATGCTCTGTTTTCACGATAATAAAAGCTTAGAAAATGCAAAATAACTATATACATTGCATCAAGCACCCTCAAATGAGTATTTTTATGAATAATATATATTTGCTGTTAAGTCTTCTTATATAGATTTTATTTTACAACTCAATATTGTATGATTGGTTATTTATCTTTATTACAAAACTAAATGCTAAGTACTTTACGAAATTTTACTTACAGGTCTTGGGATGATGAATCCTGAAAAGAGATTCCACATTGCATAAAAAGCAGCAGCAACAATTGCAGCAATATGGTGATTTGGGGTGACAGCCACAGTCATCATGCCATAGAAGGTGAAGTACAGAAATGTAAAGTACATAAAAAAGAGATACCAAAAGAATTTTGTTGCAGTCCAATCAAACCCCATCATCGCATATACTATGACACCGTAGGTCACAGCTTGGGCGAGAACATAAGGTAGCTCTATTACAACCTGGTACAAAACATGAGTTTATACATTATTATATAATTGCATCAAACTTAGTACAAAAATTGTATATTTAAGGTTATTATTCAAATCAATTACTTGTGCAAACGCATAAGGAAATGCTGAATACATTCCAGCTGCTCTTTCTCTATAGAAAACAGTTCGTTCAATGGCCACCACTGGCTGCACTGAAGATGCATTTTGGACCCCAAGGAAAAGTACAGCATTGTACATTGAACCCATGGCATTAAATAGATCTTGTTTCTTACTTCTGCACGATTTTCAAGAAGACAAAAAGGGACAAAATTGAACATGGATATTAAGAACAAACAATGTAATTCAATTTAAAAAGGTATGTAAAATGGAGCTTACGTTTTGGATCCGAGGTTCCAGAACATTGTTCCGAACATTAAAGCTATAAAGGTAGTGAACAAAAATCTCACTGCAGTATATGGAGGGTTGCGCCAATAGGACCAATGTTGTTTCCACAAGCAAGCCATGCATTGCGTAAGAAATGGCTGTGCATATTGAGTAGTGAAATGAAGGTCTTTTGTACCAGGAACAGGCTTGCTCAATTCTACTATAAGTGCTTTATTCCTCCTAAAATATGCCATGTACATGGTGGTTTTAGCATTGATTGATAAAACAAAAATAATGTCACAAATTGAATTGTGTCATACTGAGACAAAATGTACTTACCTATATAATTCAGAATTTTTGTATAAATCAGCAAAGTCAACACCTAAAACCATTTCTTGTGCTTGAGTTGTAACTTCCAACATCCAGGTTGCTGGGTTGTACCCATCTTTGATTTTACTAACCCCTTCAATCCTCTGGATATAAAAGCAAAGGTAGAAATATTGCAATATTAGTAAAATCTATCAAAAACTATAACTATTAATTTAGACATTGAAGTTAGAGATGTTTGTGAATTAGGCTGACTTATAAGCATACTTTGCCAACTTAATGGGCTTAGGTTTGGGCCACTATTTGGTCTTTAATGATTGATCTAATTTAAGATGAACATTTTCTTTTTTGGGGAGTCAAATTTTAAGGTAGACTTGTACTCAAACCTAAACCTAACACTAAGAAACCTACTAGACTTTAAGTCTAAGTTGGCTTAGCCTATGAACAAGTATAAACGCATTTTACCTCAAAATACTTGATGAGGTGGCTAGAATGACGACCTAGTGGTCCAACATAAATTTCTTGTCCTCCTCTCTTTAATAGTAAAAGCTGAAATCACATTTTTTATAGCATGAATCACATATGGTCAATGTAAATGGTGAAACAAATTACATAATGCACAATCTTTTTTGACCATGGTTATTTCTCACCTCATCAAAAGCTTCAAATATGTCAATGCTTGGTTGGTGGATTGTACAGACGACTGTTCTTCCTGTGTCTACTGTGTTTCTAACTGTTCTCATGACAATTGCAGCAGCTCTTGCATCTAGCCCTGAAGTAGGCTCGTCCATGAAAATTATCGATGGATTAGCCACTAGTTCAACTGCTATAGTTAGCCTCTTGCGTTGTTCAGTAGAGAGACCACTCACACTAGGCAAACCAACTAAAGATTGCCTCAATGGGTTCAACTCCACTAGCTCCATCACTTCCTCAATAAACATCTTCAACCATTTATCATAACCAAAAGAAAATATTATCAACTTTAAGCTTGGAATTATAAACACTTTGACACATCAAAATTTATATATATATATATATATATATATAACATGATGATAGACAACATTATACACATATATATATATAATATCTTGTTATATTTTATAAACTAAGTTTATCACACTTGGAATAAGCCTAAATATAGGTTTTTTTCCTATGTGCCTTTTTAAGCGTTCAAGTGCTAACCTTTCTGGTTTCAGAATTGACTTCAGGTGATAGACGAAGCCACGCTGAGTAAAGCAAGGATTCATAGACTGTGACATGAGGGGAGTGGATATCATTTTGCTCACAATAACCTGATATTCGAGCAAAAGTTTCTTGCTTTTTAGGGTATCCCGAAATAGTTATGGTCCCTTCAATATATCCACCAGTTTTCCTACCGGCCAACACATCCATCAAAGTTGTTTTTCCTGCTCCACTTACACCCATAAGAGCTGTGAGAACACCTGGCCTGAATGCTCCACTAACACCCTTTAGAAGCACTAATTTGTCCTCAACTATACCTTGGTTCTTCATCTCCTACAAGTTCAACTTAAAAGAGTAAGTGTTTTTTTTTTAAAAGCTAGAACAAGATGCTATTTTTCTCAATTAATCTAGTTTCAAGGCTTCTCTTTATAATTCTTTAAAGTGATTTTTGTCATTAATTTAGTCCTCACATTAATAAAAAGTTAACAAAAATGTTGATGTAACTGTGAGGGTTTTCTTCATTTTTAGAGTTTCGTGCTCCTAAAAAATAATTTAGGAATTTTGACTAAGTAACACTCTCAAATGATAAAGAAAAATTTCATAATTTAAGTGTCACATCATCATGTAATGGTCACATCAAAAGATGAGTTAAATTTACTATCAACTCATTTAACATAAAGGACTTTATTGGTGACAAGTTATTTTAGAGAACTACATGAGAAGATTTTTAAAATGAAAGACCTAATCAAAAAAATTGATATTTTTCTGAGACCAAAATATTAATTCATTCTAAAAATTTAAAATTTTCTTAAGTAATTTAAAAATTCATGTCATGTTCAATATAATTGTCTCAATTATGGTAACTACTGTTAATACCCAAATTTTTTTAAAAAAAAAAGTATCTATAATTTATAGCAATACAATGATGATAATGCACTATGAAGTCCAATAACTACGTTTTCAATATCAAAACGAGTAACCTGAGGCATGTCAACGGAGTATGTTATTTCATCAAAGGTGATAGAATGTGGTTCAAATGGAAGAACCATTCCTCTTTTCCTATTTTGGCTAGAACCAACCATAGCCTCTGGCCTTACTGATGCAGACTTGGAAGACATAATCTCTTTCCTATTACTATCATCCAAGTTTCCTGATAAGACAATTAAAAGGTTATTCAGAATCTAGAACAGTCAGTAACAATTACATTAACTAAAGTGCATCCATGGGCATAATAGCATTTGAAAGGAGAACATACCACTACTGTTTGTTGCATGTCCTCTGCTTGTTAATTCAATGCTTTCTTGAGTTTTTCCAGGAGATTCTTCGGATATTACAGCTTGTGGCTTCTCAAGTGCTGCTCAATTATATTGTTTGCATATCAGTAATGTAATGTGAAGCATCACTAGGAGAAGAATATTAAAGAAACAGAAGAGAAGATAGACACTCACGGCTGAGAAAAGTAAGTGCTAGAGTGAAAGTGGTGTTGAGTAGAAGTACAAATCCGATCAATGCCCCAACTCCTATCCAGTACCAATATGCATGTGTGAAGAAGCCACGAGACTTGAGAACCTCAATTCCTAGTGGCTCAGATGAACCGAGGGGAACCTTTGATTGCAGAGCAAATAAGTTAGATGTTCCACCTTCTTACAACTTTTTTTTGGTGGGGGGGAGGGAGGGCCTCTACTTTGGTTCTTGACAAATAGGTTATTTTTCTTCTTCTAAAAATCATTTCTTTCAATTTAGTTTATGAATCATTAAAATGTTTGCAAAGTTGTTCTTCTATTTCAAATTCATTCAAAATTTAACATCAAATCTAACATTTTATTGACTTGGATATTATTGGATGACAAATAACATTCAATTGAACAAACTGATAGCTTTTGATGTTAAATTTTAGATGAAAATCAGATGGAAGGGTCAAAGGGCAACGTTGTAAATATCTTAAATGATGATCAGTGAATGACTAAATTAAAAACGTATCTATCTACCGGGGACCAAATAAGAATTTCCTTGAAAAGAAAAGAAAATAATAATAATTAGGTTGATTGGTGATAGAAGAAATTACATGGTTCCAACTGTTGCCAAGGAACTCATTAACCATAATCGCATTCTGGCCATACATTATAGGTGAAATCCAGTAACCCCATATCCACCATTTCTTGATATCCTCTGTTTCAGGGGGAAACCAGGGAAAGAAGTATTATGCAATGTTCAAATTCAGTAATTTGAAGATTTAAAATCCTTTATACATCTATTAATCTATTATCCAGATTCTACCTCTTGACAAGATGAAGCCACCCAGTGTAAGAAGCGTGACTATTGCAAATGCTCCAAATGTGTTTGCAATTATCATATTCCTGCCCATTGCCGCAATTGTTCTGAACATTCCAGAAGCCATTTGTCCAAGTAGTAATAGCAGAAGGTATTGCTTGAAAAATCTACATCAATAACAATAGCAGAAGATATTGTTAAGTGAAAACTACGTAAACTAATAATTTGGTCCCTAAATTATTACATCTATTTCGTTCTGGTCCTCGAAAATTAATGAGTGGACAACTTAGTTCTGAAAAAATAACAAACTTCTTTTATTAAGTAATTTAGGAATGGTGAAAGAATTAACTTGTAATGAATTTTGTTATTACCTGCCAACATTTGGGTCAAATCCAATAACATAATAGGTGACAAAAACCCAGACAGCAGCCTCAGCCAAGGTAATTGGGATCTTGAGGATCCAACCAGGAATAGCATACGCCCATGCAGGATAGAACAGGAGGTCTCGTTGCTTGTAGAAAACAGGAAGTTTCCCAATAGTCATAGAAATCTCAGACATTCCATTGAACAATATCATTACAATAGTGAAAAATAGAGCACCCACGTAAACTCCTCCATGATCCACAGAATCCTTGTGCATCTTAGTTCGCAGGAATAGTGTCATCGCTATCACTGCCATTACTGCAAGCTAGTACCAACAAGGGGGAAAAATTCCAGGTCAAAACCATGAACGCAAAGTGGATTTGAAATTTGGATCATCTCAGTACACATTGGTCTATCTCTTTTCTCGTTTTTATTTGGAGAAAAAGAAGCAAAAGCGTTGAACATAGTTGCATACCTGGGATAGCTTGAATATGTAAACGAATGAATTCCTTTTCATAAGCAAGTACTCTCTTGAGAAATTAGCTTTGAGCAGCTCCATCTTGCTAATACCATATTTTCGGGTTGTTAGGGCAGCTGGATGGTTCTTAGTCTTATCAAAGGGAACTGCAAGCTCATCTCCAATTGCTCTACCCACAGGGAATGATTGAAATGCCTCAGCAAATTCAGTCACCGTTACAAAACTGTATGGCTGATCTCTGCGTACCCAGTACTGCTCTTGATCCTTTCTTGAAGTCACCTGCAAAAATAGATAAATATGATTTGACAATCTAAGAGTTACATTCAGTATCTTAGACAAAAGGTAAAGAGTGACTTACTTCTTGAAGGAAGTCAGCAACACCTTTTCTCTCGGGACATTTAAAACCCATATACTCAAAGAACTCAAGGATGTGTTCTCGTGGTCCTTGGTAGACGATTTGGCCATCAGAGAGCAGAATAATGTCATCAAAAAGTTCATAAGTCTCAGGTGCTGGTTGTAGCAGAGAGATAACCGCGGTTCCACTTAGAATGTGAACAATTTGCCTCAAACATTTCACAATTTGAAAAGTTGTGGAGCTATCTAAGCCTGTGGATATTTCATCCATGAACAGTGCATTTGCTGGTCCAACCATCATCTCTCCTGCGATTCATTGCAACAATACTAAACAAATGTATGTTTATGGTAAAGAAAATAGTAATGCAGATGCCAACAGATCCTCGTGTTGGTTGTGCATTTGATAAAAAAAGAGTTCATTTACTGTTCCAAGAGATATGTTAAGAAGAAAAAAGAGATATGGGTGGACCCATATCTCCGTATCTTTTTCTCTTCCTTACATCATTCTTTCAAGGATTGAGGAGAATTCATGTCTAATAAAAATAAATTATTTGAACATTATTGATCAAAATATTAATAGTATATTCGAAAGTCTTTTTTATCTTCACACTCATACTTTTAAATTTCATAGTATTTATATTTTACACTTTTAATATAAGGATCAAGGTGAAGATGAGATTTAACAAAAAGCAAATAAAAATCCCCCTGGAGACTGGGCACCATACAAAAAGGCGAGTTCAATGTTTGGGATAAAGATGTTGAATCACTTTACCTGTAGTAACGCGTTTCCTTTGCCCACCAGAGATGCCACGCAACATTTCATCCCCTACCATAGTATCAGCACATATTTCCAGTCCCAAAATCTACAAATTATTATAAAGTAAATACTTTGTTGCTAATTGCTATCTAGAAGACATTAATACAAAAATTTCAGGAAAACAATAACACTCCGGCGATATTACCTTAAGTACATACTCAGTCATCATCTGGTTTGCCTCTTGGCCTTTAGATGCGGTTGCCTGGAATGTTAGAACTATTTTAGTGATTCTAAGGCAAAGGGAGAATATATGAACAAAATATTAGAAGTTTTAAGGTAAATTGAGTCTACATATATACACCAAGCGAGATGAATTAAAAGATATATTAGAACTTAGGAGTAGGTCCCATCAAATATTTATATTTTATTGGCATAGATATATTGGGGGTAGGTGCCACATATATTCATTGAGTTTTAAAAAATAATATCTCCTAATAAATGTGGGGTAGATTAGTGAAGTGAGCAAATAGCCTGCTTTTCAATTGTGAAAGAAATAGACCTAGGCATTTGCATGAACTCTTTTATAATTTTAAATTGTAAATGCTTTGCACATAGGACAAAGGCTCGTTTTTCACCTTCATGTAGATATCAATATCTGGATCAGGCATAATATTTGCTGCAATCTCTCTTCTTGACAATTCAGAAAGCAAGTCTGTGAGATTGCCAATATATTAGCTAGTTATCCTTAGGTAAAAAAGAGAAGATAAAATGTAACATAAAAAGTAAAAAAGACAAAAGTCATTAATGTAAAAATTGACTAACCATAACGTGACCCCACCCCTTGGCACCTTGCAGAAAAAGCCAAGGTTTCTCTTACTGTCATTTCTCCAATGTGAACATCATTTTGACTAATATAAGCAGCCGTTCTTTGAGGTACAAATTCATTCATTTCATGTCCGTTATAACTCACTTTCCCAGAAACCTGGAGTATATATTAGCACCCCAATGAAATCCAAATTCCTAAGCTAGCTTATTGAAATAGAAAGCTAAGAGTAAATTGATTTTCACCTCAAGATCTGGATCAAGTTTTCCTGCTAGAGCCAATAGGAGTGTGGTTTTTCCAGAACTTGGAGGACCCAAAAGTAATGTCATCCTTAAAAAAAAATAAAAAAAGCAATCCTCAATAAGACTTAGATATAAGAATATGAAATAAAATTTGAGCCTCCCTTCTTAATTCTTACCTACGAGGTCTCAAAATTCCACTGACTTTTTTAAGGATATTCACATGCTTCTTTCTGCTTTTAAGAATATGGAGACAATTCAAGAAACTCTGGAAGATCAAGAGATAAAAATTTTCAGAATAATTATACATCAATGACCTGAAACCAAAGGAAAAAAAAAAAATTCATATCCTAAATTTACCTCTAGTATATTGACAACGAAGTTGAAGAAGGTAGGCATTGCTCTACTTCCCACATAAGCCTCTGCCTCAACATTTAGGTGCTCAAACCGCACTTCAATCGTTGGAATCTGAATCCCAACTCTACAGAGAAAAGATTTGAGAAAAAAAAAATCCATTAAGAGTAGAGAAGACTGTCTTTAACTTCTTGGGTTGGATTCTTCTGGAAGTCCTCTAAGATTAAAATCCCAAATAGTGTGTCATTAAGATTGTGTCCAAACAAATAGAAATAACTCTCTCTATATATATATATGATGAGTTCAAAATTAGAAATAATATCTCTCCTTAATAACATAGGTTTTCCTTTTTCTCGTAACCTTGGAAGGTTAAAATCTTAAATAGTGTGTGTCCTTAAGATTGTGCTCATCCTTAAGATTGTGTTCAAGCCTCAAACGAAGTCTGAAAAATTATAAAGAAGAAGAAGATTACCTATCAACTCTTCGCCGCAGCTTCAACAGAAACTTCTCATTGTCTTCTTCAGCGACTCTAACCAATCTCTCAAGCAGTTTCTTTCTTTCTTGTAATCCAATATCAGAGACATCAATTTCACTAACCTCACCATGTGATGTAGTCAATAAGCCTTTCCTCAAACGACTGTAAGTAGGAAGTTTTTCAAGTGCAGCCCATTTCAGAGCCTCCTCATCGTCTTCTTCATGTGAAGACCTCGAGAAAACGTCCATGGGTTTGTTCCTCCAAATTGAAGAACTGCTTGCTCTTAAACTGCTACTAGCTTTGTAGATATCACCACTCTCCATTATAGCCAAACTAACCAACCAAATGTGTTATTCGAATGAAACAAAGAATGGTATAGATATAAATATAGAAAATTAATATTTATCGAACTGAATAGCTAAGAAAACTGAAACAAACTCTTTTGAAAGGGTTTTTTGCTGCAAGAGTCAAAGCCTCAATTTTTCTCAGCTTTGAAAATTGAAAATGATGAGCGTTTTCAGGAAAAGATGACAGAGAAGCTGAATCAGTATTAGGTTATGTTCATACAAATTTGTGGACCATATAATGTGGCCAAATATATGCTTGCATATGGTGTATGACTCTTTTCACAATACGAAACTTGCAACAGAATTCTGTATTATGGATTCATAACGTCAGCTTCTACCCATACGAAGCTATCACCTGTACCGGTTGATCTTGTCCTCCTTCTATAAAATAAAAGAGAAAAAGACGATTATATTTCCTCAATTTTAGTAATTAATGGAGAATGAAAGAGAATATTAAGAGATATTGTTAATTATTTATAAATTAGGGATTAAGGATAAACACAAAAATTAGAAATTATTTAATTAGTTTTGTTTTAAATTTAATTATTCTTTTGGTAGACTCTAATAATTTTTTGTTAGGCTTATATTATTATTTTTGAATTAATTTATATTATATCTGGACTCTATATAAAATTTTTAGTAAGAAAAAAAGAATTATATACAATTATTTATATTATTCTTTTGTTAATTATATATCTTTTTTATTTTTGAATTAATTCATTTTATTAAGAGTTATCTTTTGATTTTTATATATAGCTTTTAGTAATTAAGATTAGGATAATCTTTTAAGTGATCAGTAATAGAATTTTCTTATCTTGTTAACCGTTTCTAGCCTTCCTTATCTCTTTCCCCCTCTATTTTTCTCTGCATCTCCCTTCTTTTTCTCTCCCTTTTAATTTCTCTATTCTTACTCATTAGTAATATTCTCTCAACTTTAATAATTATAAGTTACAAATAAACTTTTAACTTTTGAGCATTTGGGAATTTTAAAATTTAGAATTGAGGCAATGAAAATTCATGGGCAAGACCTTTTATAATATTTTAATCACCCTTATTTATTTTTAAATCAATAGATATACATGTGCAAAGGAAAGGTGTGTAAAGTGATATCTCCATTAACAAGAAACGAACAAGTTTTAAACGCCGAAAGACGAAAGTTTAGAAGGTTAATTTTCAATTTTTAAAGTTGAATGAGATACTTACAAATAACTTGTGTACTTGCATTTTTTCCAAAATAAAACACCGACTTTTTAGAAAGACCTTGTCCGCTCTATAGAAGATAAAAGATAGGTCGACTGCATAATGAACAAATTTAAATTCTCTAAAATACTTGTGTGCTCATACAGTGGGAATGAGAAAGAGGGTGAGATTTAGACGGACCCACCTTTTTTAAAATCTACACCCATATCTCTGCAACGTTTCCCTTCAAACTTTGAATATTTAATTTCATACTGAACTCCTTTTAATAAAACTATGCCTACGTAATTACTCAAGTTTAGTCTTATGGTGTTCTTCCCTGCCTTCTTTTAGTCATCCAAACCACATTATTTTCTTCTTCTCAGACGTGTGCTAATTGGGAAGGCTTCTAAGTTCTACGAGTTTGCCGGGCGCTGCTCTTGAAGATCATTATGCTGTTTTAGTCAGAGAGTGGTAAACTTCAATTGCATTTAATATTAAATATTATGGGAACGACCATGTAGGTCTTTCAGGTAAGATTTCGTGTCAGACAACCTCACCATGACAGACAAAGTTTTATTAATTAAAAAATGGAAACTGGACAGCTTCAAATCTGGAGAAGCCAATAGGCAAGTTAGATTAATGAAAACATTGACAATCATAGTCAAAAAAGCCGTCCAAGAGAAAAGGGATGTCATTGAAAGAAAAGCAGGATCAGGAAGAAAAACAATGGATCATCTTGCAACGTGATGCATTCGATGTCATTTTCTTTGAAATTTTTCGTAATTCTTCAACATGTAATAATTGTATTCTCTTTTGTAAATAAATTATAACTGAGATAATACATTAATTGTACTGGAAAAAAAATAGCATATCTTTCATCAAAATTCCATCTTGTCATATTTCCACATAATTAAAAAAAGAAAAAGAAAAAGAAAATAATTAGCTTGTTGGGATGTCTTTGTAGATAAATTGAATAATTCTATTATTAACTTTTTGCTGAGACTGAGTTGACAAATTAATAAGTCCAATATATTATGAAACACGTGATATTGGGTTTAGAGTAATATTAGGTGCTTCACGTATGTACCTAATTCTTCTTTTATGATTCTAGAAGCTATTTATTCACCTAAAACTGGAAGAAAAGAAGCGATTCAAAAAAAAAAAGATGCTAATAGAATAGTAATGCAGAGGTATTTAACGTATGTCCCTAATTATTCATCTATGATTCTAGAAGGTATTTATTCACGTTAAATTGGAAAAAAAGAAGTGATAGAAAAAAGACGCTAGGGTAAACCATTACGTGGGACAATTGAAAATTGATGTAATCCGGAAGCTTGTGTCACCTGTTTTATTGGCTACCAGAAAACCACATGAAGTAATGAATTTGAAGATCCTTGCATCAAATCGATAAGCAAAGGTTTGAAATTTCATTTTCTAAAAGAAGACAAAAGGCTGAAAATGACTAAAGCTATGTAGGAATATGTGCTTTTCAATGAGGACCATGATGAGATTAAAAAAGAGATACGCAAAGGAAAAGAGTAGGGTAACTGTTGAGCAACAACAACCAAAATAGTAATTTAATTGAAGAGTATTTAGTTTAAATTAAAAATTTTCCCCATCTGTACCCGGTTAGCTAAGTACTAACAAATATTTAATTATTTATCTTAAAAACACTTCTTCCATTAACATAAAATCACGTTTGCCTTTAGGATAATAGAGTTCAGAATCAGTTCTTTAAAAGCATTGTAATGAAACTATTTCTTTAATTAAATAACAAAATTAATTTAAAATTACATCTCACCTTTAAAATCTGTGTTGTAAATAATGCCATTTTTTAGAAGAGAATGTTGAGTAAATTATACTAATTTTTCTTAAAATTTGACTAAATTATATTTGACAATTTTCAGTTTTAAAAATTACATTTGATTTTCTTTCAATTTATTTTCTATCAATAAAGTTGATTTTTTACACAATATATTTTGTTCTAAAAATAAAATTATTTACTATTTTTACTCTCATATTAAAAATAAAGTCAAATTATTGTGTTAAAACTTAAAATTAATTTAACTAATTCTACTAGCTATGAAATTAAGAATATAGAAAATCACAATTTTATATTATGCAAAAAATTAATTTTATTGACAAAGAATTAATTGAATAAGAATTTTTGAAAATATATTAAAATATTAATAAATTCAAATATAATTGTTAAAATAAAAAAACATCAAATATAATTTAATTAAATCTCATTTAGCGCAATTTACTAAAAAATGTCTAATGATCAAGACTTATTATCTTACATATCATTCATTTTTAATTAAATATTAAGTAATTATTTTAATCAAGATTAGATAGAAAAATCACTGTTATTTAGAAAACATAGTTCAAGATGAGGATTTAGACAGCTTTTTTTTTTTTTTTGGGTTAAGATGATCTAGAAAAACTATATTTATATGAGGCATACTCCCCGGATCTCTTTGGGGTTGGGCCAAGTTTCCCACTTACTGAAACGTTACACTTAGCAGACCAGGCCGTTTCAGGCTCTACGTACATCCACAAAAGTTGAGACATAGAGAATATCATATTGATCGGCCTAAAGAAACAAGAATATTATGTGGGGCATTGAAGCTGCTTCTTCGACACCCAAAATTAGCCCCCAAAAAAAAAAAAAATTTAGGTTGTTTCTTTTTTGTTGGTGGCCCACAATAACAATATTGTGAATTCAAATTAGATCAAGAACAGAATGACCCCAAAAAAAAAAAGAGAGAGATTAAAAATAACATATGCGTTGTGACTCTACCCCACTAATCATGTATTTGGATTCTTTAGGTTCTTACTGCATGCCATGCAGTAACATTTTTTAAAGCGTTTTCTTTCTTAAGTTTAGAGTTTAATGAAAAATATAAAAATAATAATTTAAAGGAAAAAATTTAAATTATAAAGAATAATTACAATTTAAAAATTTTAACTATATTACACAGTTAGGATTTTTAAAATATAATTTTTCTCACAATTCAAATTTTTTATTCTCACAATAAGAATTTTTAAATACTCAGTTAAATCCTAAACTCTTAACAAAAAAGTTTTAAAAAACGATACTACATGGCATGCAATAAAAATTACCTACAGCGGGAAATTGAAGCGCCTAATCAAACAAGCAACAAAAGTTACCCTCAATCTAAGTAATATCTAAATTTTATAGAATGAAGATCACTTGCCATGGGGACACAGACTTTACAAATTTAGATTTTCTTTTCAGATGTACTTAGAGCTTAAAGGAACTTTTAATTCCTTTTTATGGCATTGACCCCAAATTTTTCCTTGATTGATTTGCCTCGAATCATTTCCTACTTTTCATGATTTCAAATTTGACATTATCTACCTGATACACTACACTTTAGCTATCTTCTAGGGGGCCTCTTCTTTCTTCATTGCCTCTAGTTGCAATCGGAATCAATTTGAATACCTTACATCCAAACATATTTTTAGCAACTATTATTTTATACGCTATTACCAATTATAAATGCTATCCAAGCTTTTGCTGTCAATTAATTATTAGCTAATTTATTCATGGTTGGAAAAGGTTTAAATAGCTATTGTTGTAACAATTAGTAAAGACCTAATTAATTGTAAGCTAAAAACGAGAGCTTTTAGCAACAATTCTTTACTAATAATTATTATGACCATTAAAAAGTATTTTATAATTGACCAATATTAATATTTAACAATCTTTTCAATTGTTGGTAAAAATAAAAGTTTATAGTGGCAATTTTTCATTAACCATTGTTATAATCACTAAAACTGATTTCATAACTTTTAAAAGCATTTTTTTATTGCCAGTAAAAACAGAACGATGATAGTAATTATATACCAAAAATTGTTATGGTTATTCAAATTGATTCTATAATAGACGAATATTAATATTTAACCATTATTTTTATTGTCAATAAAAAAGGGATTTATAATAATAATCATTATATACTGATAATTGTTACGATTACTGAAATTAGTTTTATAATTAACTATTAGTATTTGCTCTCCAAAATATTTTAATAATTACATTTTAATAACTCATTCTTTAAAAAAATATTTTATTAAATACATAATTAAAAAATAGCTATAAATCATTAGTTTCATGGATGTTAATAACAATATATATATATATATATAAACATAAGTCTATTAACTAATTAATGTTATTAAATAGAATTACAATATAAGACAATAGATATAATTACTTCTTTAACTTTTGAGTTTGATGGCAAAGAATTCTTTTACAACAAATTGAAAATTATAATATATAACTTAAAATGATAAAATAAAAAGAATGTTATTTAAATAAATATTATCAACCAAATTTTCTCAAATCAATTAACGAGAATCCATTTTAAATATAATGCAAAATCAAGCAAAAACTGAGAATTAGTATCTCCCAAAAGATTATCATTAACATACAGAAATGCAAATACAATATAGTTGCTGCTATGCTATACAAAATGAGAAAAAAGCTGAGAAATCGAAGAGGACAAATATAACTGAAGCCAAATTTATGAAGACAAGCAATCTCAATTCCAAAACCAGAGAACAGATAAAAGAAAGCGGCTAGTTTGAGGGATAGTAAACTGATCCTTTTTAATGAAAATTTTCTCAAATTAAAATGAAGATATTGAAGTGAGACATACCGATTAATAGCATCCAGATAATTAGGCCCTGAAAGATAAAACATCTCCTTCTTTGATATCATTTTTGCTCCTCTCTGCCCCTCTTTGTTAGATCTGCTAACATGGTAAAAGAAAAATTAAATGATTCTGCTTAATTATAATTTGAGAGAAAAAAAAAAAGAGAAGAAGAAGAAGAAGTAAAAATAAAAGATATTTCTCAGGCAATCATTTCCAAACTATCAAGTGCCTAGATGAAATTCATTTAAAGATTTGTATTGAATAAAATCACTTCCAAAATAGATTAATCATAATAAGTGCTTGGGGCAATAGTTAGCATAGATCAGAAGTTCTGAGAAGCATATCATTTGAGAGAGAAGAAAAAGAAGAAGAAGAAGAAGAAGTTAAAAAAATAGCTGATGTGAGACCAAGTTAATTACGTACCAGGGCCTGGTGGTACCACTTGCAGGTCGTAGAAGAAGTAGTTAAAAAAATAGCTGATGTGAGACCAAGTTAATTACGTACCAGGGCCTGGTGGTACCACTTGCAGGTCGTAGAAGAAGTAGTTAAAAAAATAGCTGATGTGAGACCAAGTTAATTACGTCCCATGCCCTGGTAGTACCACTTGCAGGTCGTAATTAAAAAAATAGCTGATGTGAGACCAAGTTAATTACGTCCCATGCCCTGGTGGTACCACTTGCAGGTCGTCACTCTTCTTTCAGTCTCTTCCTTTCTTTATATAGATATATATATATATATATATATATACCCATGTCCTGGTGGTACCGCTTGCAGGTCATCACTCTTCTTACAATCTCTTCCTTTCATTATATATATATATATATATATATGTCATCCTCCTTCTATTGTTCATGGTGTGCAAAATCTTCTTTTGATTTTTATTTTTTTTAACACTTACCTTTAGTTTATTAAATTACACCTCTTTTGATTGTTCATAGTTTAAGCATACAACAATCCGAAATACGAATTTTTCCTTCCGTCTATAATATTGAGAATGGGCCCTGGATTAGATGTACTAGAGTCGGAACGAAAAAATAGTATGGGTTGGTTTTGGCTTTTTGGTTTTTTTTTTTTGTTGGGGGGGGGGGGGGGGTTTGGTTGTACTTCATACAAATACTAATATCTATTGAAAAAATGCAACTTTAATTATTTATTTAATTAATATAATAAAATTTATTAAAATTGAAAATAGAGAAACATAAAAAATAAATTAGAGAAGTATAATAACATCAAAATAAATATAATTGTTTTAATACAAACAAAACATATATGTATTAGCTATTAGGATTATACTTTTTAATTTTTAATTGAATATAATTCATTTATCTCTTATATAGTAAAATTTTTTACAATCTCCTTTTTATTATAAACAGTCAAATTATTTGTAAAAAAATTATCTTTCATTTTACATCCAAACCCTATTTTTATAATAAGTGGAGAGTATGATTAAAGAAAGAAATGGATTTTGCGAAGGAATGAGGTTAGAAATTAAAGAATATATCATTGATCTTTCTTAGAAAGTCGATATTAAAAACTTTTTGGAGAAGTTTAAATATATTTTATTATACCTTATGTTATATAAAATTTACTTTTATGATAGGTAAGGGGCAGTTATATCTTTAAAAATATAAGTTTGAGATTTCAAAAACTTAAAAGAGATGGATGGAAAATTTTAGGGGAAGCAAATTAAAATATTTTTTTAACAAATAATATTATATACATATATAATACCTTTTTTTTTCTTAAAGGCGGCAGTTGCCCCCAAATTGAATAAGGTTGGTCTTTTCTAAGTTGTACCTTCAATAAAAATGTCCCTTTTTCTTTAAGATAGAAATAAATAACAATGTCATTTTCAGATTAGTTATGTAATCAGGATCATGACTGATGATTTAACATTGAAAGACCAGAATATATGCTCTCATCCATTATCATAAACCACCTTGCTCGAACTCTTGGATGTCAATGGAGAACAGTAGTAGCAAAAGTATACCTTTTAATCGATGCAAATTACTCTATTTCAAGGACAAAGTTCGATAACAACTATAACATACCTAGTATTATATTATTCTCTCTATTTCTTTTTTCTTTTCTTTCTTGCTAATAACATCATATTCTGTTTGAAAATATGGAAACAGGAGACTGAATAACCTGATGCAGATAACTCTTTCTTGCTAGCATAGGAACATAAAATGGGAAATGTATCATGGTATATACTTCTATTGTATGCTTTAACAATGAAAAAATAAAGAGGTGCTTGCAGCTTTTTAAGATTAGGATTATGATTTAGAAACGACTGTTAAGTTCGGAACCATTTTTTTTTTTTTAATGGCAGAAAAAACAAAGAGAAATACTTACCTCCACTTTGCTCTTATCTTTACTTATTTCTTGTCATGACCCAATTTTTTAGGCCATGACCGGCGTATAGACTAAACTAATCTAAAGATTTAATTAGCCTAACAAGCCTTACAAAATCTACAATCAACTATTATATCATTAGAGGCTACCGAAAATTCGGCATCACCTCCCTTATAAATTGGACATCCCAACCTAAAAAAAATACTTTAAACCAGCACCAGCACCAACAATAACAAGTTACATATAACCCAAAAGACCTAGTTAGGAAAGTAAAGATAATATTTACACATTTTAAGTGATCATATAACATGAACAAATTCCAAAATTCTTTCTCTACACCTAAGTGCCACCATATCATGGAGTCTAACACAATTTCACAAAATTAAACACCTACTCTAGTGGTCTAATAGACCGCAAGCTTCTAGATCACTTCACTCCTTAACTCGCTGGTCTGAAAAATAAGGAAAGAAGATGAATAAGCCTACCATTGGCTTAGTGAGTGTATAAATAATAAAGTGCATAAAAAAATAAATAATTAAGTGCATACAGGAATTTTGTTAAAAAATCAATGATCATCGAATAATTTAGGCAATAAGATTTATAGATGAAATGGAACACAATTATTTAAATAAGAAGGAACTTTTAGATAAAATCTACATTTTCTAAATATAAGAAAAATATTATAGGAATAGGTATCATAGAGAGGAATCAAATCATCAAACCACATCATCATATATCATGGCATTTCTTTGGATTCATCCCATCTTATCACTTTCATAATATATCTAGTATCTCATATCACAGCACTGGATACATCACATCACAGTGCCATCACAGTTCATAATTTATTCTAGGTGCACCTAGGCCGTTACCTCCACTAACGGCTACAGGATCATAACTAGATTCCCATTCATTATATAAAATAAAAATAATTAAAATAAAATTCCTTCAAATGGAATTTAGCTATCAAAAATAAATAAGGAAATCAAGAAGTGGATAAATAATTAAATCAAGCAAGTTAACCTTCAATATAATTTCTATAACATATAAAACCATAAGACAACATAAAATACTCTCATAATAAATAAACATATACTCACTACTATTTTCTTTTCATCTAATTCATTCTTTTGCGTTCCACAAGAATATATTACACCACATTTCAACTATCAATTTATTTTGATAAATTTATTAAATCATCATAAGAATATATATATATATATATATCCCAGTTTGGGGTTTTGAAAAAACCAATTTATTTCCCCAAGGGATAGAGCACATAAATCACATAATTAAAAATGTCACCATAGAAAATATAAAATAGAATGAAATAGATATACCACTCTATTATCTATACACTCACCAGTTGGGACTAATAGTATGAGTCCTTATTTCCTATTGTTTAATGCTAAGTTTCAATTGATTGAGTTTTCTTGGTATCACCTAAAATTATAACCAATATAAATTAATTATATTAACCACTCTCATAATATTCATAATTATTTATATAACTTAATATACTTCCTAAAACATAAATCCCTAAATTCTTATATACATTTTTATCCTAAATACTAACCCTAAATTTGAGATTTTTCAATGTAAGTTTCCATAACTTAAATTAAGTTCAAAACTTACTTTTAGAAACTCCAAAGATAACTTTAGAATGATTAATTTAAATTTAAATGTTGAAATTCAAGAAACCAAGTGTGGAGCCCATGGCACTAGGAATGAAGAGAGCTACATGAAGGAAATTTTTGCTTCAATAAAGCATGTGAAAGGATCAATATTAATAGAAAAGAAAGATAAAGGGGAAAGCCTCCAAGTTCCAAAAATGGCAACTGGACGACAAAGAGAAAATGGGAAGAAGATGAGAATAGTGGAGTTGTAATGATGGGAAGAAGCACCAGAATTGAAGCACGCCGGAATAGTGACTAATGGCGATAGATACGCGAATGGAGATAACCAAAATAGAAGAGAAATTTTGGGAGATGGAGATGTATGATGGCAACGAAGAGAAGCAAGGTTTTTTCCTTGAATGAAATGAAGAAGAAGAAAAAAGGAGGCTGCTTCTTCTGATGAAAAAGTTGGAGAGAGAAGGTGTTTATGAATATTAAAGTATCTTTGGCCAATATTACACTTTTGCCTCCAACAAGTCTAATATGTTTTAATTGAGATTTAAAATGATTGAAAAAGTCCTTTAAAATTTTTATATACTCCAAAATAAATTCAAAAAATTATTTAGTTTTTATTTTAATAACCAAATATATATTATTTATTTATTTTTATTATACATATATATATATATATAGGTATTACACTTCTACTTTTGACTTGTTTACAGTGTTGTTTGCTTTTGGTTCTTTCGAATCAGCTTCAGGAGCTCCTACAGGTTTTGCTATCTGCAACTAAAATCAAATAAGAAATTGGTAAGCCAGAATTTGCTGGTTCATGTACAAAACTAGTTTCTTGGCCTACATGAAAGCAAGCCAATTAATACCACAAGCTTAATGTTCAAGAAGACGAGGGCTATCTTTCACAGTGGAATACAGTTTGCCATGCAGGTTTATAGCATTCGATTTCTAGCAAATACCTGTACTACAAGCCACTTTTTCAAATTCTGGTATCCATATGAAATGATTCCCTTGTTTCTTTCACTACTCTACTACTCTTGCACATCATTTCTCATAATCATACAAAGAAAATACACAAGAAACATGACTACAGGACTAAGAATGTCCCAATTTTCCTTTACAAATAATCAAATATACCAGTCTTCAATATTTGGCTTTTGTATTTCGAAGATCCTTCTCCACTTATTGCGGTTTTCATTCTCAGTTTTCATCGTTTTCTAATTTCCATTTTTTACATCGGTTTTATGTCAGGTACACAAGTCGCATATCACACATCGCAGATCGCATATTATTGATTTCTCATTCGCAGATGGGGAAATTTTCTGCTTGATCGAGGAAGATGATAATCAATCAAAAGGATTTTGTTCGGAAAGTTTCAATACACATCAAGAAAAATTTTTGTTCCCATATTTATCATTTCTCTCATCGCTACACAATTTTATCCTCTCCATTTTCTATTTCGAACAATTTTATGATTGCTCAAGTGCTTTTATGCTTCATCTTCTTACTTATCGGTTCTTCTTTGTCTATTCATCCTCTTCAGATTTTTGTTTCCATCTTTTTCGTATTCCCATTTACTCCTTTTCGTTCGCCGATCCATCTTTTTTTTGTGTTAGCAAATGCATGTATGCTTTATCTTCTCCCTCATCGATATCTTCCGCTGTCTCTACTCACCCAGGAAATTTTTTCTTTCAATCTTTATCTTTTTTTTTTTTTTCATTTTTTTCCCTCTCCAATGGCTGATTCGAACTTTTTCCTAGTGGACAATTCCTTTTATGCTTTATCTTCCCCATCATCGATTTGTTCCCCTTTGTCTATTCATGCTCTTCACATATTTGTTTGCATCTTTTTCGTGTTCCCTCAGCCACATACATATAATGGATTTATGCTTTATCATGCTCTTCACATTTTTTTTATAGCAAAATTTTTGTGACAGCAAAATGATATTGAAAGTAGAGGCTTGTGATACGATTTGTTCTTCTTTTTCTATTCATTCTCCTCACATAGTTGTCACTTTTGAAGTATTTACCTTGCTTCAAGGTTTTGTTTTTTCTTTTCCCCCACTTTTTATATAATGATTTTGGTTCAAACCTCACTGGGGGATTTGAACCAAAATTAAGGATTGAAGAGGGAAAAATACCTTAATAAGAAATTAAATTAATTCCTCTTCCCTCAATAATTGTCCTTTTATGTCAGGTCTACTTTAAATTTTGATGGCAATATGTCTTCTTCTAATCTGCTGAAATTTATTCATGTGGTCCATATTTGGTTTTTCATTTAAATCATATTAAAATATATTACTGTCAAGTTTGATTGACAACAATTCTTATTATCTCAGTCAATGCTAGAGAGATGTTAGCTAATAGAACTATTATATGCATTCTTTCCTTGAGCCAAAAACATGGGTGCTTTTCCCACATTGCTTGGATTATACCATCGTTCTTTGTCTCAAGTTTTTTCTCCAATGGTCATTCAATGCTAGAGTTTTAGGTATGTGACTTTCAATCTGGTGTCATTTCTTAAGAAACAGGAGAATGGAGCCTCATCAATGATCAATATTTCATCTCCCCCTTTTTGTGTTGCAACATCTGTAAAAGAATACTAATCCATATATCGTCTGAAACAATTTTTTTCTATATTGAGGGTTTATCTATTATCTAGCACGATCTATTTCACATTTTTACTTTTCACCTATTTATTTGATTTCATCTATCATTTCTTTTGAGAATACTAAATGACGTGGCAATCCAAATAGAGGGGATGTACAGATTTTTAATTTTTTTAAAAATATCTATTATATCTTTATAATCATTATTTAACAATATCTTCCTATTGTTATTATTTTCATTAAATTAGATATATAAATGTCAATTTTTATTCCATTTATCTATTTTTTTGTTTATTCTTTCAATCTCTTTTCCTGTATACTAAACAAACCATAATATGTCTTTCAATAGACCATAATCAAATGCTCAACCATTGGGTTGCCCTGTTTTTGTTAGTGATTCATTGTGCTATGAATGTTAGGTAGTTGACGAAAATAGAACTAATGGCTTACAGGGTCAAGCTTGATTTATAAGGAATGAGATTAGTTATTCTCTTATTGACATACTTCAGAAGAACAAGGCAACTGGTTTGTCGCAGATCTTGAATAGAAACAATGAATTTTGATCACCCATATCAATGAACTAGGAAGTCGATTCAAATCATTTGATGAAACTTAAGGGTATGATGGAACCAAAAATAACTGAGGTAGAACAGAACTTGAGGCTTGGACCAAGAGGAAAAGATGTACATAAGCTTTTTGGCAATATTGTTGTTTTGTTAATTGTTCTTATTACAAAGACGGCATCAGCAAGCAACATATATTATATACTTTAATTTAGATAACCCAAAAAAGCTGAAGTAGAATTATTTTTATATGTCAATGATCTATTTGACTTTATCTATATCGCTTATAAGTCCCATTTTCCTAATTGTGTTTCACTCCTGCCGTTTGACTGCTCTTTGATCTGTCTATTATGTAAGTAAGGAATAGGAAATTGAGTTTTTCAAATTTTGCTGTTATTGCGATGGATCTCCCTAAATATTCTGTCTCAATCTTTTTATGTCGCAATTTATTTATTCATGGTTTCCAGTAAATTGTTGATACTTTCTAGTTCTTCTTATGTTATGATGACATCATGCAATTAAGGAATAGGAAATTGAGTTTTCAAACTTTCAATTTTGCTGTTATTTGTCACAGAAGTCAGTGGATAAGGACATTATTGAGATGATGACATCCCAAATGCATCCATGACTTTATGCTGTTTATATATATATATATATATATATATGGATAGATTTTTTTTTTCTTTCTGGTATTTTCTTACTAGTGGATCCTATTTAGATTTTAATTTGATAGATTTTTTGGTCTATTTTTCTAATGTTTTTGTCTAGTGATATTTTTGGATTGTGCCTATCTTTGATTTTACTAACTCCTTCAATCCTCTAGATATAAAAGCAAAGGTAGAAATATTGTAGTATTAGTGAAAACTATCAAGAACTATAATTGTTAATTTGGACATTGAAGTTATGAATTAAGAAGACTTATAAGTATACTCTGTTAGCTTAATGGGCTTAGGTTTGGTCCACTATTTGGTCTTTAATGATAAACCTAATTTAAAGTGAACATTTTTTTTAAAGTCAAATTTTAAGATAGATTTATATTTAAACTTATCACCAAAAAAACTTATTAGACTAAAATTCAAGTCTAACTTTCAAAATACTTGATGAGGTGGCTGGAATGATGACTTAGAGGTCTCACATATATTTATTGTCCTCCTTGTTTTAGTAGTAAAAGCTGAATTGACATTTTTTATTTTTTTGGGTTCAACATGAATCACACATGGTCAAATGCTGAAATAAAGATAAAAAGAAAAGAGTAGGTGAGTGGTTGAGCAACAACAACCAAAATAGTAATTTAATTGAAGATTACTTAATTTAAATTAAAGTCTTTCCCATTTGTACCCCATTAGGTATGTAGTTAATTATTTATCTTAAAACACTCCTTCCATTAAAATAAAATCACCCTTGCCCTTTAGGATATAGAGTTCCAAATCATCTCTTAAGAGCATTGTAATGAAACTATTTCTCTAATTAAATAACAAAATTAATTTAAAAATTTGCCTCATCCTTAAAAGCTCTCTTGTAAATCAAGCCATTTGAAAAAAATATTGAGTAAATTATACTAATTTCTCTAAAATTTTGACTAAATTACACTTGATAATTTTTAGTTTGAAAAATTATACTTAGCTCTCTTTTAATTTAATTTTTGTCAATAAATTAATTTTTTATACAATATGTATCTATTCCAGAAATAAAATTATTTAACTGTTGTTATTATCATATTAAGAATAAAATCAAATTCTTGTGTTAAAATTTAAAATTGATTTAGCTTATCTTTACTATCATGTTAAAAATATATAAAGACACAGTTTCATATTGTATAAAAAATCAACTTCTTTGACAAAAAATTAATTCAACAACAATTTTCACAATATATCAAAATATTGAGGAAGTCAAATGTAACTTATGAAATAAGAAGGTTATCAAATATAATTTAAGCAAATTCCATAAGAAGTTAGCATAAATTACTTTAAAATGTTTAAAAGTCAAGACTCATTATCTTACACGTCATTCATTTTTAATTAAATATTAAATAATTACTTTAATCAAGATTAGAAAGAAAAATCACTCTAGTTTAGAAAAGCATAGTTCAAAATAATGACTCAGACAGCTTTCTTTTTTGGGTCAAGATGATTCAGAAAGCCTATATTTACATGAAGCACACTCACTTAATCTCTTTGGTGTTGGGCCAAGTCTCCCACTTGTTGGAACTCTAGACCTAGACGTAGTAGACCAGGCCGGTTCAGGTTCTACATTCACAAAAGTTGAGACGAAGAGAATATAATAAAAAAAAAAAATATTATATGGGGTTATCATTGAAGCTGCTTTTTCAACATGATTACGTGTATGTTTGATTCAATTTTTTTTTTTAAATATAATTTTAGCTAAAGTAATAAATTGTAGCTTTACATTGTGTGGGTTGTAAACGTGATTTTTTGACCTTCCAATACTAAACCAAACATGCACTACAGGAATCTTGTTAAACTTAAAGAGAAAAAAGCAGTTAAATTAAAAATAAAAAAACATCATATTTGTATAAGTTTCACTTGTCTTTATTTTCTTTTTCTTAAATATTTTTGTACTTATCGAAGGGATTCGAATCTTTTAAATGTCCAAAGTTAATAAAAACAAAAATAAAAAAATTAGGCTGTTTCTTTGTGTTTGTGGCCCACAATTGCAATATAGTGAATTCAAATTAGATAAAGAAAAGAATGGCCGAAAAGAAAAAAATAAAAGAAAAAGAGAATATGCCTTATGTCTTTACCCCACTAATCATCAATCAACAAAAGTTACCCTCAATCTAAGTAATGTCTAAATTTTATAGAATGAAGATCACTTGCCACGGGGACACCAATCTTACAAATTTGGATTTTTCTTTTTAGATGATACTTAGAGCTAAAAGGGACTTTTTAATTCCTTTTTATGGCAGTGACCCCAAAATTTTCCTTGATTGATTCGTATTGAATCATTTCCTACTTTTCATGATTTCAAATTTGACATTATCCACCTAATACACTACACTTTAACTATCTTTTAGTATAGTTTTTCTTTCTTTCCTTTTTTCCCCCTTCTCCCCCTTCCTTTATTGCCACTAGTTGCTGTTTGAATCATTTTGAATACCCTTCAAGTGATAGGTTATTTTTTTAAATTAAATTTTTTTAAAAGAAATATAATGAAACTAACCTAAAAGATTAGTCAAATTCTATGATTATTGACTTTTGGAAAACACTTTAAGATTAAAATTTTAAATATACCAAAACGATATGAGACGGTGCATTTTTAAATCATTGGAAGAAAAGATTTATCCAAAATATAATTCAAAGATGCCATAATAATGAAATAAATTTCATGACCATCTTCATTCTTGAATACCCTTCAACCATTTTTACTCTTTCAATTCAATGTAAGATATATTATTTATTTCAAAATTAAATGATTTTAAAAAAATATAGTCAAACTAACTTAAAAATTTGATATTTCAAGTTCAATTATTACTGACTTTGGGAAGTATTTTGAAAACTAAATTTTAAATGTATCAAAACGATACAAAAGAATCCATTTTCAAAATTATTTGAAAAAAAAAATTGAAGTTAGAGCAAAATCTGAATATACCATAATAACTCTAGATTTTATCATCATCTTCTCTTTTTTTTTAAGCAGACCATCTTCATTCTTTCTTCACTCTTAAATATCCAAAAAATAAAATAAAATAAATTTAGTTTTTTTTAATAGAATTTTGATCTTACAAAAATTTATAATAACTTAAAGATGATTGTGAACAAGTGTGGCCACTGGCCATAGTTATTAGTGTGGGGTCACCCATCCTCCAATCCATCTAGCCGTTACCGCGCTTGAGCTTGACTCTCCTATCCCACACTTACTTTCTTTATTCTGTGGCATCTCACATTTTGAATTTTTTGTTTCTTTGAAACCTTTAAAATTTATTGCAATTCGACCGTTAGCTCTTCATCAACAAAACAGATTCTTCTCCAATTCACTCTCTGCATCTTCGCCATAACTTCATTCACAGAGCGAGAAGCACCACCAAAGCCGATGGGCGACGATTATGGGTTCACGGCGGAGGAAATGGCCGTCAACGAGAACCTCGGATACCCAAAAGCTTACGCGAAGCTCTGCCGCGATCGGTGTTTCAGTCCCTACAGCCATGGCCCTCCGTTCACCTTCATGCCATATGCTCTGCAGGAAGACGAGGTAAGAAAATTGAGATCCCTCTTCCTCTGTTCGGTTTCATAGAAAAGTTGGGAAATTTAAAGGAAAACACGTTATGCGTCATGTTTATTAAGTGATTTCGTTTATGGGTTAGCATTAGTTAAGTTCAAGTATATATATATATATATATAAATACATATATATATATTTCTTTTTATTGTAATCTTGTTCTTTGAGGTAAGGAAATGGGGATCTCTTTTTCTACGTTTGATTTCCTAGAAAAGATGGGAAATTTAAAGGAAATCGATTTCTGGGTCAAGTGTATAAAATGATTTCGTTTATGGATCAGCGTCAAATATATATAGCTATATATATATATATATATTATATAATTGTAATCTTGTTCTTTGAGATATTCATTAGGCTGCGAGGGCGAGGGATTTAGATCAGATGTTTCCAATAATCGATCCGAAAGCGAAGCCAACCACGAAGCCTAAGATTTTTGTCAGTCTCTTGTGGAAGCAGCTCAGCCATCTGGGGTAAACTCTTCAATTTAGCTTCACCCGAGCATGAAAAAATTTTAGAATTTCAATCGGATGACTTTGAAAGTTTGTGAATTTGTAAAATTTCAGGAACGCTGGCTTTGATCCTACTGTAATTCGAGTAGATCCTTATGGCAATGTCCTGCATTATCATGCTAACTCAGCCTCTCCTCTTGCTTGGGAGATCGATCACTGGTTTCCTTGTTCAAGTAACCTCTCCCCCTCTCTCTCTCTCGGGGTCCAACCTCTCTGAGAATGTGTGTTACAGGTGCAATAGCTTAATTTTGTTTTTCTGGGTTGAATGACCATACAGGAGGAGGATTGACTGTTCTGAGCAATCTGAGGATATTGCAGAGGCAAGCCTGCAAGAGGAAGAAAAATAAGCTGGAATTCTTAATTCCATGGTGGGATTTCCAATTGGGTCTCTCTGTAAATCAATTCCTCTCCATTTTTGCTTCTTCAAACTCAGACTTTAGGTAGGTGCTTTTTTTTTTTTGGAATTGCCCATCTTTATTGTAATATACTTAAATTATTATGAATTTCCCTCCATTTTTAATTTGTTTTTAATACTTTAAAAGCTTGTAATAGAATCTTTATAGTATTAAAATTTTTAATTTATTTGTTGTTATTAAACTTTCATTAATTTAACTTATTACTTCTTTATACTTTAATTCATTAGTTTGCCATTAAATTTTATTAATATGACAAACCATATGTTAATTTTGACACCCCAAACATTATTTATGCCAACAAAATAGGTAAGGCAGATGATTGGGTAAAATTTACTTGCATATGTAGCATATAATGACATCTAAATTAATTGATTTGAGTTTTGTTGGTATAGACCATATATATTTAAAATATTAAGATGATACATAATTGGTTGTTAATATAATTTAATGGCATACTAACGAAATTTTAATCATAACAAAAACCAAATTACAAAATTTTTAAGATTCAATCACAAACTTTTAAACTATAAGTATTAAGTTAAGAATTGAATTAAACTATAATAATCGACAGAATAATTTAACCTTCTAATTATTGATAAACTTAGGACATTAAATGGAGTAGTTGATAATATTTGCATTTGCAAACGACAGGCACAGAGCCTTCTCATTTTTGTTCTCTGATGGAGAAAATGAAGAACTGAATGCTTCCCAAATAGTGGATTCTCATTCATTTCCGCAGCATTTCATTGGATTGAAAGAAGAAATTGGCCTTGCTCCAGCTGCAATCGTGGAATCTCAAAGGGAATCTTATGATAAATTAGCTTTGAAGCAACTGGATTACAACAGGAAGCCAAGGCCAATGTCTCCTGCAATTGGTCAGTGCATGATTATCAGATGAAGCTTTAAATTTGGTAGCAATTTAATCAGTGTGGTTTAGCTAGAAAACAGGTTCTTGTAATTTAAGGGGTATCATTCAACCCTTGTAGTTTATTTATATGCTATTTAACCAATTTTATGATATTTTTTCGTCTTATTTTTAATATAAATAATCATATAAATATTAAAATAATTAATTATATATATATATATATATAAATGGAATGTTTGAGTATTATAACTAACTAGTTCACGGATCCACTTTTTTTAAAAAGTCTCCTCCCTTTGTATTTTTTTCAAATTCCCTATATTTTTTTTGGTTTCCATGCATCTGCACAAAGCCCACCCTCTAATTCTAAGGTTAAAATTTTATTCCACTTATATTTTGAATAGTTTTATAGTTTTTTTAGGTCATTGGTGGAAGCAAGAATAACATTTAGAAATTCAAATTGTTAGCTTAATCACAGTAATAACCTTAAAACATTATGAAAATAATCAAGAGGTAAGTAAATAGACTATAAATCATAGGAGGGTACAATTCAGGTATGCCACCTGGAGATAAACTATAATTCACCCATTTATTTAGCTTTATTATAATGTAGAGAGAGATTTTATAGGGCTGCTTGCGATCCTTTCATATTTTATCAGTTGCTGCAAGAAAAGGCAAGGGCAATCTCCTGAAAGAAAACGAAGATCCAGATTTTGCTAAAAACCCATACCAAGCCATTGTTATGGCCAGAGATTCCCTGAAGCAAAGAGAAGAAACTACAAGAATGCAGGTTGAAATTCAGAAGCAGGACGATGAAGTGAATGAAATGAGGATCACAAATGAGGAGGAGAAGCTCATTATTCAAGAGCTGGAATTGGCACTCATAAAACGCAGGAGAAAGGCGGAAAAGTGCAGGCGGTTAGCTGAGGCTCAATCTTCTTACAGAACCATGCTAGAGAAGATGATCAGAGACACCATGCACCAGTAAGATAGATAGCCACAACTCAAATGATTACTGTTAGAGATTATAATTAAGAGAAAATACACAATTGGGTCCCTGGAAGGTATACTTCCTAACGCTTTAGTCTTTGGAATTATTTCTTTACACGAATTAGTTTCTCAAAGTTTATAACTCGCTATACATTAGTCATTCTACTAGACCAAATTGTTTAATTACTCTACTTTGAAGACTTACTCAATATCCATGTGCAACGAGTTATAAACTTTGAGGGATCAATTTGTATACAGGAAAAAAATCAAGGACTTGTAAGAGGTATACTTTTAAGGGAACAGATTGTATATTTACTCAACAATTAAACTATTCACAAGCCTTTATTTATTAGTTTAAGGTTTCAAATATCGGAGTTTCAATAACCAAGTGGTCAGGAGTTCAATCATCGCCACCCTAGATACTTCCAAGTCCTAAAAAAACATATGTGAAAGCTTATGCTAAAAATCATAATTTTATTATTTATACGCCTTTATTTAATAGCTTAAATTTTTAAGCTTTTTTAACAATTACCTTAAGAAAATTGTTTGTTGCAGGAGTGTCATTTATAAGGAACAGGTAAGATTGAACCAGGCTGCAACTAATGCACTCATGGCTAGACTGGAAGCACAGAGGGCACTTTGTGATAGTGCAGAGAAAGAACTTCACCGGAAGTATAAACAAAGAGATGAAATAGAGAAGCAGATAAGGCCTGAATGGGATCAAGGAAGGAAGAGAATAAGAATAGATGATTCCACCTTTGATGAAGAGAGAGACAGTAAACCTGTTCTTTGCCTACCTGGAATCAGGCCAAGAACACCTTTGCACAAGGAGCTTAGAGTATTTTTGGAGGAGGAACAAAGGGCATCTGAAGCTGGTTTATCTGCAAATGAAGAACCAAAACAAGAAGAAAAAGAACAGGAACTGAAAATACCAACTCATTACATCACAGAAGGGAAACTTGAGGAGCATAGCGGATCAATTGTTGCCTTGGAGGAGGAAAACTCAATTGCGCAAAAACTTCAGAAGCTAGAAATCAAGGAAGGTAAGAAAAGTTATGAGAATTCATTTCCAGTTCGTCAAGAAGCAGAAACTGAGGAAGATGAAAAAAGCAGGCAGGAACGTGGCAAGGGGAATGTAGAGAAATGGCTTCAAGTTCTTTTAGAGAATAGTCAAGACATGGATCCATTAGAAACTCATGGAAATGAAACTAGTGGAACTGAAGAAATAATCAGACAATTAAATCGGAAGTACCCAGAGAAGGAGCTGAAGATCGCAAGAGTTTCAGATTATGAAAATAAAGAGAAGCAGCTGCAAGTTCCTCAAGACCAGAATGGTTGGACAGAGAAAGAAGATAGAATAGAAAATGAAGCTGGTACAAATTTTATGCACACAGGAAATAAAATTCACACTGGAGAAGAAGCTTGCATAAGGGAAGAAAATGGCAATACAAGTTCTGAAGGAATGGCAAGAAGGGAATACAATAGAAAGGAAAAAAGGCTTGCCAGGTCAGAGAGTGCCAGAGCCCTGAGGCGAATTCCATCTTCTCCATCTTTGCTTCTAGGGATGAGAAAAGGCGTGGACTGCATTGGCAAGAAGCCGATTGTAAGTGGTGATGATGATGGTAGCGAGGATCTTTCTGCAGCGGACAGCTTTATTAGGTCTTCCATCAAGACAATCAAGAAAGCAGTGAAAATTTGATCTCTATAAACGTGGCTTTATCTTTTTTAAATCTTCTACAATTTGGGAGTGATGCTAGTTGAATAAGTTAGTGTATGGTAACCAAAAGAAAGAAAAAGAAAGAGAATAAGTGTGTAAAATGTAGGCATTATATTGTTTGATTTGTGTATAAGAATATTTAGTGTCAAATATGTGATAACAGCCTTTTTTACTGCAAACAGCTTGTTTATCTTTCTTCTACTTTCCTGTTTAGTATATCTTTATATAGAAGCTTAGTTAATTTCAAATTTTGAAGATGCTCTCAAAAAATGCTGCCATTAAGAATTCTATATTTCTTTCATTATGCATTGGCCTCCAAATTCTTAAATGTCAGGACTGACCAGCAATTGTATTAGAAATGGACACAAAATATTACAAGTAGAATTGATAAGACACGACTTTACCAAAATAATATAACGCCAATGGCATGCAAGTGACACATAATTCACTTTGCAGCAGAATGAACATTTTTAAATGCCTATATATAAATGACATGCTGGTATGAGATACATGAATATTTTAGATGAATTTTAGTTGTTATATACCAGACATCTTTAATGGCCTGCATCTAAGACCATGGTATCTTACACCTTTATCTATAACTTGAGATATTAGACTGCACTGCCATGGAGTTTTCTATATAAATTTCCACAGCAAAACCCCACAAAAATCCTTTTGTATCTCTTGTCGAAATGTAGGTTACAAAGTAATTTTGGATCACAGCAGCAGCTTTCTCCCTTCTAGAGTTCATGGGAGCAAGATCCTTGACTTTGATTTTTCTTGGATGAAAATCTCTGACAAAAATTATGCACTTAAGCAAATAATTTATGTGCAAGACATAGCAGAGTCTATTGTTATCTGTATAGCATGTTATGCACGGGGCTGATCAGCGATTCACATCACAGCCCCATTATCACGGTTGTGTAACGTGAAGTTTCCTACAACTACTTTTTTAATACGATGCTACATGTCTTCCAGTTTTTCTGCTAATTTGGCTGACTCGAATAACCTTCATCCATGCAAGAGCAGATGCCTCCCTTGAAATGGTGAAACTGATCAGCATCCCTAACAGAAATCTCTCTTCGAACTACCTTAGAGATAAATTTGACAGTATCGTGACAACTGCGGCACATATACAGATTCTTTGTCACCCAAATGGGCATCCCAGGGGCAGTATTAATAAGTCCAAAAGCAATGGCCTGTCTCTCACTGTGGCCACAAAATATATCAGCTTTAGAAGCTTCAAGTATGTCTAAAGGACTACTTTCTAGCCCTCCAAAACCAACTTCCTTCATCTTCTCATAAAATCCCTCCAAAACTGCGTTTATTTCCTCTGTTTGAGGGTGAAAGCAATCACCACTTAGAAAAGCATGCACCTTGCCCTTGATTTCCACCCAACTGCATCCAGGATCTACTATGAGCCCATTTTGTCTCATCATTTCTCTTACCTTTGCAACTTTATCCCATCTGCCACTGTCAGCATATAGATTGGACAGAAGAATGTAATATCCTACAGTTTTTGTATCCTCTTGAAAGATATTCTGTGCAGCAAGTTCCCCAAGCTCAACATGATGGTGAATTCTGCATGCATTTAATAATGCTCCCCAAATTGCTGGATCTGGTTTCATTGGTATTTTCTGTATGAATCCATAAGCATCATCTAATTTCCCAGCACGGCCAAGCAAATCAACCACACATGCATAGTGTTTCAGATTAGGTGTAATACAGTACTTATATTTCATGCTGTAAAAATATTCCAGTCCTTCTGCCACCATACCAGATCTGCTACAAGCACACAATATAGATATAAATGTAATTTCATCAGGATTAATGTTTGACTCTACCATTCTCTGGTAGAGCTCAATGGCAAGTACCCCTTTCCCACGTTCAGCATATCCTGTCAGCAGAATGTTCCATGCTGCAACATCTTGATCACCTGAGAAAAATTGTTTCCAAGCAGACTCCATTCTTCCACACCTTACATACATGTCTAAAATTGCATTGGGTAGAAAACCATCAAAACCTACTCCAGTCCTCAATGCATGGGCATGAATTTCTTTTCCACAAGTTAAAGCTCCTATTCTAGAACATGCAGATAGGACAGAAACTAAGGTAACAGAGTTTGGCTTTAGTATAAGCATCATCTCCCTAAAGAAAAACAAAGCTTCAAAACTCCGGTTGTTGATCCGAAGACCAAGGATGATAGATGTCCAAGATATAATATTCTTGTCACGAGTGGAATGGAAAATTTCTAAAGCCCTGTCGATGCATTTACACTTTGAATACATGTCAATGAGTGTGTTTGCAACTATCACATATGAGATAAGCCCTGTCTGCTTGGCAACCTCATGAAGGGTAATACCCATATCCAGTTGCCCTAAGCAAGAACATGCACATAGTACACTAGCTAAGGTGATTTCATCTGGCAAGATGCCTTCCATTTCCATCATTTTATATGTCTCTAGAGCTTTCTCAGGAAGCAAACTATTCTCATAACCTGATATCATCGCAGTCCATGACACCACATCTTTACATTCTGTTTGAGAAAAAACCTTTTTGGCTTCCTCAATAAGTCCAACGGATGAGTACATTTGAATCAATGAATTATAAACAGAAGCATCTCTCCCAAACTCCGTTCTCATCACATAACCATGAATTTCCCTCCCCAAGTCCTCATCACCCAGAAGCTCACATGCAGTAATCACACTTGTCATAGTCATCAAATCTGGATCAACAGAACTGCCAAGCATCATACAAAACAATCTTAGTCCCTGGAAACATTCTCCATTTTCAAAATACCCGGAGATCATAGCATTCCACGAAATTGTGTCTCTATGAGGCATTTTATCAAACACACACCTAGCAGTATCCACATCACCACATTTCACATACATGGTTATCAATGAATTAACCACATCTACATCTGACTCAAACCCATATCGAATAACATGCACATGAATCTCTCTACCCCTAACTAAGTCAGGCATGCCACCGCAAGTTCTCAAAACACACGGAAAAGTGTAAACATCAGGTCTTATACCAACCCACAACATTCTATGGTACAAATTCAAAGCCTCATCGAAGAATCCTGCTTTGGCATACCCGCCAACCAAAACATTCCAAGAGAATAAATTTCTCTCCTTCATTCTCCCAAACACAAACCATGCATCCACCAAATTGCCGAACCTCACGAACATACTCAAAAGTGCATTCCCCAGTTGAAGGCTCAAATAAGGAATAGACTTTGAAACGTAAGCGTAGACCCTAGAGCCTTCATTTCGCGCTCGCTTCCATTCACAGAGCCGAAATAAAGCAATATAAGCATCCTCTTCCACAGATATTTGAAGCTCATGCATCGAATCTAAGTAACTCAAAGCTTGTTCCAGGTTCCCAAGAAGGCATAATTCGCAAATATCCGAGTTTGGGTTGTGCCTACTGATGGAGGTAGTGTTGGTGAGAGAATTCGAAACGCAAATTCCACCAGATTTTTTAATTGAGAGATAGTGGGTCTGAAGATTATGAGAGAAAGTGAAAGTCTTGAAGTTGTCAGAACTAAAGTGAATGGGATGGTTTCTGTGAGCATGGATATGGGAGATTTTAGCAAAAGCCGCCATTGGAGATACAGAGCATTGTGTCTCAGAGGTTTTTGGGCGAGGTTTCAAGGGTTAACAAACTAGAGGAAAATAGCGCTTTGAAATATCACTTTTAAGGGAACAGTTGAAGCTGTGAACCGAATTTAATTGGTTAGTCGTTAGCTCCCCACCTGTCAGCGATAAACATCATCTTATCTAGGACATTTATCTTTTAAATTGTACTAATTACAATTTTTATATAATTTTATTATTAAAATTTTTAATTAAATTATGATAAATATATAATTATTTAATAATAACATAATAATAATAAAATTTTTATAAATAATTATATAATTTCTCAATTAAACTATACATCTATTACGTTATTATTAAAAAATAACATATTTTAATCAACAAATTTAGTAACCAATATATACAAAATTACATCAAAACCTATCCCAAATTGCAATGTCTTGTATGCAGGTTGCGTGCTTTAAATGAGCTCCACTTTCTTTTCTTTTTTGAGGATTACAAAATTACAAAATTGGTATTTAAAACGAAACAAACATTTTTGAATTTTGCATTACAATAAAATTGTTAGATTTTAGTTAATTTTAAAAAATTAGAAATGAATTTTTTGTAGATCTAATATTAGGTTTAAACTAAACATTATCATCACATTTAAAATTATGTGGTATGTTGCCTTTAATTTTGGTTGTGATTTGAAGTTTAGAGATACCTATTTTGTTACACTTTAAGATGTGTATATTAATATTGTAGTAAGATTTTAGTATAACGAAACAAAATGTGGTTTCTTCTTTTCTTTAACTAGTGAGCTTTACCTTTAAAATTTTGTTAAGGAAAAAAAATTACTATTTTATATTTTTACTATTAAATTTTTAAATGAAATATGTATATTATATTATTATAAATAAATGTATAATTTTTAAAATTCAGCATTATATAATTGAATGCCTAAAAAATATATATAATATATTTTTATTAGAAAATCAACAAAGATATAAAAAAAATTGAATGTCTAATCTATTTTATTATTGGTTAGTTACTGTATTTTTTTTTCCGTGGTTTGATCCTGTAGCAATTTTTTTTTCCATTCTTAATTAAATTTATTCCAGATATGCCTAGGACAGAAACAGAATAAGCAAACTTTGATACTTTATTAATCTGCATACACTTGAATTTAGAATTTGCATAATCTCCCATATCTGCATCTGCTGTACTCAATTCTTTACAACTCATTTTCTCTAATTTAGTTGCTTGAAAATTAAAATTATCTCAATTTCATCACTTAATGTTAAAACTAATAATTTTTCAATTTAAATGATATTTACCATGTATTATTTGAGTCAAATTTATTATCTAGTAACGAAAAATTAATATACTAATTAGATTTGATGATAAATTTCAGATAAAAATAATTAAGAAAGATTGTAAATATTTTAATAATTGATAAATTATTAGTTTAGAATAGTTTAAGGATAAATTGAAAGATTGAAATAATTTATGAAAAACTAAATTAAAAAATTCACTTATCTACACGAAAAAAAAAAAATTCTCACGGTCTTACGTCTGTTACTTTATTTCTGGAAGTCCAACGCCAAACAAAATAAACAAACATATATAGACGCTAAATAAATCCGAACTAGCGTAAGCTTTCTTCACAGCCTCTGTTGTTTCAGGAAGTAGACTTCCTCCACCTGCGAGGAGTCCGAGGATTCACCATCCTGGTTTTCATGTCCATAGGAGTTTGTCTTCCAGACCCTGCAGCTTCCCCTTCAATCCCTTCTTCAATTTTCTCCACAGAAGTCACACTTCTACTAAACGCGTGCATCCCAAACTTCTTCCATTTAAAGAACCCCTTCTTATTCTTCTCCATCATCATCTTCTCCATTTGCACTTGCATGCCACTGCACTGGCTTTGAAGCCTGTAAACATCTTCCTTCAGCTTCCTTATCTCCATTTGCTGCGCGTACATCTCGCGCTTTGAAAAAGACCGAGCTGGCAAATCTAACCCACCGTTCGGGCTTCTCGTGCCACCGAAGGAGCCACTCCAATCCATGTGACGATTCAGCTTTGTTTGCTCAGAGAAGAGAACTTGGATCACAGCTCTTACAGGCAAGCGTTCATTTTGAGCTGCGTGAAGTGAGGCTTCTGGGGTTAGTTTCCTGCAATCAATTAGCCTACACAGACCTTTTCTTTCTTGCTTCGATACCCCTGGATGTGCCTATCACACCAAACAAATCACTCTCAGAAAATATGCCTAATAGTAGTATTAACTAATCAACTATCAAGAACCTGATTCACAAAGTAGACTTTTCTGTAAATGAATTGTCTTTGTTATCTTGTTTCCTGTTACTTTATTGGTTTCTTTCTTATTCTCACTCCTGCACCTGATACGAGTCTTCAAAAGGTATAGACTATCAGTATGCAGAAGTTATTGGAAATTTTGCCAAGTTGTGGTTTTGAACAAAGCATCATCATCTGTACTATCATAGCAATTACTCGGCAAAAGGGTTATATATATATATATATATGAGTAGTTATATTAAGTTTTAAAAGAATTGAACAGGAACTATGGGATGGCTATAAACTACCCTACGTATATATCTATATATGCAGAGAGAGAAATTCTTAACCAGAAAATATGGTCTATCAAAAATAGATAATTGATAATAAATAAATATACAAACATGTTATTATTCTTTTAAGTCAAAGCCGCTTTCAATATATTTATATTTATAATTAATTTGATTAATTTACTTTTTATATAGGTTTGGTATATATACTAAAAAATTTCTCACCAGGGTTACTTGCGTGGACGCTGCATTAGAGTCGCAAGTAATAAATAAACAAAGCTATTGTAATTGGAGGGGAAATGGAAATTGCAAGAGTACTTGGAATCAAGTAATCTTCGATTGAGTTTCCATTTCAATGAAACAGTTACACCACCTTTCACCTTTGTCAAGATGGGGCCGAAAGAAAAGCCAAATGTAGGAAAATGTATATGACAGGTTGTTATCACTATAACCCCACCGACGCAAGGGACATTCATGCCAATTTGGTTAATTCACCCCCTGCTTTATACTCCATTTCCTAGTCCAAAACTTTTTCTCTGAAGAAGAGGAGAATCTCATGCTGGTGACAACACAAGTTACAGTTCTTAAAGTATCTTTTCTATGAAAATATTTTCCAGCCAAAAATTAATTTTTATATTTTATTAGTAGATTCTTCAACAAAAGTATGATAAATATATAATTTTTTTTAAGATAAATATAGTCTTTATACATTAGTATTAATTTTTTTAAAATTTTTTTACACATATTATATTTTTAAAAAATAACTAAAAATATTAAAAAAACTATATCTAAGTTTTTGTGCTATAATAAAAAATATTTTACAACTAATCTATTTTGACCAAAATATTTTTGTATCTATACAATTAAATAACATTTTTTTAATTTACTAAAATTTAAAACCATTTAACAAAAACAAATATGTTCACAAAACAATTTTTTAAAACAATTAAAAGACAATAATTGATCATTTTTAATTTTAATAATAGTTTGTGCATTAATTACATATTTAACTAATATTAACATTATTATAAACATAATAAAATATTAAGCTATTTTTATTTTTAATAAAAAAGCAATATTGTTTTTAAAAACATTTAAGTGAAAATGAGCTTAATTGTCAATTTTTTTAAAAATAATTTCAAGAGATAGGAGTGAATAAATTTTCAAACAACAGGAAAGGATTGCTTAATTAAGTCATTTATCTAGGGATCAAAGGGTGAGAGTAAGTATGAAAAATAGTGCTAATAAAACATACTTTAAGATAAGTGTCAATGGCTCTGTACAACCCATCATCTGTAGCTCTTGAATGTGGAGGAAGAGCTGACGCAAGCGCAACGAACTCAGACAAGCTCAGATTGGCATCCACAGCAGCCTCAGCAAGGTACGAATCGACCAACTTCGCAACCTTCATCAAAGCAACCCCACTCTTAGCTCCATCACTATCCAGCCCCACAAACCTCTTCACCAACCTTGTCACAAGCTCAACATCTAACAGTGTCTCACATGTGTGACTGAACGACGGTATCATAATCTCCTTCAACGACGCCTGATCTAGCTGCCACGAAATTCGCTTCTCCAGCTCCGATTTGTAATTCAACTCCACCCCAACCATATTCGCTGTTCTCAGAAGACGAAGCAGGAAATTGCAGGGGATTGAATCCTTCTCCGGAGGCAGAACGCCTACTAGGGTTTCCACGAAGAATCGCTTCTTCATCCAGGAAGCCGTGACGCTTTCGGGGGATTCTTGCAATGGGGTGAGAGAAGACTTCTCGGAGACGACGTCGTTTGCATCGGAGAGGTCGGGGAGCCACTTGGAGGCGTAGTGGGTGATGATGGAGCCGATTAGGTCTGCACGCACGCCTTTTGCTTTAATGCCTGAGAGGGTTTTGACGAAGTAGTCCATGTCCAGGATGCATGCGTCGTCGAACCAGCATTCCGCCGAGAATTGCGATGGCGATTTTGCTATGGGTTGTTCTGCTTGGGATTGCTTCTTCATTTCAGTGAACATGGCTGAGCAGAACCGTCGTTCTGGTTGATGTTTTGGTTCTAGTGTGTGTCGTGTGTGGTTGAGTAGCAATGCCAGTGAGAGAAACTATGAATATATAAGTCTGAAAATGCAAGAGATGTATTAGATTATGTGTTTTTAAGGTAGGTCTCTTAATTAATGATAGTTCTGTCCTACCAAACCTTCATTTTCATATTCTCAACGGTAACTCCATAAGTTTTGGCTCACTTGGAAATAATTCAATTGGAGTTTTATATCTCACATGCCACCTGGATTTAAACTTCATTAGGAACTTATCTTGGTGATCAATTCTTTTTAGAGAAGTTCAATGGCACCCAATTTTTTGAGTAAAATTTTCTTGGCTCTTTAATAGGCCTCATCTTATACCGATCATTATGTCAAAAAGGGCTGGATATGGGTGATACTGGTTTGACAGACATGAATGTGGAGTTAAAAAGTGATTTCACATGTGTCAATATTGTTAGTCTAGATTTTCTCATGTCTTAAAAGTCTTCATGTAAAATAAAATAATAATAATAATAATAATATAATAGGTGAGGCTTAATGACATCCATATGCATGGCTTCACCCTTATTATGTTATTCTCTTTTTCATATGAGAGCTTCCTAAACATGAGAGAATTTAGACTTATAATATTAGGTATTCTATTTTTGTTATCATTTTATCTACCAAAACAGACAATATTTTGAAGAGCAATATATGAGTAATAGTTAATAACTAACTATAAATTAACTTTTACTATTACTTTTCTTCTTCTTCTTTTTTTCCAAATATAGGTGGCTTCTGAATCAATTTACTTACATCTTAACTGATTTAATATCTTAATCTAATAAAAGACAAGTTAATTAATCTAAGACTAAGAAATTCACAAAAAAAATTGCATCTTAACTCAGAAATACAAAATAGAATTTGAATATGTAATTATGCATCTAATGGCACATTACATGTTAACTTTCCCGGCTAAGTCAGCTAATCCTCATGTTCTAATTTTTTTATATAATATTTACGTACACAACCATTTTTGCACAGAAAGGAAATGCAATATATTTTAGGAATTAATGCATTACGAAGTAAATACCTTAAATTTTTAGATGAAATAATTATTTGGGAAGGAGGGTGGTGGAAGAAATGAAATTTTCTCACAAAACAGATCAGGCTATATAACAATGGTGTAACGAGGATGGATGTGTGAACACTTTGGAGAGGACCACATAGACCGTATATTCCCTTACTATGTATGAATAGACTAAAATTAATATTGCACACACACACATATATATATATATATATATATATCCTCCTGTCCTGTATGAAGAACAAAACTAATAATGGCACCATTAACTTGAAAAAGACTTGAAACAGACACCTTTCTTCCCTCCCTATCTCATGTATTGCGTAAAGGAATTGGACTTCTTCTGTTTACATTTGCACATTACCATTCCAAGCAATTCAATAGGATAACCTACAGTTTTTGTGGTCATCACCTTGTTTTCTTTATAGGGCCATCCTAATATTATTTATACAACTTATGGCGATTATTTTTTTGTTTTATCACATACGTAAAAGTATCTTTGAGTTTTGTTTAGATTAAGTTTTTTTTCTTCTTTAGCACATTAATATTTTTATTGGAGAAGAGGTCATTTTATATGAAATGCCAAAGTTTGTGTTTTGCATGGATGACGATTGACGGCCATGCTTGCTCGTGAACTTGCTGCTTTGTTGGTTTTGAAAGAGACAAACTGATTCTCTGAGTACAATGGGCCCACTGCATTTATTATTCCATCGAGCCCACTATGGTTTTGCCAACTGTTAGCCCGAGAGTGATTGAAACTGTTTCACTAGGCCATTTGGCCCACACAAGATTTATTTGGGCCTTCACTGTCTCATCCTTCCATGACAAAAGCTCTGTGGGGATGTCAAGTAAAGCCAGTCTAGGCGTCATAGCTTTAACGACTAGGCCTCATATTGTTGATGATTTGGATTCTTCCAAGGGATTTGGATGCCTTGAGAAAGTCGTAAAACGAATAAAATGAATTAAATCTTTGGGCTTATAGCCTAGTTGAGAAGGAGTGTTGATTCTCTCATGTCCAAAAACACTTTTTTACACACAAGAAAAAGAGTAATACAGTGGGTGTAAAGTAAAGGCAAGTAAATATCATTAGGCTTATCTGCTGTGTCATCCTCTCTTTCACATGAGACTTTTTCACGAATGAAAGATCTCAGCTTGCTGAAAAGAGGGTGTGTACAGTGTTTATCATGTTGTTTAGGTTTTGTTTTAGAAGTGTGTTGTCTCTTGGTTTTGTTTTCTACTTTTCTGTTGTGTTAATTCTCAAGAAACAGGTTTGATTATTTATTTGGCTGATTTGTGAGCTTTGCTGAGGTTCCTGTTTTGTATTTGTACTTTTCCTCTGGTGGGATGAAATTAAAATATCATACCTAATATAAATTAAAAATAAAATAAAATAAAATTTTACAGATGTTTGTTAGTACATTTTTTAATAAAAAGTATGGCACATGAAATAAAATTTTGGAACTACCTGCTCTACTTTTAAAAAACATGCAGTACTTAAAATATATATATATATATATATATATAACTAATGTATAAATCCTACCTTTGACACCCTGAACTTTTCTTATTTGTGTTTTAGATTAAATACTCTTACAGTACTTATTCAACCAATAAGGACAAAGGAGGTTGTTGACGGAAGCTGAACTGAGCAAATGATCCTCATACGGTATAAGTAAAGGAATTAATAAAAAGAAAAGAAAAAAATTGAATGCGATAATAGGAACATTTAATTTGAAAAATTTTTTTAGTTACATTTGGAGTGTACATAGTGTACATGAAAGAATTGCTTTCAATTTGATAGACACGCCAATAATTGATCTAAAAAAATCACACTCATACACACACAACCTAATAAATAAATGTCATATGTAATTTAAAAGGCATATTAGACACGAGTAATAATTTTTTATAAATAATTTTTTACACTTTTTTTATCAAATTTTCCTATTAAAAAATTTTCATACGATGAATTTATTGATATTTCAACGAACTTCTATTTCTTCGTTTGAATAATCTCATTTGATATATATTTTACAATATTAAAAAATTATTTTTATTTTATAGATATGCCAATCTAAAATAATTATTATACCAATTCATACAAAATGACACGAGTTTTTTTCTATCATTTTTTTATTTTTATATTATTTTTATCCAACTAAACTACAATTATTTCATACAAATAGAATAAAAATATCAAACATAATTATTTTATTTCATTCACATTCTCATTCTTTTTTTTTTTTTTATATCTAATAATTTTATATAACAAACAGGTTATAAGAGAATTTCTTTCAGCATAATATTCACACCATTCAAAATAAAGTAGAATAAGCATATATTAGATACAAGTTCTTCCTTTGACAAAGAATCATTGTGATTCCACAAAACAGGATACTCTGAGAGTAAGAAGTAAATCGACTCATACATATGGGGGGCAAAAAATTAAAGCGCTCAAAGAGTCAATAGCTAACTTATTCTATAAGCGGAGTATCAACCTACAACAAATAGTTTAACCTAACACTGATCTCTTCAGTTCTACTTATTCTTTCTGCTTGACACTTCTACAGAAAGAAACATAACTAAATATTGCGAGAAGTTGAGGTTTCAGATGGACTACTCAATGAGTTGCTCGCTGCTGGGTTTAGTGGCTGCGAACCACTTGCAAAAGACCCATTCCCACCTTCATTTTCAGCCACCACAGGTATCTTAACAGCCGCTCTTTCCATCTCTTTCTCGAGTTCTTCCTCTTGGCGCAATGCGGTGAACTGGGTATCCAAGGACCTGGCTGCCGATAACCAAGCAAGAACAATCACAAGAAGCACCCCTCCCAGATAAGGAGTTGAACTAGCCAGGGACCCAAAAGTCAAGATCATAAATTGCTGAATTAGTGCACCTCCAGATTTCCCCAGTGGGTTGCAAACAACATCAATAGCTGCCTTCCCTTTAACCTATAGCAATTAGCAAGCATTGCAAGACCGATTAAGATCAATTCAGACAAAGCACATGCTAGATTTCGAAATCTTAGAAATGTTGCCCAATTGCTATCAGATAACTCTGCACAAATTCATAGCAGTACATAACTTCTTTCCATTCCATTATCAGAAAGGCAAAACTTACGTAAAGTTCCGTAAGTATATGCTTTCATGTTTTTCAATTGAAATATAACATGTGGACACTTTTTACCACTCTACATCACACCATTGATTCTTCTAAAATAAATTATACCACATATCATGCTTTCATTGAAAAATATAATAATAAATACCTAAAAATTGTGCCTAAGTTTGGTCGTTATCAGAAACCACACCTTAAAAAAGTTCATTCATATTTGGCTTTAAGAATGATTCAGAAGAAGAGAAGAAGCCAAACCTTAGTATCCTCGTCCAAGGGTATGTAAGCCATTTCTTTGCAGGGATCAAATAAGCTGTACTTAGCACTCTTGCTGAAAATGTTCTGCAGGGCACCAACATATACAGCTGCAAGAAGAGGAGTCATTCCGAAATTTGCAAGAGCTGGTGCAAGCGGACCCCCAAACAGTATAAGAGAAAAGAATCCAACTCCTGTCAGAAGCAGGACTGTGGGTGTGATAGTTGCAGCAACTCCCCATCCATATTTTTTGAAGATAAATTGGCTAAGAAGCATCATTGTGAATGTGGCGATTCCAGTTGCAGTTGAGAAGTCACCCATAAAAGAAGAGTATTCGTTTGGACTAGGAAACTGCAGAATTTGTAGGGGAGGAAGAGAAAGAAGCATAGTCAAATTGCCAGTTATTAAAACCAAAGCTAAGACGACAAGCAAATTCATTTAATATTGGAAAAAACGTAAGTTCCTCATGTGTTTGCTCCGGATTCTCTAATAAACTCATAACATGAGAAAGAACTTTTCTAACAGCACATGTCATGCTTTTATTTGAAAACCTGATAGCAAACATCCAAAAAATTGCACTAAAGTCTTGTCCTTTGATATTTACCTGGGCTTTGAGTTTTGATTTCCATGTAACCTCAACAAGGTTAATGCTAATTCCATAAGCAACCACCAAGGTTGCAAGATCTCTAATGTATTTTGAAGACAACAAGAACTTCAAGCTCTCCATTGTTCCCATTTTGACCTTTTCCTGTAAAGATATAATGTAGGGCAAAGCTTCAGTTAACTTATTTCAAATAAAATCAAATAAAGTGTTTCATGATTTATATAAAAGCAAAAGGGAACAGAGGAGTATAAGCCACAAACCCATGATTTTAACATCAAGGTCACGCAAATAATGAAGAAACATGCGCGCACGCGCGTGTGTAGAGAGAGAGTATTTTTGGTGCCATTTTAACATCAAAGGATATATAGATAACAAGAGGATTGCTATCTAATTTTGCTTTTAGTTGCCCTAAAAGACTAAAGTGTGAAAAAATAATGATATTGCAGCCTTCTATAAAATTACCTTCTTCTTCTTGCTTCGTGTAGGAAGAGGAACAGAACTATTTACCCACCAGTACAGGAAACAGATTGCAGCTCCCAGAAGCACAACAATGCTCATCATCCCTTTTAAAGAAATGGCCCAACCATCAACCCCAGGACCTAAGTTTTTCCGCAGATTAGAGAAGTATTTCACTGTCCGGCCAGAAAATATAAGGGCAATATTGGCCCCGAGTCCAAACAAAGGATAGAATTGTTTTGCTTCCTCAACAGTAGTTATCTGCAGAAACAGCAAGGTTTACTAGCATTATCCAATCAGCAAAACCAGGTATAAGCCCCAAGATAGACAACAACTTTAGCAACAAAGATGTATCTAATTTGAAAATTGACATGTTAACAAGAAAATCCAAAGTAGGTATTGTACTTGTGAAAAGATTTATATTGCAAAATAAGTCATCTGCCAATCTTTCCATTCAGCTAAGAAGCCAATAGATGTAACACAAGAAAAAAGAAAAACAGAATTCAAAACTACCATAACGGCCTACTCCATTTTTCTCTATATTGACATACCAATCATACTGATTAGTTTGCCATTTCTCCTTTCATGTGGAAAGTCATCTGTGGCCCTTGGTAAGGAGAACAAAATATATTTGATGTTAAAATAAGGAGTCATCTTTAGGATACAGGACCATATGTGAGCCCAAAAAAAATAAAATAAAATAAAGCATAATATTAACTGCATAAACACAATAGGTAGATTGAGGAGGATGATATATATGATGAAAATAATAATAAAACATCATGCACAAGGATCGGCCAAACCCAGTGCAACAACATGACCATGTTTTTCTTCATGTGCTCTCTCAAGTCTCAACAAATAATTGAAATCTGAATAACACTGTTGAGTCTACAATAGGACACGGCACATACTTAAAGAAACAAAAAATCATCCTTAAAAGAACAAAACTGACCCCTAAAACTGAATGGCAGATGTAGTTTTGTTGTTAGGAAAATAAATGAATTGTTCAAAGATATTATAGATTAAATTAGTATAGAGTATAGAAGACACTCCACAAAATCTGACCAGCCAGCCCAAGCAGAAAAAGACAGAATAAATTAAATGAACATTCAATCCAGAAGGAAATAAATTAAAATTCAAAACAGTGTACAGATGCCAAAAGAAATCGATGAAAAGTAAAACGATTCATTAGCCAATGATGATGGGCAGCCACGTCAACAGTTCATCCAACCAGTTTCATTTCAAGGAGCAGTTAGTGCAAAGATATGTCTCGTTTAAAACAGCAGGAAGCAGAATATGCTTAGGTGGTATCCCTAACAAAGGTAATGAAGATACCACGTGCAGGATATCATATAATCAGGAATTAAATCATAATCTGATATCAAAATATGCTATTATCACACAATCAAAATAAAGACCAATAAACAAAATCAGTTCAAGAGATGAATATACCTGATTGGCGAACCCCCAAAACAGCACTGAAATCACCACACTCCCCCACAGTTCAGCCATGACATAGAACAAACAGAAGCTCCAGATTCTCATAATAGCAAGTGGACCTAGGAACCTAGGTCCAAGGATGTTAAGAAGCTTATCCGCGTATGCTTGAGGGTGGATATAGTTGCTAAGAGGGTAGAGAACAAATCCAAACGCCCCAAAGAAAGCGATGAAGGGGAGAATAACAGAGTAGAACAGAGCTTGCTTGGGCAAAACATCAGCCAATTTTGTGTATAACAACATAAACCCAATAGCCATAGGCAGATTTACCCAAGTTTTCAGAAACGGTATAATCTCTGCACTACTGCCTCTGGCTGTCACAACCAGCACATCCTTTGTGTCTCTGAGGATTGTGTAGTTGAAGAGGATACAAAAGAACATCAACCCAAGTGGGATAATCTTCTTGAGGGTGGCAACCTCAATACCCAAGAATTTTGGTTTTTCAATTTCGATTTCACCGTATAGTGGCTGCCCATCAGCGGCAGCAGCAGCTTCAGCCTTGCAGATGAACAGATTTCTGTCCTTTTGAATAAAGCTATTAGGTTTTGAGGCAAACCCGTGAAATTTTTGGAACCCATTTGTCGATAGAGAAGACCCACCAAGAATTTGGGGTTTTGGAGAGAAAAATCTGTGCTTTAAGCCCTGGGATGGGCGTAGAACCCTATTCCTGGGGTTGGTAGGAAGAGAGAGAAGCCCTCTGGTTTGAAGAACAGCCTCCATGTCTCTCTCTCAGGTCCCTTGAAGAAAACCAATAATCTGGTACTTCAAGAGGAAAGCACAAAGAGAGACACGGATAAGAAGGGCAAAGGTGAAGAGAAAGATAACGTGGTCGACTGGAGAAGATTGTTTTCTCAAAGAAAGAAAGAGCAGATACAAATATCTTTTATACTCAAGTTGAGGCAAAACAATAAAGCAAATATAAATTTAGAAAAAAGGGCTCAACAAGAAGAGCCACAGCGGCTAGGTTAATTCAAACTGTTAGCATAGAGACAAATTTTCTCTCAGGAAATTCCCACAAATAGAAGCGACGCTCTGAATCTTAGTGAATGGGATAGCAAGAAAAGTCATTGTACCTAGCCAAAATTAGTTCTTTTGTTACTAGAAACAAATTAATATATAACATATCGTGATGATATTAAATTGCAAAAAAAAAATATTTTCATAACAAATCTCTTAAAATTATCCCTAAATTTGTTGCTAACAAAATGGGTGGGAGGGATGAAAGAAAAGGTCAAGCAAAGGGAAAGGGGGGGTGAAAAGAGCATCCCAAGAATCTCTCTTTCAATTACAGGTGTGCAAAAAAAGCCAACCTGTATTCCCAAAATCTCCCTCCCTAAAATCCTATTACCAAAACCCACTTGAGATATTTTTTTTTTGGGACTCGCAATCACAAGATTCACAACACTGCTTTGAAAATTACATTTGCGATTGAAAACCTTGGAACGTGAAATATATTAACTTACGACTGATCAAATACCACGGGTGGCCCAACAAAAAGGCAAGAATGCACTTTGCAAATTGCAAGCACAATTTGTCCATCTTGCACTAAGGTTCTTGCCAGTTGTAAAACTTGATTATATCATTACAAATCATGTAAACAATTATTAGCTAAATGAACATTATTTGACTGGCAAAAGAGTTTGATTTTGTTTTTATTAGTAAGTTCTCTTTTTTTTTTTTTACTTTATTTAATTTTGATTGAATCTTTTAACTTTATTTTAAATTTTATTTTTATTATTTTATTTAATTTTAATTTAATTCCTCAAATTCACTTCAGATTTCACTTTTCTTTAATTTTATTTTAATTTCTTAACCTTACATCATTTTTATTTTTATCTCTTAATTTCATTTTATCATAATTTGGTCTCTTAACTTTAAAAAACTATTCAAATATTTTTTTTCTCTCAAACATTACCAAATTAAAAGGCTTAATAAAAAAGTGTTGTATGACTTTTTAATAACTTAATTTCAATAACCTCTTGTTAATTTGAACTTATTTGTTATAATACTTTTTCTTTTTAGTTGCTTACTATGTTTTGTAAATTTGAGAGAGTGATTTTTGTAAATTAAAAGAATAAATTAAATTAAATTAAACAGCAAAAGTAAATTTTAAAATAAAAGTAATAGATTATACTGAAACCAAATAAAATTAAAAGATAAACGTAAAATTAAGATAAATTTAAAGGACTATATTAGAATAATATAAAAATAAAAATAGAATAAAAATCAAATAATTAACTTAAAATAAAATAACATTAAAAATTAGAAAATAAAAATAAAACTTGGGTAAAGTCAACAGTCTTCCCCCTCCCCAAGTTGTGAATTGTTATACTTAATTGTGAATCTTGGATATTAGTTGACATATTGATTACAACAATTCTATGTGCTTTGACACCTTCGCGTGAAGCTGCCGGGCAGCCATGGTCATGGTCATGGTCATCGATCCTTCATGAATTGAGGTTGTAGGGCGAAATCGAGTCCGCTAATAAACATGTGCTTTGTTGGTTTAGAAGGGAAGAAAAACATGTGCTAAGAATTGGTCGTCACCTATCAACATATTTTTCTCCTTCTTTGAATTTTCTTTCACATTTGTGCATTTTTGTTGGAGAATTCCTATATTGCATAACAAAACTAATATTTATATTTTTATTATGAAAAAGGTGTTCTAATATGAGAGAAAATTTGTTTATGAAAATTTTGTGTAATATTTATTGTACTCGTATAATTATAATTTAATAATTTATTATTTTTAAAAATAAAAGTATGAAAATTACTTTTTATCAATTTTATTTATTTTTATTTTTATATTTAATATTTTGTGAATCGTACAGTCAATTGATGTAGAATAAAGCATTTGAATATAAATGTCACTGATAATTATCAATTAAGCTTTGAACCAATGTTTTCAACTCACGTGAATCAAATTGCAGACTCTCGTAGTCAAATGAACACATTTTTAAGCCAAAAGGTTAACTTAATTGAGAACAAAAATACTTTTTTTTTCTTTCAACAATTTGAGTATGATTATTTTTTTGGAGCATTTTGAAACTGGAAATTTAAAATACAGCAATGTAATGTAGTGGGTTGCACCTTTAAAATTGCTGGAGAAGGAATAGCTTAGATAAGACCTAAAAATAACCCTAATTGTAACAAGATTATTCAAAGAGTATATAGCTCAATTTTTTTTGGAAAATAGTCCTGATTGTAACAATATATATACATATATATATATATGCCTAATAGTATTTCTACTAGTCAATCATATGAATAAGAAATTATTAAATAACATGTGGCTCCCTAAGAAGAAGACAAAAAAAATCATAATTAACAACCAGAGGAAAATTAGTTAAGAGTTATATAAACAAACAAAATTAGAGTAAATTACATTAATATCTTTTAAGATTCGAAAATTCTATATGGTACACCTCTTGTTAAAAAAAACTAAACTTAATTTCTCTGACAATTTGATAATATATATAATATTTTGAAAAAACTTGATTTTCAATTTATTTTTTATTTAGGAAATTAACTCAGTTTCTTCACAATTTGAAACTGTATTATTATTATTATTATGACAATAAAAACAAATAAATTGATATTAAATTTCAATATGAAATTATAATCTGATTTTTAATATGATAATAAAGACAGTTAAATAGTTTTATTTTTTAAGAAACACATATCGTGTAAGTTTGTAATTTTAATAATAAAAAGTAAATTAAAATAATGTCAGGTAAAATTTGTAAAACAAAATAAGTATATCTATATATATACATATAATTTAATTAGAATTTTGAGAAATTAATGTAATTTAGTGAACAAGTTAAAATTGGAAAGGCCAAATGTTGACTTCCTCATGAAGACAGGGAGGGAAGCACAAAACTACAAACCGCGTTTGCTTATTCTAATCGTTCTTGCCTTCTTAAGTCGTCAAGTTGAACGGACTCCTAAAGATTTGGGTGTGACTGATTGGTGAATGCGTGCGGAATTCCTTCATCATTCACATGCCCCCTTCTATTTTGGTCTTTTCCAATGTCCCCGTCACTTTTTTTTTTTTCCTTCTTTTCTTTTTTCAATAGACGGAGGCGCAAGAGAATAATTTGCAAGCTAATTTTGCACATTTATTTGTTTCTCAAAATATGAAGTGAGACTTTTTTTCCATTGGGAGAATCTAGACTTCTTAATATTATAAAAATATTTTGAATTTATTATTACTCTTATATGAAAACATATTGATAATAGAAAAAAAGAAAAAGTTATGATGTTAAAGAGTATGAGTAATCATTTTAAAATGTACTAATGTGACTTGTGTTTTTAATATTTCAAAAGAATTTTAACTTTTAAAATATTTAGATAAAATTTTTATTAAATTACAGTCATTAAGTGAAATTTTTACCAAACAAAAGACTTGAAATCTTTACTCATATTAAATTATGCTCTCTTTTTTTCATGAAAATGATGCTATCAATTTTAAAATATTATTTTATATCTAATAATTATGACATATGATGTTTCTAGATTCAGAATATCACCCATTATTAACATGGTCTTTGCCTTTTCAAGTTTTCAGAAAAAAAAAAAAAGAAGAAGCCTTTTTCCATTAATGCAAGGATAATAAAGTATTAGTTTGGTCAATTGTGGACTTTGAATAAATGATACGTGTGTGTGTGTCTATATATATATATATATATATATATATATATGATTTTTCTAATTTAATTAATTAATGTATTGCTGAGGTAATAATTTAAAAATATATTTAATGATAAAAAATCTAATTCTTTGAGAAGTGAAATGTTTTTATGGAATTACCTCAATGCTTATTACACACTATTAAATGGCCAATTTCTGTATAAATCTTTATTTTTGAATATTAGCCTAGTCCATAATCCATCATTAATTTATAACGTTAATGCAAAATATCTCATGGATAAACAAACTAAAAATTAATTAGATTATTTTTGTTTTCTTCGCGAAAACTAAATTACTTACATTTATGATGTTTCTTACGATACTGATAATAATTTCGAATCAAGCATCTTGCGCTACTTCTCTTTTATACCAAAGAACTAAAAAACAAAACCAAAAAAAAAAAAGTGAAGATGAATTTTATCGGTGCATGTTTATTTCAAAAAAAAAAAATCGTTTTGATAATTGAAGAGAGATGACATTTCAATTTTATTTAATATCCTCATACCCAAGATATGATCCAAGATCAAATCTTTGAACAATAATATAAAACGTCACAAGTCAAAATTATTCGAAAAAAATAAAGGATGAAACAAGAATCTGAAATGGCTATTGCATGTGTAGCACAAATTTCGGCTTATAAATATTAAAACAAAGCGTTTTATATTGATCTATGTTATATTAAGAAATATAACTACTACTTCCTTTTTCTACATGAGGTGATTAAAAAAATTAAAACCAATCAACTCCGGTATTATTTGTTATTTTTTATATTATATTATATTATATTATATTATATTTTTCTTTTAGCCGCCGCCACAATTTGCAGTCTGAAATCAATGGAGGAAGGAAGGATGCTTTTTTTATTTATTTTGTCAGTTATCAAACGTTTAAAAATATTATTTAAAAATTTATATACAGATTCCTATACTAAAATATAATAAGTATATAATTTTTAATAAATATATAATTTTTATAAGTTAAGTATAGGCGATTGCCTAGTATGGAAGGCCATGACATTCAACTAATCTTTTAAGGTTACTAGCTTGCTAAATCTATATAGAACATTTTAATATAATAGTAGATTAAATATATCCTTTAGGGCTGCTAAACTATCTTTTAAAGTTGCTAAATCTGTAATAACATAATAAATATATAATGTTTATAAATTTGTGCTCTTCTTTTTTTCTTGATGTTTTGATATATAAAATGTAGACGAGGGCTTTCAGCTAGCATTTTATTATTGATGTCTCTCCGCTAAAATTTCTTAGCTTGCCTAACTTCTAGTTATTAATCCACAATCTAAAATATTTTGGTACTAACATATATATTATAATTTTATTGAAAAATGTCATAATAAATATATAAAGAATTTTGTGTATATATCTAATTTAATACTAAAACCATTGACAACAGACAAAGATCCAATGGCTACTCTTACAAGACTTGAAAGAAAATAATATTTACTCTTGACATGTCTCACGACATTACAGATTGAAATGATCGAACAGATGCTTCTTTTTTTCTTTTTGGCCAGCAATCTAAGGTCTGAGAATACAAAAACTTTCCGAGAATCTAAGATATAACATAATGAGTACTTCAAAAAAAATTAAAAGAGAAATAATTAAGTGTTGACTTTTGATTGAACGGTATCTGAACTGTCTTGACAGCTAATAAATTCAGTCGATAGTTAAATTAGCAAAAAATTCTAAACTTAAAAGAGAATGACAATTATAAAAGCGCATAAGAAGTATGAGGAGAAATATACTTTGTGCAAATTATTATTTTTTTCAAAAGTTTTAGAAGTGAGGTTTTTATAATAACTTAGTATATTTAAAATTTTATTTTTAAAGTGATTGAACAAAAATTGAAGCAAATTATTAAAAAAAAAAATTCAAACAACTCCTCTGAGATATGCCAGAAAAATTTAAGAACGGGTAGCCGTACACTTTTCATTCATCTCTGAGAGCCATGTTCATGTCTGTCCAAATTTAGGAAGTATTGTCTAAAAGCAGATTGTAAAATTTCAAAAGAGTAATAATAATAATAATAAATCTTTGGACGGATGAACATAATGCAACATAGGTCTGTCATCGTTCAGATTTCAGAGCTGCACGCAAGTTGGGCTTTTGTCCAGAAGTGGCCGTCCAATCATGAGTTGTATTGGCCCAGTTGCACCGCCTCTTCGGTTTTTTTAAAATTATTTATACAAGACTTAAATTATTTTTTGTATCAAAAAATAAAATAAAATTCTTTAAGTATAGAATATATATTTTTTTAATAAAAATATAATATCTAAAAAATTTTAAAAATAAATTTGAGTAAATTACTCTTGCTTTTATTAAAAGATGCTTAAGTTACATAATTTTTTATTTTGAAAATACATACAAATTTCTTTATATCTAAATATGATCAAATATCATAAAAAATAATATTAATTTTTTATTCTAAAAATTTAACTTATTCTAAATTTAAAAATAATTTTTTATATTAATTAAATAAATAAATAATATTTTTTATCATATATATAAAGATATTTTGATCAAAATAAATATAATTATATTTTTCTTTTTCTAAAAAGAAATATAGCTTATCTTTTGATTTCAAAAAGAGAGAGATTATAAATTTTTGAAATAAAAAAAATATGTAACTTAAATATCTCTTTAAAGAAAAAGAGTATAATTTATTTTACAAACTATCTTTACTCATCATAATTTATTAGATAATATGAGTATAAATATTTAAAAATTATTATTATTACTATTATATTATTATTTTTTCATTTTATATTCAGCAAAACCAAAAAGAAAGGAAGTAAGAAAAGAAAAATGCGGTACATGCTTTCACATATTCCTTTTGGGGTGCCGACAAGGAAGGGTGAAGATTGGGCCACGTTCGCTTGAATAAAGTTATAAAGGACGACGATAAGATCATCACCAACCTCGATACTGGAAAGCCCGAAACTCGATACGTATATCTTTCTCTTTCTTCAAGCGCTCAGGACAAAACGGCATTTCGTTCAGATACGTCAGCCCATGTAACAAGGAATCTTGCTCTTTAATCCATGACCGTTAAATTGAATATGCGAATTTCGGAGTCTCCATATTTTGGGCTTTCAAGAATTCAGCCCATTGTCAACAAAATAGATCGATTCAATCTCACATTTAGATGTATAGTTGGAGCCCAGTTGATATAATAGGATGAGCCTGATTAAGGATTAGAGCTGATTGCATCCTCTTTTAATAATATCATTGGATTTAAATGGATTAGCTCATTTGGTGATGAATACCTCTGTCACTGTGGTCCACGTGAAGCCTCCTAATCCTTCCAAGTGTGATCCTTTGTAGCAACTGGAAATGTTCTGGTAAAGATGATCATATGAAATGAAGTCGACCCAAGCACGGGAGTTAAGCTCGAGTTCAAAATGTCCATTACCAGTTGGTAAAAGAAGATAGTCCATATGTATTTTTTAATGTACTATGTCTTAGCCCAAATGTATTCTGCAAAAATTAAAATAAAGATGATCATTTTATAATTTGCTTTTCTTTTTGCATGTTCGAATTTCAGGTACTCTAATGAAATTCCAAATACCATCGTCATGATTCTCAACTATTACCTTATTGGCCAACCTGCTCTACTATTGTTGAAAAAGCAAGTTGGTCATTACTTTGTTATCTCATATCCTTCCCTTCTAATGTCACTTTTGGGAAATTCTTCTTCTTTGAACACAAGTTACCATCTAGGATTTGAATAAACATGAGTCCAAACTATCAAATTACACCAACCCTACCAACAACAAATTCCTAAAGACAAAAGGCTTCAATCACTTCAACCAACTCAACCACAATTTCTATCTTCCTTGTAATTTCTAGACCATTTTTTGGTTGTAGAAAGTGACCCTTTTTTTTAAATCACAGGAAAATTAAAACTGATTATGTCTGATTAAACTAAAACAAGTTTGTAAGGCCATTAGGTGTGTCTTCATAGTTATGCTGTACATACATATAAAAGCTGGTACAATTTAGGCTTATGATGAAGACAATACAGAGAGTGAGGTGAACCAATGCTTCATGGAGAGGGAGAAGGTTGGACTTTGCACTGGAATTATTTTATTGTATGTGCCTCTACTAAGAACATCATAATGAAGAATACTTCAATAGTATAATCAGTTCAGAACACAAAAATCCAAATAGTAGGGCTACTTACAGACCTAGAGACCTGCTCTGCTGGGGTTATCACAACGTGTTGGTGGTACTAAGGCCTAACAAAGGGGACCGACCACACATCACACACAGACTCTCACTAGTGCAAATTTACCTGCATTTTGTACATAGAATGTAATAACAATCAGTCATTTTTCTGAACTAATGAATTGATCATTTACATTTTTTTTTTCACACGAGGAGCAATTTTGTTAGTTTGCCAACAAGCACACATGCACATGTCAAGGGTCCTCAATCCTCTCCGTGACAATTCCAATAGAGCAAACATCTTTGTTCACCAAAAGTAAGTGTTCGGTATGAGAATATGATTAAAGGGACTTTATAGTTATTTATAAAATAAACATTTTGAGACCACACAATCTTGATCTAGACCTAATCCCTTAAGAAAAGTGATTCTAAACTCCTATAATATAATTAACCTAATTAATTTCATATATAATACACTTAGAACAAGATCTCATCCTCTAATAGAGAAGATCTTGTAAGAAAAAGAGAGAGAGGACCTATTCAATAAAAATGCTGATCAGTTCAACCAAATTAGGTAAGGCCAATCCGAGCAAACGTAAAAGAAGATAAGATTTTAAAAAATGAAGTAATAACCATGTGTATCATAGAAACACTTAGAATGCATTAGGAGAAAGAACTCAAATATGTTTTATCTCCTCTCTCTTAAATAAAAAATGCAGGTATAATTTGATAAACTTTAACATAAATTGACGGCCATATTTATCACAAACCTAATTGTTTGAATTGACGTTTTTAAAGATAATTTTGCTTTAAATTAGTGGTGCTTAGCAAAAAAAAAACACTATGATTTTTGTGTCCATTCGGTTACTACCTTTTCTTGATCACATAATTTTCATATTGACACTGAAATGGCCCAACAATGTGGTCAACTAAACAATCTATTTACTCTAAGAATCTAATTACCTATCATTAATCTCTACAGTGGAAGAAGAGAAAGCAGGGGAAATAAAAAGAAGACATACATTGCATGATTGCATCATATCAAATCAAACAGAGAAAACACCCATTTTAAAATAGTTTCTTTTTATAATGAATCTTTTCTGCAACTGGTTTGAGATTCAGTAAACTCCCACACTATAACTGAAATGACTCCATTAATTTCACTCCCTATTAGTCCAATATTTTATGACGAAAAATTTTAAAGTAAATTCAGTTAATTAAAGAAAAAAATTCAATAATTTTGGCTCCAGTACAACAAATTATTGTGACTTGTGAGGCCATGTAAAAGGACAAGAGAAAGAAGGGGAGATTCCCAGCTTTACTGCGTAATGTTAACGTAGAAGAAGATAAGGGAAAAGAAAGAGATTCTCAAGTTTTGTCAACTGAAAAGCTGTGCATGTGTTAGATCATCTTGTATGTAAGAAAAGCAGGGATGGATCATGATCATGTCATCAAACAAACAGGGAAGGGACAGAGGAACACAGAGGACCAATCCTACATTAGCAACATATGGTTGGATTAGACAAAGGTGCCTTAAACACCTTTTGTGTTGCCCATGGCGTCCCACTTGTATCTTTAACAGTATGAGCCTCATCCCTTTTTGTCTAACATGATGTGCAAAAAATAAAATTTAGGTTTAATTTTATTGGATATTTTTAATCTCACACTTTAATAAAAATATGGTATACGAATATTATTGCAGTCAATATCATATTACATGGTTGACACTTAAAAGATATATTTTTCTTGTATTATTGTCAAAGGTATTTTTTTTTTCAAGTAACTTCAAAAATACATTCTGATATTATGCATTTAAGATTTTTTTATAGTATTTTTTGAAATAATATTTCTTTTTACCAACATAACTAACATCGTTAAATTTTCTAGGGTGTATTTGATTCCAACTAATATTGAGTAGGTTTGATTAGCATTTGGCGATCCCAAGTCACATAAAATGTGTCACGTCACAAAATTTATTAGTGAATTTAGTGTTTTATTATGAAATTTGAATTATGGGGGACTAAAATGAAAACAAAGGTTTATTAGGAACCAATGTGAGAATTGTTCCATTTGTAGAGAAAATAGGATTTTAATCATTTTTAAATATTTTCTATTAAGCTCTTTAGTAAAAATGTAACATATAGATTTTTTTTTAGAAAAAAAGTATAAATCATGGTCTTTAAAAAATATCTCTTTTACATTTTAGTGCTTAGATTTATTCTTCTATACAAATATATATTTTAAAAAAAATTGTAACTTGCTCTACAACTATAGTAATTTAATCCTTCAAAGTAGGACAAATATGTAATTTCTAGCGAATTATAAATTTTGATGGACTAACTCTTATAGAGGAATAATTCTAAAGATTAAAACATTAGATGAGATGTAAACTAAATTATTTATTTATTCTATTTTTTAAAATTCAACAATATATGATTAACTATTTTTTAAATTGCATGGCATACATTAAAAAAAAAAAAGAGAGAGAGGTAGATTTCTTTTGATGACCTGAAACAAGAAGCACATGGGGGGAGACACAAGTTTTGAAGAATAAGAAGAATCACACATGAAGTTTATTTGGACAAACCAATCTCGCCTGTTTGATTCCATTTTGATGTATGGAGCTATAAATTATTTAAACAAATGGGAAAGAAAGGGTATTTTGAGCCCCTGCCAAACAAGGGTGTACTGGGTACTATGGTACTTGGTTTTGCGGAAAGTGTGCCTGAATTTTGCAAGATGGAATCCTACCTCATTTTCATACGGGGCGGAAATTAAAGTGAGAACCTTTCCCTTAAAGCCTGCGAATTGCAGGCATATCAATTTTCTCCTCTCTGCTTCTTTCTTCTCTCTCCTGCTTTGTCGTTCTCTTATCATTGGGGTTCGGAAATTCCCTTCCAAACACTTGCACCATCCTACTCACGTACACATTACCAGAAAAGTAGGATTTGTTCCCAGTTTTTTCTTATTTGACAATTTTAGAAAGAATTAGGCTTAACTGATTTTTTTTTATATTCTTATTAATAGTTTCTTCAATTAAACTATATTAAATATATAGCCCTCTAATAATAATATGTTTATTAATGCTCCATTGCATAACATGTTTCTGTTTTTTCTTTTTTATGGTCGAAGGAAAAAATTTAGGAGTTAGATGAATTGTTAAAATTTTATGACAACATATGTTTGTCAGAAGGAATTTAAATAGATGATCATTTAATTGATGCAGCTTGATTTTATCAGTTGAGTCAATATTTATTAACAAAATAGGTATGTTAATGTCACCTTTTAAATTGCTTATATGAAAATAATATAGCCCAGACCAAGTTACATTTGCTTTGAGAGCTTTCAGCTGTAGCGGCATGTCCTTTGAACATAAATATTAGAGAATCATGATATATTTGGGCTTGATCTTTGTTTCACCCTTTTTTCACTCCTAAAATCTTATGTCTTTTATGCAAATAAAAAAAAAAAAGAAAAGAAAAAGGAGAGTAAATTATTTTTCTTTTTTAAAATGTTTAAAGTATATAAGGCTTTCTTTGATTATATGACCAAAATATCTTAAAAAATCATATTAATTTATTTTATTAAAAATATAATATTCTCAGAAAATATATTTTAAATTTTTTATTTTCTCTTAACTATAATAAGAAAACCCAAAATGTATCTTTATTTTAAAACATAAACAATTATCTTTTTTTTTTCTTTGGATAACTATAAAAACAAAACCAAAATGTATCTTTATTTTAAAACATAAAAAATATTATTTTTTTTCTTTTTGGATGATTGATCCTCGATTGAAAAAAAAAAATATACACATTCTTTCTGAGTTAATATTTGACTATGTTTCAGTCTTATTAGAGAACTTGTCACCCTATGTTAAATGTTAATATTTAATAAAATTTAGAATGAAAGTAATTACACCCAAATGTATATAATTAGACGATCAGAATTGTATAAATAATATTATTTTTGAAAAATTAATCATTTATACGATGATAGGAAGTATCATCTTATATGAGTGAGCTTGAATTCTTTTTATCCTTTTTTATTAATTTTAAAGAAAAATAAATACAACGTGTATGATTTATTTTATATACTTTTTTTTAATTAATAAAAAAAATCACACTAGAGAAGTTAATAGGTTGCGCGTGATTGATATCACTCTGGTATATAGGCCCTGAAAACAATATCAATGTCATAAGAAACCTGACCTCCTCGTCGTCAGAAGCTCCGAACAACGAGCAAATGAGTTCTAACAATTATTAAAAAATTATTTTGAAAAAAATATTAACGTGTAAAATAAAAAAAATCTGAAATTCGGAATGCGCATGCTGCTGCGCGCAAAAGTAAAGAGGCTAAACGTGAGCCTGAGATATTGCAATTTAAGCCTGCCAAAGCAACCAAAATATTATTTTCGGTCTCATATATAAAAAATAAATAATTAATTTATGAGTATTAAAAAAATTAATTAAAAATAATTAATTTTTTTAATTTTGTTTTAAATAAAAATTATTTTTTAAAAATATTTTTATTTAATATGTGCACTTTCTCTTTGAAATTAATGACCACCACTACTCATAATTTGAATGACTTATTTAATGAAGGGTATAATTGAAATATAATAATTAATATGGTAGTTTATTTTTTATATATAAAACAAAATTAAATATTAAAAAAATCTTTTATATATGAGACTAAAAAGAGTATTATTTTATTAAATTATTCTTTGTCTTCTTCTTTAAAAAGAAAACCTTAAAACAAAAAAAAAACTCTTTATCTTTTCTTTTTTCTTTTTTTTTTAATTTATCTTTTCCTATTAATTTAATATTAAAGTAATGGTCCTTTCAGAGGATTAATGTATAATTCGCAATAAAAAATTAAGAAAAAAATAAAAATGTTCAGAATTAAGAAATAAGACCGTTGGGGTGGTTGTCCCGGCGATGGACCAGAATTAAAGGTTCAGAAACAGTTACCGTTAAGGGCGTATTAAATATTAAAAAAAGTAGTTGTATTTAATTTAAATGTAAATTATACCAAACTTTTTTTTAATTTGTTAAAATTATATAAATTTATTTATTTTTTAAATATACACTTTAATTTAACTTTAGTAAATAAATATTATATTTAAATATACTCAAATAAAAATAAAAATAAATTTTATATTCAAATATATATAAATAAAGGTAAAAAAGAGTATATTTTATTTTCATTAATTTTAACAAAATAATATATTTAGATTGATGAACAATATTTATTCAAAAATATAAAAGTAAACTAAAGAGTAATATAATTTTTGTTTAAAAAATTAGTGAATATTTTAAAAATAAAAGAAAAACTTATATAATTTTAATAAAATTAAAAAATTATATAATTTACTCTTACCTATTGTGTTAGACAGAAGGAATGAATATATTTTGAACCTTTTGAAATAATATATTTATATAATAAAAATAAAAATGACAAAAAATATATATAAATTTTACTTTCTTTCATATTTATTTATTTTTATTATTCCTTATATGCAATAAATTTAAAAGGATACGTTAAGGAGAAAGTGAGAGAATAAGACAGGTGGCAGCGAGGGAGCGAAGTAGCGGCATGTGGGACCCACGCAGAGGTGGCGTTGATGGTGACTGGGCCTCGGGGTTCGCTCTTTTGAATATTGGGCGCCGAGTCCCCCGACCACACCCAGCATATCATCAGCTGCCGAACCGCTCACGTTATCTGGGGATTCTCATGTTTGTCATTGTGCACGCTATAATTGGGTATAATTCTTTATATTTATATTATTAGATTTTTTAACTAAATATATATTTTAATAAATATATAATTTGTAAAAATGATACATTTATTATATTATAATTAAAGGATTTAATAATAAAAATATCAAGTATTAGATATAAATTTTTTTACTTGTTTTTAGCCTGTCATTTTTTTTACTTAATTGTATTTAATATTTTTATTTTAAAAATAATATTTAATTTATTTAATTTATTCTTTGTTAATAAAGTTATTTTTACACATAATATGTGTTTTTAAAAAAATTTATTTAGATGTCTTTATTATTATATTCAATAGGGATTCTAAGTTTCATCTTGGAGTTTAACATTAATTCAATTACTTTTATAGTTATATTAAAAATTAAATTGTAGTCTCATATTTGGTAATAAGTTAATTTTTTTAATAAAAAATAAACTAGAAAGAATATTTCTACAACATATATATATTAAAAAATTAAGGGACTTAAATATAATTTTTGAAACAAGGAGTATATCAGATATAATTGAAACAAATTTTAAAATAACAATTTATTGCAATTCACTCTTTTTCTTTTTATTATTATGAACAATTTTTTGTTATATTAAAAATTAAAGTGTAGTCTCATATTTCACAATAAGTTGATTTTTTTAACAGAAAATAAACTATAAAGAATATTTCTATAACATTTGTATATATATATATATATATATATTAAGAGAATTAAATATAATTTTTGAAATAAGAAGCATATCAAATATAATTGAACCAAACTTTAACAGAAGAAGTTGTTGCAATTCACTCTTTTTCTTTTCACTCAAATGCTCATATAAAATTTTTTTTATACTTTCTATTATAATTAAAAAATTGAGAGAATACAATTTTTCTTCCTCAAAGATATGTGTCACAATTATTTGGTTTATAAATCTTAATCATAAACTATTTAATCGTTGAACATTTTTTATTTGCTACTTATCAATCTTCATAACACATATTTTGCCTTAATTTTTTGCTTATGGCCGCCAACTAATAAATAACCAATGACGAATTTTCAAAAAACTTAATTGTGTAGGAATAAAATTCAGAGACTAAATAATTAAGGTATATATATTTTAAATAATTTTTCACAGATTTTTTTGAGAGACATAAATATAATTTTAATTCATGAATTTTAAAATATAACAAAAAATATATTTATTATTTGGAAAGAATACAAAACATCTCTCGTGTTAAATGATATTAAAGTTAATGTTTTATTTTTTATTCAAAAAATATTTATTGCTTTGTTGCGTTTTAAAATTAATGTATTAACATTGTAATTAAGTCTTAGTTCATAGAGTAATTGTTATTTTATCCTTTTTCTAATTATAGTTCATGATGTTCAAAATGAATAAGTTAGATTAATAAAGTAAATTTAAATACTTTTGATAACCACTTTTGTATTTGCAAATTTGTTTATAAAAAAAAAAGACAAGTAATCAAGGCCCTGTTTGATTTAATTCTGTAAAATAATTTTTTTGTTTTCAAGAACAAAAAAATAAAAAAACTTATTTGATAATGTGTTTTTAATGAAATATTTTGTAAAACAAAAAAATAAAATTTTATTTTCAAAAACAAAAACGTCAGAACACTTTTTAAGTGTTTTGTAATTTTTGTTTTATAGAATCAGGTAAAAAATAGAAAATAATTACTTTTCAAAATAATGATTCAAACAAATTTTTTAATTTTTTAATTTTCAAAAATTTGTTCTTAAAAACATATGTTTTGAAAACATTAAAACAAAAACAATTTCAAACAGGTCTCAAGTTTTTAGATGGCATAATTCCATATTATTATCCACTGTTTTCCTTTTTTGGCCAATCATCGTGATCAATTGGTAAGTGTAATGAAGCATTCTAAGTGCTTAAATTATATTAATTATTGAACTTTAATAATGTAATTTTGTCCCAAGGCTTTCCTTCTGTTTGTTATCGAATCTGGCATTTTGCAATAATATTGATTATTGAACTTTAATAATGTAATTTTGTCCTGAGAATTTCCATATTTTGTTTATCAACTTTGGCATTTTGCAATAACTACTTTCACGTTTTCCTTTGTTTATGTACGATTTTTAAAATTTTGCATTACCTTTTCCCCATTGAAAATAGGTAAAAATATACTTTTTATCTCTCAATTTTGTATGAAATTTTATTTTTATTTCTTAATTTCATCTAATTTAATAGCATTTTTATTAACCAGCTTGGTGGTGTTAGAAAGAAATTTAATTGATTTTTGTAATTTAAAGGATTGAATTAGAACAACATTAAATTAAAAAATAAAAGTGAAATTTAAAATAAAGTTAAAAGATAAAATAAAGTTAAACTAAAGAAATGAGGACAAATTTAAAATAAAATTAAGAGATTATATTGAAATAAAATAAAAAAATGAGATGAAATTAAATGAAAAATTTTGAACAAAATAAAATTAAAAGACAAAAGTTAAATTTAAAATAAAGTGAAGAGATTAATAATGTATTGTAATTTTAAAAATAATGATAGGCAACTAACTCAATAAACTTTATTATAATTATAAAAAATTGAATCTTTCATTAACTTATATCATATGCATATATTTCAAGACAATTTTGACAATAATAAGACCAAATAGAGAGCGAATTTCTTTTGAGTGGCCTCCCACGTAATCTTACACAATATTAGTTTCAAGTGTTTATGTAACTGCGATAGTATTTGAGTTTAGTTACGTGTATGCTAACGAATTAATCTTTTCATTGAATGAAAGACGAATTGGTAAATTAGATTAAAAAATTTTTATGGTCAAATTTGAAAGAATTTATAAATACGTGACAGTTCATTAATCACATATTATATAGTTGCATTATTTTTCACTTATTTTGAACACTTTTAAAGGTTTACTACAACTAGTTTTCAATTGCTTAGTCCTTAACATGCGTGGTCAAGTACTTTAGAAGTTTTAAATTGTATTAAGACGATTTCTTGTCTCAAGATGGTGCCGTTTGAAGTTTGAATAGAGGGCTACTTTGAAAAATAAAATAATATAATATAACAGAGTGAAACCAGGACTATTAGTTAAATATTTTTCATGTGATTTTATTAAAAAATATTTCTAGACGCACGCAATCATCTATGTCATTTTTCTAAAAAAATATTAATCAGCAGCAAGTAGTCTGAATTATACATGAAATAAAAAACAAAGAAGAGAACACAGAAGGAAAAAAAAAATTATGAAACTCGAAATAAAGCCACCACTAATATGACTTGTAAACAGTTTTTTAAAAAGAATATTTAATATATATATATATATATTAAGTTGAATAAAAACTCAATAAAATATTTGACAATTTTTTTTGGGTATACTATGGAAAAAATTATTTAGATAATATTTTTTAGTTTTTCCATCGTTTGTAATACTTAGCATTCTAAGGAAAAATATCAACGTGTCAAATATTATTTATTCATAATTTTTTAGTGTATAAAATTTGTTATAGAGAACAAAACTAAACACATAACAAAATTTATTTATAACAAGTGATTAATTGATTTCATTTCACGTCATAGTATAAAAAAATTTTCTCGCGTGCCAATACTGTTATACTGTTTGTGATTATTGATTAACGATAACACCAAATATTTAATTAATTTAAATGTAATTGATTAATATCGACACGCTTTTCTTTTCTTTCCTTTTTTTTAATATAAAAAAAAAGAAAATGAAAAACAAAATACAGAGACGAAAGAAACCAACTAGGCAAGGAGGAGGACAGGAAAGAAAGGAAGAGAAAACAAGAGAAAGAGGTTGAAGGAGAAAGGCAGAGATTTCAAGCCTTTTGAAAATCTCTAAGAGTGCTTTGATCCTTCAACAGGTCTTTCTAGAACCCTAGTTCATCATCATCGTCTACAGCATTCTTGGCTTCTGCCTACGCAATCATTCCTGCGACCTTCAACTTCCTCTTCTTTTTCTTCTTCTTCTTCCGCTCGCCGGAAATGTCAGATGAGCCTCTGCCGGAGAATAAATCGTTGTTACTAGTTAGGGTTTTAGTTGGCTATCGAAGCCTCACATCATAGATCTCTGTTCGATTGACCAATTGTGAAAAACGATCATAACTGCCTCGTCAGCACGGGTTGCGATCGCCGGATTCTATTCGGTGTTTGTTTAATTATGGCGAAGGGAGGGCAATGCTTCGAGAAGGTTCGGAGGTGCATTCGGACGGTGTTCTTCATGGTGGCAATGGTGGCGTCCTTGCTGGTTACGTCGTTGCCGGTGCTTGTGGCGGTGGTTGATGTGTTGGTGCCTTGTGTTTTGATCTCCAGCTTTACGTGCGTGAAGTGTTACGGTTTTAATGAACATTTGCATCGATACACTTTCAAGAGCTCCTTGACAGACATTCCTCTCGTTTCTGTCATAAGATCCCTCATCATTATATGTATGATTGTCTTTCTGTATTTTTTTTAGGGTACTCTGTTTACTTTTTTCGGGCATTATGATTCCTCTGTTGCTGGTGTTTGCAGGAATCTTAAAGTAATTATATCCTGCTAAATTAGAAGAATTGATTTCGTTTTTATTTTGTTGTGCGGGATACATTGCTTAATTTCTTTACCAAACCATTCGTTTGTCCAATGATTGAGTTTTAGAAACAAGGAGATAAATTTCGAAATCATTTCTCATGTGCTGTCGACATATGAAAGAAACGTCAAGTATTTCTTTATTTCTTTCCCAGATAAACATCTTTATTAATCAGACTTTATCTTAACAAATCTAAGATCGTGTTCTAGTTTAACTTATCTAGTTTACCTATTTAATCTTCATTTGCTATACATCAAATACTAAATTTCAAGTTAATCTCAAATTTCAAGGTCACTTGTTTTTTTCTCCTTTTGTTTCTTCTTTTTGGTAATAACTACGTGGTGGAGTATGAGAGAAATCTTATTTTTTAATTGATTGAAGCGGCAGTATCTCCTCTGTTCTGCCCTCTGTGACTAAAATTTTGTTATTGCTGTACAAAATGCATTCTATTTTTCTCACTTTATATTGTGTATGTTGGGAATTAGATGTACAGAATCCGTAGAAGGAAATCGGTGGATCCTCTCCATGTGTTAATTCATGTTGTTCTCACATGAGGTTATCCTTCTTTCATGTTTGCAGGTGTGTATAGCATTTGCGATGGCCCTGCTTTATCACATGGTCCTTACCTTGGAACTGTATCCTTGTGTTCCTTTCTCTCAGTTGGTCTTCTTTCAGTCAAAGCTTGTGTTTTCACTGTAAATTCTCAAATCGAAGCCGAAGCTTCAGCTTCTCTCTCAAAGCAGAGACTCCATTTGAAGAAGTCATTGGGAATGCCTGTACTATTTCTCTCATCAGTTGTGTTTGCCCTTGGCCACACTGTGGTAGCTTATAGAACCAGTTGCAGAGCACGGAGAAAGCTATTGTTTCACCGGGTTGATCCAGAAGCTGTAAGTTTGAAATAGCTATCTTTCTCCCCTTTAACTTGAGGTTTGTGCTTAGTAAGTTGTTTCTGTCATTTTGGTTTTCTGGAAGTAAGTGGTTCTGATAGTGGGCACGGTGCACCACCCACATGCCTAATTAAGCAGGTACTTTCATGCAAAGTTTTCTCTAGTTACCAGAAGGTTCCGCGATCTCCTACTCCTTCTGGGGTGAGAACCCCAAAAAGTGACAGTGAAATGAGGCGGAGACCTTTTGGGACAGGTTGTGATGAAGAACTGCCAGTCAGATTACTTGCAGACTCGGACAGCTTATTCATTACATGTCAAGGGCTTAGTCTCCACCACAAGGTCAGTTTGCCTGGTTCTCCTTCAGATACCTTGTCCTCTACGTCCTTCCTTGAACCCAATTCTAGCTGCAGTACTTCGTTGATGGCTGGGGGATTTGCTAAATTTAATAGGCATTTGGCAACTATGCCTCCAAAAATCCAGCGGCAACTCCACAGGAGCTATAGCAATCAATTCCATGGCTCGTCTCTATATGCTCCTCTTTTAGATGGTCCTGTGACTTCTCGTGTTCTTTCTGAAGATATACCTGTTTTATGCCTAGATAAAATTCATGAAGAAGAAGAAACTAGTAAATTGGATTCTATGTATTTGGAGAAAAACTTAGATGGTACCACTACTGGTGAATTAGGTATTGTTTTAGTACATGGGTTTGGTGGAGGAGTCTTCTCTTGGAGGCATGTGATGGGACCTATTGCTCGACAGAGTAATTGTGCAGTTGCTGCGTTTGACAGGCCTGGCTGGGGACTAACATCAAGGCCACGTCGGAAGGAGTGGGAGGAAAAAGATTTGCCTAATCCGTATAAGCTTGAAAGTCAGGTGATTACTACTTATCATTATTGTGCATATTGCAAGACACTCATTCTTTTCTTCCTTCTAGTCTTGACCAAATAACCAAGGTATAGGCCAAGCTCATTATTCATCGTATGATCAGCATGCTTCCCTTTTGGAAGGGAGAGTCAACTTTTGGCTTCCAAGGCCTAGAGCATAGTGTATGTTGCTATCATTTATTCCTGTTCTTAACAGTGCATTAGTGGGCTTTTATCCAGAAAAAAGTATAGTGCTTTGGTGGGCTGAATGCCGAAACTGGTGAAGGAGAAAAATGTTGAATGAGAAAGGGGACTAGCAATAGATTCTCAGTAGTGAAGCCCTTTTTCTTTCTTTCAAAGTATATTGAACCAGTAGCTGTTGTATCATTGTTGTCATTTTCATTTGCTGTTTTTAAATTTGTGCCAGGTTTTATCTGAAATTATATTTTAGCTGATTTGGCTTTTTCAGGTTGACCTGCTTTTATCATTTTGTTCTGAGATTGGATTCTCTTCTGTGGTGATTATCGGTCATGATGATGGAGGGTTGCTTGCTTTGAAGGCTGCACAAAGAGTTCAATCATCAATGACTTCTTCTAATGTGAGATTACTTCTTGCTCTTCGGTGCTAGGTAGATAACTTAATGAATTTGGTTAGCCACATTATACAGCTTAGCATTTTTTTCTCTTGTGTGGATAAATGCAGCTTGCTTTTTACCTAGATGTAAAGTCGCTCAAGTTACCTGTACAAGCAGACCTGACAGCCTAATTAATGACACAATTATTTGATGTGTTATAATAGCAGAGTGTTTCTCTTAAATTTTTTGACAAAACAATGATATGAATTAGGAAATTCAGCAAGAATGTCTGCTTTAATTGCCCTCTGCTAGTTTGTAATAATGCGAGTTCTGTGCTCTACTTATCTTTTGTGGATTAGAATGGCAGTTAATGGGTGATAAGTTAAATAATATTAGAAACGATGAGTTATGGGTCAGAGTGATTCTGACGGGTTTGTATGCTTAAGGTTTTTTATTGGGTGGGGCTATGCTTATGGCATTATATTTGAAGAGAAAAGGAGATTTGACGTCTGAGGCTTTCTATTGCTGCACTTTCTTTTGGGAATCATCATATTGCTTAGTGTTAATTCATAACTATTCTTCATGCCTGATCAAATTTCGTTTGGGTTACCAAACTGTTCATTTCCTGTACAGTCTGTAATTGCTAGTTCTGTAACATTTGGATTAGCATGCATGCACACATACATATATAGACACACACATACACTGACATATCAATCGCGTTTGTTGCCCTTATGCTACAAAATATAAGACATCGAAAAAAACTGGATTATGTGGACAAGGAAGAATTATTTAACCTTGATAACTTGGTGTTTTACTATTTATGTATATATGAATATATTAGTTGCTATTGGTTATGTTGTTTTTGTCCATAGATGCACACAGTGAAATTGCCCTATGTAAGCTAATTATTAATTGTATGTGGTTATATGTTTTGTGGCTAATGTGCATAATTTGCATTTGATGAAGTTTAAAGCTCTGTTCTGTATAACATTCAGGTTATCATTAAGGGGGTTGTATTGCTAAATGTTAGCTTGTCAAGAGAAGTGGTTCCTTCCTTTGCAAGGATCCTTCTGCATACATCACTTGGAAAGAAGCACTTGGTTCGCCCTTTATTAAGAACAGAAATTACTCAAGTCGTGAACCGGCGTGCTTGGTATGATGCTACTAAGCTGACAACAGAAGTTTTGACTCTCTACAAGGTACGATATCCCTCCAGCTGATATAAACTGGAAGTTCTCTGTCTTCTTGTAAGTTTCAAACAATAAAGATAATTATTACATGGAACGACCAGAAATTGTTCCTTGGTTGTTGGCAGAACTTATCATTCAATCTGCAGATAAATGCTATATTATGATCTCAGACACTATTTGCTTCCAACCATTTGTTTTCTGATTTGTTGTGGGAGTTTGGCATGGCAAATTATAGATTTGTTTGCAGATTCCTTTTACCTTCTACATTTCAGCTGAGGGAGTGAAATGGAGAGTTCGTGAATCACTTTTGCTTGTCTTATTTGTTCTGTCATTGAATCTCCCTTTGCAACTGTTTTATGTGATATGCCTGTCTTCCATCTGATTGTTTGTTTAGTCATGCTTTTATTATGTTTCACTTCCAGAACCTTTTGACACCAGTGTGTTGTATGTAATTGTTCTTTAATGTTTTAGGCTCCACTATACGTAGAAGGATGGGACGAAGCACTCCATGAGATTGGTAAATTGTCATCTGAAGCCATACATTCAGCAAAAAATGCAGAATCATTGCTACAGGCTGTGGAAGACGTGCCAGTGTTGGTCATTGCTGGTGCTGAAGATTCCCTTGTCTCTCTCAAATCCTGCCAAGCGATGGCCTCAAAACTTGCAAATTCTGTGAGTATCCTACAATTGACCATCTCTTCATATGTTGTGCACAATTTGAGTATGGGAACCAAGGGTGTGCTTGGTAGGATTGAAATTTATTAGTTGGAAAATGATAAATGGAGGAATGTATCTAAATAATATATTATGTCCATATATTTTTAACATTGGTCTCTCCATTTTTCACCTTCCCATTATTATTCCTGGGAATTACACCCTTGGTCTTATCCCATTAATGACTCTTGAAATAGAATGCTAGTATCTGTATCAGTTTTTTATTTCCCAGGCATTTGCTATGGAACATAATTTCTGCCCTATCTATTTTCCTAATCCTAATGCCTCTCTTACTAAATAACATGCAGAGACTGGTTGCGATATCTGGATCTGGCCATCTACCACATGAGGAATGTCCAAAGGCGTTGCTTGCTGCTATATCACCCTTCATTAGTAGATTGTTTATATCAGACTCGCAAAACCAATAGGTCAACGATTTTCAAGTTGGATATGCATTGGGTTGTCAACGTTAGAGGTCATCTATTGTAGGGACTAGGGACTTTGATCTCCTCTTCGTTTTCTTCTCCCCTTGACCTTCGTTTCGTTTCTTTTCTTCTTTCCTTCTATCTTTAGCAATATTACTTCGAGAGAAAGAGAGCAAAGGCATCTCTTTTTCCTGGGTTTTTATTTTTTATCTGCTAGCTTTAGGGGTTTTGACCTGTCTGGGAATGTCCCCCTCCCCACCCCCCTCATCCTCCTTTAATTGTAGATGTTTATGTTCGTCTGAAGTGCTTGTCATTTCCCACTGAAAGGAAGTGGGAAATAACATACATTTGTAAATTGCTAGATGAGAAATGGATATATTTCCGGAGCGTTGACTCTGATAGTGCTTTCAGAAAGAAACTTTCAGAAAGAAAAAAAAGGGGACAATAATGATACAACAGCTACTGGTTCAATACACTTTGAAAGGAAGAAAAAGGCCGTCACTACTGAGTATCTGTTGCTAGTCCCTTTTATCACTTCGGCCCTATGGTGTGTGGTTCCAAATCCAGTTATACGAATCCTCTTTTTGCATTTATTTATACTAGATAGACGTTGTCAAATACCCCTTACAGAATGTGACACTGTAATCTATTTGGTATGACTATGAATATTTCTTTTCCTTGTCGCGTTTCCCCCCTTTTTTTTTTCTCTCTGGGTTCCATTTGTTAAATTTTTAACTTTTGCTTTTGTGTAAAGACTAGATTGGATAAATTATCACTGATATGGCATTAACCAAATTGGTTAAGAAGAAAGATAACTATAAGTCTAATTGGATTTGGGGTCCGTTTGGTATGATAAGAGAAAATGGGAAGGAAAAAAAAGTTTTTATATAATGTATATTTTGTTTCTGTAATCATTAATTAATTAATTATTATTATTATTTTTTGGGGGTGGAAAGAAACTTGATGCAACATGGTAAAGTGGACTGTTCTTGTGATATTAATTTGGGAAAGTTACATTAATATCTTTTGATTTAGATTTTTTATTCTAAAAAACATCATTCAATTTCTTTTTTTAAGATTTGACTATATTAAAATTGATATTATTTAAAAAAAAATCATTTGTCTTTCTTGATATTTAATATATATTACAAAATTTTTTTATCTAATTTACTTTATGTTAATAAAATTAACTTTTTGTATCTTTATTCTTAATATAACAATAAAAACATTGAAGATAACATTAAGCTCCAACATATAATTTTATTTTTAAGATAACAATATCATTGTTAAATAATTTTATTTTTAAAAGATAGGTATATATAAGAAGTGAATTTCATTAATACAGAATAAAATATATGAAAATTTTTGTAGTATATATTAACTTTCAATAGAGTTGAATGATATTTTTTATATAAGAGGAGTTCAGAGTATAATTTGGTCAAATTTAAAAAAATTAATATAATTTGTTATATTAATTTTATTAGTAATATTATTAATAAAATCTTTTATTTTATATAATAAAAATGAAAAGGGGACATGTATTATTTTTAATTATTTATCTATTCCCTTTTAATTTTCAATTAATTTTTTAAAACTAACAAAGTTGTTTATTTGTGGAATAGAATTAAAGGATAATCTTTTACCCAAAAAAAAAAAGAATTAAAGAATAATGTGTCGATGACTTGCAATGATTTTTGGAGCTGATAATAGGGAAACAAAATTATTCTTCTTTTGCCAAAAAATAAATCATATCCTTTCCAGCAAAATTAATATAATGCAAATTTAAGAATTAGATATATTATTTTAAAAAATTTATACTCTTATATTAAAAAGTCAATCGAACCAGATGAATTCTTCATATTCATAGTTTCGCGCCAGCGGGTTGCAACCTAGGCACCATGACATTCGTGATTTCAAAGATACTACGTGGTACCTTAGGCGCCATGACATTCGCAGCAGTTTCTATGTACGCAGTGGGCGCAAATCTCATTGATTGTTCTAAATTCATAACTCATTCCCATCAATTCAAACTTGGCTCAACTACTGGCGCACGTTAGAACCGACTCCCCTAATTTCTTTCTTTATTACTTTCTGTATACGTTTCATCCAAAGGGGCGAAACAAACTAAACTACCTTATGCGCTTCTTCTCTCTGTCTCTCTTTCTGTCTGCTTCGCTCAGTGTACCAACACTTCAATGGCGTCCGGTCCGGCTTCTCTAATGTGGTTCCGAAAGGGTCTTAGGATCCACGACAACCCAGCTCTGGATTTCGCCTGCAAAGGGTCGAATCGTCTTTACCCTGTCTTCGTTATCGACCCGCATTACATGGAGCCCGACCCGAATGCAGTTTCCCCCGGGTCTTCGCGCGCCGGTCTCAATCGGATTAAGTTCTTGCTAGAAAGCCTTGTGGACCTTGATCTGAACCTTAAGAAGCTCGGATCGCGATTGCTGGTTCTTAAGGGTGAACCAGGCCAGGTTCTGATTCGTTGCTTGAAGGAGGTTTGATCGTCGATTCCTCTCTCACCGCGGAAGTTCTTTCAAATGTCCTTTTTTTTGTAAATTTTTTTTTCAGAACATTCTGGGTAGTGGTTCATTATTTTCATGGCTATCTTATATATGACCTAGTTATATTAAGTGGTTATCTCTATTTCTTCTTTCCATTGATGCAGTGGAACATCAGAAAGCTTTGCTTTGAGTATGACACTGAACCATATTATCAGGCTTTAGATACTAAAGTTAAGGTAATTTTGTTAGAGGTTTTAAATATTTTTAAATAACCAAGTTCTTGTTGCCAATTGTGAATGGGTGGTGGCTCACAGTGGTTAATGCTAAGAATTAGAATTAGATAAAGTTTATCAGGAGTTTACTATTAGATTCTTTAACAAAGACATAACATGTGGGGGATAATTTTGAAATATCCAATTATGTGAAGTTGAGTTGTAAAAATCATTCATTTGTCATTTTGATTGAAGGATCCTACAGTAAACGCCTAAAAACTGTACTTAAGTTTTGTTTAATTGCTAATCGGTTGTAGATATTTGGTTACTGCAATACATTATTGTTGCTTTTAACAGAACTACGCGGTTGCCGCTGGAGTTGAGGTGTTCTCTCCTGTAAGTCACACACTCTTCAATCCTGCGGATGTTATACAGAAGGTAAATGTGAAGTTTAAAGTAAACAACTTATCTGCAATTGGGTATTGATTAATTTCTGTCATCTTTATTTCTTCAAAACTTAGTATGAATAGTTTTTCCTTCTCTTCCTACCACTCAATAGTGACCCACAGAATTCCTGGATGATCCATTATTAAAATAATGTAATGATACTATTAATTTATGATTAATTTGTCCATTTGCTTTTGCCAATGCCAAAAAAGAATGGAGGGAAGCCACCCCTTAGTTATCAATCGTTTGTGAAGCTTGCTGGGCAACCGTCATGCCCTCTCTCTACTACGGTTTCCTCACTTCCTCCAGTTGGCCATCTGGGAAGTTGTGAGATTTCTGAAGTTCCAACAATCAAAGAGCTTGGATATGGAAACGTTAAACAGGTGGGCAGATATGATTTTTTTCATATTAAATTCTTCATGAGTTCCTCCTAAGAGAAGTTGTGTCCAGGGTGAATTCTCTCCTTTCAAAGGTGGTGAATCAGAAGCATTGAAGAGGCTGACAGAATGCATGAAAGAAAAGGTAGTTTCTAGCATTCAATTAATCACTTCTTAAGACTAGCTACATGTAATTAGTGATGAAAGATCCTGTCATTGCAGATTCTTCATTGGATAGCATGTGATACTTCCTTCTTTTTTCTTATTGCAGGAGTACGTGGCCAACTTTGAGAAACCCAAGGGTAATCCGTCTGCATTTCTTAGACCAGAAACAACTGTTCTATCACCTTACTTGAAGGTGAGTCAAACTCTGTAACAATTGAATTGTGTAACATGTACCTTTTGTATGTATGAATTATAAATCAAAATGGAACCTTTTGCTCTTTTCCATATATTTATTTTTCTCATTGTTCACTCTTTGGCAGTTTGGTTGTTTATCCTCCAGATATTTCTACCATCAGATTCAAGATGTATATAAAACTATGCCAAAGCATACATCACCACCTGTTTCTCTTCTAGGACAGGTCAGTCTATCGCTAGAAGCCAGTGCTGTATGGTTTCTACAGCTGTACTTTTGGGAAACTGAAGCTATTGCCTATTTTTCACGTGTGTAGTTGTTGTGGCGAGACTTTTTCTACACGGTGGCATTTGGGACTCCAAATTTTGATAGGATGAAAGGCAATAGAATATGCAAGCAGGTAAGGACAAATGATTGCTAATGTCTAGTTTTCCAAATTGCTTTATCTGCTTTTGACCAATATTTGAATTTAATTTATGAGGAAAAAGCAAAAAGGAAAAGATAGACATAAATGTTATATTTGTTAGCTGTCAGTTAATATATTATTAACTAATTAGAGAATATTTTGCCATCTAAAGATAAAAGACCTAATGCGAGTAGCTACTTCATTATGCTTATGCTTTTATTTCTACTTTACACCAGTAAATGGGGAAAAGGAAAAGAAGATAGGTTATATCCCTGCTCTTTTATTGACATGTTGGGCATTTTTCTGTGAATGGTCATCAAGTGTTGAATAAGTCCGCAGAATGTTAGATTATGGACAGTTAGTGATATTGATTAGTATATTATGTACAAGCAGTAATGTTTATATATTGAGATTAACATTCTTATAGTATTTCCTCTCAATGTAGGCACATAGCCTTTGCTAATTGTTACTATTGTTATTACTCATTCCCGTTGCCTTTTAATTGCTCTGTTACTTAATAGATGTTTGGCTAGATTAGCTACTTTCTGCCTCACTTTAGGAGAACTAAATTTTATGTTATAATTAGCTTTAGTAGCAAAACTTAGCAGCCAGAGCATTGCATTTCTCCTTTGTTTAGATATATCCAATTTTTGTGGTTCTCAGATGACAACTCCTTGTTTGGATAGAAGCAAACGGAGCGATCCACAATTATTAGTAATATTTTTAAATACATTGTCAGATACCTTGGAAGGATGACAACAAACTTCTGGAGGCTTGGATGGAGGGTAGGACAGGATTTCCTTGGATTGATGCCATCATGGCTCAGGTAAGAGTTTTGACATCCTTCTTCAGATGAACAATAGCTGTACTACTTTGAAGCTGTATTACTGCTGAAATCTAGTCTTCCATGATACCTCTGTCTTCCATTTCACTCAGCCAGTGCATTTGAATCCATTGTTTGCTGTTGTAGCTACACCAATGGGGTTGGATGCACCATCTGGCGCGGCATTCTGTTGCATGTTTTCTTACTCGTGGTGACCTGGTATATGATGCTACTTTAAACCTGTCATTTTTTCTTTACTCTGTTAGTCTTTTAACAATTTTGTTCGTTTATGCTGACAGTTTGTTCACTGGGAAAAAGGGCGTGATGTCTTTGAGAGGCTTCTTATTGATTCAGATTGGGCAATTAATAATGGAAACTGGCTTTGGCTCTCATGTTCATCCTTCTTTTATCAGGTATGAGATATAACGCATTACTAATTCTAAATTTTCAGTGGGAACTAACTTTTCTGCCGCAAACATATAAATAGGATCTTTATAGAATGCATAACTTGAGGTCCACAGGGCTACTGATGCTTCATATTTTTATTTATGTGATCATCTAAACTGTAACTGTTAAGCTTCTTCTTAATTTTTAATGTAAATATTATATAATATGATTAACATTCAGAATTGATGTAATGCTATATTGATTTTTTTTTACCGTTTATGCTCCTTGGTGATCTTTTTGATAAATGTTATCATTTGTGTTTGATGACTGTGCTTTCTGTAGATTGATTGTAAAATTTGAGAACCTGAATCCAGGATTTGCCACTGATCCTTTTCACATTTATTATCTTTATCATGATCAGTATAATCGTATTTATTCCCCAATCTCATTTGGTAAGAAGTATGACCCTAAAGGAGACTACGTCAGGCATTTTCTCCCCGTCTTAAAAGGTAAGTTGGAGTTCCCTCAATTCCATCATGTTCTATCATCTAGTCATTTAGTCAATGTCCCCCTGGATAAGTTGTTAGAATGAGCATTTGTGTCCAGATATGCCTGAGGAGTACATTTATGAACCATGGACTGCTCCTCTAAGCGTTCAGACGAAAGCAAATTGCATTATAGGCAAAGACTACCCAATGCCAGGTCAGTTCTGTCACTATGAGGTTTCTGTCTGCCCCATATGGTTTTTCTTACAAAAATCCATGTAAATTCTGTTGTGGTTTGATTTATGGAACTGGGTTCTGAGTTAGTAGTTCTGGTAGATGTCTGTTATGATTGTCTGCTAAAGGTATATTCAATTCCCTTTGTAAGAAGTTTGTCTTCTTGGGTTTTTATTTGTCATCTATGTTTTTTTCTCCTCGCTGGTTTCTTATAAACTTCATATTCGAGTATTGTGATTTAATACTTCCTTACTTTCTATCAAAGATATGCTGTAACCAGATAGTTAGAATAAGCTTTAGAACATATTTTGCTAATCAAAATTTAACATGTTTTATTAATGAACTGATTGTGTGGGGTTCCATATTATCCTATTCCTAGCTTAGGCTTTATAAGTTGTGTTTCAGTTGTTTCTCATGATTCTGCGAGCAAAGAGTGCCGAAGGACAATGGCTGAAGCATATGCCTTGAACAAGGAATTGAATGGTTTGGTAAGCGAAGAAGATCTGAAAAACTTAAGGAGGAAACTAGATGAGGGTCCAGAAGAGCAAGAGGCTAAACATAAAAGATATAGACAGCAGTTGATTGGGTGAATGAAAGATTTGCTGGGTATTCTGCTTGCATACCTTAAATTGCAGTTTGGAATATCTTTTTGTATTATCAAAATACATATCTTTTAGCGCACATGTACATAATGTAGAGGATAAAATCCAACAGCCGAATTTACTGAAATCAGGGAAATTTAGGTGATAACCTGCGGATTCTCTTATGCCTCATCCCTAGTCAGTGTCTTGTAGAAATGTGAAATTCCCTGACCATGACAGCTAACAGATTTTCTTTATGTTATATTTTTTTGGCATTGCTTATTTTGATTTTGAATGTTTGCTTGCAGAATGATTTTACTTTTGAGCCTAAATAGATGAACTGCTCAAGGAGATTGCTTGGGCGCCAAGTTGTGTTCCATAAAAATATAATTAATCACATGGTTAAAAAAAATGACAACTTGAAAATTCTGTATTTGCCACTTTGCCCTTAAACTGTTCAGTGGAGAGAAAAATTACATTTTACTTTTATCAATTAAAGTTTGATTATAGAATTGATGTAAAAATTTTAAAATATAATAGAGTATTTTCATGATTTTTTTTTAATAGGCGAAAGAATGAAAGCTCAAGAAGCGCACAAAAAAAGTGGCTAATAGTCAGATGTGCAAAGTCACGCTTTGAAAATTTGCATAAAAAGCATCGCAATCTGACGAAGGATGCGTAAGTTTCTTGAATTTTAGAGCAAAGAAAGTATTATTAAATTCGGCTGAAATTAACTAAGAGTGACTATTTTTTTGGTTAAAAAATTGTGATGTAGTCTATTATAGATAATTTTAACTAGTATTGGATATTTTCATATTAGCATTTAATTTATAATTAAATCTTATTAATGTATTTTTTATAAAAATATGATATAAAAAATCCACGTCCTTGGTTTTTATTAAAAAAAACTAAAATATCACTTAAATTTTGTCCCTAAAACAAGACTTGTGGAAAATGCCATTTATCATGACACTTAAGATAATTTTTTTCAACTTTTATGGGTAAATTTTTTTCTTATTTTTATAATTATTTATATTTGACAAAAAATTATTAGTAAAATAGATTAGACTTAGATATAATTCTTTTTATGTTTGTGATTAAGTTTTTGTAATTAAAATATGATGAACATATAATTTTTTAATAATATCTATAATTTAATTAAAAATTATGTAATTATATATTTATTATGATATTATTAGATAATTATGTTTTAATTGAAAATTTTAATAACAAAAATATTTAAAAAATATGTATAGATATTTTCTCAATAAAATATCACCCAGAAGAGATTCCACACCTACCATTCATAGGCGAACCCCCTAAAATTTCTCTATTTATCAACATCCTTAAAAAAGTGCACAGTAGGATCACAAAAAGCACAACCAAAATTGACTTCTGAACAGCCTACACGCGCTTCGGACCCTCCACGTATACTGCCTTATCCACTTTTCTGTTCTCCTGCTGCACTATCCACAATAGCTCCATAAAACCTTCTTCTACAAATTGTACCTTTAATACCTAAATAACCCTTTCTTTTCCATCAAACACCATTATATCCCCCATTTAAACATTGTGAAGCATATAGTGCATCTCTTAGAATAATCCGGCCGCACCTGATCCTTACCCCTCCCCCACCCCTCCTTCTGATCTACGCTTTTCTATTTCCTTTCTCGTAACGTTCGTAGTCTAAAACAACCTTCATCTCTTTCCAATGGCGACCACTACTCTCACGTTTTTCCGACCCTCGACGATCCGATCCTCACTCAAATCCGACCCGAGTAACCGGAAGCACGTTTCTTCAAACTGTTGGGCTCCGTTGTTCGGAATGTCGTCGGACCCCGACTACATCAATCGGACCGTCAATTCTGCTTCATCGACGGCGGGTGAAGCATCGGAAACCGATATCGAACCCCTCCGACCCAGATCCAAGTTCGGTCTTGGATGCTTCACCGAAGAGAAGGCCAAACAACTCCGGATGAAGACCGTGGAAACGTCGACGTTCTACGATATTATGTACCACTCGGCGATTGCATCGAGGCTCGCGTCCGACGTTTCGAAACGGTACGAGAAATAGGAGCCGCCGTCGCTGATCGTCCGGTAAGTCCCATACCGCTATTATTGATCGGGCATGGGTTCGATTCCATTTCTCATTTAGCGATATGAAATTTGGTAAAAGAAATAAAAATTGATTTATGTTATGTGAAGAACTATTAGATCGCGTGTGTGTATGAATCGGGACACTGGAATTATTCTGATATGAATCATATGACTATGAATCTGTGCGTTCTTTTTGTTGTGTTTCCCGGTTTTTTTTTCCCACTTCCATTTTTTTTTCCTTTGAATTTTTAGCTTCTTTTTCTCTGTGTGCGTGTGTGTGGCTAAAGTTAGGTAAAACGATCAACGATATATAATTAAAATGAAGGTAACTCCGATCGGATTGTTCTTTTTCAGGCGGAATGAAACTAGATGCAAATTTGGTGGAGTGGGGGGATATTGTGATATTTATTTTATAATTAATTTTATTTTACACTAAACTGAAAATTTTATACTCTATTTAGTTTTAATTTTGAAAATTAACAAGAGTAGTCAAAAGTTACAAATTCATTATATATTAGTTATTTTGATATTTTTAGGTCACTTGATAAAAAAATTAATATATAATAAACGTATTATTTTTAAAAATTAATTGGTTTACTTGCTAATAATTTGTAGAAAAATGTTAAATGGGATGGACAATTCGAGGACCAGATGATAGTTACTTTTTTGTCTTTTCGTTTTCATGTTTTCTTTTAATAAAGAAAGCTGTTGATCAAGAATTAAATCAATCAAAATGTGGATTAGGATTACAACGTAACGTGTAATAGTGTATATGAATTTTGTGTGTGTATATGGGCCGAAAGAACATACTTCATTAACAGAAAACCCGGCAACACCTTATTGTGTTCCTTCTTTGAATAAAAGAAGACTTCAAATTTGAATCAATTATTACATATTTATTTTGGACTGAGAATCAATTATTCGCTAGGGCATGTAGAATCGGGGATGTATCTACTATTTCTACTTACAGTCCCAAGGCTCATCGTTTCCCTTGGGATAAGGCTCAAGTTTGAACGTTACTATCCCACTCTCAACGATCTCTTTCTTTGTGGTCATCGCTACCAGCTTGCGCATTTGATATATATTTTTTATATTAAATTTATGTACAAATCTTTTATATTTTTATTATTAATTTTTTTAATAAAGATATGATATGTGCCAAAAAGATATTTTCAGAGATTTCACCATATACTGTTAAATTATAAAAATCATAAATTTATTTTTAAAAATTATACACTAATCATATTTTTATTAAAAAAATTAGGTAATAAAAATATAAAAATTATATTTAAGTTTCTTTTAATATTTTTTTTAACAAGAAGGTGCTTAGAATCCTGAATAACATAAAAAAGAAACTATTTAAAATTGTAGGAGAAATAAGTCCCTATACAATTAGAGAGGTACACTAAACTAAGACAAGAATAAATAGTATTCCAAAAGTGTAACTCTAAAGAGCGTTCCAAGCTATAGTTAGCTAAAAGGCCAATCCACTTTATTTATTTCATGGACGGTATGAATTATCTTGATAATTCACTCCATTCATAATTCCCTTGATAAGCGTTATCGAATGATTGGAACTCCCCGAGCCTAAGATTTTAACCACTCAAAGCTAACATTAGATTGAGTGAACTAAGTTCAAGGTGGACTATGCAAAAATCAAGATACCAAGCCAAAGAGAGACCAATATGAGCAATTCTTACATATACCAAGTGCGTCATGTCATCTGTATATTTAACGGTTAAAATTTATTCTGCATGTAGATCTTACCTGTACTGCACACGGACTCTACTTATACAAATTCAATCACAATCTTTAATTTTTTTTAGGTGTACCATACTCCAGGTACACCTAACAAAAATTCAACCAATATATGTTGCGTTTGGAAACGCATTTGGAAATCTCCAAACATGATTTCATAGGAAGCAATAAAATGAAGCTTTTGGATAAACGTGGTTTCAAACGTGATTCTAAACATGCAGATAAACACTTCAGGCCTCAACCTATAAGAAAGATCACCACCTAATATTTCACAAAAAGCCTCCCTTCCGTTGCCCTTTGAAGTCTCAAAATATGCACCTACATGCTGATATGCCCGGGTTCCCTTTACTAATGCCATCATAGTTAATTTTAATCCAATTATGCTCCGAAGACCACCACCTTATGTTATACAAAGCAAAATTCTGTGCGCTAATGCAACATAATTTTCTACAAGCATTCACTATTAAGTGGGCACAATTACAGATCTTACTAACGAGCCGAGTGGTATGTGGCATTTCTAGTTGAAGGCAGACGCATTACATCCCTTCCACATCATCCAACACCCAACGCCAAAGGTTAGATACCAGGGGAATCCTCCGGTTGAGCACAATCGATCTAGTAAATTCATGGTGAGCCATTCAACGAGATTACAATTGAAGAAAGATGCCCTTCAGATAGGTGGAACCAGTGCCTCCCAAATCTTGACTACAACCTCATAGTCACGGAGCACATGCATGGTGCTCTAAGGAATGTGGCAAATATGACAAGAACCATCTCCACCTCCTCATCTGCTTCTAAGTTGATTACTGTGTAATCGGTTGCAGGCAACAAGCCATGGGAAGGATCGGATCCATTCTGGGCCCGGACAGTTTCCGTATCAAATTCCAAAAAGAAGTCGGTTGACCCAGTTTATTCCCTATAATTAAGCTTGTAGCCACTATGGACTCGCCACACCATATTACAGTATTGGACCCAAGAGCATCATTTGGTGGGAAAATGGTGTGAATCTTCAAATAAGACTCTGAAGACAGTGAACGCTGGAATTTTGTCTAATCCCAATTTCCATGCGGGTTAACAGCTTCAGGCAAACTCCAATTAGCAATCTGAGGTTCAATAGGTTGAGTTCTATCATTACAAAGCAGCGTTAATTTATCAACCCACTGGTCATACGAAAAATTTATTGACTCACCATTGTCAACGCTGTGCAAAGCAAATGCATCTATGTATTGCCAAACCAAACCTTAAGTGCGCCACAAAGGAGAGGCTGAACTATTTAATCTTGGGAAGCTTGTGACAGCGGCACCCTTATCATATTTGTGCTTTAAGACGTGAGTCCAAAGACCATGTTGTCCACATCGTAAATTCCACCCTAATCTGAGCAAGCAAGCTTCATTCCCGATGTTCATATTTTTAATGCCTAAGCCTTCATTAATCTTTCATTAATCTTTGACTTGTAGAGTTGAGACTAGCTCACCAAATGGGTCTTACAAATACCCGGTTTATGTTTTCAAAGAAAGCTCCTTTGAAGTTTTTCAAGCTCCATGTGGAATGTCTTAGGAAGTTTAGCCATCATCACAAGATAAATAGGAATGGAACTTAACACAGATATGTTGCCAAAGTTATCCTCCTAGTCATACTCAAATAGTTAGTTTTCCATCCAGCGAGTCTTCTTTTAGCCTTTGAAACAAAGAACTTGAAATACTTTGTGCAAGACCTATTATACGACAAGGATAGCCCCTAGATATATGCTTAAAATCATCAGAGATATTGAACCTTGAAATTTCTGCAACTTGACTTCTCAAGGAGGGAGTAACATTCTGCCAGAAATAAATATTGTTTTTTGCAACATTAACCTTATGCCCCAATATGTCACAAAAAAGAATAAGATACTTTATGGTACATTGAATTTGATTCATAAAAACCTCACCAAAAAAATCAAGTCATCAGCAAATACAAAATGAGTCACTTAGAGGTCACCTCTTCCCACTTTAATAGGCTTCCAAAGGTTGGTCATGATGGCCTTCTTAATGATATGTGTCAATTTTTTCATACGCGAAATTTAAAAAAAGTACGGATATAAATGGTCCTCCTTATAGATCATTGGATAAATAATCCTAGCGCTTTCTTACATATTGGTCATCATCAACTTGTGAGTTGGGAGACCCATGTTGTAGCCCATCTGATGAATAGATAATCCTTTAAATTTTCAATTTTGCTTTCAGCTAAAAAATACATAAATTCGATCATTCAGTGAGTTTTATTAATCTCATGCTTCAGGTTTTGCCATAAAAACATTGGTAGCACGTTTATATGTTTGACAAAACACCATATATGGAACGTTAACTATTTAGGACAGAACTCCTCCCGTGTTAGCGGCAAAGGAGCGGATCCTGTCCTCTCTGTTTTTATTTTTTAATCCATTGCTTTATCAGTACAAAGTAATTGGCAATTACAAATCAGTATAAAGTAATTGGTAATTACGACTATGAAAGTTTATATCTTTTATATTTAACAACTAAATACACAATATGTAGTTAACAAGAGATAAAAAGAAAAGTGAAAGTGAATAGAAAAAGAAAAAAAACTTTATATACACCTTCACTTATTTTGTACATAGTGTAATATTATAAGGAAATTTATTTACTAAATGAAGATAATTCATACTCTCAAAGTTACGATCATCTATCACTTTATACTAATAAAATAATGAGTTAAAAAAATCAATGATTGAATGACATGTGAAAAAAATAATCAATTGGTCCTCATAAACAATTCTATTAGCATGATCAGGAATTAAAATTATAAACAAGCATAAAAAACTCAAATGAAAATTTACTCCTTTATCGAAAAAGAAATAATAATTTACTCTTAATTTAATTTTCTTATCTCTGATGAATGAAATGTGACTTCAAATTACCATACATTCAGACTTAAATTGTTTGAATCTAAAGCCACATGCACAAGCGGCACATGTGATTGTGTTCATAATTGCTTCCTAATATTCATAAAAAAAAAAAAATTATTGTTAATATTGCGCCTGCTTTAATGTCATATTCTTGATACCAATGCACTAAAATTTATAATTATTGCCGACAGAAACATTAGCCAAGAAAAAAAACAAAGTAAATATAAAATTACAAATAAGCCACTATCCTGTAGGCAGAAGGAAGACACTCAATCAAAATCCCAGAGTAACACATGGGTTATTTAAGAAAGCATTGATGGACACAATTTTTATTTCCCAATTCAACGATTTCGTTGATTCTCATCCAATAATCCATTAGACTATAGGGATTTGGATTTTATTAACTTATTATATTTATCAAATTCAAATGAAGGAGGGGTGATCTTGTCATTTTGATCCAACGAGGTTGGACCCCTACCTTCTCAGAAAGATCCCTATGTCAACATCACCAAATTCGAAGCCATGTGCACTAGCATTGCATGGTGGAACTTCGAGGATAAAATAGTAATTTCGCGTACGTAATTTATTTCTCTCAATTAAAAAAAATGGCAACAGTATTTAATAAATTTACTGACCCTTAATCTATGTTTTGAAGGTTGTATTTAAAATTTTTATCCCCATTGTACATCTTTTTTTATAGCATAAAACATTAAATTATGTATATCATTTTTTAATAAATTTACTGATCCTTAATCTATATATGTTGTCTATATTAATTATTTAATATTATTAAAAATAATATGTATATTAGTTTAATAATTAATTAATACTAATATAAAATTAACATATGAAATTTGTATTAATTCTTATCTTGTTGTACACCCTATGCAATACACGGGTCTTCATACTAGTTTAAAAATAAATAAATAAATACATTATTTATAAGACTAACTTAAAAGATAAACCTCACTTGAGTAAAAGAAATGATTCCCATTCATAATTTATATTTCTCTTTTTAAAAGTGATACGTTCGGTTAATTTTGTTAAAACATTGATAGGATACAAATATTTATTTATTAAAGGAGGCATGTGACCTTCCTCCATGAATTAAGACCCTCTTTTAATTTTTTTTATCAAGTAGGACATAATAACCTAGTAACTATGTTACCCACATGACACAAGAAAACAAATGAGGTTTACTATATATAAATGCCAATAGAAATCAGTATTCGCTGAGATTTGTTTGGTATTATATACTAACATCTCTTCGAGACAACGCGACCTCTTCCTGGGAATTGACAATTTGCCATCTTACAAAAAATTTAGGACAGTTCCAGTGGCATTCTCATAGTTTCAATTCAAACTCAGTGGCATTTTCATGAAATGGCTCAAATATAAACCATTGTCACCCATACATCTCCACAACCTCTCTCTCTCTGTGGATCTTTCTTTCTCTGTTCGATTTGTGCTTCAAAATGCAGAAGCTCAAATTGCTATTGCTGCTATTCTTAGCAACCTGCCACGCCACTTTTTCCATCCCTGATGGTAATAAGCTCTAACTCCTCTTCCTTATGTAAATGTTCCTCTGTGGTACAATTTTCATATTTAAAGAACAAGATAATATCATAAAATGCTTTTTGCTTTAAGGAGATATTATATTTGTAATCAATGAAAAACTCAAGATTCCTACGTGTCTGATATATTACCCCCAATGAAGACTAAATATTTTACGCTATATGCTTCAAAAATTTCAGGTTTACTTCCCAATGGCAACTTCGAGCTTGGCCCTAAGCCATCACAACTGAAGGGCTCGGTAGTCACAGCTCACGATGCCATACCCAAATGGACCATTTCTGGGTTCGTTGAATACATAAAATCGGGCCAGAAACAAGGTGATATGCTGTTAGTTGTGCCTGAGGGGGATTCTGCTGTTAGGCTTGGGAATGAAGCTTCCATCAAGCAAAATGTGAAGCTTGTGAAGGGAATGTTCTACTCCATAACGTTTAGTGCAGGTCGTACATGTGCACAAGAGGAGAAGATCAATGTGTCTGTGACACCCACAAGGGAGAAGGGTGATTGGGGTGTGTTTCCCATTCAGACAGTGTATAGTAGCAATGGGTGGGACTATTATGCTTGTGGATTCAGAGCAGATTACCCAGGAGTGGGGATTGTGATCCATAACCCTGGTGTGGAGGAGGATCCTGCTTGTGGTCCCATTATTGATTCTGTTGCCCTGAAGGCCTTGTACCCGCCTAGGAGAACCAAAGGTAAATTCTCTCACCAAAAACTTAAGTATCATACTTACATCTTTTCTATCAAAATTTTCAATAGAAGTTTGAAATTAGTTATAACGTGATGGGTTGTGAAGCATGTGATGAGTCGATTTTTATGTTGTTCCTTTCCTTACTTGACCCCCAAAGTTTTATATTCCCTTTGGTAAAAAAAAATAATATATGTAAAAAATGTCTTTGCATCAATTATATTTTATCAAGAACAAAACTTGAAAGAAAAATAATTCTAAGGATACACTTTTGAGTTAAGAGGAGGGAAAGAATCCAAAAGAATCCAACGAAAAAGAGATGGGAGAGGGGAGAAGGGAAGGAGCAAAAATGGTTAAATAATAATATCTCTTTTTCCTTATTTAGAGTAATTTTCTTCCGCGAAATTTTTTAAATTGGAAAAACTTAAAATTTTGTAAGAGAAAGTACTTTGAAAAAATGTAGAAGTTAGTTAACTAAAAATTCCTTATTATCATCTACTATTTATTAATAACGCCCAAAGAGGAAAAATGATTCAATAAAACCTTCCCTTCTCTTTTCTTTATCATTATCTCCAATTTAAAGGTATCCTAAGTGTTTATTATCAAGTTTTAAAACATAATATATGACAAGACTTTTTGACCATTCATTTATATCATGTTTGAATTTATATATAAGAGAATTTGATTGTAAATATTTAAAACTTATACTGCAATTTTTTTTGTTTTATTAAAAGAATTTGATAACAAACACATAAATATTTAAGTAATTTCTAAGTCTGATTCAATTCTCTCTCTCTCTCTCTCTAACCTCACTCATATAGACATCCGTAGCTCAAATTTGGGCAATAGAAAGTTCGATTCCTTCATTAATACGTTGGTTTTTAATAAACAATAGTTAATTTAATTGCTTGTTTTGCATTGTACCTCTAGAGAATTTGCTGAAAAATGGCAACTTTGAGGAAGGCCCATATGTGTTCCCAAAGACGTATTGGGGGGTTCTGATCCCACCCAACATTGAGGATGCTCACAGTGCTTTACCAGGATGGATAGTGGAGTCTCTCAAGGCTGTGAGATACATTGACTCTGATCACTTCTCTGTGCCTCAGGGAAAAAGAGCCATTGAACTTGTTGCAGGGAGAGAGAGTGCCATTGCACAAGTGGTCAGAACACAGATTAGCAAGCTTTATGTGCTCTCATTTAATGTAGGTGATGCTAACAACTCTTGTGAAGGTTCCATGATTGTGGAGGCATTTGCAGGCGGAGATACTGTGAAGGTTTCGTTTGATTCTAAGGGCAAAGGGGGATTCATAAGAGGGAAGCTTCGGTTCAAGGCTGTGTCCACTCGCACTCGCATCATGTTCTTGAGCACATTTTACAACATGAAGAGTGATGGTTCACTTTGTGGACCTGTTCTAGATGATGTCAAATTGCTAAGTGTTCGTTATCCTGAACATTCTAAATTGGATTGATTGTGAATTGTGAGCTTGTGCAATGCAATTGCATACCCATTAGCTAATAATATATACTTACGGGATTCTTGTAATAATAGAGCCAGGAAAAATGTTACTTTTGATTGAGTTTACAGAGTTTTATATATATATATATATATATATATATATTCATGTATCTATAAATGCATTAAGGATGATGGGTTCATCAGCAAATTCGTTCAAATTCAAGTCTTCTCTTTTTGTTTGGCTTTCTCTTAAAAAAATTTTATTGTTGTTTTTCTATATTGAAAACAAAGGAGAAAAATAACATTTTGACTTGATTGTATATATGTATATATTGAGCATTGGTTTCTTCATACATAGTATATGCTTTTAATTAACATTTTTATCTTGTATTATTGAATAATAAAAGAGACTCTTGAACTTTAGCTTAATTAAAACTTTAGTACTTGAATTTTTTTTATAAAAAATTTACTCTCTTATGTTATCATAAAAAAGAATGCATTTATTGATTAAATTTAACATCTAAAGACCTCATCATCTTTCACGTTATTCCTTGTGTCTCCATAATCATCATTAATTCTTTTCTTGCATGGTTTTGATTTGTATTTCTCGCAAAATCATGTGGAAGAAGCTCATAAACAAAGGCACGTCCCTTTATATAATTTACTCTCTCTCTCTCCATATATATATAATACAATTATTTAAAATTTGTTCTTTGATCTGTCATTATTATCATTGTTTCCTTTGTCCCATTGGATAACATTTTAGTAGTAAATTACTATTAACTATTCTTTACATTAGGTTTTTCAAACGATGTTCTACCTATCATTTAATATTAGCCGATTAGGCCTCTATATTGCCTAATGGACGTACTTAATAATTATTTGCTTATTTTTGGCCATATTTCCAACTTTAAGTTTCTTCCCACATAATACTTTTGTTCATAAGCATAATCAATAAACTTTCCTCTCAAGTCACTCGTGAGATATAACAACAACTAAAAGGTATAGCTAGATAGGTAAGTATATGATACATATACTTTGTGACAATATAAAATATGTATAGTGTTTTAGTGTAATTTGAAGTGTCTTGTGGTATTTGATGTAAGTGTCAATCATGATACACCTTTGTTTTTATAGTAAAATAATGACTTAATCTCTGAAAAATTATTTTTTGTCTTAATTTGGTCCTTAAAATAAAAAGCTTCTCAATTTAGTTTTTGAATAATTTTTTTTCAAACAAAATGGTCTCTCATAATTGACATGATTATCACGTGATACCTTAGGAAAAGAATTCAGGAAGATGATGGAGTATAAAGTATTGCTTCATAATCATGTGGCTCTTAAAAGTTGGTTGTAATTTATATGCAATGCTTTTATATTTTGTGATAGTTTAGGGGAGTTAAATGTTACATTTTAAAATTTTTGTACCAAGATTATAATTAGGCTATAGTTTAAGGGAGTTGCATCTAATTTCTAGCCCCCATTAAAAAGAAAGTGAAAAAAAAATGACATCTCACCTTGACACTATATATGTGTATATATATAAGTCTTGTTTCTTTATATTTAATACTTTTAATTGATGTTTTTTATCTTATATTATTGATTAATAATATATGGGTATAAGTAAGGAGGATGATGAAATAGTTACAATTTAATACTTTCTTTTTTGAAAATTATATAGTAAAGAAAGTATGCTAAATAGAATAAAGAGTTAATGATAATTAGACAACAATATGAAACTTTATAAACACAAAAAAATAAAAAAGTTTATAACTTTTTATAAGAGAATAAATTTTACAAAAATTATGTGAATTTTTTTTTCATTAGTCTGGTATTCTTTTTTATTCCCAAAAAAGATTAAAAATAAAATTTACCTCTAATTTTTATTTCTCTAAAGATTTCCTTCCACTTTCATCCCTTTCAAACAAAGAAATAATTTTATTACATAAGTATCACACCCAAAATGAGATTGCATAGTGTCAGAAAAAATTTGAAAAGATTAATTTTTAAAAACGAAGACCAAAATAAAATAGTAGAATCACCACCAAAATTTTATATTCAAAAAAAACTTTTAAAAACCCTATTGATGAGAAAAAGTGGTTTGCAAACAGAATTGGGTTCAGAAGTCAATTGTAAATGAGAAAAGTATTAGACATTCTCACACCACCCATTTTTTTAAAAAATTACTCTAAATTAATTGTACAAAATTAATATAACCTTAATTCTATTTTAATTCCCTTAACAATCACATGCAGAAATAAAAAAATAATAATTAAGAAAGGGAAATAAAAAAAACAAACTGTTGATTTACAAGGACGAATTTAATCTAAAATAAAAATCTATCACTTACATACTTTATTGTAGAAATTAAAATCTACGTAATTCGACTAAAAAACCATGTTTATTAGTTTATATGTTGTTTCGTTTTTGTTGTTATTGTTGCTTTTTTAATTCTATTTTTTTAATTTTATAAAAAAAATCACTTTTATCTTTTGCAAATAAAACTATTTTAAAATTAGTTGATTTGTTTTAATTTGCAAAAGATAAAGTTAATTTTAATTCTTTATCATTCTCATTCTTTTATGTTTTTTATTTTTTTTATGATTGATTTTTGGTTTCTTTTAGTTTTATTTTTTTATTCTTTAATTTTTTTTAATTTTGGTTTTCTTTATTTTTTTATTTTTTTATTTTTGGTTTCATTTGTTTTTATTTTTTATTTTATTTATCATTATTTATTTATTTTTATTATTTTTTGTGATATTTATTTTTTGTGACTTTTTATGATTTTATTTTTTGTGACTTTTTATGATTGATCTTTGATTTTTTACTTTTTTGTTTTATTTTTTATTCTTATAATTAATTCTTATTTTTTATTTTTCCCTTTTTATGATTTTTTTGTTTTAACTTCTATTTATATTGATTTTTATTTTTTATTTTTGATCTTTTTTTTTTTGGAAAAGGTTTTTTCTCACTTTTCTTCTTCTTTTTTAATTTTTTGATTTTGATTTTTGCAATGACTTTTTTACTTAAATAAAAAGGATTTGTTTTTTAGTTTCATGAAACATATTTTTAATTTTTAATTTTTGTCAATAGAAATCTTGAAAAAAAGTTCATAAGGAAATTAAGTTCTTACTTGTCTTCTTCCTTTTTTTTGTTTTTTGTTTGTTTTTTTTATTTTTATTTGTTTTTGTCTTTTTTTTTTATTTTTTTATTTTTGTTTTTTTTCATCCTTTTTTGGGGTTATCTTTTTTGTATATTTTAAAGGGGGAAGTTTACTTAATTTTCTAAAAACTATATATTTTTAATTAATTTTTGAACTCTTTTCTTTAAAAAAAACAGAAGAAGAAACTCACTTCACTTTCTAAAAATTATTTATTTTTCTTTAAATTTTTTTAAATCCTCCTATTTCCTATTTTTTTGGAATATATTTTGAAATCAAAATCAATTTGATATAGGTTATTAAAACCCAAAATTTATTTAAAGCATTTTACGACCTAACAAAGTGACTACAAAAATTTATTGTTACACACAGTTCTTTAGTTGACTTTATAAGTTTAAAGAAATAAAAAGTTTCACACAACTATTCTAAAAATAAAATAAAATTGAAATAAAAATATTTACAAGCATGTAGAATTTGTGATTGTGTGTGTTTTGTGTATAGCCAACAAATGTTTACAAAGATGAGTGGAATGAAAATTTACAAGAAGTCACTTGCATGCCTTTTGTATTTCTCCATTTCTTAATGCTCTCCCTAGTCTAGTCATTGTTGCCTCATGTTTTATTGCAAAGTTGTTGTACTCACCATGCCAAATTCTCTCATTATGTCCCGATGAAACTTTCTCTTTAATCTTCTCTTGAATCTTTGCTCTACTTTCCTCTCTTGAGTCTTTGCTCTGTTGACTAGTCTCCTTAATTCCCCCACTTTTCTCAAGTGAAACTCAAATGCAAAAAAGAACAAGATCAAAATAGGTAGTGACAGTCATAAGGTGTGATCTTGAAAAGGAAGCATTTCAAATGGATCACACCTTGTTATAATTCACAGTAAGTAACACGAGAACAATAAATATCATATTCCAGATCCGAACTATATTATGAACCATAAAAAGGTTAACATTGAAGAAATTAATCCAACATCCTCACAAGCAAATTCAAATTCATTAAAGCTAATGTACCCAAAATTAATTTACAGCAAATATGTGACTATATGCTTCGGTTCATACAGCAAATATATATATATATATATATATATATATATTAATTTAGTAATGAAAGGAAAGCAATTCCAAACCTTTTGAATCAAATGCCTAAATCAAACACATCATGAGCTTCTTAATCATGCAACAGATCCATTGGGATTTTCGTTCAAATTCCAAGCCACAAGCTACAAACCGTATTTATTAGCAATAGGAATTCAACAACCCCATGTGATTTAATAACCCAATATAGGCAAATCACATTTTAAGTAATCCTTAGCTTAATCGTTCAAAGCCTTTATTCCTCATCTCAACTCATCAACCAGCAATAACATTCACATGAACAGAGATGATACGCATCATTATAATGCAAAGACAAAAACAAAACTAAGCAACCCATGAACGAAAATCACCAAAAATGATATTCCCATATCAGCAGAAAAAAAAAATAAAAAATTAAGAAATCCCCAGGAGCACCTAAATCTATCAAAAAAAGGGAAAAGAAAAAAAAACTTATGAAGAAAGTGTAAAAACGAAGGGGACTCACCAATAGGAATGATTTACAAAGCTGTCCGTAGTTCATTTTGATTCCCGCTAGCACCATTGTGTGAGGAACGAATCACCCTCATATATGCCGCCTATCATTAACAAGTAATACATTTGCAGCTTCTCCCTCTGCTTTTCATCATCTTCGCATCTATAGCTCACAGTCTCTTTCCTTTGACCTCCTCTCACGCTATTCTCTCCCTCTCTCTCGGTTCTCTCTTTTGCCTTGGCAGCAGGTGCAACACCACCAGCGGTAGCGTCACCTGCAGGTGCAGCAACAATAGTAGCAACTGCACCACCACCAGTAGGCACTGAAGCTCCGTGTGCATGGGTCCTTTTTGGGTCTGAATCTCTCTTTTTTTTTTTTTAGCTGCATCCTCCCCTCTCTCCTTTCCTCTTTGTTTTTTTTTTCCTTATTTCTCCATGCTTCCTGATGCCTTTCTCTGCTACTCCCCCCTCTTTTTTTTACCTTACTCCCGGCTCCAAATACCTAGAAGTTTTTCTTTTGCTGTTGCTATGCGTTCATCCCTGAGCCCCCTTTGCTTCTTTGTGCGTTCTTGGCATCTTCTTGTGCTTCTGTGTGTGCTTCCAAAGGGATCCCAGAGAGAACACGAGAGATGAGAGGGTCTTTTTCTTTTAGTTCAGACAGCTGGAGACTCCCTGCTGCTACCCTTCCACATCTTGTTCCTCTTCCTTCTGACGCATTTAGAAGATGGCCTCCCCCTTCTCGGTTCCCTTCTTCCATATTTTCCTCCTTCAGTCTCTCAGTTCTCTTCCTGTCTTAGTTTCTCTCCAACAATCTCGAACCCCTCTCTCCGTCATTCCCTCTCGGTTTTTCTCTCCCACTAAATCATTCTCGGTTCTTCCTCCGAAAATCCTAGAGGCCCCGCTTCTGATGCATAAAAAAATGGACCTCCTGTGCTTCCCTTTGTGTGTATCTGAAAAGGCCCTCTCTCACCTTCTTTCCGTCTTCTGCTCCACCAATGTGCAGCCTTTATGTGCGTTCCCCTCTCCTGTCTTGTAAAGGCTATTTTTTTGTTTCCTTCCTGATTGCTCCTCCGTTGTCCTCTTGCTTCTGTTCGTGACGGGTGCTTTAAGGCGTGCCTGCTCCTCCACTCCAGCACTTTCATTTCTCCATGCTTGTTCTTTTCTGCCGCCTCCTGCTTTGCAAAAAGCTGGTGCTTTTCTTCCTCCCCCCTCTGCGTGGTGCTGAGAGTCGTATCTGTAGTAAGCAGCACTCATGACCGAGAGCAATTCTTATCTATATATGGTGTAATCCTCGTGTATACCTGATGCGCCGCAATATTTATATACTTAATGATTAAGATTTATTTTTCATGTAAACTCTATCTATATAGATGCATTTATACAAATTCAATCCTAGCTATAGTTGCGCCTATGGAAATTTCTATGCGTGAAGGGTCCTAGGTTTTGTTGTTTTGTCTTTTGTTCTTTTTCTCTCTTCCATTTTTTTTTATTTTTTTCACTTTGTTTTTCTTGTTCTTTTTGGGACTTTTTGTTTTAGGCCATGGGTTCATAGATTTGAGACAATTTGGTTTTAGTTTTAGTTTAGTTTTTTTTTTAATTAGGTTGAAGGTTTTCATTTTTTATCCTTTTTTTCTTGGTGATCTTTTCTCTCTATTGTCCCCTTTTTTGGTCTTTACCTCTTTTTTTTATTTGATTTTACATTTTTTATTTGATTTTAAATTCTCCATCTTTTTTTCTGGTCTTAAGGATTGAGTTATTTAGGCTTTTGGAGTTTGGGAAAAAAAGAAATGAACATCTTTTTTATTTATATTTTTTTTATTTTTTACTTTTACTTTTACCTTTTGAACTTTTTTTTACTTTTTATTTTTTGCATTTTATACTAATTAGATTTTATTATCATTTTTAGAGCATACCTGAATAAAATACGGTATTCATAATAAGAGTTTTGGATTTACAAAAAGAGCTTTAATTTGCCTATAATAATTAAGGTGGAGCTCAAATGCAAAAACTCATCCCCATAAATAATTTACCATATATATATATATAGTTGAATTACTTAAAATTATATACTTGACATTGGTACGTGTTAACAGATTAGGCATTATTGCTTGATGGATGTACTTAATTTCTTCCCACAAAATACTTTAGTTCATAAGTGTATATTAATGAACTTTTCTCGCAACTCTCAAGATCCATGTGAGATAATCGCAACATCTAAAGAGTATATAGATGTAAGTACATGATGCGAAACAATACATACTTTGTGACATAACAAGATATGTAATGTTTTGATGTAATTTGAAACATTATTTTATACTCAATGCAAGTATCAAATAGGATATGACTTTGTTTTTAAGATATTAATACTTAATAATAGGAAAGCAAACATTGCATATATCAAGTACACATTAAAAATTTAAAAAAAAAAACCTCAAATATAGCATACTAGTTGTGAATTTACTTTACTAACAAATTCATCAACCTTAAACAAGTTAAAACCAATTACAACACAACTAGCTAGAAGCCTGTATATTTTTTCTACTTTTTCAGATTGATGAGTTGTCATCCAAAATAATAGAAACTCTATAAATCAATTACTTTTCGATTGTCATCCCAAGAAGGTAGATTTTGAACCTCAAAATTTGTTGTTTAGGTTAAAAGTTAGAACCAATCATGACTTGGCTCAAAGGGCAAGCCATCAATAGTTGTTTCCATATTAAGAGTGCTTATCCATTTTTTTTTCTAATAAAAGAGAGTTTATACATTCATTCCAACAAATCATGAAATTATCGATTTATAGTTTCAAGGTTTTCTAGTTGTATATAAACCTTACCATATTTTTCAATGAGCAATCATAGAATTGAAAAATCATTTATAATGGGTTTTTCTTTTTCGTCAGATAAGATTATCCTATTCAGCTTGGCTTTGCTAGGCTTATGCTCTGCAATAGAGGTATCATATGATGCAAATGCTCTCATCATCAATGGAGAAAGACGCCTCATTTTTTCTGGAGCAGTTCACTACCCACGAAGCACAATAGAAATGTGGCCTGACATTATCCAAAAGGCCAAGGATGGAGGTCTTGATGCCATTGAAACTTATGTTTTCTGAGATCACCATGAACCTGTTCGACGAAAGTATGACTTTTTAGGAGACTTAGATTTCGTCAAATTTTTCAAGCTCATTGAACAAGCTAGACTATATGCCATTCTAAGGATTGGTCCTTATGTTTGTGCAGAATGGAACTATGGAGGCTTCCCACTGTGGTTGCACAAAATGCCAAGGATTGAAATGAGAACTGATAACCAAGTTTTCAAGAATGAAATGCAAATTTTCACTTTAAAAATTGTGAACATGGCCAAAGAAGCTAAGCTTTTTGCATCACAAGGAGGACCCATTATTCTTGCACAAATTGAGAATGAGTATGGAAATGTCATGTGGGGTTATGGAGATGCAGGGAAAGAGTAAGTGAAATGGTGTGCTCAAATGGCCCTGGCACAAAATGTTGGTATTCCATGGATCATGTGCCAACAGAATGATGCTCCTGATGGTATTATCAATACTTGCAATGGGTACTATTGTGAAAATTTTCAACCTAATAACAAGAAAAGCCCGAAAATGTTCACTGAAAATTGGATTGGATGGTTTCAAAAATGGGGTGAAAGGAACCCCCATAGGAGCTGTGAAGATGCAGCTTTCTCGGTGGCTTGTTTTTTCCAACATGGTGGGGTGCTCAATAATTACTACATGTACCATGGAGGAACAAACTTTGGACGAAACGCAGGAGGTCCATATATCACAACATCTTATGATTATGACGCACCAATTGATGAGTATGGAAATTTGAATCAACCAAAATGGGGTCATCTTAAGCAACTTCATGCGGCATTAAAATTGGGGGAGAAGATTCTTACTAATGGCACAGGGACTGATAGGGATTTTGGCAATTTAGTCACGTTGACCACATACACCAGTAATGCCACCGGGAGAAGATTTTGCTTCTTGAGCAATACAAATGAAAGCCAAGATGCATATATAGACTTACAAGATGGGAATGGCAAGTACTTTGTGCCTGCTTGGTACGTGACCATTCTCGATAATTGTAGTAAAGAGATTTTCAATACTGTTAAGGTAAATACTCAGACTTCAGTGATGGTGAAGAAAAGTGATGCATCATCTACTCAACTCCCTTGGGCATGAAGACCAGAGGCCATGAAAGACACCTTGAGAGGAAAAGGAAAATTCAAGGCACATCAACTTCTCGAGCAAAAAGACTTAACTTTAGATGTTAGTGACTACTTGTGGTATATGACTACTGTTAACATCAATGACACTTCCACTTGGGAAAATGCGACCCTTCATGTGGACACTACAGGTCATGTTCTTCACAGTTTTGTCAACAAAAAATTTGTAGGGTTCGAATTGAGTCAGTAGGGGAATGGATTCACATTTGAGAAACTGTTTCTTTACAGTTGGGAAAAAACATTATAACCTTGCTCAGTGCAACAGTTGGGCTTGGGAATCAGGGTGTAAAGTTTAATTTGATAAAGACTGGTATAGCAGGTGGTCCGGTTCAGTTAATAGGCAAGAACAATGTCACTATAGACTTGTCAAACAATTCTTGGTCATACAAAATTGGCTTGAACGGTGAGGCCAAACATCTTTATGACCGATCATGGAACACTAGTGCAGCTAATAATCCTCGTATTGGAAGAAGAATGACTTGGTATAAAGTCCAATTTAATGCCCCTTCTGGGACAGACCCTGTGGCAGTGGACTTGCAAGGCATGGGCAAAGGACAAGCTTGGGTGAATGGACAGAGCATTGGTCGTTATTGGCCTTCTTTGATTGCTAGTTTTGATGGATGTAGTGAGAAATGTGACTATAAAGGAGTATACAAGAAGGAAAATTGCAACTACAATTGTGGTAACCCATCACAGAGATGGTACCATGTGCCAAGGTCATTCTTATACAATCAAGAAAACACATTGGTTTTATTTGAAGAAATAGGTGGGAATCCTCAGAATGTATCCATCCAAACTGTCACGATAGGAACCTTTTGTGCTCATGCTTATGAAGGTGCTGTTTTAGAGTTATCATGCCAAGGTGGGAAGACCATTTCAGAAATTCAATTTGCTAGCTTCAGAGACCCACAAGGAAACTGTGGATCTTTCCAAAAAAGATCATGGGAAGCTAGTAATAGCAAATCTATGGTGGAAGTTGCATGCATTGGAAAAGAGAGTTGTGAGTTACCAGTGACCAGAGAAGCATTTGGTGCAAATGGCATTGGCAACACTACCACTAATAGTAGACTAGCTGTGCAAGTTATATGTTAAGTCGATATCCTTATGGTTTCTTGCAAGAAATGACTCAAATAGTAAGCAAGCTTCAGGTCAGCGATTTAATATCCCATGCGAGATTAACTCACATTAAAAAGGTGTAAAGATATTTGTGGGAACCCAAAAAAAAAAAGAAGCACTAGCTGAAGTACTTAAATTCCATCTATTGTATTTGTGGCCTCTCAATACTTAACTTCCATGAACAAAGAAGTAATGATACTATAAACTTGCTTATGATGAACTCTAATTATAACACAAAAACTACTATATATAGAAGAATGTTTTGTCCATTGTACGATATTTATTAATATAATCATAATTATTAACTGCCAACAAGTCAAATCAATTCTATGAAGACGATTGGTAAGTTTGATTACAATAATAAATATAATTAAATTGATAAAATATTGTTTTGCGTGTAATAATATATTCTGTCATAATTAAAGTTCATGATAACTTTAAATTTATAGTATCATCGCTCCTAACGAAAACATATTAAGTTGATTTCAACAATTAAAGTTTGAACTTCGTTGTGGCAACTATAATTTTGAAAATTTTGATGTTTTGGTATGGTAATAATATTGTTATATAGCATCCCTTAACAAATATCTAACTATACTTTTTTTTTACAAGACTTTCTGATGGCTCCGTCTCTCTCTCTTTATATATAAGTTCAATACTTTACTTTTATCTTTAAAATGAATTTAACATTTTATATGAGTACTTTTGAATTTTTTAAATAATTTCTTAAATTTTGTAAACCTTTTAAATAAATCTTAAAGACTAACATTGTTATCTCGTGTCATTAAAAATGATGTGAATCATTTTTCTTGTATTTTCATTCTTCTCCAACTCATTATTTTTTTCCTTTATTTTCACTTTCTCCACTCTTTTCTCTTTCTTCTTCTATCCAAAAATTGTGAGACTCTGCAACTCTTATATTACAGAAAGTGTAGCTACTCCCTCTGTTTTATCTCTTTTGCATGCTCTCTCTCTCTATGTCATTGTTCAACAAAGTGAAGCTACTCCCTCGATTCTTCATTGTTTTATGTAGATTGCAATCTCATGCATATGAGTATATAATTATCTCATTTTCATTATTAAGTTAATACATAATAATCAAATATAAAATTAGAATAAAATAATTATTTCATTATTTATTAAAAATTATAGCTCTTTTAAACTGGTCTCTACAAAGGGTTTGACATTTGAATTCTTTTTTGAAAAATGAATCAGTATATTCACAGTGCAATTAATTTTCCTTACGTGTCTAGTCAATCCCCGAAAATCAGTCAAATAAGAGTTATAACTAAAAATTATGTTGGGTGGCTTTGTCTGCCTAGATTTACTAAGGTCTAACTCAAATTTTGTATTGTGCTAACCTCATTGTTATGCTGTTACTTCACAATCGAGTTGCTACCTTTGGTATTTGAACTTTTCAAGCATGATTCCCCCCTTTAATGGTTTTGGATTGTTCAAGGCAAAATAGCAGCAATTATGATATTAGTGATAATGGTGGAGGTAATGGGGATGATGGCAATAAGAGTAATAATAGAAATAGTAATGATGGTAGAGTTAATGGCTGTGTGACAATAACAACAACAACAATAATAATAATAGTAATGACATTAGCTATAGTAATAAAGATAAGGGTAATAACTTAAGGGTTGGAATTGGAACGACGATAATGGCAGCTGGATTGTCGACAGTAAATAAATTTACTGCAAACTGTGCTATAAAGAATTTGTGGCTGTCAGATGCATCATGTGGCGAGGTTCATGGCACATCTTTTTTTTTGGCGCAAAAAACTTATGTACAAAACATTGTACTACCGTTTTGGAATTCTATTATATAAAAGTTGGGCATTAATATGTTCATAATTTGCCTTTTCTTTTTTTTTTCAGAGTTTCTCTCTTTTTTTCATTTTAGTTTTTTACTTTAAAAATTATTCTACCCATATCCATATGCATTAATCTTTAGAGAACAAAAAGTTTTCTTTGTGGTAATACTTCTTTATTTTAATCTAAAATTTTAAATAGAGTTTTTAGACGAAAAAAGAATATGATGTAAAATTTAAAAATTTTAAAAACTTTCAAAATTTAAAAGTTATTCATTTTCATATTAATCTAAATTTCATAAGATTCTTATTCTTGAATTTCAAAAATAAAAAATATTTAATGATTGAAAGTAAAAAAAAATTGATGTAAAATTTTAAAAAACATAAAATTACACATTAGTCTAAACTATAATTATTAACATTCATCATTTAATTAATTTCATACTTACAAAAACACATATATATTGAAACATGACACCATTTTTTATTCATAAGAAAGTCTCACTTTCCTTTTGATTTAGCGCTACTTACAGCCATATTTAGCACCTTTCCTTCTTCTTCTATATTAGAGTTTCAATCTTTTCTAGGTAACCATGGCTTTCCCCTTATTTTATTAATATTATGCTCACTTTGGAGACTTGAAACCCATATTTGAAGATGGAGAAAATAAGGAGGGAAGTGGGAGAAAAAAAATGACAACATAATACAATATATGGTTGGAGAAGATGTTCTAGAACAAGAGCTTTGGAGAAAATGGATTTTGACAATGGCAATGGTGACACGAGTTCTGGAGAAAGAGGATTTGTAGATGGATGAATGACAATGGAGAATTTTAGATGACGCATTTGGATTCCTTAGAACTTTCATATTATATATCAAAATGAAATACACCGTTTTGATAAGTTTTCCACTCCAAATAACAGACGTGTCATGATCCTAGCTGCATGAGGCATCCGATGGCCATAGATTCTTTACAACACAGTTTGCAATAAATCCATTTATTGTAAACGATCCGGGCGCATGATAATGGTGGTGGCAAAATATTGGCAACAATAGTATTAATGATGATATGACAACATATTAATAAATAGGGATAAAAATCATTTTTGTTCTATAAAAAATTATGTTTGATTTCTTATTAATTTACTATGATTTATCCTTGTAATAACCCAAGTTAGAGATGATAAACCATGGGGAATTGGGTTGTAAGTTTAAACATGTAGAACAAGTCTAAGATTTAGAGAATTCAACTTTAAAAATAACGTGTTTAAAGTAAATAAAACTTTAAAGATAGTAATAATAATCTATGGTCTAGGAATATCTTAGAGGTTTTTTTTTTTTTTTTTGCATGTCCCAATATATTCTAACCATTTTATTTTATGTTGTACACATGACCTTTCCCGCTTGATCCATTTATTCTTGTAAATATTATATATATCCGTTTCATTCCTTTAAGCACAACATGTGGGACCTTTTCTTCTTTTAGTATGCTTTTTGTATCCAATACACCATTATATTTGGTAATGCATTAAAGTACCTTAGGTCACGTGTTCCCTTACTCCCCTTTAATCACTTTCTTTCTTTTTTCATTATCTTCCTACTTCCCGAAGCTTCTTTCCTCTCATATCTTTCTCATCTTGCTTCAGTCTTCTCTTGGGAAGATCATAATTTTTCCTTCACCTAGAGGCATCTCCCAGCTGGAATTTCAATGTGCAGCAACTCCATCACGAAACCTCCATTGTTATTCGACCATTAAAGTGAACTGATGCAACTGCTTTCCTTTTTTTATGTCCACCAACAACGTCCTAAGTAGGGTGATGTTCTTCTCTATTTTTCCTTTGCTTTCCCCTCTACTAGTTGTTGCACTTAATTCTAGAAAGGACAATAACTTGGTGTGTATTTTTTTCTAATTTAAACTTTTTATTTTAAGCTTTTCTTCTTTGCTTCCTTCCACTTTCTTTTGCCCAATTGTTCTATTCTTGGTCTAGACATTTTTAGTGGATTAAGTGTGTTTTTCTTTAACTTGAAGCTTGCAATTTTTGGTCATGTTTCTCTTTTCCCTTGAGTTACAAGTGGATCATTTATAGATTGTGAAATTTAAAATTTTAATGGGCAAATAGACACCCTTACTATTGGTTAAGATAATTCTTCTCTTGTTTAGCTTCTCTCAAAGAGGTTCAAGTTGGTGGAGGCATTCATGTGTAGATAAAATCTTTGGACTCTTTACTCTAGTTTTCATATCTTCTCTATTTTCGAAATTGGAGTTTGCTTAATTAGACTATAGGAAATTCTATAATTCCATAAGGTTCATTTAAGCTTGTTATTTGTTGGGTTTTGTTGGACTTAGGAATTGTCATCATAAGAATTCAAACACATTGCAACATTTCATTGGATATATGCTAAATTGTGATATTTTACTATTTTATTTTGATCAGGAATGTTTAGGTGAGAGTTGACAGACAATTTTAACCTTGTTTCTTGTATTGGCTTAAGTTAATTATGCTTGAGAATTGTTTGTGACTTTCCACTTTTTATTTGGTAATTGCTTACATAAACTAGAGTTAGAAACATAAATGATGAGGATTGTGGATTTAGTCATAAAGAGGTTCTAAAATATTCCTATACTAGGATTTCGATTAAAAAGGTAATGGGAAGTACATTCATTGGGCCAAAAGCACTGTGAGTAGATAATGTTGACTATGATTAATTTTCTATTATGCATTGTTTCTGTTATTTTAAATATATATATATATATTTTACTATGGCTCGTGTGCTTTAGGAACAAGCTTCTTATTCATATTGTTTCGATACATGTAAATTCTAGTTTGAAACATTCTGAATCTTCGAATGGTTATAATTTGTACTAATCTTTGGAGTTATTTAAATACTTCATAATTCCTTAAATGATAAATTATGATAAAAGGCCACCCTCGGCCTAATGATTTTGAACTATAATAATATTCTGATTTTGAACCTTCTGAATGTTTTAAATATGAATACATGAATTTGATTTTCCTTGGTAAGTTGTCTAATATGAATACATAACAGTAGTGTTTGTTCACCTTAGTGTACCTCAATTTGAACCCCAACTAATAAGGGTGTTGCTAGCCTCGTGTGTGAGCCACTACACGTAGATCTATTCTGATTATCGTGAGTTGTATGCTTTGCTTCTATAATTACTTACCCTCATGAACTATGTGCTCTGCGTTTGTTTTCTTTTGGTTTTGACTAGTTACTTCCTGTTCTAGTTTGCTAAATGACCTTATAATAAGACTTTTATTTGAAATATTCATTTCAACTACGACATAAACATTGAATTATTTTTATATTAGCATTGTTATTTTATATAGATTATGAATTATTTTATTCTTATTATTATTTAAAAATATGTGAATTCGTGATGATTTATTGACTTTCAATGTGAATAATATTTTTGAAAAACTCATGTCCCAATTTGTCCCTTCATGTCATAGCCAGTGTTATCTACTCACTGAGTATTACAACTCACCCTACTTAATATTTTTACAAGGTGCAAATTATTATAAGATCACAGGTCATTCTTGGAGTATGAGTACTTTGACATGTAGCTGTTATGTCTTGCATTTTCTTTTTCCTTGGGTAAAACTCTTTTGTGAATGCAATTAACAATTGCTCTCTAGTGTAGCTCCACAATTTCATAGGCAGGATCCCCTGCCTTAATTTAGTCAGTTACATAAGAAGTTGAGCTTTTCTGCTTATACCATTGACTTCTTGTATATAGTGGATTTTGCAAGTTATCTACTTACTAAGGACACTTTGCACAAACAAAGAAAAAAAGATTCTACAAGGAATAAAACTTGATTAGGCATTGATAATCTTTAATTATGTTATGGAATTTTATCTGTTCATTATGTGTTATGGCCTTAAACTTTGGTATTATGAATTTAAAAATTTTGTTTTTAGAGTGTTAGGTTAGGCTTATGGATGCATGGTAAATCGTGTAATTTTGTGCTAGTCACATCTTTATATTTGGAGTGTGACAATCCTTCTTCTCCTAAGTATATAATGTTATTATGTAAATACCATATAAAAAGTCTTAATTGTATAAGCTCATACATTTCTTTTGAGTGCACAAAACAATATATAAAGATGGATTATATGAGTTTATACTACCAGGTTGAACTTTATAACAGACACTAAATGAGGCCTAAACAAAAATGCATTGGATCAAGCTTTTAAATGAAAAAATTATAGTTAATGACTTTAAATTAAAGATATATATATATTAAGAATCTTAAATTTTAAAATTGTTTTAAAAATTTAATAATAAAAAATATAATTTAAAATCTTGAATTATTATTATTTTACATAATTCTAATTTTTAATTGTTGTATCTTTTAATATAATTTTAAAATTTTAAATTCTTTAATATAAATATATTTAATTTTAAGTCTTTAATTATAAAATTTTTCCTTTTAAATCCTATGTACTAATTTCCACGCAGTAAATGTGTTACATCATTGGTCACTACTTTAAGGCCCACAAACCAGAAAAGTATCAACTTGATTCCAACAGTTAAAGTTTGGACTTTGTTCTAGCAATTATAATTTTGGGAGTGGATGTTGAGGGCTGATAGTAATATATTCCATAATTCATCCCTTTTAAAGAATTTAACTACTTATTTTTAAGGTTTAATGAGAAGTGTGAGTATATATATATATGAAATAAATTATAAAATTCAAACATATATTTTATATTATTCTTTATATAAAATTTATAAAATTAACTATGGTAAGATTTTTCTACCAATATTCATAAGCATATTAACCATCTTAATGTTAGAGAAAATAATCACATAAGTATTAAAATGATAAACAATTTTATTATTAAATGTCCATTTCATTTATATCTTAAATATTTTTAGGTGTTATGAGACTATTGTTAGGATTAAATAAAAAACTTTGATTTTAAATTATTAGCTTAGTTTCAATAATAAACTTTAAAGAATATATAATATGGTTCAAGGAACAACTGAAACATGTTATGTAACCCAAAAATAAAAATGATAGAATCCTCGTGAACATCAAAGGTTATAGAAGGAGGGAGAAAAGTGCAGAAACATTGCGTGAATTTGTCCAAAGATTTATTGAAATCCTAAAATTTATGGTGCTGCTGGTATTCAAAAAAGAGGGTGGATGGAATCAAAATACATATTATAGTTAATGATTAGAATTAATGCTTTGTTGATGATTGGACCTTCAGGATTTAAATAGACAAATTCACTCTAGCGTTGCCTCTTGATCTGACCAAACTCTCATATATGCACAAATCAAACATTCAGTTCGCCAGAAAGTTTTGTTTCTTTACCTATCATTAATTACACAAGCTTGGCCTAGTTGATAATTACAAGTGCATTAATTCTCCTAAAAGCCCAAAACTAGCACCAACAGACAATATCAATATATACCTAGCTGGACACTAAATATAAATACACATATTGCAAACCTGGGGAAGAGAAGTTTTAAGATAATGATAAATTATTCTCTTTTATTATTATTATTATTATTATTATTATTATTATTATTATGTTTAGAGATATTCAAACTACACTATTTTCTTATTCATTTAAAAAAAGTTATATTATCTTTTCTTAAAATCAAACAAATACTCTACACTTATCCCTATTACAACAAAAGACAAGGTATATTATATTTATTTTGATTAAGATAATTTTATATCTATTACTTATATAATATAATAAGTATTAAATATACAGTTGATCACTATGAACACTATTCTTCTAAATTTAGCACATTACAAAATTATTTGATTAAAAAATAATTACTAACAAATAACATATTCACAAAATAATTTTATAAGATTAACCAATTAAAAGATAATAATTAATAATATTTTATTTCAATAAAAAATTTGTATATTAAATATATATTAATAAATATAAGAATTATCATAAATTTAAAAATAAATTAAATTTATGATTTTTAATACAAAACAAATAATGTTAAAATAGAAAAACTTATATACAGTTTTTGTAACATTTTTTAATTAAAACATAATATGTGTTCAATTTTTTAATAATAACATGACATATATATGATTTTTTAGACAATTGTATAGTTCTTTAATTAAATTATATATCTATCATATTATTATTAAAAAATTATATACTTATTATATTCTAATTGAAAGGTTTAACAATAAAAAATAAAGAATTACATATAAGTTATCTCTAAAAAAAGTTTAAAAAATACATTTACTAACAAAGTAAATTTTTAATTAAAAATAAATCAATATTATTTTTAAAATATTTTAATCATTTTTTAATTTCAAGATTTTTACGTAAATTTTCTTTAAAAAACAAGTAATTTAATCATTTCTTTTACATGGTACGAGAATAACTTATTTATTAAAAAAATCAATAAATTCACACGTATGTCAACCTTCCTCACGTGCGAGTCAACCTCCGAACCGAGCCTTGCGCTTGTGCTCCCACACTACCCTTCGCTTCCAGAGAGCATCATTGCCACCATTTTTTTCCCTAAAGGCGACTCACAGCCTCCATTTCTGAACAGGGTTCGATCTTCGTCTTCAATCCACTGTAGCCAGCGAAGGGCGCGACCTGAGATCAAAAGCCCTAAATCAGGGTTCTTCAATCACAACATCTAAACCATGTGGCGGAGACTTCTCTCTTCTCACCTCAAATCCCTAGCTACTCTCGCTGCTTCTCCTTCCCGATCTGCTCCCGTCGCCACCCGTTTCACTGCCAACACTCCTTCCTGTCTTTCTTCATCATCATATTTGCTCAGCCGCCACTTCAGCACGCAGACTGGTAAGCGTTCTCTCCCTTCAATTTTTTTCGATTGCGTCTTTCCGCATTTCTTAATTCATTATTTACATGATGTAATATGCTTGGATTTATAGGGGATAATGCGGTCAAAAAGAAGGTTGAGGATGTAATGCCTATTGCCACTGGGCATGAGCGCGAGGAGCTTGAGGCTGAGCTTGAGGTGACTCTCTTCGCGGCCCTTTGCCATTGTTTCAAATGATGTCTTTGTTTAGGGTTTGCTGGCCGGGTACTCAGAAAATGGTTCAAATAGGGTTGTAACTTATAATTACGCTGGGTGGTTTTTCGTGCCTAGATTTATTAGGTTCTTATTGAGATAATATATATTTTCTATTTTCATTGTTAATCGGATGACCAGATTCGCCGTAGAATTACTTTTGGTGTTTAAACTTTTGAAGGATGATTCTCTCCTTTTATCTGTTTGTTTTGTTTAGGGAAGGAAGGTTCTTGATATAGACTATCCTGAAGGTCCTTTCGGCACAAAGGTTAGTTTTATATTCCGTATTTATTGTAAAGCGCTAATTCTGGTTTTATTGGAGCTTGTTGCCACTGACTCTGTATCCAAAAGAAAATATGAAAAAGAAAATAATACTATGGATTCTTATAACATTGTGTATTCAATTTTGAAGCTTTGTTATTTCCTATAAATTTGGTCAAATGAGTGACTAAAATCTTAAATATCTGTTGCATGTCGTTGTCTTTTTTTCCAATTATCTTTTCATAACTACAGATTCACAGAAAGCTTAATTAAAAGTTGCATCTTGGAAAATGCTTGTCATGTTTGTATGACTGAATCTTTCTAATGAGATGCATTAAATTTTTAATTAAAAAGCTTATGGTTTTCATGGCTATCAATTCTGCAAGTCATTAGGTGATAATCCATGGGTTGATTCTTTCTCAATGGTTATATAAGAGCACTTTACTCTCTGGAGCCTGTATTGTACCTTCCTCAGTTAGGAGAATCCTTAAACGTGGCATATTAATCTTCTATTTCCATGCAGATTAAGACACTCTTAATTGGAATTTTAAGAGCCCAAGATATTTATAAATTATTTTATCAATGTATTTATCAATATATGCTTGATGTACACAATGGCAGCAACGTAGTATGAAACCATTGATGCCTATGTTTAGTTATAAATACTTTTTGTGCCTATCAATTCTGCATAAATTCAATTAACTATGAATTATTCTTTATCATTGGAAATGCTACTTATCTGTTTTTTTGGTTGTACATAATGATAATGAAATGGAACGAAGGATGGTGGGATGAACATATATAGATAGATATGTAGATAAGTTTTAAATTTGGTTGCTTACAATTGACATTATGATCTTTATTAGGAGAAATTTCCAATCATCATTGTGATGCCCTGACATCATGTAACGAGCATGATGATATTTATATTGTATTATAACTTTCCATGGTTGTGATAGTAACTATATGTAAGTCTATTTGATAAACTGTCATGCTGTATCACTTCTATATGCTTTGTTGAGGAAGAGAAAGGGTAAGCATGAGACTGGAATGCCAATCAAGAGTTATAAATTAACAATAGTGTTGTCACTTTGCGCCACAAATTTAAGAAGGGAAAATTTCTCTTCACCCCCTCTTACTAAGGGACTTGATGCCCAGCCCTTATTTCATTTTCTGTCAGATCGGTTCTGACTTCTGAGATTATTCAGGCTTCCTCTACATTAATGGGCACTTTTAGGCCTCTATCTTTTCCTTTTTCCTTTTTTATTTAACAAACAGAGATGTCTGATGTGAGATTCCTGTTTGTTATGTTGTTTGTTTCTTCCTTTGTTATAAGTGGAAATATTGCTTTCAGTTTTATGTTGGCTTGAGATTTACATTTTGACCTAATAAATATAATGATTTGAAATATGTTTCATCAATATCTATTTTCATCATTTGCTTTGTTCATAGGAAGCACCTGCTGTTATTAGGTCTTACTATAATGAAAGAATAGTTGGATGCCCAGGAGGTGAAGGCGGTGGGTGCTTCCTGTCTTTCTTTATGTCTCCTTTCACTAGTTGATGAAAAATAGTATAATCTGGTGATGGCTTTGTGGTGAACAACTTGTTTTGACTGCAGAGGATGAGCATGATGTTGTCTGGTTCTGGCTGAAGAAAGACAAGCCTCATGAATGTCCAGTGTGCTCACAGTATTTTGTGGTAAGTTGGATTGACATTTAGCATTTCTTTTAATCTTATCCCTGATGTTGACATAACAGACAGGTTTGAACTTTTTGGAGTTAAGTTTAGATTTAAAATTACCTACTTATTTGCTAACTTGCTTGCACTTGTGCACATTGACTGTCAAGTGCCAAGGGCCACCGCCCACCGCTTGTCATGAACTGAATAAACTGAGGCCGCTCCTATAAAGTTTTTAGAGAGGCTTTGGGTCGCTTTGATTAGTGCCTCCACAATCTGCTTGCCTTGCTTGGACTAGACGAGTATGATTGTCGGGCAACTCATCGCATTGTTTTGGTTTCTCCCTAGTTATTATCCTAGAGTTGGCTTCAGCGTATATATTTTTAGTTTATTGCTTTTAATATGATTCATATTTCAGCAAGAACTCTCAGGCAGAGAGACTTATTAAACTTCACAGTAGTTTTTCTATTAACGTTGATTACCACTTGGAACTCATACGTTGGTCCAAGTTCTGGTCAACCTGGATTATGACCTCATGAAAGCAAGGGAAAAGTAACCAACTTTCTGGCCTCAGGTTGATCAACATAGTAGTAGAACAACCTGATTTTAATTTGTTTTAAGCTTAAGGCCAGCTTAAACCAAACCAACATATCCACTAACTGGAGAGCAAGCCCATGAAGCATAGGTTCCCGAGTTAGACGAAGCTCCTTAATTGTCCACAAAGAATTGTTTTCATCAGCTGCTATTGTCATCAATGATTTATTGTATCTATAAGCTGGTGTCTGGTTCTGAGACATCATATGGTGTATGTCTACGTTAAATACAATTGTACATACATAACAAGGCTTTTACGGAACCGTATTCCCTTCGCAAGGTGAATTTAACACTACGTTCTTGTTATTATGGTTCCAAAGAGATTGGTGGAGAAATGTGACCTTGAATAATGCTGCCAGCGCACTAGGTCCGTGGCTGATTTATTTCGTCCGTTGTTGTGTCCAAATTTTGCTTTAAAGAACTCTTACTTGAAAACCTCTCTAGAAAATTATACATTCAGAATAAACATCAATTAAAATTTTGAAGGCAGTTTAGAATTCTAGTGGGATAATCAATTTAGTGTTTTCAATGGGACTTTACTACAGAATGGCACTAATTATTCTGTTTCATATTTTAACAGCTTGAAGTGGTGGGGCCCGGTGGACCACCTCCCCATGGCCTAGGCGATGACGATGATCACCATTGATTTCATCTTGCAAGTTTCCTTCTGGAATAAATTCTGGAACGATGGAGAGACAATGTTTAGCATACATTCAAGCCTCTAAAAATCTTGAGGCTTTTTATGTTTTGTTTGTTTTTGATTGGTCTATACCTTGTGGTCTTGCAACTATTGAGAGAGAAACTTTCTGTGATTATTCAGACACAGGCTGGTCATTCGCTGGAGCTATCAAATCCTATTAGATTAATCTTTTGTGCACTGCTAAATAATTGATAGCAACTCTTATTTTCTTATGATTTCTTAACTCGGCCCGAATTTGTAGAACCTTTGGCCGTTTTAATCACCTAAATTATGGAAGGAGCTAAAGGTATTGTCTGAGAGCCTAATCATTTTCAAGTGAAGACGTTAATATAGGATTTCACTTTTTTTCCTTTGGGTGGAATTATTGATATTGATATATTTAATATAACTAAGATGTAATATGTACAATTTTTTTTATGGGAAAAAAATTTATGAGAGTGATAAGTTCATTCAATAGAACTCGGATCGAAGACGCTGGTCGAAGAAATAACTGAGCTGCCTTTTGTTGGTTTATGTACAAATTGTTTTGATGAAGTGAAGGGCACGCTTTAAAAATTGTTAGGTAGATATAACGATTGTATGATTTAAGCATTCCGAAATAACTTAATTCTTCATTTTTTTATTATACTTTAACAAATCAAGGTGGTATAACTGATTAAATTATGTCAATTTAATGTTGCAAAAATGTTGAAGGCATATGTATCAATTAATATCAGTTAGTATAAGTTGATTTATCTTTCTATATAGATAAAATTACATTTTCTCACTTTTTCCAATATTTCATGAAAGTATAAGTCATTATATGATTATTTCAACAATGAAATAATCCCCGAATAATTTTATTTTACCAATAAAAGAAGCATTTACATAATTTCGGGTAAAAGGAACTCACCTTTGTGCAAGGGATTTTATGTTATGACAAATGGATTAATAATAAAAGTAAATTATATTAATTTCTTCTAAAATTTAATTAAATTATACTTGACATTTTTTATTAAAAAAATCATTAACCTCTACTAACATTTGATATATATTATAAAATAATTTTAATTTATTTTTCATCACTAAAGTTAGCTTGCGTGCTTTTCAAAGATAAAAGTATCTTACTGCTTTTAGTATCATCTTTAAAAAATAATAATTTTATATTAAAACTTAACGTCAATTTAGTGGTCTTTATTATTATTCTAAAAAAATTACAATTTCATATTATGCAAAAAATTAATTTCATTGAAAGAAAAAAAATTAAATAATTTTTTTATTATTTCAAATATTAAAATAGTCAAATAATATTTTTTAAGATAAAAAAAATAAAATTTAACAAAAACTTAGCTCCACTCTCTATTGTAAGACAAACAAAAATAAAATAAAATGTCATGTTTGTACTAAAAAGGTATAAATTATAGTATAGCAACATAATAAGGAGGTAAATATGATTTAAGAAAAACTTAAAAAAAATTATAACCATCCAAAATAAAATATGCAATGCCTAATAAAAAGATAAATTATTCAGAATAAAAATGAAATGCTTTATGAAAAGAAGAACCGATGGATGGGGACTGAAGAGAATTTACTTCATACCATAGTATATGGAAAATAAAAAAGGATATACGTGTAAAACGTTAAATTTTCCCCCTGGATTGAAAAAGAATAGGCATAGGAAGAAAGGCCACCAACCTCACACCTTTTTCCCCAAAAAAGGAACAAAATAAAATAAAGAAAAGAATGCACTGAACTGAACCATGCTGAAATGACAACTATATATATATATATATATATATATATATTCTCTGCTCCGTTTCTGAGCCCTTCCTTAAAATGCAATATGATCATAATAAAATCTATATCACGGAAATGGAATGAGAACAGAATAGATTCAAAGAGATCAAGTCTCAATCTTTCCCATAATGAAATAAAATATATATATATAGTTGTCACTCTCTTTTCAGATTGAAATAATAGAGAAAGACAAATGTACAAAGAGATGAAGGAAATTTTGTATAAAAGGCTTTACCAACCAATATTCCTTCTAGATGAATCCCACTTACTTGAAGAGATGTTAAATTTGCCTTTATGTATATATCACAAAATCTCAAACTACCATTACTTGTACCTATTTTTTTCTTGTGCCATAATTGAAGTCAAGAGCTACAGACAAGTCACGAGGAGAATCAGTTGAAAGCCCTTTAATTAAGGAAAAAATCTAGCCACACGTTTTATTATTTTTAATTAAATTTTTAAAAAATAATATGATAAGTGTATATAATTTTATAAACAAGTATATAATTTTTATAGCTCACTAGTACATAATTTATTTTTTAAAAAAAAAATTATACGTATTGTATTTTTATTAGAAAACTTAATAATAAAAGTATAATAAAATCATATCTAAATCTAATTTTCTTAATTAACAGGAGATGATTTTATTTTAATTCTTTTCCTCTTATATATATATATATATAACCAGAACCTGCTTTATACATACGGTGATATGGACCTTGTTGGAAAAAAAATTATCCAATTTTATTGATTAATTCTTCTTGCTGAGGTTTAACGCCAATAGAGGAATACCACTATATTTGGATTCAACGTACGGAATAGGAAAATGGGATTACAAAAAATCAGAAAATCCAATTCAATGAAAAAGGTTGATAAAAATTAAGATGAAGAATTAGAATAATCTAGAAACCTAGACACTTCAATAAGGGTGTAAGCCCTGAAAAGAAAAATTCTTTTGGTATTATAATATAATTGTGTCACGTCCATAAGAATACGTGAGAAATTCTTATCTTTAGAAAAAAAAATCAAAAGAAAATAACAAAACTTATTCTTCAAGAAGCATATATAGTATATATGTTTTTTTTTTAATTTTCTGTATTAGGAAATTTTAGGTAGACTTGCCCATAAATGTCATGTTAAATATAACCATTCAATTGGATTTATTTTTATTATGCCCTACATCTTAAAATGTTTTAAATTTACTTGAAAGGAGTGAACGTGAATAATCGAAATCACATGGGTAGAATTTGATGATCAAACAAGAAGGGCAATATATGGTCAAAGGCGTTTATCATTTGTGTTTGACTTTAAATGATGAGCTCAAACTTCTCTTTCTGTTTTAAACAGGTTTTGTTTTGTAATGATAGGTCATCCCTAACATCAAAACAATTTTGAAACTCTCGTAGCAATTAAATCCTGCTTTTGCAGCTGGCTCAAGTCATAATGATTCGATGATTTTCACTTTTCTTTCAAAATGAGGTTGGTTTTATTGGCGTGTTGATGAAGTTCAATCATTAATGTCGAGTAATATGACATGCAACTTAAAGATTAACAGAACACATGTCAACAAACTTATGCCTTCTTCATGAATGATTAAAAGCACAAATATTCGAATAAAATAATTAAATTAAATGTATTCCATTCTATTTTTATATTAGTTTCTTTAATATAATTATAATATGTGTAAAAAATTATTGTAAAAAAATCTAATAATGTAATATTAAATCATAAACAATTATATATTTATTATATTTTAATTAAAAATTTTAATAATTATAAACAATTTTTAACTAGTTACATCTCATTCCTTTTCTCAACAATATAACCTCATATTTTTATTCTCATTCCTAGGGGCAAGGACAAGGAGTGCCTACTCCTCCTTATCCTCGCCACATATTTTTATTTATTTTTAATTCTCATCCCTAATCTCTACTATGAAGGAACTTTTCTTCTATCCTAGTTTCTTGAGTCCTTTTGGATCCTTGTAGGGATCATCATTCTTGTTTGTGTGTTTAGGGTTGCACTTCTAGTTTCTACCAATTATAATTTTGTCATTCTAAATAAGGAAGATGAATTGAGAGTTAAATTTAGGGTTAAATTGAATTTTTAATTTTTAATTATAACAAATATAAATAAAGAGTAAAATGACTAAAATGACAAGGTTAATAATATAAGTATATAAAAATTTTAAAAGTGTTTATGTAAAACTGATGGAGATGTGGACCTTTGCTATTTCTATTAGCAACAGCAATTGGTTTAATTTTTTTAATCTATTTATGGAGATTGAATCTATTGTCAAGCAATAATTAATTTACTTACAAATTTAAAAAATCATATTTTATTTTTTAAATTAAGATTTAATTATACAATTGATACATAAAAATTAAAACATAAAAAAACACTTTTTATTACTTTAAATCTTAAATACAATTAAAGTTAAAATGTTATATAACTTTAATTGCAATGGCACTAATTGATTTAGAATTAATGTTAGATTTATAAAGAAATAGTTTCTAAGATTAATTAGAATTTAATATTTTTATTTTTAATTCAAAATTTAAAGACATGTTTTAGTAGTTTTCAAAAATGTATATATCAATTTTATAATTAAATTTTGATTTAAAGGAATAAAATATAATTTTACTCTTAAGAATTATTCCTCATGTTTGTGTCTATAAATATATATATATATATACACACATATTAAAGTCTATTTTTTTAAAAAAATTCTGTCTTGTCAAAGTGACTTAAACATACTTAGGTATGTGTCCCATCACTGATCTCAATATTTTAAAGTCATTAGTCGTTTTAACACAGATGGAGTTGATTATTTTATCCAAAACTGTTAATTAATTCATACTTAATTATGAATGACATAAAGGAGAAGCTAAGAACAGACATGTAATGATTCACAAATATGTCTAGTCAATAGATGAGCACGAGCACGAGCACCAGCACCAGCTTCTTAGCCTACGTGAAAGCAAGCATATATACCACAAGCTTAATGTTCAAGTTAAAATCCATGGTGTCTTGAACCTGGAAACTTCTCATTGTATCACGGATTGCTCTCTCCCTTTTCCTTTTTGTTTTGAAAATATAATATTTTTTCCAGTGTGCATGCCAGCTTAATGCATATGAGAGTTCTAAAATATTTGAAAATGGTCATATGCAACTTGCACTAGTTTTCGTATTTTCAAATTTGCAAACTTTTCTCAATTAGGTACAAAATTGTTCCTTTACTGTAAAGCATTGCTTGTTTAAGCAGCCAACCTAGCGTGTAAAATTACACCCACCACTAAGCACTTTAATCTCCAACAGGAGTGAAGATTCTTAGCTAGGTTTCAACTGTCAAGTCAATTATAACAAAAATATAAATATATTAGAGGGGAATTTAATAAAAGAAAAAAAAATCAACTTTTTTTGTATTTTGAGTTTCTTGTAAATAATATTTTAAACTTTTAAAATAAAAAATAAATCCATCGACCTTCATATTCTAAAGACTAATTCTTTCTGTTTATCTATTTCACTTATAATGTCTTTATTTTTTTTGCCACTTTAGACTTTTCATAATTGACATGATAAGTTTTCTTTTTTCTCCAACGCCACCATATTTACTTATCTAGTCTAGGGCATTTTAGGAAAACTCAAAGCGACACATAGCATTAAGAGTGAAATAAATAAAATCACCTATTTCTTGGATTGTAAAAGTTGAAGAATCTATTTTTTGGTTTTGAAAGTTTTGATAGTTATTTACAAGTGATCCAAAATTAAAGGAAAGTTTCGCGTTTTTTCTTTTAATGAAAAATATGTCTCTAACAAGTTGTTTGATACACAAAATTATTAAGTAGGAAAATAAAAATATAATGAGAATGTAAATAAAATAAATATAAAATGATATTTGTACTCATACGTAAAAAAAAAGATGTTATTAAATAATATAATACAAAATATTATAAAAATATTGTTTTTTCCTTTTTCTTCCCATTACGCAATCAAACAGGCAGATCAAGCTTATATATCTATTTATAATTAAATTAAACTATTTATTTTTATACACCTCTACTTGATTTTTTTTTTTTTGGGGTTCCCCCAACAGGAGGGTTAGTGCCAACAGCATATATTGTCTGCTCATAAACAAACGCTCCTATTTGTACTGATGCAATGCTTTGATTTGGAGCTATATTCTTCTTCTATATTGATTATCGTGGGGCAGCTAGCAAAGGAGTTGACAAAACCAAAAAGTTGCCCTAAGTTCTCCTTTAATAGGGGAAAATCTGCTAATTAGATGCTTAACCGTTAACTGGTCAACCAATCAAAATCTGCCATGTCACCTTATTTGAAGTTTAAGTCAACCAGTATAATATTGCTGTTGCTTTTGTTTTGCTAGCTAGCAATGTCTTATTATGTAACTAAACCCTAAAATTTTACACCTTTTTATGCAACTAGATCTCCTTCCTAAGATATTGAAATCTCCCAAAAATCTTCACTTTTAAAATAACCATCCTTTTACAACTTTCTAAATTTTTTATTCTTTAATTTCACATTAATCGATGTTTCGATATCAATGAGTTTTTACTATTAAGATTTCATCTAATCATCAAAAGGTTAAAAACATAATATGCTTTTCTCTGAATTCCCAATAGGACCTTAAAATAATCATGGCAGTGCTTTTACATTTCAAACACAACATTATTAAAGCATGTCATTTGAAAGAATAATTAGAAGAAAGTAACTTGAGAATCAAAGTTATTCACTTTCCTTCAAATGGGCCCTTGCTTATGTTAGAGTCTTAAACATGATCATTCACTTGATCAGCTAACTGCGGAAAACATACCCTAAAATGCAGCTATACAACTGCAAAAGTAATGCTACAAAACCATAAATTAGTTAGCGGACAAAAGAGAAAGCACAGGAACTTTAATTTAGTGATAATGAAATAATTTTCAAAGCTGAAGAATTCAAATTTATTGCAATTAGAATCAAAATTAACCAAAAGAGAAAATACATCGTGTGTGTGTGTGTGTGTGTGTGTGTGTGTGTGTGTGTGTGTGTATAAAGCACATAAAACATCTTGAAATTTCCTAGCAACCTGCAGTAAATAGTCGAGTATATATAGCAGTGCACGATGAATGTACTCATTGATCTATATTACATATATTACACAGTGGTCCAGCCTGAAGTATGGAACTTTTAAAGTCTTTTATTATAAATTTTTTATAGATTTTAAAGAGAAGATAAAAAAAAAAGAATCCTATATATATTTTCACCCTATATCACTTTTTTTTTTTCAAAATTTACAAAATTTTTATTAAAAAAAAAACTTTAAAAAAATTTTACACTACTGCCTCTATATTTCCCAACTTTATCTTGTTGAGGCTACGTGGGGTATATGCCAGATTAACTTTTCACTTTACAATAAAAATTAGAGAATGGTTATTGCTGTGAGAATCAAAGCTGCAAATGTCAGCACAACCTGGGGACGCTAAAACAGGAAAATTTTATATAAATCAAATAAAAAGACGGGCAGTGGGATATATTCAAGTTGGAGTCCACTAAAGCCTTTTAGCAGACAGCAGAAAAGATGTGCAGCAATCTGCTAATAAATTAGAATACTGATTTGATAAATAATGGACTTTTGTTATGCTTCTTAAGATTCCAAAATAAAATTATCTATATAAAATAATAATAATATTTAGACGTTATATTTCACAAGTATTGGTTTAATAGAAGAAGCTCCGTTCTGTATTGTTTGTTTTGTTTTTTGTTTTTTTTTCTCTTTTTTGTCACTATGCTTAAGAGGAGGTCTAGCCTTTGTACTTATGCAGTTTCTCGTGAGTATGAACAAACAAAACTTTTCTTCTAGTGGGGTTTAAGCAATAAGCTAAGTGGCAAGCAAGAAAGCAAGAGAGAGGAAAGCTAGAGTGAAAAGCTTACATGCTTTCTTCTTGTCAATTCTAACATGGAAATCCAGGTTGAGACCTTAATTGTTATTATGTATCAAGAACTAGAGAAATCAGGAGGAAATCCCTAGAAGAAGTTTATTTTCGCTTTCCAACAATTACAAGTCTCAATTTATTTTTTTGTTCTCGAATTCCCTTCTGTTCTAAAAAATTAAATTTTTTTTATGTTTGAGATTAATGGGCATCCATCAATCATGCAGAAATTCATAAACAAATGATTGTAGAAAAAATAATATATGATATTTTCTTTTATCGCAAACTTAGGTTATTCTTTCTTGTTTTCATCAATATTCTTCAGCAGTTGTTGCTGGGGTTTGCTTTATGTTCTGGCCACTGCCCACTGCCCTCAGCATAGATTCCTCTCTCTTTGTGCTAGTACTCACAGAAAGAGAGAGAGAGAGAGCCTTCTTTCCTAGCTGGGTGGCTTATGAATGAATGAATGTGCTCTTCTCTGCTAGGATTCTCTCATAAAGGCTTTCTGCTTTTGTCTCTGTCTTTACCTCTCCTTTTCATAGATGCCCTTCTAGGCGGTTTTAGGCGCAGTATCCATACACACTATTCATACACATAGCTTCCATATTCACACGTTCTGTATAAAGGGACATCACCATTCGGCATCTTCTTCATTGCATTAGCTAGGTGGGGTGCTTTCAACACTTTGCAAGAGGCAAAATGAGCTATGCACATTCTCAAATGGGCTCTGGTTTGTTGTTTACTTTCCTGTCTTCTAACTGTTTGTGCCATGTCCTGCGTTAGATAAGTCAATTTTTATAATCTTTTCCTCTGCTTGTGCGAGCCATATGGGGGGTTCTTTTTATATTTTCCCTCTTTTCGAACTCTATTTTCTTTAAACTTCACATAAGTTGTAGCATTTCTGGCTTGAAAATTGCAGGCAGCAGAACTGCTAGAAGAAGTTTTGAGTTTGGGAAGACGCATGTAGTGAGGCCCAAAGGAAAACACCAAGCCACTATCGTTTGGCTGCACGGTCTAGGTGATAATGGTTTGAGGTATGGATGTTATGTCGTCATTTTTGTTATATGCCATGCTCACATTGCCATAACTATTAGTCATCCATTCTCCTACACGTTATGTATGGACCTTTCTGTACTCCTGAAGATCTTTTCATTGCCTTCTCCCTCCCCCTTTATTTTTCCATCCTTTTTAGTTCTATTCTTTCTTGCTTTTGGATGGGGTAACTGCAGGCAGTTTTGTTTACAATAATACTCTTCTCAATTTATGTTCATCATGGAATGTGAGGGATCAAGGAGTTGACAACTTTCAGCTAACTTGATTTATTTAGTAATGTTCGGTTTCGGAACTCAATAAGTTTATACTCTGTATCTACCCCTCACTTCTTTTCTGCCAATCAGAAAAGTTGATTATATTCTTGTTCTTGTCGTGTATTGCCTCTTTCTTTGCATCAAGTACATGATTCGTATATGAATGATGAAACTTTTGTGAGGTTAACGTCAAAATTTTCGACAGGTTTCAAATTTGGGTTTTCCTTATGTTTAATGTCTTGTTTCATCCTGCTGAGATTCTAGATGGAACAAATTCTGCGGGAGAAAGTTGTGGTATATATTGTGATGTGGTATAATCTGATTTTAATTGTTGGGTGTTCGATTTGTAAGAGTATATACTAAGTTCTCAATTGGGGGACCACATGCTTAATTGTTTCTCTACCCAATTGAGCAACTAGGCGTGACTTTTTACTGAAGAACATTAGCAGCCTGTACATTCTAGAATTATTCTCTTAGTAGTGATCACAAATAATACCACTGAATTTCAACATTTTAATGCATGGTTTAGTTATGCTAGACAACTTGATCTAGTAAACTTTTGGTTTTCAGCTTGATGCTTGCTGTCTCCTTTAGAAATTCATACCTCTAACATCTCATATATAAAACAATCAAAGAGGCCAAAATTGAATTTTTGTTGGAATATTGAAAATTTTGTCAATTGCTTGGTAAATGACACAAGATCTACTAGACAGAGTCTCTGATTTTGAGCTTTGTTTTATTGCAGCTCATCTCAGCTCCTGGAATCCCTTCCACTTCCAAATGTAAGAATTTTTATGCCTTCACTTAGTTTGAGCTTATCTAACTTGCTGCCCTACACACATGTTCTCATTTCATGCGGATAATATTTTTGATAAATCTAAGGTACTACAGTAGGATGTTTCTTATGATCTGATATGGTGCAGATAAAATGGATTTGTCCTACTGCTCCTACCCGTCCTGTAGCATTACTTGGTGGTTTTCCTTGCACTGCATGTAATACCAAACCCTTCTTATTTTCCTACTCTTGCTAATTAAATTAGCACTATGTGACTAGTACTTTACCAATGGCGAAATGATCAAACCTGCAAATTTAATATTAACCAGGGTTTGATGTCGGAGAACTTTCAGAGGAAGGTCCAGATGATTGGGAGGGTTTAGATGCCTCAGCAGCACATATTGCCAACTTGTTGTCAACAGAGCCAGCTGATGGTACTTTCTAGGATAATTACTTATTGGTTACTTTAGAATAGTTTTACACTTCCACAAAATATATCTTACTTCATCTGTGGCCGTCTTTCTGGGTAAAGAAATAGAAGAGAGAAAAAAGTGATCAAACCATTCAGATTTAGTTATATAACTCTCTGTCTGTCTCTAATAGATTCTGTGTTGATATCAATTTTTTCTGACAGTGAAAGTTGGTATTGGAGGCTTCAGCATGGGTGCAGGAACAGCCTTATATTCTGCTACTTGTTTTGCCATGGGAAGGTATTCAAATGGCATCCCATATCCTCTTACCATAAGAGCAGTTGTTGGACTAAGTGGCTGGCTTCCTGGATCAAAGTATGATAGCATTCGGATTATATGTTCTTTTAGGTTCATTTTTCTATCAGTTTTGCAATCATCATTTGCCGAAGTTTGTCGATAAGTCCGTATTGATAAATTCAAGTGGTTGAAAATTGTTATTATGTAGGAGCCTCAGGAACAAGATTGAGGTGTCACATGAAGCCCGAAGGCGAGCTGCTTCATTACCCATTTTGATGTGCCATGGAAACAGTATGTATCTGCATAACTTATGTGCTGAGATCACCCTTTCCTTTTATCTGAGAGGCATATTCATTACAGAAACTTCTAGTTGCTCTAAAATTTTTCACCACTATTTAAGTAAACCCATTTCTGTTAGTCATGGCATTAGCAAGCAGTAATTCTACTCCAACAAGCCTAAGATTCAACTAGTTTTTTGTTCTGAAGTTCCAAAATCCTTTCTACCACTTCATGAATTGAAGCCTAACTTCAGTTTACTTTTGTAGTTGATGATGTAATCCTCTACAAATATGGAGAGAAATCAGCCCAATCCTTAAGTTCAGCCGGATTTCGATACATTACATTTAAGTGCTATGATGGGTAACTTGTCTTCTTTTAGCAGAAATCATCAAATCTGAATAGATCAGTTAAAGCAATAATCTCACTATTTTGTTTGGCATCTGTGCAGTCTTGGTCATTACACAGTTCCTAGAGAGATGGATGAGGTCTGTAATTGGCTTAGCTCAAGGCTTGGGCTCGATGGAACCTCATAAATGACATAATCAGTATCAGGTGGGATGTGGAAGAAGAACAAAAGGGAGGCGCAGAGGCACAAGATGAGCAAGTAGGTAGATTCATCAGTGAAGGGTTCATGGGGTAAATACGGTACAGGAGATTTAATTTTCTGAATGTGTTTTTGGTGTATTTCTCTAATATTATATTATTGTATTACCTAGAGACTCAGTCAGTTGTACTATTAGAAAGTTTTTTTCTAAGTTTTGATTATTGTAACAATACAGAGGACTTGGCCTCTTTATCTATGAAGTGACTTTAAATGGAGGGAGCAAATAAAGTTTCTGGTTTATCCACCTGCTCTTCTTTTACTTCTTTTCTTTTCTTTTTTCTTAATATTTATTTGTTCATATATCGGGTTTGGGGATGCTATGAGCATTGACGATACCTGATAAGAGCTCTACCTATCCTCCTTTTTTTTTTTTGTATACTTATCCTCCCTTTTTTTTTTGGTGGGGGCCAAAGATATACTTATCCTGTTGAAAACAGTTTCAGACGGAAATATTACTAAGCCGAGAGACTTAAATGTCTGCTAAGAGCAATAATGTTGATCATACATTTTAGTGAAAATATTTTCACCCAATGCTCACCATTCTTGAAAAAAAATAAAAAAACACAAGAAAAAGACAAAATGACCCAATTTATGGATTCTTCTTAGTTGAAAACATGAGAAAATAATTAATTCTTTTTTTATTGGGTTAATGTATTTGGTAACAATAATGTGTATATATAGAGAGAGAGGGGGAGGGGGAGAGATCTATCAACCCCACTGTCACATTCTAAATTGCTATAAATGGTAACGTAACCAAATTAGCTAAAGAAGAACTTCAATGAAAACGTTAGAAAATTAACCAAAGTTATTTAGGAATTAAAGAACCTAATGAGGACTAGGAAGGAGGACATGTATTAGGAAGCTTAACTAAGACATCAACTTGACCACTTAGTTAGCATGGAAGCATATGACCACGAAGCAAGATGAACTTACAACCATTCCTATCAAAACATCTTCATTATTTTCACATCTTGGAATACATCTAAGCATGGGTGGTTGGTCAAGTGACAATCCCTTCTATTAACCGTGGATAGTATGAGACAAAACTTACATAAACCTTAGAATGAGTTTTGAAATTTCTAACACATGCATGGTCAAACAAGAAGTGGTAGGATCAAACGAACAAACATGGAGTAATAAGGACAAGATAATGCCACCTTAACATCTCATTAATTTGTCACTAGGATGATCATATTTAGACATGGTAGTGAACCTTAGCCGTAGAATAAAAATTTGCCATGGAGCTCCCTTGGATTAATGGCGTAGGTATTAGGAGATGTAGACATATAGGAAAGGGGACAGTTTAACATCTTGGAGTGTCTACCATAAAAATATATACATATATACATCATTAAATAGTGCTTTAGGACGTTAGAACCAAACATTTTATGAAGCCATTACTCATCAAAATATATGTATCCATGTGTGGTTTTGCTATCCAAAATAATTAGCCATGTGGATTGCCATAGGTTTCATCTAAGGCAATAAGATAGGAATAAAACATTAAGCATAAATAGTGGAGTGGGCCACGGAGGAAATGATCTTTAATAAGCAGATCTATATCTTATATATTACCCATGCAAGAGAGAGAGAGAGAGAGAGAGATATATATATATATATATATGATAATTGACCACGACTTGCTTCTCTCTTGGATGTGGGAATTAAATGCCAATGACACCTCATGCTTCTTTGTGTAAGACGTGTAAGTATATGTGGTAGATGGCATTTCATTACCTTAAGTGTTGTGTTCATATACATAAATGGTAATTGACCACGGCTTGCTTCTTCCTTGGATGTGGGAATTAAATACCAATGCACCTCATGCTTCCTTATGTGAGGCGTGTGAGTATATGTGGTAGATGACATTTGATTACCTCAGGTAGTGCGTTCAGGTAGTGTGTTCAGCTATGGAGAAGCTAGGAATGAAAATTTGCACATAAATGAATAACTTAAGTAATTTAGAATGAGGACACCTAAACTTGCACCTAATGGAAGATGAGAAGCATGAACTGCCATGAAGCATGAGCTGCCCATTATGATGATGATCACCTTAATTCACTTTAGGCCAAGGGAAGTAATGGTAAGAGGGGAGACGAACAACTCAGATAGCCATAGAAAAGGAGACATGGAAAGATGAACCAAGGTACAAGGACTCCATTAAGGTAAGTAGAAGATTTAGAATGTCCTAAGTTACTTCCTTCTTTTACCTAGTCAAAATTATGGACCTAGAATATTTTGCCTTTTGTAGAATTAGTTAGAAAAGGATTTTGAAGCCAGAATTTTTATAATAGGTTGTCCATTCCTTATACTTGAAATCTGAAAACTTAAAAAAATTTTGGAACAAGATAGATTAAAGAAACAACCCACTAATTCAATTTAGCTTCTGGATGGGACAGCTTGGAGTTGATTTTATAAAGAATTTTGTTAAATGGGTAAATGAAGGAATTAGTGCATGAAATTTGGTGGGGAGGTAGCTAAGACGTATAACTTTAGTTCTGCAAAGTCTTGGAATTTTTTGTGCTCATTTGGTATGAAAACGAAGCCAGAAATAGCAAGAGCAGTGTACAACGAGCTCAACTAAGATAGTGGCCAAAATAGTAGGAGTTTAAGGGCTATCCTTGGGAATTCTTGAAAACTATTTTTGTGGCTTATAATTAACATAATAAAGGGTCATCTTATCAAATTTTATGATTTTTAGAGGTCATTTAATGGAGTAAAGAAATTTCACAAAAACAAGTCCGAAAATGTAATTAAATTGAGACTATGGTAGTTTTCATTTCTTACTATTGTAGTGTGATTTTGTATGGTAAATTAGAGAATCAAGCTTGAAAATAAGGACTAAGGACTTAACTTCAAAGCACTGGACCACATATGAATAACTTAGATTATGACTAATTAATGAGAAGGAAAAGAAAACGAAGATGTGATTGTTTATAAGTAAGAATTTCAATCGTCAACTAATGAAAGGAGTTTAGGAATTTCGTATGGGAGGATTAGTAACTTAATTGCAATATAAATATTAACCATGACTCATTCTTAATTAAGACAATGCATGATTGAAATTTAAGAAGGTAATTGGGATAGCAAGAGCTAAGGAGTAATGTGACAGAATGATGGTGACGAAACAGGTAGCTAACATGGCATTATGTCTGTTTACATACCTAATTGCACTAAATAATTTTCTAAATTTTGTACGCTATGCATGGCTACATATATACCTACTAATGTGACTCTCTTGAGTACTAGATTATTGTTATTAGCCAATGACCGTAATATAATAGCTTAACAAATGAATGTACTATGCTACCTTGGGATTTGCATGCTCCTACACCGAATGGTGCATCGAAGTATTCTTATTTAGTATTCTTTATATGTGTAAACCATGAATTCATTGTTATCTATTGGGATTATATCTCATTATAAAGCTAACTATTTTTTAGGTAATATCCTACTACAGACAGAGTCCAACCAATGGAGGATAACTAAACCCATTTAAAGACTGTATTGACTGTAATTCGTTGTAATTTCCTTGAATAATGTTAAATGCTAAAAGTTTGACTTTAGTTTAATACTTAGTGTTGTTTACTAATCACTTGTTGGTTTTTGTATAAATATTACATATGAGGAATTTATCGTAAGTTAGCAACAATGTTTATTAGAGCTACCAAATTCCATGTATAAATAATCTCTTATAATTGCGTTTGCATGAAACTGATTATCATAATTTTGGAAGCAATTCTAGAATAATGGTAGATAACCGTGGTTAAGCTTGTACAGAGGTTTCTTGAGTGGATTGAAATGACAAAACATGCGTGATATGTATTGGTATATAGTTGTGCCTTATGAGCAAGTTGAAGTTTCAATAATTCCATTTTCCCTACAACGAAATAAGAACTTGTAAGCTAATCAGAATAATAACATTATCAACTCATGGTCTTTCTTGTGAAAATGATATAGATTATCTAGGTATGACACCCACAAACGTAAAGTATAAACTGTAATATGATATTTTTATAATTATTAATTTTGTGATAGTAAAATCAATAAACATATTGTTGTAATGACTAATTAGATTAATCCCTAATTCTATAATTTCTCATTTTTCTTTGAATAAATTATATTCTTTTTTTAATTTTATTAAAATTACACAACTCTTCTTTTTATTTTAAAAATATATACTCCCTTTCCTTAAGATCAAAAGTTGCATTACACTTTATTTCAATTAACTCAAATATTCTCTCCAAACTTTTGTTGAGATTATATGATTTTTCTTTCTATTTCTAAAATATACATTATATTTCCTTAAAACAAAAAGTTGTGTTATATTTTAATCTAGTTGACTAAAAAATATTTCATTAACCTATATATATATATATACATACTAAAATGTCCTCCATTTGAAGCTACAACTCCAAAATAGATTTGGTGATAAAAAAATCTATTACTTGGAGCCAAAATTAAACTTAAAACCAATTTAAAGAATTGTTTCACTCATGAACCAGGTTTAAACAAGTATATCAAAAAGTTATTAAAGTTGAAAATTATGATTTACAATAATTATTTTGCACAAAAGAGAAAAGAAGAATTTTAAAAATATCATCTGTCCTTATTAAAGGCATGTGTTACACTAACTATTAGTTGATAAATGATAATCAATTTAAGACTTTGTTAAATTTAATGAAAACAAATTTTACTCTTTTTTATCTTTACTTGTGCATATTTAAATATAAGTTAACAAATATCATTGATAAAAGTTGAAAGTACACATAGAGGGATGAATATGTGTTCATGCAAATAATGAACTAAATTCAATTCAATTAAAAATTAATTCACTTTAGTTATAGAAAGTAGGCTAAGTAAAAGAGAAAACCAATTTACTTATACTTGAATGCAAATTGCATTTAGCTAAAGTATTTGTAGTTGACTACAAGTTAAATACAATAAATTAAAAAGAGATAAAGAGAAAGAGAAAACATTAATAATTATTTTATTTTGAACCCTTATCTTATGTTGAATCCTCTTGATATCTAAGAATTTTTTTTTATTATAATTAAAGTTACACAACCAATAGTTTACTCAATGCTCACTAATAACACTTAAGGTTTAAGTTCACTTATAACTCAATGCTTCATATCACTTAAAACTCATTAATGTTTTGTTCAATACTCACCGATAATATATAAAGTTTCATCTCATCTAAAATTTAATTAGATTTTCTCAAGCTCATTTTCAAATGGCTTTCCTCTCATTAGGAAAGGTTTACATAAGAAATTGGTATAAATTCAAGAACCCTTATAAAAAAGGATTACAATAGGCTCACATTAAGAAGCTATCCCAAGCTAAATGAATTGGAAAGGAAGGTTAGAAAATAAAGGACAAAAAACAAAGTATAATAGCTTGATTTTTCTTTCTATTTGTTTCACTTGGTTTTTCTTTTTCTTCTTATTGCCTTTTTATAGTTGCTTCCTAAATTTAGCCATTAGGATGATATAATTTGTGATCTTAATTTTGGCTCTTTCTTGACTTTGATTTTGCTAGATAAATGGCTTTGATATTGAAAAAAAGAGTATGAATAGTAGCTTCCTCTTTCCATTAATGCTTTATTGGTTGTTATTCTTGAATTGTTCCTTTATGTTGAAATCTAATATTCCTCCAAGTTTCCTTAATGAAAAATAAATGTTGGAGAATTTACTCAAGAGATCTCTGCCACTTTGCTTTACTAAAATTGATTACTTCTCATAATCAATTTATTGGAAATTAGTTATTGTTCACAAAACTTATAGCCATGCTGTAGGGCTTAAAACACGATTCCCATCTTCCAAATCGAAGATTAATAAGTGAGGGACCTCCCATTAAAATTTTAGCTAAATTGGAAAAGAAATCATCATTTGATCATTGACTTTATAAAAGTTTGTCAAAGAAGAAAACTTGTACCTTTACATGCTTCTTATTTCCTTTTCTTCATTTGATAGTTGGAGATAAAATGAAAGTAATATAATCTTGATTTGCCCTTTTGCATAAGTTAACTTACATGTCTATTACATATTTACTTTCATTTCTTAAATACATGAATCATAATAGGAATGGAATCAATTATTTAATTATTAGATATTATGATTTTGATGATACATAATAAATTACAAGAGTAATTATATTTTTTTAAAATTAAAATCGCCTAATGCTTCATTTTTTTAATTATAAAATCAAGTTTTGTTATCATCAAATTTTCAAAATGAAACCTTGAAGCCATCAAAGGTTAGAGAATTTAGATTACCATAACGCCATGACTTCCAACTCTTGCACACTAAAAAGAAAAAAACTCAATCTATATTTAAGCTAATAAAAGATATTTTAATCAAAATATTTAAAATTTAATTAAAATGTAGCGCAACTTCTAGTTCCAAAGGAAGGAAGTTATATTCTTAAAAGATAGAGAAATATCATATATAATTTCAACAATAATTCTCTAAGCATTTTAGTTAAATGAACTAAAATTAGTGTAATTTTTTTTTATTTTAGAGAAGGTGCGTATATTAAAGGAATGATGGTATAATTTTAACAAAACTCAATATAAAAGTTTAATTTATTTTTTATCTTTCAATATATAAGATATTAAAAAGAATGTTTCTTTTTCTTTTTTGTGTTAGGAGAAATAAAAGAAAATTATTAGATATAATATTGATGTGAATCTCATTATTGAAATGAAAATGGACTATCCAAAATGATATGGTATGCCAGTACATGTTTAGCATGAGTACAGGAACATATTAATAAGATTTTTTTTTTTCAATACAAATAAGTTAAGCTTTCAACATATGTAAATGCATATTTTAATTTAGGGTACAACAATGATTTAGTTTTTGAAGTATTATTTTTTTCTTAATTTGGTCATCCATATATATAATCTTTTAATTTAGTCCTAAATGCATATTTTAATTTAGGGTACAATAATAATTTAGTTCTTGAAGTATTATTTTTTTCTTAATTTGATCATCCATATATATAATCTTTCAATTTAGTCCTAAAATTTTTTTTCCCAATTAAAATCATCTCTCCACTAGACATACTCATGATTTGGACTTGTCTAAATGGCAATTTTTTTAGAAAACAATATTATTTGGGCAAATTTCGAAACAATGTGGTATTGAAAAGAATTTTCTTTTTTTTGCCAAAATGATGCCATTTTGGGGAGTATGCCTAATGGTGCTACTTAGGGGAATATGCCATCCAAGCAAGCCGAAGTTACGAGAATTTTTGTTTATGCCATAATAGTAAAGCTGTTAAATAACGGTAAATTTATCTAATAAAGAGATCTTTAGGTTAACAGAAAATATTTCAGAAATTATATTAATTTTATTTATGGGTGACTAAATTAAGAAATAAGTAATTTTGTAAAAATTAAATCATTAATTTAATTTTTATTTTAATGTCATGTATAGGTATATATTTCAATATAGGGGGATATTTATATTCAAGGAATAAAAATCAATTCCTTTTTCTAAAATATTTTGTTAAATACATAAAAAAAGAATAATAATAATACACAATAGATGTACAATGGACTAACAATGAGTTCCTGATAAGTTGTGTTTTCAGATTAAAATTTTAAATGTGAGTTTGATATAAGGTAGTGACTTCTTCAAATCTCTTAAATAAAAAATAGTTCGCACAAAGTGTGCTTCTTTAAAAAAAAATACAATAGGCTAAAAAAAGGGGAAATGGAAAAAACACTGAACTAAACTATGCGTTTCGAGTTTAGACTTTGTCCGCTTCCTCAGTCGATTTAGGGTTTTGAAGATTGCACTTTGCCTCGGGCATGCATGGGAGGCCAATGTAATGCGAATTTTCGACCCATATTTGAATTTATCCAGTGATAAAATATAAATTCTCTATAGTTTCGTTTTGTTTAACTCGCAAAATAGAAAGATATCGACCCAACCGTGCAATAAAGAACGATATCAAGGTTTGATATACACATTCGTTTATAGTTCTTGCTTCTGCTTCTTCCCTCCTCCTCTCTGACTCCTTTTGAGTCAATATTAAGTGACTACTCAAATATTTCTAATTTTTAGTATGTTGTCAGGGTTGATAAATATCAAAATACTCTTCCTCCATTAATCGTTGGTTGTTTATGATACATTGTTGACAAGCTCAGGAAATTTCATTTGGAATAAAATGCAAAAAGATTTAAATTTGGATGTTTCTGTTTCTCTTTCTGGTGCTTGTCCTTACAAGCTCTCTGAATGTTTAACCCCTACTTGCATCCCTCTTAACTGGAAGCAGCAGAACCAATGGTGAGCTTAAAAGCTAACAAAAGACAAGCAGCATCTGATCCTGTTCTTCCAACCACAACAGAAAAGGAGCGTTTTGGTAAGAATTAATTAGTATAATATGTTACATTGTTAGTCAGCATGAGTAACCTTTTTTCACCTCTGGCGAGTATTATGTTTTGAAAGTTAGTGGACAATTTCGATCATTGTTCTCTTTTTTAGCAGTTGTTGTATTTTGTCATGTGTATCCCAAATTTTTTTGTCTTCATTGAATTATTGATTGCATTTTCTGCTTTCCTGTTCAATTGGAATTTTGAAAAATAATTGTACTAAGGGTGTTTATATCTGATTTACATGACAAGTTCCGAACTAACAATTGTTAGCATTGGTTTTTGAAATCGGAAATTGCTTTTTGTTTTCTTAAAATTCATGATCTATATATTGCTTTACGATGCTGCATCTTCCATGTTTCCATAATGCATTGGCATATGCATTAGGTTTGTTGCCATTTTAGCTATTCCATTTGAAGTTTCTGTTGCATGTAGATCCTCATAAAATTCAAATCTTCTTAGTAACGAGTACTATGACAATTTCTGAGGAGGGTGCATGCTAAATGAAATATTTCTATTCTTTCTGATACCGGTATTAGATGTATATCAGGGGGAGGTTGCAAATGGAGTCCTTCTTGAAGATGATTTGAATGAGCCAACAATGGGAGAAAAACTTGCCAGTGTCAGTTTGCTAGGTCAGAATAAGTCCAAGAGCGATAAGGAGCAAGAATCTTATATCCGATCAGGGCCTCCAAGTGCAGACTCCATAAATGTTTTGCTTAAGCAAGCATTACATGCCGATGATTGTGCCCTTCTGCTAGAATGCATGTATACGCAAGATGAGAAGGTTTTCTTTCCTCCTTTTCTACTGAACTATGTATAATTTAGAGTGGGAGATCTCTTAGTGCCTGCGGCCTCTTACATGATATATCTCCTTTTTCAGGTTATTACTAGGTCAATTTCACAGTTAGATCCATTCAATGTTCTCAAACTTCTACATTCTCTCATATACATTATTGAGTCTAGGTAATGTATCATAACGATATTTAAATTTTATGTGTTCAATAGACTTAGGAGTCTGTGGTAATTGATCTTGTGGCATTATTAACCTTTATGGTAATAAATCTAAGTAGACGGTTCTGTTAATGGATGATCTCCCTGATTTCAAGTTTTTAAAAAAGCTCTCTAATGAGGATTGCTTGAGACTCTTTATTGGGTTGTCTGTGATGATACTATTATTTCCAATTCCAAGTGTTGATGAATTAATTGGTTTATAACCTGTTATATAGATTCTTTTACCTTTTCCCAGTTTTATTTTCATTGGTTTTTGGGGGAGGGTTGTTTGTATAAGGTAATGGCCATTCAGATAATAAGAATATCAATGGATGATTGAGATTATAATATTTAGATATAAGACCAAGAAACTGGTCTTAACACTTAAATAACATTTCATATTCATTTCTCAAATTCTACTTCAACTCCTGATAAACTTTATATGTAAGGTTTCTTTGATAAACTTTATATGTAAGGTTTCTTTCTTTTTGTCTTTTAAGGGGTGTAATTTTGGCGTGTTCGCTTCCATGGCTAAAGTGTCTACTTCTACAGCATGCAAGTGGAATAATGTCCCAGGAATCTTCATTACAAGCTTTGAACTCCTTGCATCAGGTGAGAACTTTATATCATTGTGACTGATTATGGATATACTTGAGAAATTCTCCACATGAGGTGCTCAACCTGTGCCCTCTAAGATTTCATATATATGCGTTTGATATCTGTGCACCGCTATAAAGAAAATTATTTTGGCTTCTATTTAGCGAAAATATATCGGATCTTATGCTTGGATATGCTATATTATGACAAGGCATCTCCAATGGCACTGAATGAGTCAGTGGGTTATTTTAGGTTTTTAACAATCAACATTCTCTACATCCTTCTATTGGTAATCAGCCAAGAATATTAGCAAAAAATTTCTGTAGGCTGTCATGTTTACTGACTAAAACAGATGCATCCTACTTATCAACTAACACTTAAGCTTCTTGGACTATGGAACCATACCAATCACTGGTTAGGTTATTTTGAAAATACAGGATAGATTAGGGTCATAGGGCTTATTTCTCTTACTAATATGAATATGAGAACTTCACTTTCCAATTCAAGCTATTATAATTAGATTTGATGAAAGACATTCAGGATTATCAAATTGACTTTAGTACAAAAATTCGCTAGGCTTAGCATTCTATGTTATCATTACTTATTTGTTGATTTATTGAAACAGCTTACCAGCTTTATATTTAAAGCCAATTTCTGTCAAGGCAATTCGAGCTTCTTTGCAGAAACATGTATGTGGATTTGTATTTCAATTATCATTTATAAAATCCATGTTGCCCATGCATTTGATGATAAAACAAGGAATGACTATTGTTAGCCAAGCAGCACCAGACAGTTGCTGAGTGAGAACGTACATCTTTTGAAATTATATTTGAATCCTTTGAATGGGGAGATTGAATTATTAATTTGGTAATACCTTGCTTTTTTTCTTTGTTAATATAATATGGGATTTGCATCTTATACTACATTGGCTGCATTCAATTGCTGTACATATGGGAGCTACAAAATCTTCTTAGGACTTCGTAGAAGCCATAGAATGCACTCAAAAAAGAATCTTTATTAGTTGATCATATTTACATTCATAGTACTTTCTTTAATTGAATCTGTTGTTTTGTACAGGTAATTGAGTCTAGAGTCTCCACTTTTAAATCTGCCATTCAAGTGTCAAGCTGTCTAGGCGTCCTTTACACAGGGGTAAGCATTTTTCTGCTGTTTACGTATGTAGTAAGCAGAATTTAAGGCCAACTTGTTCTCATTTATTTTTATTTTTATTTTTTTGTTTTTAACAGCTTTCTGAGGAGGGGGTAGATTCAGGTCAAACCGTGCCAGTTATTTATGAGGACAAGGATGAAAGTGAAGAGTCTGAGGATGCTGTGGAAACTGACCAAGATAGGGAAGATGAACTATCTGATGAAGCATTTGACTGCGCCAACGGCGATATGATGAGCGAGTGACATGGACATGTTTTTGGTTTATTTGAAAACTGTCCCTGCTGAGAGCAATCGGGTATGCTACTTGTGATTGGGTTGGAGAAAAATGGTCTTGATGTATGCATTGAATATCTTGTGATGGCCTTGCTTGTACAGCCCCACATCGGTTATGAAAAATTTTGCCAAATCTAAGACGTGCTGCACAATCAATCAAGTAGAATATTTGTTTCACTATTGATTACCGTTTTAAGCTTTTGTTCAACTTCATCTTTTTATCTTATTTCATGTCTTTCTGTTAGGTATATTTTTCAATGGAAGGTTTCTAATATACATTTGAAAAGAATTTTAATTCGAATTAAATTATTCCCTGAAAAACTTTCCTCAAAACTGGAGGGTTCTATCAGCGATATAAAATTGAGAAACTCCATCTCCTTTAATTCTCCTCACGTTTTGGTAATTGTAGCTGCAGATCATTTGATGGTATTAGGAAGAATTATGAAGGCTAGTAATGAGCTCAAAAGCATGTCTTGGATGAGGTGCACTGTATAAATAACCAAAGTCCACTCTCTGAAATTAACATTGTAGAATCAGAATGGAAACAATTCTCATGAAAAGCTTTCCTTGAACTAATTCTCTCTCTCTTATTGTGATTTACGCTCTCTCTTATGAATGGCAATTCTTAATGATTTTGGACTGTGCAGCGCAACAGTTAAAAAAAACAATAGTGAAGTTAAAAGAATTAAAAAAAAAAAAGAAGAAAAAGACGAACTCCTGTTTGGGAGGACAACAAACGATATTCATATTAGAAGATCTGTCCTTATCCGTAATATAGTCTAGACTACTGCTCTGTCGTATTGGAGGTAATATAAAACAAAGAATCTCTTGTTAACACAAATTAACAAAGAGAAACTTACTGCTTATTCATGATGAGATATAACCTTACAACATAGTTGAAACTGAAAAGTAAAAGCTCAAATGATAGTAAATTCCCTCTTTAGGTATACGAGGAAAGCACATCACATTAGAAAAACAAATTACCGAAGAAAAAAAAAACAAGAAGAAGAAGAAGCAGCAGCAGCTTATTTATGATATTGTGAACAATCTAGTAATGCCTTGGAGGGTGGATAGGGTACTTCTCATCTTCATCATGCTGGGCCATGCCAAAGGTCTGCTTCACAGTCTCGGCAGCGTTTTGGGCCATACCCTTCACCTTCTCTCCTGTCTGCTGCAGGAGCCCAGCACTGTTATCCTTCCCAGACTGGGCCGATTCCTTGGTGGACTGGCCCATCTCTGAGGCCTTCTGGTTAGCTGAACCAGTCTTCTCTCCGGTCTTTTCCTTTGCAGTTTGGGCTGCCTGCTGAGCCTTTTCCTTTGCCCCTTGGGCCGTCCCCTTAGTCTTCTCCTTTGCTTGTTGGGCCTTCTCCCCAATGTTGCTCATCATTTGGTTGGCCTTTTCCTAAGCCACGAACAAATACTTCTTAAAAAACAAATATTGTATGTGTAATTTTCTTTTTTAATTACGATAAGAGATATCATTTTGTTCCATTACTAAGTTGGCAATTTTTAAAGGTGACTCTCCCGTATTTATTTGTGTAATTAAAATTTTACTCTCGAAATACTTTTAAAAAAAAAATTAAATCTAAATTATAATTTTACTCCATAGATTATAATTCGAAATTCGTAATAAAAAATGTATATAACTATTGATAACTTAAATTCCAAATAACTGGACCTCTTACAGCCCAGTCCAAAAATCAATTACCTAATCAAGTTTCAAATTTTATTTCATGAAAAAAAAAATACAAAATCAAACTAAATTTTATCAAACCGACAATTGACAAGTGTGAAAGAGTAATTTAGATTCTCCAACGTAGTTGAGAGAAAGAAATAGAGTTATGGACGTCTCATATAAGTGAATTTCGCCGTTTATTTGTTTTCTCATATTAAGAATACAATGTATAATATTGTAGAAAATTCATTATTTTTTTTTTCTTTCTCTCATTAATCGTACAGAACGTAGTACTGTAAAGAATTTTGGGAAATTAATAAAACACAAGCACGTGATTATTACCTGAGTTCGGCCCTTGGCTTCACCAGCTCTGTAGCTCTGTTCATAGGATGACATTTTTCTGTCTTGTGCAGAAGTTGGAAAGTCTCTCTTATGAGTGATCACAAAGTACAGTTTCTGTTTGTGAGGAGGTTTAAGCTGCGTTGCAGGCTACATTTATAGTATTTCATGGTAAGTGTGTGACAAACACGTGTCCAACTTCATGACACGTTTGTGACACGTGTCGCACTTATGGGAAGTACTGCAATTTAGAACTTCAAAAAGATTTGATTCAAAAATGAGCTTCTAGATATTAGCCACATTGCATCAAGACACTTAATAAATCAAAATTTTGTAATTCTGAGATACAACAATCGCAAACAGTGTGTGTACTATACGGCGGTTGGAAGAAAAGAAAAAAAAAAGTTAAAAAAAATTATAATTTTATTTCTATAATTATTATTTAATATTGTTTAATAATAATTATTTAATTATTAAAAATAAAAATATTATAAATATTTTTTATTTATAAAATTATTTTTTTATTTTTTATTTCTATTTTTATTTTAACTTTTTATATATCAAAACGCCCTTAAGCTAAAACATGTTTTTTTTTTAATATAGATCTTCCGTGACTGCACTAGTGCAGATATTTGATTAGGATAGATCCTTTCTAGTCATTCAAATGATTGGAGAGAATCTAATTAATTCTAAAAATAATTTTTTTATTTTAGATTTTAAATTATCAATTTAATGATAAAAATTATAAATTATAAATATTTAAAATTCTATTTTAAATATTTTTAAACTATATTAAAAATTATAATAACAAACAAATATAGTTAAAATATTTAAAATATAATTTTTTTCATAATTATAATTTTTAATTACTTAATTTTAATTCTTATTTTAAATTTACAATTTAATATTTAAAACTTAAAAAAATTATTTTTAGCTTGTCTAGATCCTGACGGGATAGGATACATCTTCTACCCAACATGTGTTTACATATATTTTTTTGAAGAAATTTAAAATTTTAATTGTAAAGATACAAATATTAATTATAATAAAATTTTTAATTGTGAGAACAAAATTTTTAATCATAAGAAAAAATTATACTTTAAAATTTTAACCATAATAACAACACTTTTAACTACTTTTAAAATTATTTCAAAATTTAACAATAAATATTTTAAATTTATAGTCATAAAGTGTACTTTTTTAAAAAAATTAAATGTGAGGAATCATTTCTTGAACAGTGATGAATAGGAATGAGAAGGAAAACTAACTATATAATAAAAAACTAATGAGTTTTACAATATAAAATATATTCTTACAATTAACAGTTTGATACTCACAATTGAAAATTTTATTCTTTTTCAAAAAAGATACATATGTCACTACATTCTTTGCCATCACGGTAGTAACTGCAAAAGATGCACATTCCATTTGAATTTATCTTAAATTGGGCATTACACTCCTTGTGATTTCATTTATTGTCATTCATTCAAACATGGCCCATGGCTTTGAATTATAATATTCTCTGTAACTTATTTATTTATCATAATTCACGAGAGCTTTAATACATGTTGATTTCATGCTCTCTAACTTAGATAATAATTTAAATGTTCTTTCTATAAGCCCTGTGGCTAAAACCAAGTGTGACATGCATGAATAAATATTAAACTATGAATTAATGTGTGACTTTAATGATTCATCGTGAAATGTATCAAATAAACAGCAATGAGGCACTGCCAACATATTTTCGTTTTAAGTGCGCAATTTAACAGATAATTAATGCTTTCAACAATCTTTCAGTTTTTTTTTTTTTGGGTAAAACATCAATCTTTCAATATTCACGAAAATATATGTATTGTACTTTTGAAATATTTTTTAGCATATCATTAATGTCATTTTGATTTTTTTTTGGTAGTATATATTATTCTTCGCGGTGTAACGATGTTCTAATTTGATTTAAAGGTCTATCAGAAATTTCCCGGGCATTCCAAAATAAGGTAATATAGAGAAAGTTCAGCACAGGGGAGAAAAACAAGTTAATACCACAGGGTATATATATAAATAGAAAAAATTTGGCTCAAACCAATTCGGTCATACTCTATTTACAAAAGAAAAAATTATATGAATTTATATAAAAATTTTAATTTTTTAAAAATAAAACATAATTTTATAAAGATTTATATAAAATTTTTTAAAAATCATTTTATAATTTTTACTAAAATTTTTTATATAAAAAAGGGTCTAACTAATTCAAGTTACCAGCCTAGTCTTAAATTGAACCTAACCTACGTATAGCCCTGTCAACGATTTTGTTATCCATAATAATTTCCATTAGATAAAGGTTTGTGCGTATTGGAAGAACACTTATGTCCAAGATTCATATTCGAATTATCCGTTACGTATGGAATCCACAACCATATGAATAACACCTTCCCAATGCACAAGTCTCACCATTTTCGTCCATTATTTCCAAATAACACCAAGTGGCAGCACCATAAAATCTCCAATGATTTAGCTCTCAATCAAATTAGGGTTGGGCCTAAGAAGTTCACAAGCAGGATTCTCAAGATTTTAATGATATGGAAGAGTTTAAAAAGGTAAAACAATAAGTGACAAAATATTTTTTAAAAAAAGAAAAAAAAGATACTCCAAGTGATTTTGACAAGTTAGAGAATTTAAATTTATCTTCCTCACATGAATATATTATAAAATGATAAGCTTTGTCCTCTACTTATCAAATTATTGTATTATAGTTTGTTAATGTGCTTTGCTTTTTAGTTTTACAAAAGTAACTTTAATAAAAGTTATTTGTATTATTGTAATCTTTCTACTTTTTCTCTTGTAATAGTTGTTTGTTTGTGTGCTTCAACTTTTAGCTATATAATTAGAGCTATTTCTTAGCTATAACAAGAAGCATTAAGAAGTAAAAATACATCAGGTGAATTCTCTCTAAAAGTTTTCTTATTTGAACTCTTTCTTCTACTCTCATTATGATTGTGTGCCATATATATTAGTATGCTCTATATTTGTCTTTGAAAGAGGGCCTTGTACATCAAAACATATTAGTCTATGATCTCTCAGAAGTTTTGAATAATGTTCTATAAGAACAATATAAATAATGTACCTTAATAATGAGTTCATATTTTAATACAATTTCTACAAACATTAAAAAAAGTTTAGATTCTAAAAGACCTAGAGACTTAGAGAGTTTAAAGGAGAAGTTAATTGTTTTGATATATTAAGATGAGATTTCTCATCATTATGACTAAAATATTCACAATAAATTTTATAAACTTTGTTGTTAAGGTATCAAGCTTATATCAAAGATGTTGTCCTATTATTGTAAATCATCACCTATTTTATTTGTTCTTATTGGATGAAATGTGAAATGGAAAAGATTCTTTTTTTTTCTTTTCTTTTTTGTTTTTAGGTTGAAAATAGGGAAGGATAGAAATGAATGGAATGGAAAGCAAGATTGATTAAGGGTCTATTTGAAAATGTTGTGATTTTTAAAAAGATATTGTGCTATAAGTACTGTGAAAATGCTGTTGTTCAAAAAGGCAAAAGTAATTATAGTTAAAAATCATAGAAAAGTGACCTTTCGAAGCTCATTTGGGTAGAATTTATCAATGAATTGTCTGGTAACTATAATTTTAAAAAGTAGTCATGATTGTATAAAATTACAATACTAAGTATGTTCAAACATTTTTTCTTTTTTTAATGTTAAAAATGTAAAGAACTTTATATTTGGTTATTAAAATAACATATATTAGTTGAAGGCTAAATTAAAACATATAAAAAAAATATAGGGATGAAATTAAAGTTAATAACTCATCAAACTAATAGCCATAAAATTATGAATAGAAATTAAATTGAAAGAATATATTTGCATGATAAGGAAAAAGAAGAAGAAGAGATTTGTGTATTTAATATTTGTAAAATGATAGTTGCAATTTCTGTTTCTGTGACAATCTAATGAAATTTTCACAAAAAGTTAAACTAACAATATATATATATATTCAACAATATAAATTTAATGGTAATAGATTTATAATAAATAAATAAATATATATATATATTAAATATAATTAAAAATACGAATTTTTTTTATATATTTTAAAATTTCAATCGCTGCTTTTAAAAGTATCATAGCGTATTTCTTAAGAAATAGTGATGACTTTTAAATCGAAGTATGCACCACATGAAAATTTAAGCAAACAAATATTTGTGGCTTTTCCTATCGGAAAACACCAAAAACAGGAGTCATAATATTCTTAAACAGGTCTTAATAGGATGAAGAAGCAAAACCAATTAAGCAAAACACATTAAACCAAAAAGGTTAAAAGAGATAAAAAATGAATCTAAACGTACATTCATTCAGCCCAATGCAAAGTATAGGGCAGTTTATACTTTTATTTTGACATCAGTAAAATGGGAAATTCCATAAAAAGAATATATAATTTTCCATTTTGACTGTTGTTTCCTTTACTTAAAATTTATTTTTCTAATAAAAAATATATTTTGTATTTCTCACACCCGTATTTGTGAAAAAATAAATAATTCATCCTTTATTACCATAATTAAATCCGTATTTTGGCCATTCAATTTTTTACTTATAATTTAATTTTCTTTAGCTTGTGTAATTTTATTTAATTTTTATAATTAAAAAAAATCCATTAATATCCTATTTAGGTAGATTTTTTAACATAGCAAATTATATACTATTTTAGTACTTTAAATATATATAATTTAAATAACTTATTCAAATGACTTAAAGTAAATTGTATTATGTATCATACTCAAGAGTTAATTTCACTTAATTAATTATTTGTGGCATTTTGTTAGTAGAAATATCTATTTAGAGCTTTAAAATAATATGTGATTACATTAACAAAATTTAATGATATACTAACAAAAATTTAAAGGTATAGATTAAATGAAAAAAAACTTTAAAATTATAAATTTGATGATATACTAACAAAAATTTAAAGGTATAGATTAAATGAAAAAACTTTAAAATTATAAATAACTAATTATACATTTTACTGTATAAAAATCAAATTAAAAATTATATAAATTTATAAAAACCAATAAAATTATTTAACCATTTTTTTTTTAACATTCCACCATATTACTCTTTACTCCCTCAAGGCAGAGTCACTCAAAGCCGCATGTTACTGTTCAAAGAAGCATACCTAAGATTCCCCCACCCCGAAACGAAAAATTAGTGAGAAAAGAAAAAGGAAAAATCAGACATCCATCGCCCGGAAGGGAGGCCGTAATTGGCCTGTTGAAGGATTATTGGGGTTTCTCGACGTCTCTTCGAGTTTCAATCTTTGTGTTGCTTCTTCGGAGAAAAAGGGAGAGATATCGAAAATGTCTCTGACAGGCGTGAAAATGTCGGAAGACGTCTGGTTAACTTGTGTCACTCATGCATTGTCCACTGAGACTGAAGAGATTATGGGTCTTCTCCTTGGCGATATCGAGGTCATTCATTTTTCAATTTCCATTCTTTTATGTTCTTGGTAATCATTTTAAGTTCAATGGGCATTGATCTATGCATCAATTTCTCGATGTTTCTTGGTGGGGTATGAAAATTTCCCGTTGGGGGTACTGGGGTTCTTTGGATTTAGCTGGTATTCGCTTGTTCTCTTGAATTTAAGTTTCAAACACCGGTAGTAATGTTCATTATATGTGGCTTGAAATTCAATCGATCCCGGGTTTTATGAGGCTGCATTAATCGGGAATACACGACAGAAGGAATTAATTGTTTTATGGTGGGGTTTGAATGTTTCCCGTTGGGGGTACTGGGGTTCTTTGGATTTAGCTGGTATTCGCTTGTTCTCTTGAATTTAAGTTTCAAACACCGGTAGTAATGTTCATTATATGTGGGATTTGCGTAATTTTTGGCATTTCTAGGTAGTGAAATAGAAGCAGTTCCTTTTATTCCTTTCTTGGTCAATGAGGTGAAATGGAGAGTAATTTTGAGCAAGTTAAGTTCAATGTTCTGAGGAGACTAATAATAAATGGAGCTTAAGAAGATTTAGTACGGGGTGCTCCTTACCCAAGTGGATTCGTAAGATCTAGGCTCTGGAATCAAAGGCTAGAGAGGGTTCTTACTGTTACTCTAATTGAACGAAATGGGGTTCACTTATATTTATTCATGGTCAACTATCTGGCTTCCCAGGAGCGAGAAGCTTGCTCGCAGTATGGAAATGGATGATAACTTGGCTATTTCTAGGCCATTGAGAAGCCTGATACCAAAGATGAAACATAAGATATTAATTTGTCTTACATTATTCTTCATGGCACACAAAGTGGTGTGGCACACCTTTCATGTCTAATATTCTGTCTATAATATGTATGTGAGATATAGTTCTTGAACATACCCTTCAGTTTTCTCTTACAATGCTGTTTTGTCACGAGATCAGCAAATTGGGTTTCAATTGTTAAATGCACTGCCTTTGATTTGGAAGACAGAGCTGCAAGTTTAGAAATTTGAACAGTTGGGATTGGACATACTGGCCTGTCCTATTCATTTCCAGACATTCAAGTTTGTGCCTGGCCTCTGATCTGGATTGTTGAATTTGGTTCTGTTTTAGCTTAATTTTTGAAAATGAAAATTTAAATAGTTATAATGATACTTTATTAGGAATGAAAGCAAGCACCACCTGTTTGGGGTGGTAGATATATTGAATGGGAAAAAAATTCATCATTTGGTATATGTAGCTTTTCTAAATGTTATGCTCAAGCCGTCTATATCTATCTTTGATAGACTTCCATTAACTTGTTTCTTCTCTCAGGGCTGTGTTAAGTACGTTAAGTGTTCATGAATCATTGTCATCATGGTAGAACCCAATGCTTTCCTACATTTCAAGCCCTTATTATGTTATTAAAAACTACAATATGCATTAAGTGAGTGATTAGCCTATAATCACATTTGTCACTATTCATTGTCATACATTTTCAAGTTAATGATATTGCTACTTAGGCAATTTGATTGTTGACGCAGATCAGTTTTCATTAAATAGAGCTCCTTTGGTTTATTTGAGAATGTATGAAGTGCTAAGGAACTAATAGCGTTACATCATTATTTTAAAGTAAAACAGAACATCGGCTCAATTGCATAATACCTCATACCTTTGAATTATTACTGCCAACAAAGAGGGGTGCACAGTGATTGAGTTGTGACTTATAGAAATATGTAAGACATAGATGCATTCTTGATATATCTGTTTGATAACAATGAATTTATACAATTCCTTCATGTGGCTAGATTCCTTGAAGTTTCTGAACTAGTGTATGTCATTTTCATCTGTGCAAATAAGTTACTGCTTCATCAATCTTTGGCTTGTGCAAATTGAGTGGTGTGGTAGATTTATTTAAAGTAATAAGGTTGATTTGTTCTCTTCCTACAGTGATTATCTTTCCTGTTTACCAGGATGTTTTTTCTGCTTATATGTTGTAATTTATAGTTTTGTGGATCCAGCATTCAAAAAATGGGAATGTGACTGCATTAATATGGGGAGCATCTCCTCAGACAAGGTCTGATCGACGGAAGGACCGAGTAGAGACTAACCCTGAACAGTTGGCTGCTGCATCAGCACTGGCTGAGATATCCTAATTCTTTCTTGTTGGTTATGTGCATATTATATCTAATATTCAGTGAATTTCATTTTTGTTATAATTTTTACGTTATTGCATCCTGACACACTATTGCTTTTATTCTTTGGTCCAACCTGGTAACTCCATCAATTTTTTTAAAATTTCTTGTTCTAGTGATCTTTTAACTTCCAGCTGATCGTGACTATAATGACCATCTGTTCTCGGTTGGTTTTCTATTTCATTTTAATATGTTGGTTTGTTGTGCCATTAACTTTATAACACAGAATGACCATACTGACTGGTAGAACAACAAGGGTGATTGGTTGGTACCATTCACATCCTCATATTACAGTTCTTCCTTCCCATGTTGGTAAGTGCTGGGTAATTACTTCAACTTCCTCCCTTTTCGTCCCTCTGTTTATTCTGTGACAGTCTTAAAGATCATAAACTTTTATGAGAGAATTGTCTGTTCTTTTCATTCAATGGACATAATTAACTTAAATGGATCCTTGAATGATTTATTGCTAAGTTGTTCATATTGAGTTGTAATATGTTAACAAGTGTGGAATGGCAATTTTGTTAAATTGGCAAGATGTAATTGATCTATTTTAACAGAGATTGGATGACAATTTAGACATGAAGGGATCTATTTAACGTAAACACTGCATTACAAGCCTTGTTTTTTAAATCATATTATTTTCTATTTTAAGTTGAACTGAAGAATTAAGATTAAGTTTTAAATTAGCACAATTACTAGCATGAGCATGGGACACAAATCTGAATCACCTTTGATCTCACTATAGATGAGCTGTGAAATGGTAAGTATGACTTTGTGTTGTACATGCAAGTATCATGATAAAGAAATTCCGTCACTAGGCAAGATATAGAACTTCAAGTTGGAGTGGTGCAGCAACAAAAGATTTAAAATACATTTCTTTTCCTTTTCTTTTGTAATATTTACTGACAAGGACTTTTTGCTGGTCCTTTTCTTTTTAGAGGATACTCTGACCTTTTATGTAGCTTCTTTCTCTTCTTCATGTCCCCACCCCCTCTCTCAACTGCCTATAATTATTTTTGTGCACAGAGACCATATATATCCCATATCTTCACTATTGCAGATGTGCGAACTCAGGCAATGTATCAACTTCTTGATTCTGGGTTTATTGGATTGATATTTTCCTGTTACAGTGAAGATGTAAACAAGGTTTGTCTTGAATGTGTGATTACTTGGAAGTATCTTTTATGTTATATTATTCATTAAATTTAACATGAAATAATTTTGGACTTTATACAGGTTGGAAGAATTCAAGTAATTGCCTTCCAGTCATCTGACAGGAAGCAGAATCAAAGTTCAAGACCTATACCTGCATCTCCTGTAAATAGAAGCTCAGTTATTGATCTAGATCCATCTCCGAGTTCCTCAGAGAATGTGTCAATAAGATCTGGTTCCTTCAAGGCAGAGAGCCCAGAGCAGGATACTGGTGATTCAAAGATTACTGGACCTAGTAAGGTACAAATATAGAATATGCTTGACTGTTCAATTGCAAAATCTGATGTGGCTTAAGCTTTTAATCTTTTAATTTTTTTTGGGGGGGGGTTGTTTCTTTGACTCCTTTTTTTTTTTTAAATTATATCTTTGACTTATTTCTTTGTTAAAGTACAGTCCTGTTCTTTACTGAGAGTTTTTGTGTGTTAATCATACTTCTGGATACCAGGCCACCTAACGTATGCTTTTTTGTTCAATGTTTTATTTGATGAGTTCATTTATTCTAAATCACTGTCAATGAAAGAATATATCTCTAGCAGGAAATTGATGGTTCTAGTGTCCTGTGTATATTGGATTTACCTCTGGTGGCAGGAGGGGTAGTAGAGAATGCATAGCTTTTGGGGGAGAATTGTTTGAACCAAACTACAATATAAGAAGCATTATAAATATAAAGCTTTTATGTCTAATGAGAAGAATGGTGTTGGAGATCACATTATCTAAAGATGATTTTACTTTTTAACTAGTATTAGTTATTAATTTGAATTTTATATTTTTAGTTGTTTGCTATACTTTAGCCATTTCGTTTAGGATGTTTTTATCAGTTTTTTAAGTTGTTTTCAAGGTAATGCCTTAGGCATTTTAGTTTGGTTCATTTCTAATATTTCAGCTGTTTATTTTATTTTGTTTAGATAGGCTTTATCACTTAGTTACTTGAGAGATTGGCTTTCTATCTTATTTTCTATAAATGTATTTCATTATTATTCAACAAAATAAGTTTAAAGAAAAATTAAATGCTGAATTTCTATGTGCTGTTAGAGCCCTCATGGCCTAATCACCTCATATGACCAAATAGCTCAAGCAATGGTGACAAATGCTGAACAAGGTGATTCTATACACAACATTACCACCCCATACAACCATGGAGTGAGCTAAACAACTCCAATCCTGATCATCACAAGGCAAACCATGGCGTTAAATGCTGAGAAGAAAGAAACCCTTAAAATCGTCAACCATTTTTAGAGTGAGCGAAACTACCCAACTCTCATCACAAATAGGTGTGGTGAAGACGCCTAAAGTCCAGACTCTCACTACAAAGTAGAGTGAGGATACCCAAAACCAAGACCCTTACAGTGAAGTGAGATGAGGAAGAGGAAAAGAAATATGTTGCACCTTGTATCAAAGTAGGGTGGAGAAGAATTACACCTCACTATAAAGTGAGGTGAGGAAGCCAAAAACTGCACTTGTTGCTAAGAGGGGTGAGAAAACAAAACAAACCTTAGCCGTTATCTAAATGTGATTTTACTTTTCAATTAGCGGTAGTTGTCAAGAAGAAAAAAAATTATGGGTCCATAGCAAGGAGTAAAGAAGAAGACAGAGTCAGATTCCAAAATTAAAGATGAAAATTTTTCAGATAACTCCCAAATGCTAAAAAAGAAGAAAAATGGTAATGCTAGCTCTAAGCTGTGCCCAACTTGAAGGAGAGTGTTAGAAATCACGTTATCTAAATATGATTTTACTTTTCAATTAGCATTAGTTATTAATTTGAATTTCATATCTTATAGTTGTTTCTTATATTTTAGCCAGTTTGTTTATGATGTTTTTATTTGTATTTTAAGTTGTTTTCAAGATAATACCTTAGGCATTTTAGTTTGGGTTTATCTTCAATGTTTTAGCTATTTATTTTATTTTGTTTAGATAGGCTTTATTGCTTTGTTACTTGAAGGTTTGGTTTTCCGTTTCTCTTATCTTCTATAAATGTATTTCATTGCTATTCAATAAAATAATTTTAGAGGAAAATTAAACTCTGAATTTCTACAAATGGTTTTTGGTGTATCGTAACTATTGAATAAATGAGGTGGTGTTGGTGCTATTTTGTTGATATGGTGGAGTAAGGGTGTGAACTGAAATGCTCAAGGTTGATCTTATGGGAGATGAATTCAGTCCCTTGAGGGCTGAGGCTATTCCTATCATTAAAGATTATATTTGATATTTGTATTATTGCTTTACAGGATACAAATACTCAACTTTGTGATGCCTTCATTTTTGTAATTATATATGCTTGCTTGGCTAGGGTGGGGGAAGATCTTCAGACTTGGGGAATTTCTTTGCTAATGCTGATGCTGCCAGTTATCCAGGGAGAGAAAAGGTTGGAGGAAACTACGATTCCAACATCTCAGACACTACTCCTGTTGATGTTGATCCCATGGATATGTCAGAAAGTATGCAGGAAGCTATGCATCGTTCAAATTTGGACATGAGGTACAGATGAGTATGTACTTGACCACTAATATCTTTGTTGTTGTCGATCTAAGCCCTGATTTTGGGTTTTTCAGATCTCAACCCCCAAAATCCCTGGTTTTGAGGATGAAGATAAAGGTTCAAGATAGCTATTTATTATTGTGAACAAAGACCCATCCTTTTGAATTGAGATTGCCACTGCGTTTTAAATAAATCCCTGTAAATAACTGTAATGCTCCGCACAGTGATAATTCTCCTGCACTGATGTTTTCATTGGTTAACTAAAGCTCTCTTCGGGTAATTTGCACTTTGTCTCCATGACTGACCTCTTTATAATATGGTATACACCATAAATTTCATAGTAAGAAGTATTATCACGTAGGACATGGGGTATGCTTCTCATTATCCCTATAGTTAAGCATTAACCTCATTTATTAAAACTCTAGCTCTGGATCTCTGGATGATATACAGTAGATAGAAGTGTAGGGAGATAATGATAAATGTAAAAATAGTCCTGTATTCATCTTTCTGTCTTATTGTTCTATAAAAATGCATGTTGATGGGTCAATTATGGTTTATCTTTGAAGAGGTTGACGAGAGGCAGTTCTTGAGCTTGAGATCTCAAATGGCTTTTGTTTGGTGACAGTGGTGCAGAGTATGTAAGAAAAGAAATCTCTCTCTATGTTTTGCCAACCTCGTCCCTTATCAACATTAATTCACCATTATCATCATACACGGATCTGCAACATGTACTATTTGAAGAGGAGCGGACTGCATATAACCAGGCCATCTTACAAAACATGAGGTGATGATTTTATATACAGTATGCTTATTGTCAAACACATATATGAAAGATTTACGGAAGAATTTAATTATTATCTTCCTTACCTTGGTGACTGTAATTTCCTATATCACTCAAAGGAATGGGAGGGTGCATCCGCTCACTTTCATACATCACACTTCAACATACCAGGCTTCTTTGTGCAAGTTGATTGAATATTGGTCAGAATAAAGATCTCTATGTTCTTAAATTTGTTTCCTTTTTATATTTTTTGTTTTTTCTTTCCTAATAATTACATATTTTTTGACATTGCAGTTTAAGTCCTGCTATACATGCACTTCAAGATCGATTGAGAGAAAATGAAATTCGGGTATATATTAATTTCTTAATTTCTATATCAAGGTAGAAACATTCTTAAGTTTTCTGGGGATTTGGATATATTCTAATCCTTTTTCTCTTCAAAATTTTTTCATTTTATGCTTTATCAAAGGCCCTAATTTGGATTAGAAGCTAAGTTGCGCTATTTTATGTCTGACCATGGCCGTTCAACATGTGTTGAGCTATCAATACGGCTAAGCCCTTCTAGTCAACCTGTTCAAACCTGTAAGAAAAATATAGGGCCGGATTGATAAAATGACAGCATATATTTTTAAATGGTTTTTATAGCTCAGTCTATTCATCCCTAGGGTTGAACCAGACCCAGGCCAGTCCTCATGGCCGAAAAAAATTTAAAATAAAAACCTGCATTTTTTGGACTTTTAGCAAAGACTATTGTGGTTTATTCATTGTTAGATTGTATAAATTGCACTTCAAACTTAATATTTTTAGGGGTAGCCCTAATAGCCAAGCCATAAGCCAACCCGCAGCCCTTATAGAGTTGGGCAGGGTCAGCTCTAGTTGACAGTTCTTATGTTCAGCTTGCCCGTTAGTTAAGTCAATCATGCTCATTTTGACTATGTGTAGCGCATTTACTTTTGGTGTAACAGTTAGGAGTTCTGAGTGATGAGGCCAAGAGCATGGAAGGGGAGGCTTTTAGAGAGAGTGAAGCAAGTTCAGGATCTCCCCGTCAAGTTCAACCTCATATTGCTAGGAATCTATCCAGTCCTGGTAGCCGCAGCAGAAAAGGGTATTAATTTGAAAGCCTCTTTTAGAAGTTATGCTTCGATTAATATAAACAACAATGGTGATTGGCAATAGTTTTGGTTTAAAAAAAAGTATATATGGAATGTTCACATATATAGAATGTACAAGAAAATGGTATTGACTCTACAAGTTTGCTATTCAGGAAATGATCCTAAATGTTGTATTCTGCGAGTGCAAGCCTTATCCTGTAGTGTATAAATGATGCTTTGAACATTTTATTCACTTTTGACAAAGGAAAAGCATTTTATTCAATAGTTCTTATTTAAAAATTATATGAACATGTATCATCCATTGCGGAGCCATTCAGCCCTAAAGCATGGCGAATTGTAGTTGGTAAAAACGTAAAGGGATTGCTCACATGAATTAGTCATGTTTTGTGACTTATTACAAATATGGTCTGGTCACTCTAATTCAAAATCAAACAGTGTTACCTTATTTTCTTGAAGTTCTATTTAGGTTGTCTTGTCACTAACAGGATATTGCTGACGTGGCTATTCTTTTGACATGTTAAATTGACATTCAAGCTTGAGAAATCACCTACATGGAGGATGGGTTTCATGTGATTTGTCAAGCTTGTTTGTCAATCTGATAAGCCACGTGACAAATGACATGCCATGGAGGTGTCACGTAGAAGCCACCCTGGCATTTTAAGGTTCATGTCAGCAAGTTTTGTTAAGTTGTGACGAAGGAGCTTAATTGAAACCCTTAACAGAAAATAAAACAGTAAGATTGTGCGGTTTTGAAGTGGATGGACCAAATTGATTTTTTTTTTATTTAAAAAAAATCAGTGAATCAAAGGTTATGCCTTTTATTTTTTATGTACATAAATATAAAATTGAGACTTTAAGGTTATTATTCGAAGGGGGAGGAATGTGCGGTGTGCCTCTCCAAATAAATTTTTTATCTTCTCAATTTTTTAAGAAATTAACAGCGTTAATTTAAAAAAGAAAAACACATTATATATATTGTGAATTTTACTATTCAAATAAATCTCACATCTTATGTTACCATCTATTTTTTTTGTTAAATTGACATGGTCAATATGCATAATTGAGAGGATAGAAACGGAAGCTTGCCTCCAGAAAGTACGTTTCCTGAGATGTACATGTTGGTCGTGCGTGTGGGGCATCTCTGTACTTTGGATAATGTATAATGTATAGTCCTATTCCTATCCTATAAATGGTCCAATATCTATTCTATTGGAAACTAATATTATTAGGAGTAAACTTAGGATAATTTTTTATGTTCTTATTATCAATTTTTTAATTAAAATTTGGTGAATGTATAAATTTTTTAATAAAAATATGACAAATATATGATTAAATTAAAGAATTATATAATTATCTATAAAAATTATACATTTATTATATTTTAATTTAAAACTTATATATTTGTTATATTTTGATTAGAGAATCTAATAATAAAAATATAAGAAATTATATATAAATTTTTTTCATAAATTTATCTAATTTCAAATATCATTGGAATGCTTCTTCAAAAATATTGAAAGTGATAGGACTTTTATATAATTTGTTGTAATAAAACTAGACGTGGACTTTATATAATTGTATGGAACTTATGTCAATTTTATAATTTAATTCAAATTTTAAAAAAAGAAGTAGAAAAAATTTGAAAAAAATAAAATTAAAAAATTTGAAAAAAAAAGTGAAATCCATAAAAAATTTAAAAATAATATTCTACAGTGTAATATATTCTCTTTATGTAAAAATATGTAAATTTATATGATCTGTCTACATAGTACAACTCAACTCACTCTTTATAGATATTTATTCCTGTTATTCTAGATAAACCGACAACCCAGTAAGATAGTAACCTCCAACCCCCCGCTCCCCCCAACATGTATGATATATTTAATGAGCACCTATCACTTTTCTTGTTTTTTAAAATTTCATTATCTCCCAAAGCTTTTTAATACAAATTATCCATTCATTATGAAATCATTTCACAGTAAAATTATAAATATATATATATATATATGGTCAAATAATATTGAAACTGAATTATCAAATTAAAAAGCAGATATGAAATTTATAATATGTAAACAATAATAGAAAGAATTAATTAAAATTTGTAAAGAAATTTGAGAAACCGGGTGTTAAAATTATATATATTTAAAATGTTAAGTAGTATATAGTTGACCACATTAACAGAATTATAAAATTAATATATGAAAACTAAATTGAGAATCAAATGAAACTATAAGAACTAAGAGAGTAATTTAAATTTTTAACTACTTGAGAGATTTATAAAATTTTATCACATTAAATTTATATATTTTATTATTAATTTTCACTCATTCATAATTGTATTCCGTAGATCTACCTAACAACAGTGCTCTGTAAAATTGATAATGCAAAATGAAAATAGTTGCATTTGAGATTACTCTCACTCAAATTTGTGAATATATAAATAATACAAGCTAAAAATAAATTAGTTAATCATATATATATATTTGTTATTAGATTCTTTAATAAAAATATAATAAATGTAAAAAAAATGAGAAAACCCAATCATATATTGTACAAATATCATGTACTTTTACAAATTAAATTTATATACTTATTATTATTGAAGAACTTAATAATAAAAATATAAAAACTATACTTCAATTTGTTCATTAATTAATAGTCAATACCCAAACTATACTTCAATTTCTTACTTACTATATTGGGCTATGAACTATTTGACATCATCTTACCAGATACTAAGAATCAAAATTAGAACCAATAAGAAGGTACCAGCAACAACGAAAGCAGCCAAAAAAATCTCACCTCATGGGCCATTCATTAGACTTGCGGGTAAGCCATGCATCACACGGCATGTACTTAATAAAATTCAAAACCTCATCTAATCATGAAAAGCGTTCATTCATAGGCCATCTATAAATACAGGAACAAACACACTCACACAAAGCAGAGGTGAATTAAAACCAAAGCAAGCAAGCTAGCTTTCCCTTCCATTCCACGATGTGTGATTTGAGTCATCATAGCCATAATAAGAGGCCACACATGGCAAACCAACCTCCTTGGCAAGCAATAAAGCAACTTTGCTCAGAACACGGCGAAGTTAGACTCGACCACTTCCACCTCTTGCGCCGCCTTGGCTCCGGCGACATTGGAAAGGTGTTCCTCTGCGAGATCAAACATACGATGAACCTACAGTACGGTGGTTGTTACTATGCCTTGAAAGTAGTTGATAAAGAGTGCCTCAGAATGAAAAATAAGCTGAAGAGAGCTGAGATGGAGCAACAGGTGTTGAATGTGCTTGACCACCCTTTTCTTCCAACCCTTTATGCAAAGTTCGATGCTTATCAGTACTCGTGTTTGCTCATGGATTACTGCCATGGCGGTGACTTGTTCAAACTTCAACAGCACCAGCCAAATCTTCGTTTTAGCGTCTCAACTGCTAAGTAAGTTCCCAAAGCTCAATTCTCATGATCTTGTTTGGTAGTTTAAACTCTTCTTTTGTATATATCTGGCACATCCTTCACACACAAGTTCATTAAGTTTTATAAAGTCTTGCAAATAGGAATTTTTATATTTCATATATGCCACAGATTTTATGCAGCCGAGGTGCTTTTAGCCCTTGAATATCTGCATATGATGGGGATAATTTACAGAGACCTAAAGCCAGAAAATGTGCTTATTCAAGAAGATGGCCACGTCATGCTTTCTGACTTCGATCTCTCACTTCACTGTGAGGCTCATCCAAAGCTTCTAAAAGGCGGACCCGAATACAATATTAATCACAAGACCACAACGAAGAAGAAGAACCCAATCTTGTGTTGCGAAAACTCCGTGGAGGATGATGTAATAGTTAAAAGGAGGAAGAAGAAAGCAGCCATAGCCGACGTGGAATTATCAGCAGAACCATTGAACGCTAGATCCAAGTCATTTGTTGGGACCCACGAGTATTTAGCTCCAGAGGTGATATTAGGGTTAGGCCACGGGAGCGCAGTGGATTGGTGGGCGTTTGGTGTATTTCTGTACGAGCTGTTGTATGGGGTAACGCCTTTCAAAGACAAGGACAATGAGAAGACAATGAGGAACATCATAGGGAAGTCGTCAGTAAGGTTTCCCACATGTGAATTGAGAGACAAGAGAGATGGGGCAGAGATAGCGAAGGCACAGGACCTTATAAGGAAGCTTCTGGTGAGGAATCCTAAGAAGAGAGTGGGATATACGAGAGGGTCTTGCGAGATTAAGAGACATGAGTTCTTTGAGGGGACGAACTGGGCTTTAATTAGATCGGTTAAACCCCCTATTGTCCCTAAAGATGGAAGCAATGATATCTCAGTATTATCAAGCATAGTCAAGGAGAAAGCTAGAATCCAGACCCCTCAGCAAATTGACTTCTTCTGAAAGGGAAAATTTATGTTGTTATTACATTGTAAAATATGCAATTAAGGCATGTGTCCCTTGTTTAACTAGTAATTAAGGTTCTTCGTTATGGTGATTGCAGAAATTTAGGAGTGTGGAGAAAGTTTAGAAGTTAGAGGCTATATATGAATTGTTAATTATTGTGCTGGCTGTAAATGTATATATACCGTTGGCTGTAATGCTTAAAAATAATGAAAAATCCTTGTCTTTTTTAAGAAAGAAAAGGTGTGGGAGACTGTATGCATACATAGACGAATTTGGTATCGGATGGGAGTTCAGTTTTGGCACTACGGTAGTACAATGTGATCGATAGTTTGATATTATTATTATTTATACATTTGTCATATTATTCAATATATATTTTTTTAAAAATTATATAATTTAATTTCAAATTATGATTGAGTTGAATCTTAAATTTTAAGTAAGAAAATTAATTATGTTTATTAAGATATGAATAACAATAATATTTAATTTTTTTAATCCTATAGGAGTACAGTATATATTTTCCTTGTATCAAAGTTCATTTTTGGTACAAAATAATATTAAGTAGTAAATACTATACTACTATATATTTATATATTCTTTTTGCAATCAAAATCATGTAATCTAATTTTAAATTATAATTAAATTGAATATTAAATTATAGAAAATTGCTCATTTAATAAAAATTTCCTTCAATCGGCATGGATGTACAATGTACATTTTTAATTATAAAAGACAAAAGCGAAAGCTACCACGAATGAATGAGAATGATACGCCTACGACGTTTTCGTTCTTAATTAAGACACTGCTATATGTCTTCTTTATAAAATTTCCCACATTCAAATTTTTAGTCTAATTGTCTTTCTCTCTAAGTCTAAATTCACACACACACACACACACACACACATATATATATATTGTCTAATTGTCCTTCTATGTAAGTCATTAACTGATAGCAAGATTTGTAATTGTAATTGTCGTAGCTCACGTGACTGTATTTTGTCATTACAATTGCTGTAAATGCAGTATGACACGATATAATGCTAGACTTTGACTTCAAATTTTTTTGTCATTTAAAGATCATAAATTTAAGTATGATATTTTAAAAACTTTTGAAAAACTCCATTTGAGATTTTTTAAAAAAATCTTTTCTTTCCCTCTTTTTATTTTTCGCAACTTTATGCATGTTGCTTGAAGAGTAGCTGACTTCAAGACTCTATAAAATATTAATTTTTCAAACATATTGTATAATTGAAATTACAAAATAGGAACATAAATATCTCAGGGATATCTTCATTATAGTTGGAAGATATTTCTACAAAATAAATGATTCATGCCATCTGCAAATATCTTGAGGGAATGTGAGGGAACAATGTCAATAAATGCATGCCGAAAAGAAGGATTTTATAAATTAGAACGCCAAACGGGATAATTACCAAATCATCAAAAACAAAACAAAGGTACTAGTTTCATTAATTAAAAGACACTATGTAGGCCTACCCCTGCAAGAGAAAGACAAAAGAGACTTTAAAGAAAAGAGCATCTCATGCCAATATGTCGTAGATCGTATTAATAATTTTGAAAGCTCCTACAAGTTGACAATAAGAGCTCACGACAAAGGCATGGCAAAATTGACGATGACGACGATAGAAAGGTTATGAGTTGGTAAAAGGAAAAGACTTAAGCTTAATTTTTTTTCTTTTTTGTTGTTAGTTTTTTTAATAAATATATGGTTTTTTATAATAATATGATAAGTGTATATTTTTTATAAATAAATAGATAATTGCTATAATTTATTATTATGGGATTAAATTTTTAAATTTTTTACATATTATAATTTTATTAATAAAAATATAAAAAATTTCATGTCTAATCGTTAATAAAAAGTGCTCTTGTATTTGGCAAACGTGGTGCTGTTCAAGTATCCCTTGTCATATTATTCAATTCTCTCGACAAACTGTGCTGTGTAATTGAATGTACTTGGCCCCAACATAATTTTACAGTAGAACTGATGTTGAGTTGTTGTCATACGTTTTTTCGGGGGCACCCATATCTCTCTTCAATTTTTCATAATAAGAGTTGTTGACAATTTTTTCAATTATATATATAAACTAACATGACTTAAATATTATTTATAAGGTTACCACTTAGGGCTCATTCGGAAATCGGATTATGATGGATTTTTATTTTTTAAAATTATTTTTTAATAGAGTTTAGTGAAAAGCACAATAAAAATTGGCTAATATATATTTGATGAAATCATTTGATAAAACACCTTTGTCAATCTTATTATGTTTGTCAACTTTAATTTTTTTTAAATTATAAAAAAGAGCTTATATATTGACTTCACAATTAATATTATTTCAATAAATAAATAAATTTAAATATTTATTTTGATTAATTTTAATCATTTTAAATTTCTTATTTAACTAAAATGTAGAAAATTAAATCACAATAAATATATAAAACATTTTAATCAAAATAATATATAATATATAAAAGATACGGGGTGTTGAGAACAAGATGAGATGAGACCTAGGGATAAAATATAAGAGGAAAATTTTCCATTAGTAATTTTAAGTATGGATTTTTCATTTATATATATATATATATTTGTTTCAAAGGAGAAGTTTTATTTTTTATTTTTTTACTTTTTTCCCATAACCCAAAAACAACTACTTTTGTTACTAATTAAAAAGCAGGTTTAATTAGGTATTGGCCAAACATAACAAAACTTGAAACAACTGCTTTAAAAAAAAAAAGATTGATCATTTTTTAAAATAAGCAATCCGAGACAGGCTATTAGTAAATAAAAAAAAAAGAAAAAACTCAAATGTTGAAATTGCTTGACACTTTACGTTTTAAATATTTTTTAAGAATTTTTTCTTTAAAATTTGTTTGGACTAAATAGGATAAAACTATTATGAGAAAGAACAATACAACTCCAATTTTATATTTCAATATTCTATTTACAAAGGATAAAACAAAAGAAAGAAACTTGACCTAATATCATAATTGGTTGGAATAATGATACTATGAACTTATATAATAAAAAAATTATTTTATTTTAATTAATAATTATTATATCATAATTTAAATTTACGACAATTAAACATGAATTTATAGCATCACATTTTGTCTACCATAACACAATCCTACCTTCCGTACTTAATATAAGAAGTGTAAGAAATCGAAATTCATGTTACACAAGCTCGGATTTGAAGATGAAATTTGAGCCTCAACTAATCGAAGGAGAGTGAAAAGTAAACGAAGGAAGAGAAGAGTCTTTGATTTGGATTGATTACGAATATAGCTAGTAACATTACTAATATGTTTATATCAGCTTTAAAAAAATTGAGGAAAAATTAAAGTATATATACGGCTTTAACTCATAACATATTTGACAATTGCAATATGACGTGTCTGGACCCCTGAAAGAATTTTTAGAGTATGACTATATCGACCAGAAAATCTCAGCTGTGTTGACACTCGTCCTTTAATTGAGCCAAGGTCATATTTTTAGTTAGGAAGCACAAGCCCACTATCTGACTACCCAAAAAACAAATAAATGACCCCAAAGCATATAAAGTTCCCCTCACTTGAATTTGTTTTTTTAAATATATTTGTTATTAAATTTCTTAATAATAAAGTCACAAGTTACAGATTTTATACATAAGTATATGGTTTTTACAATTCAACATCACATAATTGGGTCGTTTAATTACTGTCATACTCTCCCTCGATCTGACATTTCAAATGTTTTGTCAGAATATGATAATAGACAAGAGGAATGTTAGAGAGAAATAGAAAAAATCTTATTCAAATACCAGAACAATACAAGAGATTTAAAGGTGGAGTCTAAGTTGTAACTCTCTTATCTTACCCTAATGATATCATCCATTATTACTTATTAATTGATAGTTTAGGCTTGAGAAAGCTATAGTTGTATCATATAATATACTTGTTCAAATTAGATAATCACATATATACCAAACACTAGATATTTTTCACTTTAAAATTTTTCACACCATTCCATACACACTACAAAAAAAATGGCATCTAGCGTTAGTCAAAAAAGACATCTAACGTCGATTATGACTGACGTTAGGTAGTCTAACGATGGTTACAAAAATCAACATTAGAGGCAGTTGAAGACTACTTCTAACGACAGTTATATCAACTGTTGGAACAACCGACACTAGAAGAGCTAATGTTGATTAAAACTGACATTAATCAATTCAATTTGAGGTATTGTATTTAGTCAAATAACGTCGGTTATAACCGACATTAGATTATAATGTCAGTTATAACCGACACCAAGAATAAACAACAAAACAATGGTTGTAATGATCATTAGCTAGCATTTTATGCTAATGTTGGTTATAACCGACACCAAGTATAAACAATTAACGTAAGTTATAATCGACGTTAGATAGAAAATTTAACGTCAGTTATAACTGACGTTAAAATCAAATAAGAGATAAATGTACTAACTTTAGTTATAACTGACGTTAGATTTCTTATCTAACGTCAGTTAAAAAATTTAACGTCGATTATGACTGATGTTAAGCAATAGAAAATATTTTTTTAAAATTTTTAATTTATTTTATTTTTTGTATTTTGTTATCCTATTATTTTCCTTTTGTCCTGCTATACTTTGACATATACCAAAAAATTGAACATTTATATAAAATTAAATTTTAAATCAATCTACTACATAAAAATTTAAATTTAATAAACATCTATTTATATTATCTTCATAAAAGTTTCACAATGCAAAAGTAGTGTAAAACATTAACTACATAAAACAAAATAAGTTCAACAAACTCTAAAAGAGGCTTGCACCATATGAACATTAACAACATAAGCTCAACAAACTCCAAAATGCCTTATGGATCATGACTTGCACCAGATGATCATCGACCAGGTGCAGGTGATGCCTTTGTACTACCAACATCAGGTGGTTGCATAAAAAAATACACAAGTTACATTTACTCAAAACCTTCTTAATATAGTAATTCAATAACTATACAAGTTAACTTTTATATTATCTATGAAGGGGATGCCTCAGCTACATGGGAAACGTTTGGAGGTAGCTCCATTCCAAATTTTTTCACTAAATATTTGAATATGTTATTCACTCTTACTTGCTTATAAGCTAATTGAGCTTGTTCCATAGCATGCTTTTCCTCTATGGCTTTTAGTCATTCTTCCATCGTTGCCAACTTATGATTTTTAGTCGTTCAAGATCAAGCTTGTGTTGCTTGCAATAAATTCATGAAGTCAAGGTTTAGTAGAAAAATTAACAGAAATAGGGCAAATTGAGTTTAACATGAAAATCAGATAATTTAATCATCCAAGGTGCATCTAAAAATAAGCACAAAAGTCATCAACAAAATAGACACACAAATGAACATATACTCAAAAAATCACAGGGAAATTCTACTCCAAAAATTCCCAATAAATCAAGTTGCTTAATTTTGAAACAATGCTAAACCATGTATAGTTCTCAATCAAAAAGTTATAGCTAATGAAATTAAAACCTCAAATCAATTTTTCTCAACATCAAAGACATATCAAAGAACATGTATAATTAAAATTTAGCTCAAAATTCCACATGGAATAGTACAAAAAAATCAACAAAATAGCTAACAAAATTAGAAAAATAGCAAAACAGAATATCTGCACAACCTTTTGAATTATCTACTTTAACCTAAGAAATGAATTGAAAAATTCACAAAAATTTTGCAAAACATACTTAACATATATACAAACAATGTGACAAAAATTTAGAGCAAGATTAGTTTTGTGCAGCTCTAAAAAAATCCACAAAGTTGACTCTTAAGGTAAAAAACCAACAAAACCTGAAAATGTGAACAATATCCAAAAATCAGTAAATTTGTACATCTAAATGAGTTCCAAAATTCATGAAACTATTATATGTTAGACTACACATATACAATAACATTGTGCTCAAATTTTAGATCAAGATCATGTTTTGTGTTGCTTGCAGTAAATTCATGAAGTCAAAGTTCAGTAGAAAAATTAATAGAAATAGGATAAATTGAACTTAACTTGAAAATCAGAGAATTTGATCATCCAAGGTACCTCTACAAATAAGCACAAAAGTCATAAACAAAATAGACACACAGATGAACATACACTCCAAAAATCTAAGTGAAATTCAACTCCCAAAATTCCTAGTAAATTCAACAAATTCAGTATGAAACCAAAACTTTTTTGAAATTGCTACAATGAAAAGTTCAGTACCAACGAATGAATTCAATTAAATCACAGTAATTATCAACAAATAAAAAATTATGCATAATCAAATCAATCAAAGAATCATGTTAAGAAATAATTACAGATTATTCATAAACCAAAAAAGTCAATTAAACAATTATGGCACATGTACATAGACTAGTAAGACTATTAATATACATAGTAACCTTCACAATCATCTATCAATCAAATGAATTTGTTGGTGGCTAGAATAATGACTTTATCCTTCTAGCATACAATCATCTTAGTGGCAAAATGATTGCTATAAAAGATTTGATATTCATCCCAGGCAATGAAGCAAAACTTTTGATGCATTGATTTTTATTAGCCTTAACCTAAAGCTAGCAAGTAAACTATGATACAGTAAATTTTGTGCAATGGAAAAGAAGAAAAAATGGTGAGCAGTGGAGATTTAATGTGAAGCAAAGCAAAATGATAAGCTAGTGGGAGAGGAAGATTAAGACAAACCAAAGCATCTTCTTTGCCTTCCCCTGGGTTGTCCTCTTCATTGCTGAAACTTCCGTCATAGCCTCTTGAATCCCAACTTGTTTCTGGATGAATATTTGAAAAAATATATCATTGTTCCAACTAAAAATAGAATCTAAATTTTACAAAAGAAAAACAAAGGGAAATGGAACTAAACAAATAACACCAAAAGAATGCAAACCTTTTTCTAAAAACCAAGCACAAAAATCAAATGCTTAGATTCGGGAAGACCAAACCATATGAACTGTAATAAAGGAATCAATCAATCGATGCTTTGAACTATCAGTGAAACCACAAAATCAAATGTCGTAGCTTCTTCCTTTCACTCTTTTAGATTTCACACTTCTATGTTTTAGGGATTTAAGGCTTTCTCTCATTTCATAAGATTTCCCTTTTTTGTTTTTTCTGATAATAGAGCGCCAGAAATTTTTAGTTCCCTCCAGTAATGACCTTTTTTATTTTTTTAATTACAACAATTTAAAAAAATTAACGTCAATTTTAACCGACATTAAATAAGTGATGTTAAATTTTTCTCTCTTAATGCGTCTAATGTCAGTTGCAACAACCGACGTTAGATAACCGACATTAAATACACTTTTTTTTTTGTAGTGATAGAATTATAGTTTAAAAGAAACAAGTTTTAAGTAGGACTTGTCACATCATATATCTAATCAAAAGCTTATTTCCAATTAGTTAGTTAGGTCACAAGACCATTATATATAGATATATAACAAAATAAAAGTGCTATGAGTAGATGTTTACTTATGCCTTATATTGCATACTAGTCATGAAACCCTTGTATATACCAATATACAACAAAAAGAGATGTTGGTTTCATGACTTTATATCTTATTAGACTGGCTACTAGCTAACAAAAACTTGCTAACCATTTTTTTCAATTTTTGACCACTTTATATTTAGTATAACTTGGACCTAATTGACACCTAAAATGTTCATATACATTCACTAAATTTCCACAATGAACTTCACTATTGGCATCCTTTCTTGGATTTGAACACATTGTAACACATGTAAGAATCATAAAAATTCTGAATAAAATCATTATAATTTGAAAACAAATAATAATTCAATTGTCACAAGTGCAAAAAATATTTCTACTCTTGTCTATCTGAGGAATAACTATTAGATATTGATATACATATTATATAATCTATCGTAGTCAAATATATCATAAATGATTAAGCTAATCATAACACGATCTAAATACCATTAACTTGTATATTTTAACATAAAAGCTAAATAGAATTCATATTCATGTATCATGCAACACATCATAATTTTTAGCATGTCAAAGTGGGCAAATGTATAATAGATCATCTTAAGGAAACATAACTAGTCCATTCTTAATAATGTTGGTTTTAAGAAAACTTCCATAGGTACTGCATTAAATGTTCCATACCATTTAATATAGTCTTGGGTTTTTAAAATCATAGGCAATACCATAATACTTGATGTAAGCTAGGGTTTCAAACATAATTAAGAAGGAAAAGCTACTTTCCTTGAACCTACATAACATACATTAGTAACACATATATATGAATAAACATAAGAATAATGATTATATACTAGGACATCTTTTAGAGTAGATCCACAACATAAAGCAATCAAAGATTATCTCTTATCAATAACCCTATCTATATCATTTGAGTTCATCTTTTCAGAACCATATCTTTTAAAGACTATCTCTTGTTAGGATCATAATCCTTCAAGAATCTTGGCTTTTTGGTAAAAAATGATTTCTTGATACCTCATTATTTCCCATAGCCTAAATAAACATTAACATATTAAATCTCATTGTCAAATTGGATGTTGTAAAAATTAAATAATCATGGCAAGTCATGCATTTGACCAAGCAGTACAACAACCACAAGTTACCTCTATCAATTCTAATAGATTCTCTTTTTCTTCTTGCAGCATCTTTTAATGTCTTAAATGTTTTATAAGTCCATAATCCACATTCAGTATTTATGCATTGACCATCTATGTAAGGGAATCATCTGAAGTTTTGTCTTCTGTGCATAAGGGTCTAGATATTCAAAGAAATATGGTCATCTATTCATAGATGCAATTCATGGTTTAAACTTTTACACATATGGTCTTAATCAACATTACTTTCATATGGATTTATTTTAAGACTTCATCTCTTAATAATCTTTAGGATTCCAAGGGAATTTGAGAAAGCAACTTTAGCATACTATTAATTTAGTTCATATAAAATATAAGCTATCTAGGAATATCCATAGCACATAATCATCTATTTTATAAACAAAATACTGAATATAAAAACCAACTAAAAAAACTCAAAATTTCTCTTTCTTTCTAAGGTGGCATTGCAATACCCTTGCTTTTGTTTGTTATGGCACTTTTTTTTTTCTTTATTTTCTTTTTGGTGGTGTTGTGGTGCACCATTAGTGGCACCGCGATGCCCTTCTCCTTCAACCTTGCCTCTGTAACTTTGTTTCACTGTTCATGAGAGCAAAAATTTCATTTTTTGACTTTTGTAATCCCAAATGATGATTTTAAATAACATATAACTATTCTTAGCAAAACATAGTTTAAATCATAAATCAACTAACAAAGAAAAGATCCATGATTTTTACCATCAGAGACCTAAAATTTTCAACAGAGAGAAAGAGGAAGAGATGATGATGGAGAAGGGATAAATATGAATTATATGGTGCTCAATAAGATAAGAGTGTCTTACCTTAAGATTTATAAATTCAAAGCTCCCATTCCTTCTTTTCTTCCTTACCTTTAAGCTTCCTTTTCCTTTGTAGCTTTCTCTTACTCTCTCTTTTGTCTTTCACTATTACTCTCTTTGTTTCTAGATCTGATAGGGTAGCCAAAAATGGGGTGAAGGGAGGATTATATAGAGGGATTTGTCTCCAAAAAAAAATTGCTACATATCTCCCCTTTCTTTCCATGTTTATTGACTCCTTTAAGAAGTCAATATTTCCTTTTGATAGGCATCGTTACAAATATAATTAATATAGATTTGTTCAATATTAGGTATAAAAATTATTCTTAATCATAAGGAAGTGCATATTAAAATTTGCAACCCCTCTAACTCATTCATTCTATAACATTTTCCTTTCAATAAAAATTACATTTTAACATAAGCTAAAATTATACTTTAACCCTAACTAAAATTCTAGTTTTGCCCAAGTTGAAATTATGATTTTTGTACCTTAAACTTTTAATAATTATATTTTAACTTCAAATTTTCACTTAAATATTTTTATTTCCCAAACATTTTTCTTATATTTTTAAAGTCTTATTGGTCTTGGGAATTTTCAAAAATTCATTTGTTGCGTATTTTACACTTAATTATTTTTCTATTAATAATTAGAATAATTTTTAAAAATTATAAAAAAATTCCTATTAAATTTCTAGTGGCTTTAGAAAATTTGCACTACAGCTTGTAAATTTACTTCCTTAAATTCTTATTATTTTGTCATAGCTTAGTCCTTAAAAATTTTCCAAATATTTGTTAATTTATTTTAAATTACTTCAATATTATTTAATTAGTCTTATTAGAAGGAGGATGTTACATAAGTAAGCTTAAGGGGAAGCTTAACTTAGGTTGTGTGAAGGATAAATTACATAGGACCTTAAGTGTCTTAACTCTTATTGTCTTGGTTCCCATTAGCCTTTGAGGGACTTTTATTTGCAATCTTCCTTAAAGATATATAAGCTCATGATAATAATCAAATTAAGTCGTCTAATAAAATTGTAAAAACTATTTATTTATAGTAACTTGTTGTGATTAGTTGTTCTAAGTCCTGCTATTTAAATCAACTTGTTGTATTAATTCGTTATATGTGGCCTATTGGATTATATTCATAGATCAATTCTTCGAACCTTGTTAGTATAGACTTGGTTGTTTTGAACCTATGAAGATCTTAGGCATATCAAACACTCACAACAGTTATATTTTTATTAAAAATTTTAATATCAAAGATATAATACCTAATTTAGTTTATAATTTTGTGACGATACTTGCACTTTCTATAACAAAAATGTGGCGCTTAAATATGTGTTTATTATACACTAATGTAAGATTGTGGGATTGAGAGAGAAGACAAATATTATGCTTCATAGAGAGGACTATGCAGTTTACTTTTTTTCACATTTAACAGTAGCTTCTTGATATAGAATGGCTACCGTACATGTCTTTTGTTTATATATATATATATATATATAAAAGGTACAACAAATATATTAGAACCAGAAATAAAAGGAATGCAGTCAAGTGAAATCACATTATTTTTATAATCGAATTAAAGATGGGTACAATATTAATTTAATTATAGAAAAATTGTTTTATTCAACATACATTACAATGACTGCCAATGAGTTAATAATTCACATGACATTAATTAATGAATTGACATGTATTTCTTGTCAAGGGTTTAATTTACTTTTTCTCTCAAAAAATTATTATAATAACAAAAATATATAAATAAGTTTATATCATATAATAACTAGACGTAATTAAAAAAAGAAAGAAATTATGTATATATATTTTGATTTCTAAAAAATACATGCCTCAATTCAATATTTGCTAATTCTTTGTTAGTTTAAAAGTAGCAAATATACATGACTTAAGGGCTAATGAGAAGTGAGTTAAAACAAATTAAAAAATTAAAATGTGTATTTTTAACTATTATAGAATAAAAGAAGTTCGTAGTTATCTTTCCCTCCATTTATAAGTCAAACATTTATCAATTAACCTCAGTGTACCTAACCGCTAAGTTATGTACAAAACCTTGAGAGGGACAGAGAGAGATGATCTTTACACAGTGAATACTCCTTTAGAGAAAGGGAGGTGGGGTTTAATTTAAAAAAAAAAAAAGAATATACAATACACATACACACTCTCTCTCTTTTAACTTCATAACTTCAAGATTTTCTGAATTTCAAAGGATGTGATATGTGTGTATGCGTGTGAAAAGTAGGCACACAAAGAGGAACAGGAGATGAGAGTGAAATGGTGGGTCGTGGTCTTTGCATGGAAACGATTCCCAAGGAGAATCGAATCAGCCCCCTTCCCTTCTCACTTTATTCTTCTTTACAGTTTGCCTCTCCTTCTCTTTACCCTTCCCCAAGAGAATGGAGGCCAGACAGAGATATTAGAGCAGTCATACAAAAAGAATACAAAAGATGGTCAAAATCACACCTCCAACACTTGTTATTCCATCATCATCACCTTCACTTCTCTTTATTGAAACTCACCATTTCCCCCACTTTCCTTTTCTCTTTTTCCCATTTTTCTATATTTTTCTTGTCCCTTCAATCTTCTTCTAATGCATTCACTCACTACTTCGGTATCAAACATAATATACTTAAACATAAAATTCAATCAATTAAATCACATGCTAGCTATACTATATATTTTATGCTGAAATTTCCCCAAAAAAATAATTAGGCATAAATAGAGATAATAGATATAACTCTAGCATTATGTAAAAGAGAAATTCATTCTAAAATTAAAGTTCAACTGTTGGTGAAGATCTCAGAATTAATGAGTTCAATCTCTAAGTCCTTTTTAATTCGTGACTCTTCCTTTTTTTTTTTTTTGAACTTTAGTATGGAGAATAAATGAATATTCAAAATGTAAAGCAGCAACTATTTTCTCAAGCATTTTGACTGTCAAATCTCTGTGGATTCCAAAGAATAATTGAAAGAGACTTGAATCCCCTCTTCTGTTTTTTTTATTTGGGATAATTTGTGGGTCCTATATATGTATATATGATTTTAATGGTACGAATATTCATTACATGGTAGCAATATTGCTGAGTAGGATTCCACATTGTCCAATAGCAGACAAACACCTTTATTTTTCTTCTTTTAATTTTTCTATTACTTCCTTTTATTATTATTATTATTATTATTATTATTATTATTATTATTTGGGGGTATAAGATGGATTCTGTATGTGGGGCTGCAGCAATTCGAATTTGTAGCGTATTACTAAATACTACGGTCAAAGGGCCTTTCTAGGGTTCATGGTGTGTATTTGATATTGATAAGATCTTTAGACAAATTATGTTGCGCAACTAGGTTACAGAAATAAGCTGTGCTCTTTTTTGTGTGTCTTTGAGTTGTTGACTTGTCTAGCTTGCTAAATCCATGAGTTAGTGCTTTTCTTTTTTCCAAAAAAAAAAAATAGTGAATCTGCTTATGTTGTCGTTCTCAACATTTTGTCACATACACACCACATGCATATAGCACTATACGTCTTAAGTTTAATCATTTTAGATTTCGTAAGAGAAATTTTAAGGTGTGTATATATATATATATATATTGCACAAAAACAAAACAAAATACTTAAAAATTTTTAAAATGTGTGTGCTTGTATAATATATCTAGAATCTAATTACTTAAATTCAAAACTCTAATCAAATTTTATTAATTTTTTGCACTATTAGTTAATACATTATCTGTAATTCAAAATTTTTGTCCAGTTTTGAACTAATGTAATAAAATTTTGAGCTATATATCAAAGCACATATATACAATCCATGAAACTGAAAACAAGTGGCATAATAATTTCGATATCTTGCCATCTTTAACAACGCATTGAGGTCGTTTTTTGAGGACAATGGCTCCAAGAGGCCATAATTCCAGAGAATGAGAAGAGATTTTAGAGTTAATTAAGAACAAAATGTTGATCCTTATCCTATAAACACTTTGCATCCAGAACCGTACAATCAAAAACTTAAATTATGAACTTGTAGCCTACACTGCCGAAGTATCTGTCAAAATTCAAAGTATTTAATTATCTTTGGAATTGTAGCTCGCAAGAATAATTTTTCCTTTATCTCTTTTTCCCCCTTTGGAATTCATCGATTCCATTTATCAAGGTTGCCATTCCATGAACACTAAAAAGTACTTCACGGCCCTCTAGTTATTCTCTTTTTCTGTGGTCTCTGCCCTGTATATAAATTACCCTTCCTTCTCATCACTTTCCCTCATCATCCTTACCATCCCTTCACTTTCTGATCATACTTCAAGTTTCTTGCATTGTCTCAAGGTTTGTCTCACTATTTTTCTCCTTCTCTTCTCCTCCTCAATTACTTGCATTCTTTACTATTATACTCTTGCTGAACCATTCTTATGTAATTATCTCTTATTCTTAAAATTTTAGTTGAGGAAATGTAATTTTTAATACTTGAAGGATATATGTCTCAAACTATATATTTGGTTCTTAGATTTTGTTTCTATAAAGTTTTTGACTCGCTAAACTATGTATATATCTCCTGTTTTTAATTAACTGGATAGTAACAAATAGCAAATTAAAATAACTTTCAAAGACTAAATCATGTAGAGATAAGATTCAAGAATTTATCCCAGGCCAACAAGTAGATTTCCTGATTTTAGTTTCCTTTGAGTATTTTTAGTCCCACATTTGACAATATATTATGATATATATACATGAACTTAATATTGTAATGGAACAGTAATTTGGAAGAGAAGTAGGCAAGGATGAGTAGGCCAGGAGACTGGACTTGTCGGTCATGCCAGCACCTGAACTTTCAGAGACGGGACATGTGCCAGCGCTGTGGGGAATCGAAATACGGAGATAGAATTGATTTTGGTGGTTTTGGAGGAAGAGTCGGATCTTCATTTGGGTTTAGTAGTGGTGGGTCGGACGTTCGCCCCGGTGACTGGTACTGTGGTGCTGGCAACTGTGGAGCACATAACTTCGCTAGCCGCTCTAGCTGCTTCAAGTGTGGTGCTTTGAAGGATGACTTAGCTGCTGCCTTTAACACTACTGACATCTCATGCTCAAGACCTTTTGGTTCTGTCAGACCTTCATGGAAATCTGGGGACTGGATATGCAACAAGTAATTCTTTTACAGCATAATAAAACACAACACACGCATACATATAATTACACACACAAATGTAACACAAAATCTAAAATGTCACGTCATGTTTTGTTTCTGTTGTCTTTAGAGAAAGTTAGAAGAATATGCTTATTAATTAAAAAAAAAAGGAAAAGCAATATTGGCATTAATTATAGGCATCCATACAATATGATTTTTATTGGGTTGCTCTTTCTTTGACTGCTTTTCGGAGTTAGATACAAACTTCACTTTACTCTATAGTATATTCTTATAATCATAATAAGACATTAATGTTTTTAATTAATTTAATTTGTTGGAAATACAGGTCAGGATGCAACGAGCACAACTTTGCTAGCAGAATGGAATGCTTTAAATGCAGTGCCCCAAGGGACACATACTAGAAATGAGATTATCCAATTTTGTGTATGTTCACCATCAACCAAACTCTGCTTACAAATATGTTAATGTGGGATAAAATATTATTACTAATTAGAGTATATTTATGGGTTTTATTTTGCAGGGATTTCATGGATCCAAGCAAGAGAGAAAGAGACTGTATTACTAGCTAATATGTGGCCAGATTTCTTTATTTGTTAAAAGATAACTGAAAATATTAGGATGTTTTTAAGGCCACATGTTAAAGATGGAAGCTACATCGATCCCTTTGGCACTTTCTGAGAATTACCAACGGCATTGTTGTTCTGGTGCTTTAAACTATTTATTTTCTTTTGTAATCGTACGTATGGTGCGTGGCTTTTCTTAATGAAGATGATTCTCTTTTCTTTTCTTCTTCCTAAATGGGCGTGTCTCTAAAACAAAATACAACTAAACACTTCTATACACAAAGCTAATATATATATTAACAAAAAGAAGATTGGTATCACAAACTGCAACATCTTTGAAATATCCTTATATTATAGTGTATAGAAACTGATTCTTGCTAGAGGGTCCTCAAGCAGTGAAGAAGTTAAAGACCAAAATGTATATACTAATTTATCCATCTTTTTAAGAAAAATCAAATATTAAGAGTTGTAAAGTACTCATCACTATGCAAGAAATAAAAATTAAATATTATATATATATAAATATATAATATTTGAAACACCAATATAGCATTGGATTCCATTCACTGACTTCAAGTATACCTTTAAAAAGGGATGCATATTGTGGATTCCAAAAGATGACTTTAGGAGTCCTTATATTAATAAGCTCTGTGCTTTTATGCAGGATTCTTTGTCTTCCTTTGGGCAAGCTTTATCTTAATCAAGTGTCTCCAAACTTAGCAATGGCCTTCAAAAAAAAAAATCAATATGTTTTATTTGTCTACGTTTAAAGTTACATGGCCTAACGGCTGTAGCCTGTAGGTCCCTAGATGTTATCATAGTTAGATACAGTTAACTACTAGCGCTGAATATAGAATATTATCTTGCAGAAAGTAGATGTCATTATTTATATACATAGAAAATTTTAAACATACTCAATTAAAAAAATATATATGGGGTAAGTAAAAATTTTTAGGTATATTAAATTTATTAAAAAAATAAAAACAATCAATTATAAATAAAATCATTAAATATTTTAAAAGTTAAATTTTATTATAAATATTATCCCAAAAAAATTATTAAAAAGTGTAAATAATATACTTATAAATTTATTTATGTTAAACTTGAATTTTTGTGATTAGTCTTACTCATTAAGATACATTATGATTAAATAATTAATTTTTTCTGGATAAGTCTCTTTATTTCCCAACTCAGGACCCATAATCTGATTTTTCTTCTAGGGTGTTATTTTTTCAGAGTTTGAAAAAAATATTAATTAAAGGAATAACTCTTTCAATGATAATGGATGAATTGAATTAATTGCCAGGCCTCACTATTGAGATTTAAGACTTGGTCACTAACCAGTATGGCTGCTATACAGCCAAATACAAATGAGCCCAGCACCAATTCAACTAGTTTAATACTTTCTAAGCTTGGCTTCTCTTTGCTCGTTTCATGTTAAGTAATGTTTTTGGATTGAATAGTAAAGTAATTTTAAATTATAATATACAAACTATTCTGTGTTATTTAATATATTGAACATGTTTTTTCGTATCAAACTCAGCTCTTTCAATATTTTTTTTTTGGGGTTAATTTAGCATCAACTGAATTCAAATCTTTGAGAATGACTTTTATACCACTTCAATAGAGTTTTAATTAAGCCTAATTCCTGACTAAAACTATTGATAATGACTGGGTTATAATTATGTTTTGTGCTTAGGCTATACCGCTATAGGCTTTTTGAATAAAACAAAACAAGATTAGACAGTGGTGTAGCCTTGTAGGCTTACTACCTAGGTCAAAGCCTATATTCTAGATGAGTTTTATTTTTAAATGATTAATAAGTTAATAAGGTTAAATACCATAATTAAAAGTTAAGAGATACTCGAACTTTATACTAATAGTTTTAAATTTTCAAGAAAAAATATTTAAAGGATAACCCAAAAAAAAACTTTTACATACATTCAAATAGTGCATATCTAAGTGTAGAATAAATCAGGTAAAATTAAACGTAGGATAAAACTCTTATTCAATTAATAAAATATATCTAATTTAATTAATAGGATATAACTTTTATTTTAAAATTTTAAATATTAATTATTAAATAATTAATTATATGAGATAATAATTATCCTAATAACTAATTATTTAGTATATTAACTTAAATATTAAAATATTCAATTAGATTAAGAATGATCTCATGGATAAATAAATCCAACACTAAGGCTGTTCTAAAATAAATAAATAAAATAAAGGATTTATCTAAATAAAGGTTATCAAATATAAATACAAGACTTTTAACACAAAAAATGATAAAACCAAAAATCACAAAATTCCTGACGTCTTACTTTATAACTACCTATAATTAATTTTGGAAGCAACTTTTAGAGATTGACATGCGATACCAAAATTCTCCTTTAAATGGGCATAATAAGAATCAATAGGATATAAGCTATGGAGATACCACCGATAAAAGTTCTTAAGAACGAGATCTTTGTAGCATCATTGCCCATTGTATCAATTTAAGGGCTTGTTCGATACATTATATTATGTTTAATTATTAGCATAAACTAATACAATATATTATACATTTATTATTTATTTAATACAAATAATATATTATATAAATTTATATATTAAACTTATCACTACTAGATACGTATGCCAAATGTGGTAGCATTTATCATGCCCAAATAATATATAAATTCATATATTAAACTTATCACTACTAGATATGTACACCAAATGTAGTAGCATTCATGATGCCCAAATAATATTTGACAATATGGGCAAACGAGATGAAGTTTCATGGAATGTTAGGATTTGTGGATATTCCATGCATAGCCTAGGTGTGGAGGCTGTAAATATATCTAAGATGATGCAACAAGCTAATTGCAAACCAAATAAAGTAACTTTTGTTGGCACCTTATTTGCATGTGGCAATGCAAGACCACTAGATAAAGGACAAGCTTTCTTTAAATCAATGTTGCAGGACTATGGCATCGAACCATGTATAGGACACTATACTTGTATGGTTTGGCTCCTTGGAAGATCAAGCCATCTTGAAAAGGCAGTGAAGCTCATTGGTGAAATTTCATTTTAGCTTAGCAAGTATGGTGTGGCAAACATTGTTTAGTACTTGTGTCATCCATAATTAATGATATTAGTCTTAGAAGAGTTTGTGCTTAGCATATATTTGAAATGGATCCACATGATGATGCAACTTATGTACTTCTATCAAACATGTATGCCACTGTAAGGAGGGGAAATGGTGTTGCTTTTGGTAGAAAAAGTATGCACAAGAAAGAGTTAGGAAGGAGCTAGGGTTAAGTTGGATTAAGAATTAAGGTGTGGTTCATTATTTTACTGAGAGGGATACTTGTCATCCTAACATTAAACTGATTAGCACAATGCTTGAATGGTTAAACATGAAAACCAAGGAGAAATTATATGCACCTAATATCAATGTTGTTTTGTTTGATGTGGAGGATGCTAGAAAGGTGCATTGGTCATAGGTGCATAGTGAAAAACTAGCTCTAGCTTTTGGACTAATTTAAATGCCCCCTGGTTGTCTTATTCATATAATTAAAAATCATTGTATATGTGTAGATTGTCTTATTCAAATAATTAAAAATTATTATTAGAGATATGAATTAGTTCGACTATTTTTAGCATGGGGTTTGCTCCTGCAGTGATTACTATTAATTGATATAATTACATGAGATGATGTTCCAAAATCACAAATTTTGCATTTTCATCTATAGTGGCCAATAGGAAATCCTTGTTCATTTCAGGTAATTTCATGTATGCAAATGGTCATATCATGTGTGATACCATAGATGATTCCTTTAAATTGTGATTGTACAACAAAGTTATGAATTGATCATCTATTCCAATTATTGATTTGATTTGAAGAATTAGTCTTTCTGCATATGATTTCTAGGCAAGCCTTATGCTTATTTTCTTTGTCAAATAGAGAAATGTTTGTATTATTTACGTGAGTGCATGATTAGTATTGATTATGAAAAATAACCAAGATTTCATTTCAAGACCTGGAGAGGAAAAGAGAAAATATCAAGATCCACTAACACCATTATTTAAACCAAACAAATGAAATAACCATGGCATTACTTTAAGGTTACTTATATTCCTTACCCCATAGTATATCAATATCTAAGATTCTCACATATAAGTAACACATCATTATAATCTATTAACTAATCTAATTACTTATGAAAGTGACCAGCAACTAATTATGTAACAACTTTATTTCTTATTAAATCACAAAATAAAAGCCCTTGATTCATAAATAAGATTGGAGAACATATCTCTTAAGATGATTTTTGACTAGTGAATATGTTAAATTTCTTAATAATAGACAACTTACTAACAAAAACATTTAGATATAAAGTTTAGGAAAAATCAAAAAGCTTATGTCATAGTTTATGCACTAATATTGAATTTTTCCTATATTTCATACTTAAATTATTTTTTAATGCTTTAAAAATTAAGATATTTAATTTATAATCATTATTTTAATGATGCAATATTTTAATTTTCATTCTAGCACAAGTGATTGAGGCTTTTCTCTTTTCTTTTTTAGGCTTTGAGAAGATGAGAGGATAGACCTGGGATATATGATACATTGGCTAAAAGGACATGTATTATCAATTCGACAATGGTAGAATCATGATGTAGTATTAGCAAGTAGCAATTTTATAATATTAAATTAAGGATTAGGGTTTCCTTAAATGTTGTTTCATGCAATCTCTCTATAAATAGTAATAACTAGATGAAATCTCTCTGTTTAAAAAATTGAAGGGAGAGCTAGAAACTAGTTACAACTATTTTTTTTCTTTCAAAAGTATCATTTTTGTTCCTTTAAAGATCTAAGTAGATGATGAACCAAATTATATTTTGATTACTGATTGGTTATTCCATGAAACTATTTAGAATCAAGCTTTTTAAAATTGATGCTCAAATTGAATCTCTCTCTTCCTTACGAAAGCTCCATCATGTTTACAGCTTTTGGGGAAGGCTAAGAGATTTGGATTTAGATTGTTTGCAGTCATCATGACTACAAACCATGTAGTCAAGAAGATATGACTATCTATTTGATCCAATGGTCCTCATCTTTCCAATAAAAAACTCAAAATGATACGTATGCATCAAAACTTTGAAACCTTTCATCATTTTTCCTCTTTAAATCTCTAAAAACATAATAGGGAATAAATCTGTCATGATGGGTAGTTTTGTAATAATACAAGTAGAAAGGGCATTATTGTAATAGTATGTAGAAGCTTAATGTTAAAAATGCAATGCGTGGCTGGAGCAATCATCGTATATCATAAGAAGAATTTTCCTTCTCTGAACCTCTCTGCCTCTAGTCTCTGTTTCTCTTCTGATTCTTTCTTTGGTTTTCACCCTTCCCTTCGTAATTCCTCCTTCTCTATTTTCTATTACTTAACATTGGTATCAGAGCAGCTCTGATCTAAAGGAGAAAATGGACTCCAAAAAGCTCTTTACATTAACGATGGACTTGAAGCGAGTAGCGATGTGTATGGGAGAAGTTCAGAAGGAGATCGCGACCTTAAAGGAGTTTATGCATGATGGTATGAGAGAGATGATTAGTGTAGAAATGGAAACACAGGCTGCCATGAAAATCTCTGTGGTTATGGCAGAACATAACATACCAATGAATATTGGAACTCTGTTGCTAACTATCACCAATGTACCATCTATTTCTGCTGACATTGAAGAAGTAGATGTTGTTACCAAAGACCTCAACTCCATTTCTCTTGTAGCATCTTTAGATATCCTCAATGTGTCTAAAAGCTTGTTGCAATTTGTCAATGGTAACAATGCTATTGTTCATCTACCACCATTAAACCAGTCTTTCTTAATCAGTTTGGTTGATTCAAACCATGGTGGGTCTAGGCATGAAAGATTGCTTTCCCTTGAGCAACAACACCTGTAGTTATTTGCATCTGAAGGAGCTATCAAGTTTTCAATTGAACCAGTTACAGAAGTGTGGACAAAGAACATTAAATGACTTTACTTATTGCTTACCATAAAAGAATTTGCCATGGATAAGATGGTGAATTTTGTTTGTGTTTTTGTAGATCCAATTTCCTACATAGAGGTATTCTCTTATATACAAGGTCTAGGACTTTTAACTTTTGCAAATGAGTGGCAGAGCATTGAATATTAAAGTTAGCAAACTTTTATGGGAGCAGAGAACGATAACTGTGTTTGGATTGCAGCAAAATGGTTCCACTTATTGATAGATGCCGATTGATTAAAGTCAAGATGTTAATCTCACATGGACCCTTGAGGACAAGGGTCTTTTAGGGGGGAGTATTGATAGGAAATTAAATTGTATTGAAGGGTATTATGGACATGACAATCAAAAGGGGTATTTTAGTCTTCACAAGAAGCTGCCACCATGTTAAAAATGCCAGAGAATGTATTAGATGCGTTCTATGAATGAATGACATGTGACGTCTCATCCTTTCTGTTATCTTCCCTCTACTCTTTGTCTTCATCTACTTCTATTCTTTTCTCTTTCTCTACCACTCTTTCTCGCGTCTTTTCCACTTTGCTTCTTCCCAAATTTCTCCCTTACAAATTTAGATCCGTATCAACTGGTATCAGAGCACTCAATCCAACGTGGCAGACGCAACTCAAGCACAGACCAATCTACATGAAAATGGAGGAACGATTTAGGACTGAAATGAACCAGAGGTTTATAGCTATTGAACAGCAGATGACTAGAGTTCAAGAACTTATGTGAGGACTTTCTTTTTAGTTTACTGAATTGATGAACCAAACTTGTGATTGTGGAAGGTTGTGGCATCGACCAAGCGTGAGAGATTACCAAGTACCAGTCATATTCACCAAGCTTGGCTTCCCAAGATTCTCTGTAGAAGATATCAATGATTGGATCTCAAAATGTGAGAGGTTCTTCATCGTGGATGGCACATCGAAGATAACAAGGTAATATTAGCTAGTATATCTCTTGATGATGACACATATAAGTGGTTCCAAATTTTCAAAAAGATTAAAAATGGTAGACTTAATTAGAATGTATTGATTTAGGCTATTAAAATCAAATTTGGTCCTATAACTGATGATTTGATGGAGGAGCTTATAAACTTGAAACAAAAGGGGAGCTTAGCAGATTATGAAGAGGCATTTGACAAATTAATATGTAAAGTAGACTTAACTGAGAGTTAGAAGCTAAATTGCTTTTATAGTTGGGCTAAAACCTGAATTGGCAAGTGGAGTTAAATTATGGAATCCAAAAACATTATTAGATGCTACTACATTAGCTAAATTGCAAGAATTTATTATTAAATCTATGCAAAAAGAGTCTAGAAGTCAAAGTGGTTTAAAGCACAGATTTGAGCCTTCAGAAATCAAAGTAGAATGTGTTCAATATGATGATGATCAATTAGATATCATCCGTTATGAGGAAATCATGGGTCCTGCATTTCAAAATATACAAACTACAGATGGAATCGCAGTTGAGGTGGGATATGCTGAAATTAGAAGTAAGCTTAATGTAAATGAGGGGAGGACCACTTCTTTGACCTTTGGTTCAGCTTGTGAAAATGTTACAACAATAAATGAACTTATTGTCAAAGTGTTGGAACAAAAGAATTTGTTGAAAGTTCAAAAAGAATTACAGGCGAAACAAAAGGAGAAAGTACTACAAAATTCTTATGGGAATTGGTCCTGTTCAATAAATTCAATGAGACAATGTGAGAGTCAATTGGTCCCTTTTGCTATACTCTCTTCTCCCTCTTCAATTTTAGGACAATATAAGCAGCTTCAAGGAGTTGAAACACTATGCCAGAACATCATGAAGCCATATGCAGTGTATCTTGTCTATAGAAACTATACCAATATATATCCTGACTTGCCATTACTCTTACAAGTGTTAAGGGTTCATATTTTGAGCATTTTTTATAAGAGAATTACTGCAATTGATAAACAAAAGTTCAAGAAACATGGTATTAATGTGAAAACAAGATACTTGGTTATGGTTACTAATGGAGGCCATCCCAAAGGTTGTTACACTGAAGTTCAAGCAAAATGCCTTTCACCAAATGGGTTAAAAGCTAATGAATTTATCAGTGTATTAAAAAAGAAGGAAATTAGTGTTGTAACACACTTTTACATGGATGCTAAAGTCCAAGGCATCTTAACTATTGCTTAAAGATAATGACCTCACATCCATGTATTTGATTTGTTTGCCATGGCAGATTCAACTATCAAAATGACAAAAGCTGGATGCCAATTCTTGCTAGGGATTATTATGTTGTCCTAAAGATACTTTATTTCTCTTTAAAGCATAATATAGTAGGTGTGTTTGGATTACAGCAAAATGGTTCCATTTATTGATAGATGTTGGTTTATTAAAGTCAAGATGTTAATCTCACATGGACCTTTGAGGATAAGGGTCTTTTAGGGGGGAGTTCTAATAGGGAATCAATCTGTTATAATGGGTAGTTTTGTAATCATACAAGTAGGAGGGGCATTATTGTAATAGCATGTAAAAGCTTAATGTTAAAAACGTAGTGCGTGCTTGGAGCAATCATCAAATGGCATCAAAAGAATTTTCCTTCTTTGAGTCTCTCTTTATCTTTTGATTTTTTCTCTAATTTTCACCCTTCTCTTCCCAATTCCTCCTTCTCTATTCTCTATTACTTAACAAAACAACCCTAATCTCTTATACCTTTCGTCCTTCTTTTTTGAATCTCTAATTGACGGATTGGCGTCTTCCTCTACATTGTGAATCTCCAGCAAAACAAGTGCCACAGTTTTGCTTATTGGCCTTCGACAATTAGGTTTCAAAGAAGAAAAAGGATGAAGATCGTTGGGTTTCAAAAATATGTCAATTTTGCTTCTTATTTATCAACAATCAAGTTTTAAGGAGGATGAAATCCCTGACATATTAAATTTGGGTTTTACTAGTTTTGCTTCTTGAAATCTGGTGTCAATGAAAAAAAAAAAGATGAAAACCAAGTAGAGATGGAGAAAACAAAAAATGGGTGCAAAAAGTGTGTTTTAGGTCAAATTAATTGTATGATCAAATCTCATTTTACTGCATCTTATACAATTGACTATAGAGGATCCTCATCCTTTCCTAAATGAAATTGAGATTTTGATTTAGTGATCTTACCTATTAATGGTCGATTGCACGAAAGTTAAAAAAAATTCATTAATAAATAGGTGAATTTTTAATATAATTTTTCATATATTATATACTTTTAATTTAATCTCTTAATTATTAAACGGCTTGCAAAATTATTTTTTCCTTTAATTTGTATCTAAAATTTAAAACTAAGCTTAATATAGTCTATTGAATTAAACATTCTTTACTATTTATTAACATTTAAGTCAATAAATTAATAAAATTAATATTAATTTTTGAATAAAAGTAAAATAAGTAGTAATATTTAAATATATTAATAAGTAAAAGACTGGGTTCAAAAAATAATTTATTAAAAACTTATTCGAAATTTTTGTGGATATGATGGGACCAACTAATCCAAATCGATCCCAGCTGTATAGTGTATACCCTTCGTTCATTAGGTAGCAAATATCGATTGTCCATTTGTGGGGTTTAACGGCCGTGCGTGCTTCTCTTCTCTTGAGCTAGCAGCACTGGCACTGCTACTGCCACCATTATGGGTTTCAGAGTCTCCAAATTCTGTCGCTAAACCTTCTTCACTCGCTTCTGAGACCACACAATCGCTTACCCTTTGCGCGATTTTCTATTTCCTAGCTCTCCAGGTGGAATTCCAATGGCTTCGTGTGAGTCTTTCCTTCTTTCTCTCTTTTTTTTCCTTCTCTTATTGGTGACGACAAAGGTGATTACTTTATTTCTATTACAAATTTACAATTACTACTACAGGTCAGAAATTAATCTTTTACCCCTTTTTCTGTTTTTCCTTTGCTTTTTTCAATATCAGTAATGGGGTTGGGATATCATCCTGGTTTCTGTGAAAATGTGGAACTCAAGAGCAAGTGTGTCTGTATGTGTGTGTGTGTGTGTGTGTGTGTGTGTGTGTGTCTGCTATTTTCCTTTTAACTGAATTTGTTGAACTCAATGTTTATGCTTTCTTTGCATTGCCGCTTTACCATACTGAAACAATTAAAGGCAGAGGTGAAGTTGCCCTCTTTTATAAATACGGAAGTCTTCCAGACAAACGCAATCGTGTAGCAATAATGAAGGGTGGGAAATTTTCTACTTGAATATAGAAAAGGTGGCTACTTAGTGAAGTGTCTTAACCTAAGTTTTTTGTGTGAAAAAGCAACAATCGTATGGTTTTGGTAATCTCTGAGTATATAGACATTCATTAAGACCGCACAATGTAATGTAGGGATGTCTGAAACTCGTTACTAAAAGGGTCTTGAGAAAAAGTTGCGGTAATATGTTGTGTACGGATTTTATATTAATAAAATGTGGATTTAAAATGCATCAGACATGGTCTAGAGATGAGTGGTGTGTGTAGTTGGCAAAAAGTCTTATGTTCATGCCTCTGCTCTGTCATCCACCAAAAAAGATATGAATTCAAAACTGCAGAGCTACCTATCAATCAACGAAGCTTGAGTGCAAAGAAAGTAGGTTTTCACGTCAAGGCCTCAAGGGTAGAAAAAATTTCAAATTCTGGGTCAAATATTAATTAATCTCAAAGTCTAATGTACTCCCTACATACATTTTAATTCTACAGCAATCAGAGCGTTGTCATATTACACACCAGACAACACAAATCACTGGTATACTATTATTGCCCATTAATATCAGAGACATCAATTTTTATGTCTTTCCATCATGTTTTTTAATCTGTTAAAAAACTGTTAACAGCATAAAGAGCTGTCAGAAATAATAGAGTAGATATTGTAATGGTATTCAAGCTTCATTTGTATGTCTTGCCTGACAAGTTAGGATAATGTCCATTATTTAACTGGAGATATATCTGAAAGACTAAGGGGTTTACTTAGCATTGAAAGTAACGTGTCCTTTTGTTAGCACATAGCATCCTTAGAAGAGTAAAAGGACATTGTTTTGTATGATTTGTGTTACAGGTTAAATGAACAATGTAAGGCTTCCCTAATTCTCTTTCCATTGGTACATGAGGCTGCTTAGTAGTAATTCACTGACTTAACCTTTGCCGTCAATCTTTTAAAGCCATTATTGATGTTGCATTAGGACAACTTTATGCTTTTACTAGATGTAGCAAATATTCCTTTTGTGATTTAATTTGTGTTCTACCTGAGGAACTGTTGAATCAACCTTGCTATTCTAAACCTCAGAAATGGACTGCAAGCAGAAGGGGAAACTGATATGGCTACAAATGGCTTATGAGAAATGGGTGCAAAGAATATATGTGTCCACCTTTAACATTTTGAAGCTAACTATGATAAACAGAAACAATTACCAAAAATGAAAATTTTCAGCCCCATGATCATTTCCACTACACTCACTTTGTTCATTTTAGAAAACTGCGACAAGGATGCCACCATGAAGTATAAGAAGTCAGTTCTTTTTCTTTCTTTTCTTCATTCATTTTTATATTTAACATTACAAAGCATTTTCTGTCCTGATTTTTTATACTGTAGATGATAGCATCCTCTAAATTCTATGTATTAGTTGAACTTGATATCATCCAAGAGCCACTCTTTCTTTAATCTTCCTTTGAAAATCATTCTATTGTGCTGATGTTTAGGTACTGACCATGCCAATGGTGGGAGATTTATGTTTTTCAATTATACTGCAGGTCGCTTAGGGACATCAAATATTAAAGTGTTCAACTTGGATATAGGTAGTAAAGGAGTTGGAATTTCACCACAGTATGGTATAAGAAGTTGGAACAGTAGAAAGTCCTTACGATACACCCGTTTATTTATGTCACAACAGTCAGTTAAATTTTTAACTGCATGCAGTAGCCCAACATTAAAAATCCAGTGTAAGTTTGCTTCTTCTTTGATTAAAAATTGTTTTCTGTCATGACTATAGAAATTTCTTTAGCCAGTATGAAAATTTCCTAATATCATTAATTTAGAGTTGACCCAGTTTATTTCAAATTTAGATAGGGATTTGGAAATGATCTGTATGTTTTGGAAGAATCTACATCATACAGCTAAATTTGGGTGTGCATTATCATATGATGGTATGTCACATGATAGTTTAAACTATAGAGTATAAAAATTAACTACATTTGTTGGTTTGGCATAAGAAAATGCCTGAAGTTAATTAATATAATGAATTGAATTAAAATAATCACATAATAAATGAGTCTATACAGCTTTATCTTGTTTTAAGTTTGAAGTTAGTCATTTAGCATTCAAAATTTTCAAAAATAATATATGTGGAAGTATAACAATAAATCACAGCCGTATGCATACAAAATATTAACAGTGAGTATTGCATATTATAACATTGGGTAAATGTTATAGAATTTAGTTCATCTTTATACTAAAATTTCTTCAAATTGTATAATATTAATCATATTTATTTTAAAAACATGCATTAGTTTTAAGATTGAAAAAAGAAAAAAAAATGCTACTTTCTTTGAATTTGAGTTTATTTTAGTTCAATGATGACTTTAAGAGTGAAATATTGATCTGAACTTTAATTTATAATCCGTAAGATGCACTATTTATGAAGTTCATTTTAATGTTTTATGGTACAATTGGACACTGATCATGTCATGCAGTACCAGGAACAACTACGTTTAGAATGATTTCTAGAAACTTCAACTCCCAAATGCTTCTCCCGGTTTGAATGACAGAAAGATGTTGAAGATTGCAACTTGTATTATGCAATGTTGGATGGTTTTCATGACTCATTTTTATAGCAGTGTATTTATAATGCTTTAATTGGTTTGATTTGCTATTAGATTCTTTTTGGGAAATACTCATACAATCTTGCATTCATGTTGTAATCTGATTCACAGTCTCAAAAGAATGTTTAGAGTGAAACTACTTAAAATAGTCCAGTCATATAAATCAGCTGAAGCTTTGCATATTGTAAGGTCCATTAACTTGAGAATAATACACTGTAGTCTAGCTTCTGTCACATGCCTTTATTGATGATTTAACAGCTGCTACAAGTTCAGAAGATGGTTCTGAAGAGATTAAATCTTCTGGTTCAACAAGTGAGCTTATTCCTAATTTACATGAGGTTAGTACATAGTTTTTAATCATTATCTTCTCTACTCTCACATGCCAACTTATAAAAGATATCCAAATTTATAATGCCATAATTAATTATTATGCAATCTTCATATATTACTGATTATGTTTGCATCACTACCATTTTGGATAAAGACGCTGCATTAATATGTGCCCCATTGTTATCATTCTTCTTTGTGTGGATTTGGGTGTGGACCAATAATATGATTTTATCATAATTTGTAGTCGAGTACGAGGTACCAGCTAGTTAGCTATATTACTAGGTTTGTTAAGACAGTCACTTGGACTACCAACTACAGGACTTAGGGTTTCTAATGTTGCTTGAGCTCAAATATAGGCTTATTTAGTATATGCTTGCGCCCAGTTGCTTGATTTGGTCTCAGAGTAATTAGCTTTTGTAACTTCAATCTTCATCGTTGTGTTTAGATTAAATCTATAGCATACATATGTTACCCCACCTTATATGGTGGTCTAAAACTGGTCAGCATGTAGCTTGAAATCTCACACTATACAGTCAATTCCCTAGCTTGAGCTCTTTCAGATTAAACTAGCAGAGCACAAGCCTCAAAATCAGAGATGAAGTGTTTTCAAGCTAATATGCCCACCCATTATGCTTTCAACACCTTATGGCTTGAGTTAAGCTGATCAGGCTCATATATTTATCTTTATTTGATGTAAAATATTTTAGTCCTTAGTTCTGAAATTTTAGCATGCTGAAAAACAACTTTCTTTCTTTTATGACTCTTGCAAGAGAGGTTTGTGTCTATTTTCTACTTTATGAGAGAAAAACCTATTTTATTTATGTTGTCTTCAAATATCATTTTGCTAAACATGGAGCAATGAAGATGAAGACATGTCCTATAACATGCTTGTCCACTTTCTTCTTCTAAAATGTTGAAACATATTTTACTTCAATATCTTTGTAGGTGGAATTTCTGCTGACTAAAGTATGTGACACAAGTTCAGTTCAGGAATTAGAATTAAAGGTAAGCACAATGAAGTTGAACTATGAGTTTCAATATCTTCAAAAGCAAATGTTATTTATTTTTCTGTGTCAGCCCGAAATTAGGATATTATTTTAGGCTTTCTTCTTATTGCTTTTTCCTTTCTTCACTCCCAACTGCCCAACCCCCCAATGTTATCAATCAGCTTGCTGGATTCCACCTGCATGTAGTGAGGAATTTGGCCGAGAAAAGTAGAACTGTACCTTCTCCAATGCCTCCTTCTGTTAGTGTAAACACTGTCACGGAATCACCTCAATCTAATGGATCAGTTTCCACGTCATCTTTGGCCATCTCGAAGCCAGAAGCTTCTTCAGGGGGTACCCAGGGATTTCTGGATAAAGCTGCGGATGAAGGCTTGGTGATAATTCCATCTCCAAGGGTAAGAACACAAATTTTATATGATTTACATTCCTTAAAAGTTACAACATGAACTCTTAAACCATAGAGCAGGTGGGTTTCTTTAGGAGATCTCGAACCATAAAGGGAAAACGTGCTCCACCATCATGTAAAGAGGTAATGTTGTTCATGTCTTGTCTTCTTTTCGCGCTCTCTTTTCCCTTTTAGTTTTTGTAGATAGCCAAGGATAATGATGTGATGTTACTTATTCACATGCTGGTAGCTTATGTGGATAGGGATAAATCACTCCCTTCTGAAATTTATCTGGATTAGATTTTCCTCAATTTTGACAGGGAAAATATTAATTTTATAACAAAGTTTTCTATGTCCAGAAAATTGCACAGTCACTGAAAGACTGGTTCACTATTCGGTACTTTAACCAAGATCAACTTCTAATCTTTCATATATATATATATATATATGGCGGGGGGGGGGGGGGGGGGAGTGGTTTACTGTGAGAGGTTAAAGGAATCAATAACCACAATTGAATCAAAATCAATGACACACACACACATTATCTACATATCATCTATTACTTAGTATCTTGCAGTTAACAAAAATAACATGTAACTAGAGGTTATGATTACTATTAGTTTATTACTGATAGTATATTGAACTATATATATGCGATATGTTTGTGTGTGAGAACTAGATATGATTAACAACACCTATACCTGGGAATTGACAGAAGCAAATAGTTAAGGAGGGGCAAGTCATTTGTTACATAGAACAGCTTGGTGGTGAGCTGCCAATCGAGGTTTGGGTCGCAGACCTGAAATGTTTTCATACTCTTGTCATGATCCTGACAAGTATAACCATTGCAATGTCTAATAATTTCTTTATTTCTGTTTCCAGTCTGATGTATCAGGGGAGATCATCAAGATTCTCCGAGAGGATGGCGGTTAGTCAGCTCAAACTTGCCTTAGATTATACTAAACTAGTCTTGTGTTGATGTCATGTGTCATATATCTCTAAATCTTGCTTCTCTTTTTTTCTTTACAGACCCTGTTGGATATGGTGATGCACTTGTTGCAATCTTGCCGTCATTTCCCGGAATAAAGCTTCAGTAGACCTTATTTTGTTTATTATTATTATTTTAAATTTTCACGATATGTTCCCTGCAATGCCGTATTGAGGGCAAGTTGTTAGTAATATGGTAGAGATGTTTTATTATGCCATTAAAATTACCTAATAAACTGGGACTTGTATACTGAACAAGATGATCAAATATGCTATCTCATCCTTCCTTGTCTGTTTCAGTGATAGCAGTTAGCACATTCTTTGAGTTATACTTTGCCCATAGGCCATAGCCTATTCAAGAAGAAAGTGAGAAACACATGATAAGGACAATCCAGAGAACTGGCTCGATTTCTTTGAGAGTAATATTTTAAATGCATTTGGCCGTCAACGGTGCATCACTAAAATTGTTTGAAGAAAAATTTAATCCCTGACCACAATAATTTTTTTTCATATATTTGTCAAAATTTTTAAGTTTATTTTAAATACAAACTTTATTAATTAGATTAATGGAATAACACCTTGTTACACTTAAATTAACTGACATTATAATATATTAAAATGAATTATATATTATTATTTTCAGTTTCATATATAAAAAATAAATAATTAATTCATGAGAATTAAAAAAATTAATTAAAAGTAATTAATTTTTTTAATTTTGTCTCAAATAAAAATTATTTTTTAATAATATTTCTATTTAATGTGTGTATTTTAAAAAAAAAAAAGTAGTGACAACTATTATTCATTTAATGAAAGGTATAATTGAAATATTACAATTAATATATTAGATATTAGTGATTTGTTTCTTATATTTTAAACCAAATCAAACCTAAGAAAATCTTTTATATTTGTAAAGTACTAATATATTTTTAGCCCTTAAACCAAGCCGTTTTTATTTTTCCCTAACCCTATCTTATCCAGCAAACACTCCTTTAGGTTGAAAACCAAATTTAATAAAATATCAAAATCAATTTATGGTTTGACTAAAGACAAACTATCAATTTTTATGAATTTAATCGACAGAATTAGTGTTTAAGATATTATTGAGAATTTAGACAAACATATTAGAGACAAAATTGATAGTAACTCCAATTTTTTTTTTAAAAAAAGATACTTCGGCCACGCTATTTTTTAAATTTATCCAAGTTAAAATTCCTTCCAAGTGAACTATAATTAAAACTAACGAGTATCATAAAATTTTGAAGAAAATGCATAATATCTCTTTTAATTAGGGATTTATATAATTTAAAAAAATTGCATCTAATGACCCATATGATATAAAATTTATAATAAAAAATTTTAAAAATTAAAATTATTTTTAAAGACTATAATTAATATAAGATTATAGAGAATTTATGACTAATTTTAAAAGATTTACTATTGAGTGTAGAAAATTTTAACAATTTCCCTCACTCAATAGTAAATTTTTTAAAATGAATAATAAATCTCCTCAAATTTAATAACAATGATAGTTTTTAATAATATTTTTAATTTTTAAAATTTTTTATTATAAATTTTATATGATATGAGTTTTGGATATAATTTTTTTTTATAATTTTTTCATCTAAAACTGACGTGGATTCCCAAGAGTTAAATATTTTTATAACTTAGACCTTTCATTGGCAATATATATATATATAGATACATATAACGTACAAGTCATTGTAAATAGACTGTATATGATTTGATAATTTTTTGTTATTTTTTTTCTATGTTTTGTTTTAAAATGGTGAGATTCACTATTAATAATAGCCATCCATGCATGCAAATGCAGGAACAACATGTTTAATTCTTCAAAAACCTAATAAATTAGGGCTGAATATTTGCCTGTTTTTTTCCCCTTCCCTCTTGGTGTATGACAGAAGAGAAAATAAAAATATGAAATAATGAAATTTCATGTGAATGGAATCTATTAAAATTTTTGAATAAATCTACTAAAAAAACTCAAATTACATATATTTATAAGTCTAGAGGGAAACAGTCAAATTGTATAACTGGGGAATAAATTCTGCATTCTTGTCTGATATTTTCTCTGTGAGCAAGAATGCGAAGAGTCTAATTCTTGAGGTTATTATCGTCTTTTCCACAAAAGATTGCCCTTTTCCCGCACACTACAAGGCGCGAAGCGCGATGCTGACGTTCAAGAGCGTTTCACGGGATTGGCGATTTCTGAATCATGCGTTCGACGGCGTCACCTTCTTGAAAACGTATAATCGTTCGTTTTCTGCATTACTTCGGTACTATTAGCATGACCCTCCTTCTTTCTCTGCTTCTTATCTAGGGTACCCTTCTAACTTCCCATTTTCTTATCATTTCGTGAAACCAAGTTTCATTTTCTTGACATTCCCAAGAATCTCGCTTCCGAGGTATCAATGTGCCATCACCGTTACACAATTTATTCTTCAACCGACGTTCACTTTATTTCAAATGGGTTTTCTTGTATGTGAGCTTCTGTCATTTCTACTCCTCCAAATAGATTAAGAACCAAGAACGAACTTCAGAACCATGAGTACTTCTTCACCCGCGTGCCAATTTTATGGTGATGAGAAGTCTCCTATGAAGCATAAAGAAGTTTATCCTTCATCTGACACAGAATACGAATACCCATCATTCAAGAAGCCCAGAATTTCAGAAACATTCCTAAATACTGGGGCACAGGTAAGGACCCGCTATTTCAAAACTCAACTCTGCAGAAGATTTAGACTGGGAATCTGTACTCTTGGGTCCAGGTGTAACTTCGCCCATTGCATTGAAGAGCTTCGAAGGCAAGAAACTGGTAATGACTATAGAACATTTGGGGAACCCAAACTATGCAGAATGTTCTCTCAAGGGCAACAGTGCTCGTATGGAAACACCTGCCGTTTCCTTCATACAAGGCCTGACAGTGTAAATTCAAGAGAGAGTGCAACGGTAGAAGTGATTCCTGCCGGACCTGTAGGGCATGGTAATAGAGAATATGATCAATTAGAATTCAAGAGTGAGTTCAATGAGAGGTTTGATGCTTCAGCTGAAGTAAGTCCAAAGAGAGTGCTGCTGAAAACAAAGCTGTGCAACAAGTGGGAGATCAAAGGGTATTGCCCGTATGGAAAGATTTGTCGCTTTGCTCATGGACAAGCAGGTATACTGATGTTTTCCATTTCATTTCTGGTTTTCATTTTCTGGATATCTCTTAGTTTGGCCCATGAAATGTGCATAGAAAACCATGATCGTTGATACTCTGTTAGTAATTGGTTGCTGAAGAGAAGGAAATTAGAACGTCAAATGTGAGTGTGCATGCTATTGATTTTCTCCATGAAGAGTTGGGTTTTCAAAGTTGGACAAAATTTATGGGACCACAACAAGCTTACTGTCGTACTTAATTGTTGATTCGTTCAAGGTCAAAGTGTATTGCATAATTTGGCAAAATTAACATAGAAACAATTAATTGCTTGGAGAATATTGTAGTTTGTAATTTGTTGTTGAAGTTGAATCTAATTACATTTAATTCAGTACATATGCCATGGAATTGCAGAGTCCATAGAGGTAGGAAAAAAGTTAGGTGCATAATTTGAACTTCTCGGGTAAAGGACATGTAAGAGATTTATATATAATCCATATTCTGCAACAGGCTTGAACTGATGTTGGAACTTCATTCCGCCTGTAATTTTTTGTACTACGCTAAGTAGTGGAGATTCAAATAATGTAAGTATTGCATTTGTCATTTTGTCTGCAGCTTTTGAAAAAGGAAATATGTTTTGGCCCAAGAAAACAAATATCTTTTTCCCACTTGGTAGGAGGAAAAACTGAAACTTCTTCCCCGCTGATGGTGAGGTTTGTGTATGGTGATCTTTCGTTTGTTTTTTTGGTATTAGTGTTCGATGTTCTACAAAAGTTTTTTTGATTAATCCAATTTATAAAAGGCAAATAAATTAAGTCAATTATAAATATATATGATAACATATTATATACTTTTTAAAGATTTATCTCTTATATGCTTACTTATCTAATCATAATTATATTAATTTAGGGCATGTTTGATTAGAGGATATGATGGTAAAAGGAATATAAAATGTAGGTAGATGGATGTAAGTGAGATAAGAAATTGTTGTTTTATCTTTATTTTTAAAAAGGTGTTTTGATAGATAGAATAATAAGTATAAGGATATAATAGACATTACACAAATTATGTAAAAAGATTACATTTATGATGCAACAAATCAAACGAGTCTTATAGTAGATCAAGCCTACTTAAAAATCTCTCCATGTTCTATTTTAACAGATTTGCATAGCATGCTGTTGCTGACATATTTCTTTTTTTGTTTTATTTTTAAATTTTTCCTTCCTGATTAGTTGGTGACCCTAATTAGTTGAACCATAGAGATGAGCTACTTCAATAAATTCAGATTCCTGTTTCCAATGCAGAATTAGGGAAACTTGATGACTACTTAACTTCAGAATGCAGGGTAACGCGAACTTCTACTGCTACTACTACAAATGCATCAATCAGTATAGTGGCAACTGGCCCTTTGCTTAAGAAGGAACCGTATGCCTTAAATTACAAATTTAAGAGAAATGAACTACACAAGATTAGTCGCATCTATGCTGATTGGATTTAAAAATATGTTGCTGCATTATGTTTTAAGCAGATTTACTTCACTTTCAGTTTGAACAGAAATTTGAGAAATATGCTTCACTTTTTTTGTGGATATAAAATCATCTTTTTGTATAGTCCCTGACAAATTTATGATTCTTTAGGATGACACTTGGTACATAATGGCAACTTCATTTTTGGTATGATAACCTTGTAGATTAAACAAAACAATATCATTAAAAAATAATAACAGTGCAGAAGAAATTAGAATCCTATGAGGCTCATATTCTCCCTGCAGGTGCTGGAGCAGATACCCACAGTCTTCCATTCTACCCGATCCTCCCACATCAAAAACGTCTGGAAAGTATTGATTATGTATTTTACGAGACATTTCCAGCGCTAAAACTAGTTATGTGAGTCACTTATCATTAAGGGGAGCTAAAAGAAGGGGAAAAAAGTGTAGACAGGTTAATCTCGGTTAAGATTATTAAATCTATAACACATTTATTTTACACTTGGGTATAAGAATTGGTATATATGCAGGGCCTATCAAGAGGCAAGCATAGATCCAAGAGTCAGGATCTATGGTCTATAAAAACCCTCAGGTTCTTGAATTAGCATAAACCAAGTTAGCAACATAATTAAGAAACAGTATATGGGGAAATTTGATACCTAAGCCATAAGTAATGGTCATGATATTAGAGCAAGAGTTGGTGCAGTCATCAACAAGACCTAAAGTTTTGACACCAAAGCAATGGAAGAGACATGTGGTAATACAAAGAACATGCATGGCTGCCGTTCCTGTTCCAACACAAAACAAAGCACAGTGTATCACCCCTTCCTGCCAGTTTAACTATTGGGATTTTCTTAGGAAACCTGAATCTCCAATCTGAGATCCACCACCGAATGTAACCTAAGAATTATTATCGATGTTGTCATTTTTGCAGCTCTGGCCATGGTATAACAACTGAATCGTTCGATTAACAGAACGATTATGACTCAAAGCCTTCTATTATTTGAAAAGAATTCAGGACGCCAAGTGGAATTGAATAATGGTTTTCACAGGCATTATACGACTGACTTTAAAGTATATTTTGTGACTTTTGGTGATATAAATTCATGTCTTTGACCAGCGTGAAGATTGCAACATTTACAAACTAGAGAACTATGACAGAGGATATGTCCTCTGTCCTGACACTGATTCCCTAGGCACTGAATCTCGGCAGAAGTCATCCAATTGAATAATGTACTAAAGTTTCTCTAGCATTAAGTTTGACACTTTCATGAAGCTTATAGATTCCAAGATTCCCTTCTCATTATTTGTTTCAGACAAAATAAAACAAGTTCTTTCGGCTCAAATAAACATTGCTTTGTACATGAATACAGGGGGGAAAATGCTAATACCTCAATTGAATCTTGGGTTACTTATAAATAGCCTCTTATAATAAAATTTGAAAATTAAGTCCCTCTTCTTCCATATCCAGAAAATAGGTCTTTTTTGTATATCTTTTATTTAATAATGTTAAGTCAAGCATCACATCAAACTGGAGGCAAATTTTCATTTGTCTCTAATGCTAGCATATTAATTACGGAAAAAATCTAATATGGCTTTCGAAGACTTAATTTTTTATTTTGAAAGTTTAGGGGCCTATTTGGAAGTGACCTCAAGTTTAGAGAGGGTTTTACATTTTTCTCTAAATACAGAAAGAATACATGCTTGATTAAGTTCACATTAATGAGAAACAGGTAATCAACAATATAACAGTAGACTGACAATACATGATGTACCACATAGTCACTTTCTATTTTTCTCTGTTATTTTCTCCACAAGATTTTACCCATTTGATAGTTGACCGAGCCAAGGCGTCCATTGGATCGATACACTTCTTAAGAAGAGGATCATCATGGGGCAAGAGATCCCGCATGTCGTCAGAAGCAAGGACAACAGAGTTCACTGCCCTGACCAGAAGAACTTGAAGAGCAATTCTCAATAGGTTGGATGCACCTTCCATGTCCTTTCTGTTCAAAGCTTCAATTGCAGGTATCACTGTATGTTCCATAGTCGCCTTATCTGGCAGCACAACCTCAAACCCCTACATCCAAGTAAAGAATATGAACAAAACTATTCAGAATCCTCTATTTGTCTTTTTTCAAAAGGCATAAATAAATCCATCTGGACTTTAAAATGAGGACAAAAACACAAATTAGAATACAACTGAGCTAATAATATCAAAGTAAGCATTGCAGAAAAGAAAAAGAAATAGCAAATTATTTATTAGAAAGAAAAATTTTGTAAAGAAATTTCTTTGAGCAGCAAAGTAAAACATAATGGCAGGGCCGCATTAACAATGCATTACAAGCACTTGATAAAATCCAGCACCATAATCAAAATGAGATTCACCAACTAAATGGGTATTTTGGTACATACTTGACGGTCAATTCTATTTTCACAAATAAAAGTAGTGGCAGAATTGCGAATCCCCACCCCAAAGAAAAGGAAAAACTTGAATGTGCAAATGTGTAGATATACAAAGTTCACTAAAAACTTTATCAGATATGCAGTGATTACGCATAAAGGGGCATAGATGTAGTTGTGGTCGAATAACAATGTGCTTACGTATATTGTAGAATTCTTCCAATGTTTCTAATATCAAACAAGATTATGATATAATAATATCACAAAGCATATTCTGTAAAAGGAAAGACATACCAATGAAACTAAACCCAAAAGAAAGAACAAAACAGCATTCAAGAAAAATTGCTACATTCTACTATGGTTATGTAGAAAATTTCTGAAGTGCAAGTTCTACTAAGGTAGTTGGATCTTATGGATCATCCTGTTATGGATTACAAAATGAACAATCAAATAATTAATGTTTATCTGCTGAGAAATGTATTTGTTATTTAACTGCCATCAGAATCAAAACAGTAGTAAACCACTGATGCATATGAACTCTAAGAACTAGAGATTAAAGATCTTGTCAATCAAAGATCAATGGCTTCTCAGTATGTTAGACACAAGAAACAGGCATGGGGATTACTGAAGATATTGATACTCCAACGGATATGCCAAATATTGTTGGCTCTTCATCAAATAGTTACAAAGCACATGAACAATATAATAAAATGTACACTCAATGAGTCAATGTATGCACTATAGCCCTGAAGAGCATCACAAGGGAAGATCCCAGTAAGACACAAAAGTTAGGAAATTGAAATTTCATATACAGGACAATTGGTCAAACACAAAAATAGACTTTGATATAGTCTCAAACGTCCCTAGCTTAAAAGACCTCTTAGGCAAATACCTCCATCTACTGCATTTCCTGTTACATAGAGCAGCTTCACTATCAATCTCCTTTGTAATATAATTGTACTTTCCAGTATCTTCAGATTCCATATAGTTGTGTTGAAATTTAATAATCAAAAATCTGTTCAAACTCTCTAGCAAAACCACGGCAATTAATCCTCACCAGAAACCAAGTGGGGAAAAAAATTTTAAAAGCATATAAAGGTCTGCAACCCTGCATCATAGTGTTCTAACAGCTAGACTGTTATAAAGCAAGACTTTGTCAAGAGGGCATTTTACAGAAAATCTACTTTACCCAATCATGGCATTAAATAATATATATGATTCTTAGATTTTGCACATCAAGTTATTAAAAAATATCGATAGATATAATGTGCAGAGATAAAATACTTGATTCTGAAGTTTCTCCTGATAAAATCCAGCAGCTAGACTCCCATTGGTTGCAAGCAGTCCAATCCGCAAGGGACTACCGGCTTCAAGTGGCTTTAACTTAGCCTCCTTGAGCTCCCTAGCAACACATTCTGCTACGTGAAGAAAAGGAACAGAACATTCCTGAGATACTTCTTCATACCAAGAATGTGATATGTGACAAGGCATCACTATGCAACAAGCCCCAGAATTCTCAAGAAAACCCCTTTTATTCCTAATATTATGCACAATTGGAGAAGTATCCAGGCTCCAACTTTCAGCTTTACTTCTGCCAGACAAAAAATAACTCTTCTCATAGGACAAAAGTTCCTTATTTAACAGAGGATCAGAACAAAGAACAAAAGGAAGGGAATTTATTCCATCTTCTGAACTCATCTCTACAAGTTTTCTCAAAAATTTTAGGGTAGCATCAACAGATACGCCTCCAATTATACCTACACTACCCGCTTGACTGATCAAAGGAGTAGCAGATTCACCCCTTCCTGAAGTAAGATTTGAGCCATAAACCTTCTTATTCCCGCTTTCATCTGCATTCAAAATAATTGACGACGGAGGTATAGCTTGAACTTGACAAGACCGTGCCTTGTATTTGTTTCTAGGTGTATTTACGTAACCAAATGTCTGAGACGGATAATTCACTGCCTGGAAAGACATCGTCAGGATTACATCCAACTTCTCCAACGTCAAAGCCAACAAGCGAAAGTAAAATTTCTTAAATTTTACTAAAAATGAAGTGGAAGTTGCTCACAGGACATTGTAACTGCAGTCCACCATGTTACAAGAATCCACCTGCGAAAAGGTTCCCGGTATTTCAAATGCACAATCCCCAGAACCACCCCATTTGGGTTCCAGAGTAAAAGCTTCAATGAGCAAGAACCAACCCTGAAAAACAGTAAATCCCTTATGCAGACGCCGGAAATCTCGCGATATAGACACCCTTTTTTTTTTCCTAAACAAAAACCCACGAGTCTCTCTCTCAAGTTTAAACCCCACAGTTAAAAGGGGAAAAAAAACAAACAAACAAATATTGCAATCCCTCTAGTAAAATCAGTATTCAGTAGAAAACGGAAATCGCAATTAACATGGTAAAAATCCATTAATTTTAGCAAGTAAAATCAGTATATAATGTCCTAACTATTAGGGTTATCACTTTTTATCGACAGCAATTATTCAGAAATGGACCAGCGGTGGAACCAAGGGGGAAGGAAGAAATGAAGAACCTTGCTGCTATGTGTGTCACGTTTCTCAATGATTGTATTATCCACCCCTGGGCACGCACGGGCCCAGGTTCTCTACTGCGCACGCCATGCCTGGCGTGATGATTTTTTTTTTTTTTATGACCTACCACTTATGAGGGTTATTGCGGAGACACTGAACCAATAGAAAGTTACTAGAAAGCCAAATTTCTCCGTTGTTTTCTGCAGAAAAGACCCCACCTTTCTCCTTTTTGGTCAGACCCCACGGCCCCCACCTCAAATTGCAAAGCACACCTTCCCTCAGCATAACTATGGACACCCCACCACCTTCTTCATCATAGATATTTATCTTCGTAATTACAGCTTATCCGCCAGGTTTGTAATATGTGTATGTATATATAGTGTCTAGGTATATACTGAGGGCCATGGTTGTCTAATCTATGATGGGTAGAGGAACAAAACTTTCTGGCAAACCAAATGTCTGATCTGTGCATAATATAAGAGTTTGGCCAAATCAAGAGGCAATGCTAAGCTAAATTTGTTTATTTAAATCCTGAAGGTCCAATCATCAACAAAGCATTTATTCTAGTCATTAACTATGTATGTATTTTAAGATCTTGATTTCATCTAGCAGCACCATAAATTTATGTCACGCAAAGTTTCTGCATTTTTTTTTCTCCTCGTAATCACGAGGATTCTATCATTTTTATTTTGGGGTTACATAACATGTTTCACTTGTTCCTTGAATCATTTTATAGCCTGTTAAGTATATTATCGAGATTAAGCTGATAATTTAAATTAAAGCTTTTTATTTAATCTTAACAATAGTTTTAGAATACTTAAAAATATTTAAGATATAAATGAAATAGACATTTAATAATAAAATTATTTATCATTTTAATATTTATGTAATTATTTTCTTTAACATTTATATGCAAAATATTTGAAGATGGTTAAGTGATAATTAGACAAATCACAAGAACATTGAAAACACATTTTATACAACCGCAGACAAAGTAATTTTAGACCAAGCTATAAGAGAAGAAACTGTAATTTATCATTAATTGAATATTCCGTTTCTCTTTTTTTTTTAATCACATAAAAGGTTCATAGCGTGAATTGTTTTAATATAACTAGGTCCTGCTCCTTGCATCTTGCAAGAGAAATTTAAAAAATGACCCGTAGGTCTCACAAAGATATTTAAAAACAGAAAAACAAAATACATGAACAGTAATTACACAAATACATACAAATATCAATAATGTCCATGCAACTCATGAAAGTTGTACTATTCACAAACAAATCGAAATCACATTATTTATAAACTACGACTCACATAAATATTTATATAATATATAGATTGGCACTGATACGATGAGCTTACTGAAATTTTAATATCATCTCATTATGAAAATGCCTCTATATCACACGCGCGCGCGCATATATATATATATATATATATATATATAATTTGGATTCTTGGTCGTATCAAGGCTCTCGTAAGCTTATAGTTCGAATTTAATTTTTGCAAATAATGAAAAAATAGGTGAAACTTTTCATTGTTTGTTATACATGATTTTTTTTTAGTATTATATTGAAGGTGCAACATTTCTTTTCCTGATTATAAAATAATAACATGTAACATAACTCCCCACAGTCTGCCACATTATTTAATTAGAAGTTAATTTTGGCGGAAATCTTGTGATAGCATTATTGTTGAATTAATATATATAACGAAAAATAAGACTTGAGACTAGCAACTATATATATATATGTATGTATAGACGCACACGGTTATATTGTGATTTGGCCAAATTTTATTATGGTATCATATGATTTAAAAGTTGATCTTTAAATAATCGGTAATTTAAATTATTAGTACATTTATATTTTGTGATATCATTCTATTAATTTTTTAATAGAAATCATTAAAATTTACTTTAAAATTTTAATTTTCTAATAAAATCCCTAATCTCTAATACATATTGAAAACTAGATTTTTTTTTTCTTTGTCCGATTAAAACCTCAAATTCAACACAGTAACCTCTAAATTTTTGCTTCTAAATTGAATCCCTAATTTGATCTTCAATTTTGCTCTAAATTTGTAATTTCATTACAAAATTTCAAATTTGATGCACAATACAAATCTAACCCTTAGAACGAAATCCATGATTTTATCTTTAATTTTATTTTAAATTCTCAATTTTCTTATGAAATACCTTATTTTTTATGTAGTGAAGATCAAAATTCTTATCTTAACTAATTGAAATTCCAAATTGGACACACAACATAATATTATTCTCAAATTTTGCCTTTAAACAAAATCTTTGCTTTTGCTTGTAATTTTGTCTAAATTAGACTCAATTTCCTTATGAAATATTTATTTTCCTCTAGAGATTTAGAGCTTAGTTTTTCTAAATATTAAATTTAGCCGAATTGGGGCATTTAAGGATGAAATTTAGATAATTTTTAGGCCATGTAATGTCTGCACATGATATTTATTATAAAAAATTTAATAAAATAATACCACGAAATACTAATGTATATACAGTTTAAACCTTTACACCACTTGAAATGCCAACTTCTAAATCACTAGATACTAAAGGAAAAATGAACGAAAAGGAATCAAATTCTATTTTACCTCTTATTAGTTAGAGATAATTTTGGACATTGAACGAAACTAAATTTATTTCCAGGCCATGTATCTCAAGGACATATATAGTCCCTCGTACCCTATTCCATTTAGAATTTTATTTTCAAACTACTAAAAAAAAATAAAAGGAACCCAATGAGAGATATAATAGCAACCCATATTTGCACTTCATTTTAACATTACATATATAAAGCAAAACTACTTTATAACTGAGTGAGAGATTATGAGTACACCACTTCACACAAAACGATTCCATAACAAACAACAACAAAAACAAAAACAAAACGTCTTTAAAATATGTACACACACACACATATAGAACTTAGGAACCCTGATATGACATGCTCCAACTGCCTTAGTTTCCCACGAACACACTCAAAAACACATAGTTGCAAGTTGCAACGTAACCAATATATATTTATTATAAATGGAAGAGCTAGCTAGAGAGAGCTAATATTTGCTGCAGTTTGTCGTAGCAAGTTTCCATGTAAACCATCCCATTTGCCAGCCTCTCCTAAGAGAGCCAAAAGTAAATAAATAATAACAATTATATACTAGTTAATCTATATGAATATTTTCAAGATATAAACTTTATCTTAAAAAATAAACTGTTAGTTATTATAATTATCTAATCTTCCAATAAACAAAAATTATATATATAATTTTTAGGTGTTTGTTATGAAATTTTACAATAAAATGTATGATAAATGTAGGCCTTTTAAAATTATTTCTCCAAATGTGATGAATTAATTTGATCGAAAGATTTAATAACAAACAATTGAAAATTTTAACCTATATTTTGTCCGCACGAAAATAAGATTTCTTGCACATCTATTTTAAATTGTAAATTATTCACACTCTAAACTAATATGTGATAGTAATTTACATTCTACAACATATAATAAATCTAAAAGGTATGTATACATAACATAAACACAATCTTAGAACTTGTAAAGCATGATATATAATATTAAAAATACTAGCAGGAGTTGTTGATAGATACATACATACCTACGCCAAAAGTATCACTCAAGCCCTTGGCACAACTAAGAGTGCAATAAGTGACGATATCCACAGAGCTCATGCCTCTTGCGAGGAAACACTGCACAAGACATGGACTGGAACACATAGCAAACATGGCAACACCTTCAGATCCGAAGCAAAACATGGCACACATTGCTGGGCATGCTGTCTTTGCGCCTGCCTTCTTCGTACTTCTTCTGGCATTCTGAGACGAGGGAATGTCGGAAGAAATCCGAATCTTTTGGTCGGAAGTGGCACAGCTTTTCTTATTTGGACTCCCTCGCTCTCTGTAGTTGTAGATAAAGGAGTTGTGTAATAAGCTAGAGAGGGTGTAGGCTGAGAAGGAGATGAGGCAAACCTAGTTGGAGCTGGGTCGTCATTGCCATGCACGTCTTCAACTCGCATAACGAAGCAAATTAATGCGATCATTGTCACTGCTAGCCTCCTCATCATCATAATTTTTCCCCTCCATTAATGATCCTCCTTGTCTTCACCAAGTTTATAATTAAAACTGATGGATTTCTAATGAATAAGGAAGCTTGCACACAATTATGTATTATATGCATAATGTCACCCTTGAATTATGATACTATCACAAGCAAGGATGAGTGGAATGTGGAATTAGGGACTTAATTATAATTTATAACAAACAAGGCTGCAAAAAGAGTTGTCTTAAATAGTATACGTATCTAGAAATATTATGTAGGCCTGTATCGCTTTTTTTTTTTGGAAAAAAATAATAATAATAATGATTAATATATTAGTGACTTGTGAACGGTGTTTTCAAAGGACCTGTTTTTTATAGATGATTTTCTGATATATTGTTTTAAAATTGAAAAGGATAGTAACAACTATAATATATTTTTAAAAGTGAGAATTATGCTTGTTTTAAAAGTGGCATTTTAATAATTAAAAGGATTTATTAATGGTATAGAAATAAGAACCGTATTACTTTTAATGCATATTTAAAAATAAAAAAATGAATTTTAAAAAATAAGATACGCTTTTAAATACCAAAATAAGAGTATTTTTCACTCATGAAACAATTTTCAAACTAATACCTTTTTCTTTTTCACTTCTAAATTCTTTTAAAATTTTGAAAACAGCTATTTTTAAATCGATAAAAACAAACATCTGTGTCTTTTGGCCCCAGTACAGCTCTTAAAGGAGAATTAGCAATTTTCGTTAACTATGAATGGTCCAAAGGGACTCAAATGCAAGAAATATTCTCAAATTTTGATTCTCTATACATGGTATTTGCCCCAACAAACAAGCGGTAAAGTAATACAATTACTTGTTTAATTATGAACAAGTAACAAGTCTTGTGTTTTTATTATTGGACCTCAAAATAAGGGACACGCCATAGCTTGCCCTCCAAAGCAATCTACATTAATTATTTATATTATTATATACATCTTCGATCATCTTCTTTTAATCTTATGACATTATCTTTTACGATACGTTTTCTTATGTTTGTCTCTCTCATTATTGTACAGAGTACTAATCATGTTATTTGTCTAAAATTTAGTTTTCAATTGGTTTAACATTCAAATATTATTTATTAATCTTAATAGATACTAACAAGAGAAAGGAAAATTTTCTTATATTGAGATAAAAATGCATCATTAGAAGAAAAAATTACAATTTTTGTTAGGACAAAATTTTGACCTAAAAAATATTGAATATGGCTTCTACAAAAAAGGAGTGGCTATTAAACAAAATTTTAAAATGAATTTTATTTTATATAATTCTATTATTTTGAGATGTTAATTTGAGAAGCATCCCTTGTAAAAAAACAAACAAACAAACATTTTAACTTCATTTTTTTATTATAAAAGATAATCAAGTTGCAAACAGTCCCATTCTATTGGACCGATCGAGCTAATTCTCTCCATATTGTAGACTTTGCCAAGATTGACAAGTTGAAATCATAACCAGAAAAGTATATTTTAAACAATCCATGTATATAAGTTTGGTTAGATCTTTGCAATACCATTAAGCTCTTGATAGTTTGGAACGAAGCGAGAATCTTTCGATGATGTTACAGCTAGCAAAGAGATTGGAAATTAGCTGGTTATTGGCTTTTGGCATGCCAACATAGTTTCCTTCTTTCAAAACTATGGGGTCCAACTCATTAAAAAATAGAAAGTAGAGAATAGAAAAACGAATTTTTTTTTAGGAATCTTTTTTTTTTTAAGATTTTTTTGGTAGTGTTGATAATACGTAGCGGAATGCAAATGGTAAAACTAATTTACTTTTTGACATATCAACATGGACACAGTATCATCTTTAATTAAAAAATGACACAAAAATAATTAACATGTTGGCCTTTTTCCTATATCTAAGTATAATAGAGTTTTTATGCTTATTCCTACTTTTGTCCCTTTTCTCCTACCCTCACAAGGCCTATATGCCTCTCGTAACCCAAAAAAAAAAAAAAAAAAGAGAAAACAGATTTTTAAAAATTAATTTGTTGCAAGTTGAATTTAAAATGTACAAATTGAATTGCAGGTCGAAAAAAATTTCAACCCAATTTATTCGGTTACACGTGAAACTGTGCTTTTCGTATATTTTCTAGATATTGACACTTTTTTTTGCTTGTTTTCTTTCTGTGTACAATAATATAAATTAAATTCTAATATATATATACACTTATTACTTTTAATTATTTATACTAATATATATAGTTTTAAGACTTCGCTCACTACTTATTTATTACTTTTTTAAAATATAAAAACTATTATAATTTAATTTTATATTATAAATTTATTTAAAAATAGATTCAAGAGAAAATTAACATGCGTTAAAAGTGCTATGTCAAACCACTGATATTATATATGTTAGTACTAGACGTTAGGGATGAAGTCATTGAAGATGAAAATTTTAATTTAAAGACAAAAGGATATTTAATTTTTTTTATACAATATTAATAAGTTTGTCCATGTTAAAATTTATTAATTTATCTAACAAAATATAAGTTTAATTTAAAATATTTTATTTTTATTTTAGATAATTTAATTTTAATTTCTATATATAATGTTAACTATAACTCACATATCAACTCTATACAACTTACGTAAGTCTACGTTAGATTGGTTTGAATTAGTTGAAATTATTTTTTTCTGAACTTGATCTAACCAATCTACACAACAATTAAAGTGCGGGTTAAGTTAAAATTTCCTTTCAACACAGGACCTCCCTAAAAATTAATATTAATAAAAAAGATTGCAATGGCAATGGAGAATAAATTTGAAGAAGCCATTTGAGAAAGGAATGGGAGAAAAATCGGATATGATAAGTTAAAATAAGGCTCCATATTCAATAATTATTAATCCTAAACTTATATGTAATTTTTTATATTTTTATTATCAAATTTTTAATTAAAATATAAAAATATATAATTTTTTAATAATAATATAATAACAAATATATAGTTTAATTAAAAATTATAAAATTATCCATAAAAACTATATATATTTTTATATTATTATTATAAATCGTATATTTATCACATTTTAATTAAAGAATCTAACAATAAAAGTATAAGTATTTACATATAATTTTTTTTTCCTAACTTTCAATAACAAAAGTTTGCGTCCTAAAATTCTCCATCCCCAAAATATTAATTATTTCTTATATATGGAGACCGTGTGAAGGCAACTAGTTTCAAGCAGTGTTTTGGTTTTTTTCCGCGGTTTAAATGCCTGGTCCCCCTTTGATCTGCTATGTTGGACCACATAAAACTCTCTTCTTCTTTTATTACGTACACTCAAACCCCTTTGACATTTGTGTATCAAAAAAAAAAAACCCCCCTTTGACATTTATATTTTTTTTGTTAAATTCTTTAATAATAATATAACAAATATATAAATTATGTAAATAAATATATAGTTTTTATAATTCAACATCTTATGATTAAATTTCTTAAAAAAGAATTTACATATCATATTTTTATTAAAAAAACTTAATAATAAAAATATATAAAATTATACCTAGATTTAATCTACTGCATTTAAAAACTCTCATCGTCAACGAATCTCCAAATAAATTTAAATCCCGAGAAAACATGTGACTCAGCGCCCATCTTACGTATCGAGACTTCTAGTCTTGTTCTTCTTGAAAATTACTGCTGAAGTGAAGAGGAGTGTATTAGTTTATTATTTCAGGTACTTGTAGCTATATACATTAGAAGAGCTCAATCCCTGAATCAAAATCTAATGATAATAATGGATGGCTTTTCTCCAGTTTTGTTCCTTTTTTAACTTTGTATACTATTATCTTGTTTTACACGAAAACTTTGAAATTATTTCTTTACTTTAGTTCAATTTATTCCTAGTTTAACATACGTCTGAAATGTTGTTTCCATTTTTAAAGACGATTTGGTAGGGCAGGACATCATGCCACCTGCCTAGTGAACTCGTCATATACAGAAATATCAACATTATTAACAGGTAAAGCAGTCATTTTAGCGTGCTAAGATCAACTATATTCTTGACCATACATGAATCTGGATAAGATGCTAAGCAAAACCGTGGTAATTTAGTTCAACGATGGCTTTCATAACAAGTTGGCCCTCAAAGTCAAAATTCATTTTCATTTTCTTCATATTGTAAATCTCACAAACCGTTGATTAATATCAAATATAATGCAATAAGCATCTAGAAAAGGAGTAATCTTATGCAAGTTGAAGGCATTTGCAAAAAGGGTGGCTCTAGATGAGCAGAGTGGTAAGTTTTCTCCCACCCTTTGGGCACCTCCAGGAGGAAGCATCTTTTTTTTTTTCCCCTTTTTGGTGAAGCAGAAAAGTACTGAAGAAAGAGATTAAATTGAAGAAAAAGGACAAGTTCACATGTGGGTGAGGACTCATCGGATGACACAGCACAACATCACATGTGGGTCGCACATCCCTATACGCAATTATTCACCTCCAATAATTGCAAGGTGACTACCACCAAATATATGCCAAGTTATCATCTTTCATGCAAGTGCATTTCACTATTACAGCATCTATCTATCTATGTGGAGCAATCTCCCCTTTGATCTTTTAGCTAACATCTTCTCCTTTCTCTCCCCAGACTCTCTAGCCAGAGCTAGATCAGCCTGCAGGAATTGGTATGTATGTTCCAAGACTTACCCGCTCAACGCATCATCCTCTGAACCACACCCTAATCAGCAGCCATGGTTCTTGGCTCTTCCAATGAGGAACCATAAACCATCTTGCTATGCTCACAATCCGGTCACGAACAATTGGCACGAGCTAACCCTAGAGTTCTTTCCAGTCCCAGTTAGACCAGTTTCTCCTATTGGGAGCCTCCTCCTGTTAAAAATCACCCATTCTACTATTCTCCAACTCGCTATATGCAATCCCTTTTCAAGGCAGTTTAGCTACCTTCCTCTATTGAACATTTCAAGAACAAACCCAGCTGTAGGAGTGTTAGTCTTAAACCAGGAAGTTCAATTTCCTTGCTTTAGAGTCTATGTCGCTGGAGGGATGTCTGAGGCAGCCCGAGGCGGTGGTGCCACCTATGAACCCACAACAGAGATGTACGACTCACAGCTTGACAAGTGGCAGATTGTGGGGTCCATGCCAGTGGAATTTGCAGTCAGGCTTACAGTTTGGACCCCAAATGAGAGTGTGTGTATCGAGAATGTCTTTTATTGGATCACTTCGCCCAGGGTTTATAGTGTAATTGGGTATCACATCTTCACAAACACATGGAGAGAGCTAAGTGTGCCCATGGCAGAGAGGTTAGAATTTGCCACACTGGTTCGGAGGAATGGAGTTTTGGGTTTGGTTGGTGGGATAAGTGGTGGGAATGCTTGTGTTTGGGAGATGAAGGAAGGGGATGTTTGGGGTTTAAAAGAGAAGGTGCCAAATGAATTGGGGTGGAGATTGTTGGGAGGGAATAAGAAGAATTGGGACAGTGGAAAGTGTGTGGGTAATGAAGGGGCTATTTGTTTATACAGGGACCTTGGTTCAGGAATGGTGGTTTGGAGAAAGGTTGGAGATAATAGTGGCGGATGGGAGTGGGTTTGGGTTGATGGGTGTGGCTGCATTAAGGGCAAAGAAGTGCACAATTGCTCGATAAGGGGAATTCTAATTCACCCGACTCTTGCTTCCTCTTGCATCTTTTGATTGAGGCACATGGCATTTATGAGTAATCTTTTCTTTCTTATTTCTCTTTGAAAAGCAACTAGCTAGTTGCGAGAAGTTGTAAACAATAAATTGAAAATGTGGAGTCTATATCATTCAATATCTGTAACATGTAGATGGCTACCTCACTGGTCCACTAATTAGCAAAAATTCTTTAGAATCTCTTAAACATGATATCTTCCATACAAAAAACTTTCATATATAGTAAAAACTCTTGAGTAGAACTATGATGTCTCAAAACTTATATAACTGAACTCTAGATTCCCAAGTCGGCGATAATTAAAATTGAAAATTTTTCAACTATAAACTCTAATTCCTAGACATGTTTTGGTAGATACAATCCAATTTTATCCTCCAACATTGTGTGTATTCGATTTAAGCATCCTTGCATTCTTTGTGAAACATAGGTTTCTGCGTAAAAACTCGTGTTTTAAAGAACACAATTGAATCATTGACTCGGCGAACCCCACCCCCCCCCCCCCCACCAAACAAAAAAAAAGGAAAAAAAAGGGAACACAGTTGACTCCTCTAATGTAATCTTTTTAAACATGCACATGTGCTCAAAGCAACATCAAGGGCCATTTTCACGGAAAATTATTGATAAGAAATTCATTAAAAAATGATATAACAATAAATTAACAGAATTAGCACAAGATTCACTGATTATCTTATTATCTACATCACTTTCATGTAAAAATAATACTAAAATGATAAGCATATCAGGTCAACCTGTGAGCTCCTCCATTAAACCCTGTAAGGGAAATGTAAAAATTAGTTGGCAATTCACTCAAATGTTACTACAAGAATTTTAAGCACAGACGACTAACCCGTGAGATAAATTGCTCCGCGTCGGTTCGCTTCAGAAAATGCATTGAATGGCGGGCAAAATTGGCAGTCTTATCATCGCTAAGCACAATCCCGTCACCAATATCATCGAGGACCCTCACTTGGATGTAGGGATCTTTGGGTGGCACCATATCCTGTCAAATGCAGATTTTAGCAATGACAAATCAGTGGTTTGCACCTAGATTACATGTTTATTCTGGTATCTAAAACTACAAATAGCATTGGATAAGTCCACCTTTGTTCCTGACCCTCAGCTTATTGTTTTATTGGTTCTCTAATAGTAACATCGCAATATGATACAAATCAACGAGACAGAAGAACCAACTCTAGTAATTTCCTATAACGATGAATGATGTCAGTCCCTAGGTGCAGTACCCGTCTTAAAGAATATGTACTCAACCTGTCCATAGCAATAGAACTGAAGGCACATCAACACAAGCATCAGCATGATAGTCCTCACTTATTTTAATAAGAGATAAGATTCAAATATGTTTCCCTGGCAGATGCTTAACCAGAAAAATTAGTTCCCTCACCATCGCTAGAGAAATTTAGAGGACAAAAGACAAGGGATGCATTGGTGTAATAAGGTCAGTAGTCTATCAAGTGGCATTATATAAAGGAACAATACAGCATAGTATAACTGGAAGTGCAGAATACTTTAAAAACCAGGTCCACTCAGCTTAAGCTTGTTCTTCTTAAACCACACCCAAAAATTAGTTAAACCATCTCTAAACCTCACTATCATCAGCAGCCGTGACAATATGTTCTCGACAAGGCCTGATTCCAGATAACCTCCAGAGAACATACATAAAGTGAAGTTTCAAGATGTAAATTATGTGGGTTTATGTGTCTGTGTATGTAATAAAGAGAAAGACGAGAAGGAGAAAGGAGGAAGGAGAAAAGAAATTACCACAGTTAGATCAAGTTGCACTTTTGACATATATGATTTCAAAGCCGCAGAATGCTTCTTAAAACACTCTACCTCCGAATGACAAAGCTTCTCCTCAATTTCTTGAGGAAGCACATGTCCTATTTTCCACAACAAACTCTGTATAACCTCTGCTCGGTTATACCTGCATCGACATAAGTTACAGGATATGTAACAACAAATAAAACCTATGCTTGACGAAAATAAAAGAAAGACATTTAAAAGAGATACTCACACATAGGCCATTAGGCAGCGTTTATTACGAACTAAAGAAAGATGGTGGATAAGTGCGCCATGATGTTCCGCATTTCTAGTTGTTTGGACATCCAATCCTTCATCCTGCATCTTTCTGTTGCGGGACGGTAGCACCATATTCATATGAACCACAAAGAACAATGATGACGCGATTATGCATGGAATTAAACGGACGCAAGAGTAACAGTGAAAATTTTCAAACGCATTCATGTATATGCTCATAAGATAATCATTTGTTTGACCTTGAAGTTCATGCTATCAAATTACCTATACCAAAAACTGTATAATCAGAGTACACAGAAGTATCAATGGAGAAATGAAAAACGAAGTATTCATATAATTCACCTCTAATCAAACTTTAAAACAATGCTGTTTCACCATAAAGGAATAAAATTCATGCCCATACGAGGGAGCATACTCCCATGAAAAGTAGCACTCTCCGGGAGAAAGGAGGAATCAAGAATCTGTATGATTGTTACCTTATCAAGGACTGAAGCTCAAGGTGATGTTGACTGCATTCTGCAACCACTTGTTCGAACAGATCACTCTGCAAGGTTATTAAAAAACTATCAAGCCAAATCTAGCGTAACTTAACACACAGATAAAGAGTGAAAAATGAGTTTCTGATCATAGTATGGAAAGGGGCAGTGAATTGTGATTGTCTAGAGCTCTGTTTGGAGTATGATCATGATGAATAGAGATTAACAGGAAAAGAAGGCCAGATAGGGAAAGTTAACATCCGGAGAAATTATATTTCCAGGACCCGGCTGTTATAGCCCCGGAACATCATGCTACTTCCGAAAAAGTTTTTATTGTTTTCTAGACCATATTTTGGACATGTTTTCCTTTTGCCTACGCATGAAAGTGATAGAATTACACAAGAAAGCTAGATGGAAACTAAGAGAGCTAACATGCCAACCAGACCACGCCTGTAAGAAAGAATTCACAAATGAAATTGCTAGACAAAACATGATTTAAAAAGGATGGTAACTTGGCAATGAATTGCAAATATTTGATGCTTGACATAATGTAAAGACCTATGAATCAGAGCTGAATTTATCATTAGTTAAACCAATCCCAGCATAGCTTTGAAGTGGTAAATATCAAAGCTGATTTTTTTTTTCAAAGATAGATTCACAAGTGGCATTAACATCTGAAGCCCATCAGCAGAAAACCATATCATACCAGCTGCCGGCCAATGAAAGAGGCAACTAAGGTCCAAAACATATTTTTAAGCTTTCTCCTTCAAGTGTACTAGAGGTTAGTATGGTTAATTCTCAGAAATATTGTCCTTGCAAAGACAAGATACATACATACATACATATATATATATATATATATAGGTAAAAGCTAACATTCAACGTAACTTTCCAACATCCAGTTTATTTGCATTATTAAGCGAAGTGTGCTGGACAATCACTTAATGAGCTAGCATACTTCGTGTACTTGTCAAAAATTATTAATCACCAAATCCAAAACCCAAACACAGAAAGCTTACGTGATTGGGTTTTGGACAATCCATCCTCTTTCTCTTTTGTCCTGTGGCCGTGGAGGGCTCAAATGCAGTTGCCTAAGTTTCAGACAGGAGTTAAGCATAGCAGCCTCCTCAAAGATTTCTGATCCACCCAACTAACTATGTGAATTTTCCTAAAGTAGAATAATGCTTACGTGATCCAATTCTAAAATAGAAGAACTTGCCAAGGAAAATGCGAGATGCAATAGCTAATTCAAAACCGAGACGTGGCCTTACATTGAATGGCGTGAGCTGGCCTTTCTCTCCGCTTGCATGCTCTTTGACGAGCTGGCACGCTTTTCTCCCGTACATCGTGCAAATTCAAGATAAACAACCTTTGCAAATAGCTTCAGTGATTGAGAGATTTCACCGAATAGATTGAGCTCATGATAATAACCGATCACAGCCGTGCACAAACACTGTGAAGAGTTCAAATTTATAGATATGTATATGCCAGCGGCACCTTGATGTATTGATTCCAGAAAAGAAGAGTGATTGAGAGAGATTGAGAGTGAGAAGCTAACCTGAATGAAAGATTGGTACCGCCTGGCCTTGATGCACTTGGTCTATGGTGTGATTGGGAAATTGACAGGGAAAATTGGAAGAAGAAGAGAAGAGAGGGAAAATGGAGGGCTTGAATGAAGAAAGCGAGATCTCTCTATTTCAGTGATGGCGGGGCTTTTGCTTAGAAATTCAAAATCAACCGCGAAAACTATATGCTACTCGGCTCAACAATACGAGTTGGGAACGGCAAAGGGCTAAAGGGACAACACATTCAAACGCACCGTTTGACTACTGTTTATTGCCCAGTCACAATTTTGTTTTTGGGAAGAAATAAAGGGACCAAAAGCCCAAAAATGGAAATCCGATTTCTATATACAATTAATTGAAATTTAGATTTTTGTTTTTTAGTTACAGAATTGTTTGTGTAAACAAAAAGGTTATTATGTTCATAGAACAAATTATTTTTACTAATGATAAAACGATAAGTTTCTTATTCATACGTGGTTTGAACTTGTGGTACTATACTACTATTTATATTTTCATCCACGTATTTCACTTGGGTTATCCTTGATATATATATATATATATATTAGCTAATACGCACAAATAGTGTTTCATTGATATCAATAAATATATTGATTTAAGAAAAATAAAAATTTAACATTTGAATTTTTCAAATTTTATAAATAATAATTGTCCAACCCATCTTAATAATATAAGATTAATTAACACCAATGTGGTATCCATATAAATATATATTATCATCTTACTTGGATGTTTGGTTGCCATATTCCAACAATAAAATACCCTCATACTACGGAAAAGATAAAAAATTATAAGAAAAAAATTATAATAAAAAATATTTATATTACAAAATTTTAAATTTTATAATTATTTTAACAGATTTAAAGATTAAAAATTTTAATTTGAGATTTTAAATTATAATTTTTGGGTAATATATATTTTAATATTTAAATTGGTAAAATAATTTAAAATTTTAAAATTATTTAATATAAATATTTTTTAATGTTTTTCAAATAATAATAATGAGAATAGCAGTGGTTGGGTGCGCTACAATTTTCAACGTGTGAGTCATTGGCAACTTCTCGTGTCATAGTTATGTCAATCAGAAATGGGGACCCACATTTGATTATCAATTCCATACGTATTAATTAATCACGGGGCCGGTGCGCCCATTGTAAATTTGATCAAAGCAATATTTTATTTCATGTTGATGATACGGTGACGAGGAAGATAACGTTGAAATTTCTATGCTGAAAACAATCCAACAATTTACCTCTATCATTTTCCTTTGAAAAATTCGCAATAAGTTCCCTCATATTCTCTCACCTCTTTGCCTTCATCATGAGGTAGCTTCCAATTTTCAAGACCTTGATTATGAAACTTATGTTGTGCAACAAACCAAAATTTATTATTATTATTATTATTATTATTATTATTTTGGTTTTAGTTTCTTACAGGGTGTGACCAAACGTACACTTATTTGACTTCATTCTGAAAGCAATTATGGGGCTGGCGACTGAGTTGCCAATTTTGAAAGTAATGACATATGATCCAACGCATTTAAGAACTTTCAAAAAGGTGTACTAGTTAGTTCAAGACGTTTATAGGATTTACCTAGTGAACAATGTTTTATATTGATGTGATTTTTTATATTCACAAATTAAATTAAAGATATAAATAATGCATTTAAAGAGATAAATAAAATAATAAATATACAAAAATAAAACCTTATATACATTATCATCATTTTTTGTCACTATCTCTTCAAATATATAAATATAAATGATCTAATTTATGTTTTATATGATATATCATTTGTCACAGCAAACAATTAACATTTACAATGCAGTTTTCAAATATGATAGTACGAAGTAAACATCCACAATTTTTCTTTGAACAAAGCTCCAAAAAGAAACTCTAAGCATCTGCAAGATTTTGTTTCTTAAATGAAAAATGGTTCTCAATCATCATCATTATCAGTGTTATAACAAAACAATTATATTTGTTCATCCTACATATCAAATTTTGCAAACTCCATTTCAAAATAAGATTATTAGATATTTCACAATAACATATTATACCCGAAAAAAGATGTTTTAAATTAGTATACTATACAAAATAATTTGTAAGAAATTTATGAGTATATATATATATATATAATAACTACAACTATGAATCATTATTATTAAGCTTATGAGTTATTTTGTTTAATTTATCAGGTTCAAATTTTTATTTAAAAAAATTGTGTCAACTTATTTTATAAATTCAAATTTAATACAAATTCGGTTTAACTAGTTTTTGACTTACATAAATTCGGTTAACTTAATATTTTTTAAATAGAGTTTAATGAGTTACCATATAATTAAGTAAGCTTAAATTTTAAAAAAATAAAAAAATTAAACTTAGCCCAATCCAATGAAAAAGGACACAAATATAGTATTTATGTATGAATTTGATTTAAAATTTTATATTAAGAAATATAAATATTTTTTTTAAATTAATATAATTTAAAATATATTTAAATAATTATATATATATATATATATATTATATTTTATATATAATTATTAATAAATATAAACTCTTACAAATTTATCATACAAATTTATGTTACAAAATTACCTTCGTTTTTATGAATTTACCTAAGCCCATAAATAGAGAAGCAGCGGATGAATGTTGAGCGTGATAAAGACATAAATGCATTTTCTTGCATTCATTTGTTATGATAACGTCATAAGAAGTAGTGGGCATTTACGGGGTGGACCGAGCACTTTTATTGGTTCATGCCCACCTACTCCCAACCCCTACCCAAAAAAAAAACAGTAGGTTTTTTAAAGTAATTTTAACAACAAGTATAACTGTTGCTAAGGCTTTTAGCAATAACTTTAAAATTCATTGGCAAATTACCCAACATAAAAGATTTAACCATAATATATCCCAACTATTGGTAAAATTATAATTAGAATTGTTGATAAAATCATGGTTAGATCTTATTTAACCACAATTCATTAATTTGAGACAATATGGTTATCTTGTATTAAAAATTTAAGTCATTGAAATATCAAATTAAAGTCATAGTTGAATTAAGAGAACAAAATTTTAACATGTAAAAATGCTAAAATTATAATCACCTTTATTCAAGTGCCTTTCTTATGTGAGTTGGAATTTGTTTTCAAACTTAAGCTAGCAAGCCTTTGTATATGCTACAATTTGAACTTCCTTCATGCTTCAAGATATGAGTTTGAAAGAAAGGGAGAAACAATAAAAAACCAATTTACAAGTCACACTTCAAACAAACTCATTTACATGAAATGAAGCATTATCCAATCAACTCAAATAAAATACATATTGACATCTGCCAATTATTGCAAAAGCTTATCCGAAAATAACATTTATGTAAAATTTAAAAAAAAATTATTTTCTTTTTGTGTCATTTTGATTTACCATATTAGAATTATTAGGATAAGCTTTTGCATTAATAAACTAAATTCGAAGAGTGGATGGGTTGACAGCTGCATAGCATTGTATGAGCATTAACTGGTGTTCCTATCTTCCCAGAGAAATTGTTGCAGAATTCGCCCTATTGCGACCAACAGCACCATCGCCTACAATAGGAATTGGTTCATCTAACTCACAAGTAAATTTTGATGACATTAGAGAGCAAGAAAAGGGGATTAAGAGGGTGAAAAAGAAAATTCGGGTGCAAATAACTAGTTTTTATTTTTTATTTATTCTGTATTAAATTTGTAAATAATAATTGACTTATTTTATTTTATTTCGCTATTATTTAAATAATATATAGTTTTTCGAGTTATTAATATAAGGGAGAGATTAAAAAATAAAAATATCATTCCCCCAAGAAATTAGTGAGGGGAAATCTGCGAAAATGCCTTGCGATTAGGTGAGGGAATACTTCCAAGGGATTTTTCTTTGGAATTTTGTAAATAATAGAATTTAATGAGGGATTAAGAAGGAAATATTTCCATCGTTACTTGACAATTAGTATATAGCGAGAGAGAGATTCATTTATATTTTCTCACTAAACTCTTATTGGGTCATTTTAGAGGGAACAATAAAAGGGGTTTTTTTTGTTGCTAAATTCATATTTTCTTGCAGTGTTGTAAACAAATTTGATAATGAATCAAGTTTTAAATTTTAATTCATATAAAATTATTTAGTTCAAACTTATTTATTAAATTGACAATTTAATTCAAAATTAAGTCCAAGTACGAACGAGGCTATATATATAAATATATATATATATATGTACATTTTCTGTTTATCAAAAGCAACGCAATTTCGTAGTTGGCCGGCACATGACATGTGAATGCCATATATTAAAAAGGAAACCACTTTGAAAACTCAAAGTTTTTGGGTTCAAACGATTATTATTATTATACCAAAAGCTAAAATTAATAATAAAGGTATAATTTTATTTTATTTTATAATTTTTTTATAATCATATTTAATATGAGGGGTTTTATCTATTATAAATGCCATAGGTTAAAATATTAAACCCAAAAATTTCAAGGAAAACGCCGGACTAATATATCTAACCCCAAAAAAAAAAAATGATTGAGATTGTGTGGATGACGATCACAAATAGGTAATCTATTCTGGCCTTTCTATCTTATCATAATTAAAACTTTAACCATACTCCTATTTACCGATTCAACCAAGCCACGTCACAATGTTCCCAGACGAGATATTACTAGTATACTATTTTAGATTACAGCAAATTCAAAAACCAAATAAGAAACAAAACCATGATTTGAATTTTTTTTCTTTTGTTCGGGTTGGATTAAGTTGACTTTGATTAAAATTCAATATCAAATATTTCAAAGACAAAAATTTGTAGACAAATTTTGTTCTTTTATCTTAAATAAAAATATGTAAATGTATAATTTTTATAGTTAAGTATCACATTATTAAATTTTTTAAAATTTGTATACATATTATATTTTATTAGAAAATCAAATAATAAAAAATTTTAGACATAAATTTTAATATCCTTTTTTAATAAAAATATAACAAATGTGATATTTACATATGAATATATGATTATAACAAAAATATAAAAAATTTATCAACATCTAATCTTAACAAAAATATAAAGAATTGTACATAAATCTAATTTATCTTCTATTCTTACTCCAATATTATTGAAACAAACCTTATTAGTAAATTCCCATTCAATAAAACTATTCAAATGTAGTACTTTCTTTTAATACGGTTTAAAAATCAAATAAAAACAAAATCTTAAAAAATTAATCCAAAACAAATCCTTCCTTGAATTTGAAAAGCAATCAAAGCAACCGAAAGAAAAGAATAATAAAATTAGAATCCTACAAAATATTGACTATGCTGCCATGATTTGACCTTTTCGTAACCACTTCTCTTGTTTTACTTCACCCAGCCTCCCTTCTATTCTCTCTCTCTCTCTCTCTCTCTCTCTCTCTCTCTCATTCTATATATATGAAAAGTCATACACACTGCGATATTTGCAAAAACATATTACTTTATACATTGATAGAAAGATCCAGATAGGGAGGAAGAGAAAGAGGGACCTAGAGAAGCCATGGCTGGTCTTCAAAGATCTGAAGTATCATTCAGAAGACAAGGTTCGTCTGGGCTTGTTTGGGATGACAGATTCTTATCAGGCGAATTGAACAAAGTGAACCAGAAGGAGGATGATCATCAAGAACAAGAGCATCAGAAGGCTGAGATTAAAGAGGCTAATGCAGCAGTCGGATCAACCAACACGATTCAGAGAAGCCGTTCCAACGGTGGCTACCGCACCGGAAAAGTGTCTCCGGCGATTGAACCGCCGTCTCCGAAGCTCTCTGCTTGTGGGTTTTGCAGCGCGTTTGGAAAGACAGTTGATAAGGGTCAACGGAGGAGAAAGCCGGCGAAGCGGAGATCAAGGTAATTCGTATTTTGTGGCTTTTCCGGTGGCCGGAGACAGGATATTCCGTTGGAGTGAGAAAAACAGAAGTATGAATGCCACGTTTTAGTTTTAGTTTAGTGTTTTACTAGCAGGTAGTTTTGTTTGTTGTCGGTTGGGTGTAATTATGTTAATATTTATTGGGTTGATGAGGAATTTTGATCTTTTGTACAAAGTAAATCTCAAGTGGGATCTTTCACATGATTATGTTTGTCTTGGATGGATATGCAGATTGCTGAATAAGTTTTTCTGTGCAGCTTCAACCTGATTGTGATTGTGTTTCCCTTTTGCTTTTAAGGTAGTCTTATCAAAAATTTAAAGTTAAAATGTCAAATTAAAGATGTTTATGTAAAAAGTTTTTAAATTTTGAAATTATTTTAAAGATTATGATAAAATTTATATGATTTTTGTTATTTGACGTCTTGATTTTTTAAAATTGTTTGATATTAAATTATTTAAAATAATTTTAAAATTTAAAATCTTTTAATATAAATATTTTAACTTAAAAATTTTAAATTATAATTTTTTTAATTTTATAAAAAATTATATTTAGCACCAAATGAATTTTGTTATTATAGTAATAACTAACAACATAGTTTAAGATTTAAAAATATAGTGTTTATAAAATTACTACTTTTTTTCCTACATAAAATGATATAGGATTAAAATTCAATAACATATTATGAGTCTGCCGAGACCAAATTTAGATTAGTTGAGCTAATTCGTGTTCGTGATTTTTTTAAAAAAATTAAAATCATATGCAGTGCTAAAATCTTTTTTTTTTAATTGATTAATCATTGTACATTGAGGATATTTAAAACTGACTCCCAGCTTGACAGCTGTTCAGAGAAACTTAGGAGAATGAATTGTGGGTTGTGACGCTTTTGATCCTACAACTTATCCTAGTGTTTATTGGGACTAACAAAGAGAAAGGTGGAATTGTAATTCAAATTTAAAAAATATATATACACATAATTTTTTATATTTTATTATTAAAATTTTTAATTTAAACATAATTAATGTATAATTTTTTTAATAATAATATAATAAGTATATAATTTTTTAAATAAATATATAATTTTTGTAAATCGATTAAAATTTTTTAAGACTATTTATATATGTTATAATTTTATAAAATACTTAATAATAATAAATATAAACAGGATTGATTGGATTGGAAGCAAAAAAGATTTGTTATGATTTTAAGTGTTGGTCACGAGATTTTATTATATAAAAAATAGGTATGATTTTTCTTTTTACCAAAATTTGAATTCTGAGGGTTGGGGTAAAAGAATCAGTCCGTTGGAAGAGTAGGTGATTTGGATTTGAATTTGCAGATTGGATTAGAGGCATAAACATACGAAAGTAGGTTATGGCTTTATCGCGCGTTTCGTTGATTTGTCTTTGTTAGGAATCATTGTTTGAATTCTTGTATTTAAGATAATGCTTAGCCAATAAAAGAGACTTTTTCAAGTTTATTGTTTCTATATTTACTCTTTTTTTTTGGGTTAATTTTTATGAACTTGTCATTTAAAAATTGTAGGTTGAATGAGATACAGGTGCGTCAATAATTTCGTCTCTGAAATATTAGCCATTAAAAAAAAAAAAGTAAAAGATATGGGCCAAGTATTGTCGACATAGCCGCCAAATTGGACCACCGCCATCCTATATATATCTATATATATATATATATATATCATTTTAAGCCCATTGTATATTGATGTTCTGGTTTCACACGCACTCTCTCTCTCTCTTCATATTAGATTTAAGTATAAATTTTTATATTTTTATTAAAAATATTTTCAATTAAAATATAAATATATTTTTAATAATAATATGATAAATATATAATTTAATAAAAATATATACTTATTTATTAAAAATATGAACTTACTATATTATTAAAAATTATATATTTGTTATATTTTAATTAAAAAATATAATAATAAATATATAAGAAATTGTATATAATTTTATTTTATGATAAATTACACCTTTACTTCTTTACTCTTTAGCTATCAAAAATTAAAGAATAAATTATTTTAATCTCTTTTAAAGTTTAGTTAAATTATATGTAATATTTTTTTCAAAAATTATATTGATTTCCTTGACATTATTAATATATACTATAAAAGCCTTCAATTTAATTTATTTTGTTAAATAATTTTTTTATTGCATAGTATAAGATTGAAATTTTATTATTAAATGACAATAAAAACAATAAGTTTCAAAACATGAAAATTTGTTCTTAATATAATAATAAAAAGATAGTTTAGTAATTTTATTAAAAAAAACACATCATATTAAAAGTAAACTTCATTAACATATGAAAAAAGCTAAGTGTAACTTTTAAAACAAAAATGATATAAGGTGTAATTTACTCAAATCTTAGAATAAGTTAGCGTAATTTATCCAATATTAAAATAAATAATAATAAATGTAAAAGGGTTCTAACTTTTTTAAAAAAATTGAATAAATTAAAATTGATATCTTTTTTAAAATAGTTAATTCTCATGACATTATATATATATATATATATATATATATATATATTACAAATAGCTTCTGATCTAATTTATTTTCTATGCATTATGGATTTTCAAAACATAAAAATTACTTACCTACTTTTATTGTCATATAAAGAAAAAAATTATAATATTATATTAGAGTTTACTATCAATTTAACTATTTTTATTGTCACAATCAAAGTTGTATACTATGCAAATAATAATAATAATAATAAAGTTCATTGGCAAAAATTAAATAATAAGAAAAAATTTTGTCATATTTATCAAATGGGAACCTACCCCCTGTATCTTGCAGGGAGATTTAGAAAATTTTCTATGGACCCATAGAAAAAAAAAATAGTACATGAACAATTATGCTAATATGACGTTATGGAATAATACTTACTGAACAATACAGCACATAAGATTTTATATATATGTGATGGGAATTGAAAATAATAGAATTATTACGTATACTTTAACCAAATCTTAATACATATTAATATAATTTATTCTAATAATAAATTACAAAAATATTTATTATTATTTCTTTATTGCATATCATATGTTAAATTATACAAATATTTGTTAAAGTTAATTTAATCTATCTTAATTTTACAATTGCTCTTAGGATCACTTATGTCTAAAAGCATTTGCTTAAGTCACATTTTACCCAAAGTTTTAAAAATTATATTAGATATTAAACTGAGATAAAGAATAATTTATGATTTAATAGTTTAACTGCAAATAAACTAGGCTTAAACTATTCTTTTAAATATATATATAAAAGTATAAATATATATAATATTTTAAAACTAAATTAATACATATATTATAAAATAATATTTAAAATAGATTTAAATATTTCAAATTTAAAAAAATAGTTAAAATATTTTTTATATAACAATAATTTCATGTGAAATAGGTTGAGTATAGTTTATAAAGTATTATAAATCTCAATTACATAATGTCAAAACTCAATTTTAAGCAAAAAATAAAATAAAATAAAAAATAGATTTTTAAATGGTTTAGTGCCATCTAAGAATGAAATACTCAATTTCTTTAGTGAAGAATCTTGAGTTAAGTAACACTCCTAAATTTAAGTACAAGAGAATCTTGATACATTTGAGTTTGTTTTTTATCTTGTTTCTCCTTTTATTATCAAAGCTTTGTGATTAATTCTTATATGATCCCTTTTTCTATTATCTAAGCTTTGTGATTCTTCTGTACTACTTTTTTTTTAATTTAATGTCATTATAATTGGTACTTTCCATTAAAGTTATTAAGACAAACAAAATTTACAAGTCACTTCGTTTAACCTACTAATTTGGTGAGTTAGAATGGCTTACTTTTTTAAAAAAATTTAATAAGATAATTTGAGCCAACTCACCTGACTTACTTACATAACTTGTTTAATTTTTTTTAAATTTTTTAATCTAAACTACACACCTAACCTAACCTCTCTCTTAATCCAAGGTCCTACTCCCAAGTGTCTAGCCAAGCAGAGCTTCAACTTCATTTTCATTCAAACTAAGAGAGTGAGAGAGAGAGGGTCGTGCCATGCAGGAGAGACAACATAGCCTTTTTTAATTCTTCTTCATCTTCTTCCCCGTCCTCATTCAGTTCTTCTTCAGCGTGAAACAGAGCCACGAAGGAGATATTCATAGCCTTCTTCAATTCTTATTTTTTTGTTCATCCTCCTTTGCAGATCTAGTTGGTGTCAAAGTTCTTCTACTTCTTCATTGTCTTTCATCCTCCTTTGACCACCTTTTTTAATTGGTTGTTGCCTCGTTGGTTTGTTACTGTGTGGGTCTTGTAGATTTTATTATTATTTTTGGGTATCCCACAGGTATCCTCTTATTGGAGACAATCTTGTTTGGAGAACTATCGGATACTAAATGTGGGCACCTCTTCCAATAAGAATTCAAACCGTGGTTCACCACATTGTGGGGGACTAGCCCATTCCGCTAGACTCAACCTCCGTTGATTTGTAGATCTTATTTTTACTTTGAGTTTTTGTGGACTTTGATTTCAATTTTTTGACTTTTTTTAAACTTGCAACTCCTAATAAGTTTGGCTCACTATGGGTCGAATTGGGCCATGATAGTTTTACTCCTCATACACTAATATTATTTAAAGAGGGGAAAAAAAAGATAGTGCTAAGAAGAGTTTGAATTCCCAAATAATGAAATATGCATGTGTTAAATTTAATAACTATACACCAATCTTGAGATATATCGGATGGCGAGACCTTAAGCTCACTACACATTATTTCCCAAAGATAAAAAAGGCATGCTTTTGTACCAAAATAGGAAAAAGAACATAACAATTAACATCAAATATGAAATATCCAAAATAAATTTATAGTGATATATGCAATGAAACAACCTCTATTAACTTTCCGTTGTGTAGGTTACGTTGCGTGCTGGGATGCTTTCTGCGTTCAAAGATCATTTAACTGATATTGCGTCAAAAGGGTGGGTATCTACATCTAAAACAAAGCAAAAGGCAATAGGAAAATGCCATGTCCTTCTAACAACAATAAACTAGCTAGCTAATCGAAAGGACCTTTTCTATTGCCATATAAAATTGCCAAATACGTGCGTATGCCCAAATAACATATGCTCATCCATGAATACAAAACCATGACCAACTCTTTTCTATTTGGTACTTAACCAATAACTTTTTTTGTGTCTAACAATCATACAAGAAACAAGGAATGCAAAAGTGACTAGGAAACCTACATATTTATTCAGCTTAATTAACTTATCTGTTGGCCAAAAAAAAAATATTATCATATTCTCAATTTCATAGCATAACACAATGAACTCATGACCTCCCACCATAATCAAAAACTATATCTGGCCAACCCTAATTATTATTGCCCCTAACGTCCTTCATATATATGCTCGTATTTTTAGGTATGAGGCTGTATTCATTTCCATATAACCAGTTTTCTACGCAAGGAAAGTGGACCACTGGAAATATTTATCAATTTTATAGTATTAAAAAATTAAATATTATTATGTTATTCATATTTTAACAAATCAGCTGTTATTATATAAAATTTAGAGGCTCAACTCAACTAAAATTTAAAATCAGATTACATTAACTTCAACCAAAAAACAAAAATATTACACGGTACTTACGATGATATAGGAGTACTGGAATTATCTTTTCCCTTTTAGATAAATAAGATATATTTGGTTGTGATCATTGTGCTATAAGATATGCGATTTTTTTTTTTCTCACAGTGCGGATTTGACTTTTCAGATAACCTGAAAGCAAAGTAAAACAGCAAAACAGATAGGGAAAGAACTCAACATTTAGGAAGTGCTTAATTATCATAGGTCAAGACCATTTGCTGAGAATAGCGAATATAACAGATATAAGATATTAATACGATGAAGTCTCTGTCTCTCTGTCCCATTTTCATGTATTTTAATGCACAATCATTTTGCACCAAAAGACAAAAAATCATAAAAGAAAAAAGAGGAAGAAATCAGAGACAAAAGGGCTTAGCAAATTAATGTCATTACCCTTTTGTTTCCTTTCTTGAGCCAACATCGTCGTTATCCTGTTCTAATGGAACTTTAGCTAATCTACGCCATCAGAATGTGAAAGGAACTGTTTATTAATTATAAGCAAGCATTTATTTATTCGCGTGTATGATCAGTCGTAGTGAATTAAAGTGGTGATGACCAGCTTTCCTAGCTCATAGCAATTAGCAAATCGAAAAAATTGTTCTAAATTTCTCCCTAGTTTGATATTCTGTGTCTGTCTTCTTAGAGAAAAATGAGTAACATGAGATTTTATTCATCTTCAACATTTATTCTTATCTTCATCCATATACATTTACTTGTGATCCCATACCTTCCGTATACAGAGGGATCTAAAAGGGTTCTTTCTGTTAGTGATTATGGTGCAAAAGGGGATGGCCTACATGATGATACCAAGGTAAGCCATATCTAGTAGCTTCATTAATTCCTTGTTCTAATTTCACACCCTCTTGTTATGAGCATATGGTTTCAAGAAAAAAAAAATAATGAAAGCAAGAGTACCGAAAAAATTATTTAAAAAAAAAAAACAGAACAAGCATAAATTGGTATTTCATACAGTTCATTCTAGTATTTTTACTATGCATGACGCATCTTGTGACTTCCAAACTTGTTTATACCATGTCTGTTGGTCCAGGCTTTCCAGGATGCTTGGAAAATAGCTTGTTCCCTTCATGGACGAACAAAGATTGTCTTTCCACCTGGAAAAACATTTTTGGTCTATCCAGTTGACATTATTGGACCTTGTCGATCTGTGGTCTCTTTGATGGTAAGCACTAATAAAGGAATTGAATTATATCGAAGTTAATATTTACAGCTGCATCTTCATGGTAACAGAATATATTTAATGAAATTTGTTATATATTACTCACTAAATTGTGGTTAACTTTTTGAAGATCTTAGGTACAATAGTTGCACCCAAAGATCCAGAGGCTTGGCATGGTTTAGATCGACAAAAATGGCTTTCCTTCCAGTGGATGAATCACCTTACGATAGATGGTGGTGGGAGTGGGATAATAAATGGAATGGGACAGGAATGGTGGGCCAGATCCTGCAAGATCAGCCCAACAAATGTATCGTACCTAGCAACCTTTAACATTCATGTATCTTTGAATTTTGATTTTTGAGAGACATAAAAAGTTGTATACTAGGTGTTTTAAAAGTGAACTTTATTAAAGAATGTGTCTTGGCATATTCATGTATTTTTTTAATAATTAATTTGATTTATTTTTTTAATAGATTAAATTTAGTAATGCTAAATGGGCTAAACCAACATATGACAGCCTATCATCTAAATTGTTCGAATGGACAGATTTATTATTTTTTGTTGAATAAGTTAACCCATAAATTGGCTTCACCCAATATTTTTCTCTCTGCAATTGATCCTTTCCTAAATGGGAGAAGATCTATTCTCCATAAGTTGTTCTCTTTTATATATTTTTAAACATTTCTTTTTTAATAGAAAAGAACATCTTTAAATTAAACAATGATAACTTTTCCATAAACAAATAATATTGTTTATATGTATATAACAAAGTAAGGAATTTTTGGGCTAAACCATCAATTAATGGGCCAACACTTTTCTTCATTTTTCTTTTTATTTTTTGATAAATTAACTTGCATCTACCTTTACATGTTTATTTTAATTTCGAGTAAAATTAACTAGTCCATTTAGATTTACATTTTTAACATGTCTAAATTTAAATATCCAAGTTTACACAACAAAATAGGAGTAACCTCTGGGCCAAAGCCATTTTGACAATACTAATTCAAAGTCTAGATAAGAATTTTCTGAATTTTGATAATTTGATATGAGTATTGGACTGAAAGTGACTTGTAATGTGTTTTGGCAGCCATGTGAACCCGCTCCAACGGTTAGTGATGGATGCTTTAGAGAGTGATGATCACTTTCACAGATCTTACATATTACTTTCTCTCATCTTCTTCTGTTAGCTGAATACAGAGCCACAATTACACTGTGCAGGCCATCAGTTTTCATAGATGCAAGAACCTCAGAGTCAGGAACCTCATGATGCTAAATAGCCAACAAATACACGTGGCATTCACTCACTGCATGAGTGTTGTCGCATCCCATCTCCGAGTGTTAGCCCCTGCCTTCAGCCCCAACACTGATGGAATCCATATCAGTACATCAATGGGTGTTGAGGTGAAGGAAAGTTTAATCCAGACAGGTTACTTCATCCTCAAGAAAGCCTTTCTTAATTACATTTCGGTAATGAGTTTCTTAAGCTAATCAGAACATATGAGACAAATTTTATATATACTGTCCTGGTTGATCTTCAAGAACTACTGGATGAAATGCTTGAATGAACTTTTTATGCAACTTCAGGGGATGATTGCGTTTCTATAGTCAGCAATTCTTCAAGAATCAGGATCAGAAACATATCCTGTGGTCCAGGCCATGGCATCAGGTAAAAATAACTGTCGCTTTCACTTTTAACCTTTTTTGATACGTTTGGACTGAGTAAAATAGAGGAGAAACGAAGGGAAGAAAAGTGAAAATTTAAAATTTGTTTGGATAGAGGATAATAAATAAGAAGGGAAGAAAAGAAAGTTTATTTAAATCTAAATAAAAAAATGTCAAAATTAAAATTTCACTTCCCTTCTCTTCCTCTTCTAAAAATATTCTAATTAGCGAAAGATATTGAGTTGTAGCATATAACATGTTAACCAATCGATGCTGGGAAAAAAATAATAATAATATAACATTCTTCAGTATCGGTAGCTTGGGAAGCTTCAACTCATGGGAGAAGGTGCAAGATGTAACAGTGGATGGAGCTTTTCTTTACAAAACTGATAATGGGGTGAGAATCAAAACATGGCAGGTAATCTTCAGAAAATTGCTGTGCTCTCAGATTTTTCTCTCTTTCTTTTTTTATTGGGACAAAATTTGAGTAAAGTTCTTTAAATGTTTGTTATTGGTTCTTCAATAATGACACAAAATGCAGTCCTGACCTAGATCCCGACAGCTAATATCATAAAACTGTATTTAAGTCTTTGCTTCATGTTAGAAAGTTTCAGAAGTAATTGGCTTGCCTTACATGTGCATTAATAGGGTGGTGGTGGTTTTGCTTCCCACATCACATTCAAGAATATCTTGATGGAAAAAGTGTCAAATCCAATAACAATAGATCAATATTACTGTGATTCCCTCATTCCATGTAAGAATCAGGTATGAAATTTTACCCCTCTGATCTCTAAGGAAGATGATTCTGGATTGTGGTCCTAGATGTGGTGACATCCACTTTCATGAGAGAATAATGCAGAGTTCTGCTGTGAAAGTGAGGCATATATCCTTCATCAATATTAGAGGAACTTCAGCCTCAGGGGAAGCAATAAAATTTGCATGCAGCGATGCCTCTCCTTGTGAAGATTTATATCTTGAAGATATTTTTCTCGTACCTTGCTGTGGAGGATTGGTGAGATCTTATTGTTGGGAAGCTCATGGCTCCACTTGGGGTCTAGTGCATCCTTCTGCTTGCTCCCCAGCCTGCAAGAACTTCACTGGACAGGAAGAATGGTCAGACTCAAACTTTGTTATTCATTTTATCTGAAGAATTAATACTGCTCTTTTTGGAATTTGAATATCCTCTTAAACTCAATTTCAATAACAGCTAGATAAAGTGTACAGAACCCACATACATTGTAGAATTTACCAGCACATTCTATCTCTTTAATATTAATTTTGGAAAAAAAATTGAGAGGATCAAAATAAGAATATAAGCTTGCTTCTTTCTTTCTTTTTTTCTGCAGCCAACTTGCCAATAATCAAATTGGAACAAATGACCAAGGTGAGCATGGTAAATAGCTGGATATAATTCGTAGAAATTCAGGTATTGTTATGGAGAGCTCAACCTCCCTGCCAAGAGGTGAAGTGGTCTTTCACCCGTAATTTTCTATCTTTAATTGGCTTAAAGATTTATATCTCATTAGATTAAATCGGACAAATCTCTAGACAGATAAAATTCTGAAAGTAAAAAAGCTCAAATTTAAAGAGATTGATTCTCTCCAGTGACAATACCTTCTAAATTCATATGCCTCCTTTGCTGATTCAATTGGTTTTCCTCTTCTGTGTTAAGTCCCTACAGGGCAACTTGTATTGAAGAAAACCACCAGAGCTGGACTCAACCAGTCGGTAGAAGCAAATTCACCATAGCTAATATTATCATATTTGCTTGTCTTTTTCATTCTGTGTAAGTATAATAGAAGCACATCAATATGTTTGATATCCTCCAGGAGAATATATATATATATATATATATATATATGTATATGTCTAATTGTTATGCTTTGGGTTGTATCCTTACAATGTCAGGCAAGTAAAAAGGTGTGGGCAGGGATGGAAATGCCATTCAAGGCAAAAAAGGGAAAAATATATATATATATATATATATATATCTTGTGTACATGTCATTTACATATATACAACAATTCAGATTTAAACTGTTTATAGGCCTTACGAGTATGGATAAAATCAGAACCATTGCATGTGCATGCGCGCACACACAAGAATTTCTCCAAAAAGAAAGACATATCCATCCACTTCCCCACTTTCTTTCACAGAAATGTATTAGGGGATTAGCAGCCATTTGGGATCTCTATAAAGAGCTTTCATAAAAGTTAAAAGACCATACTCATAAGATTCTTCTCCAGAAATTTTTGGGACTGCCTTTGTTTACTCTCATTTTCTATAGAATGATTAGCACTATACCTAATATCTTTATACACACACACACACACACATGATTGCGTGTACCTTTTCCGTTGAAGCGCTTAAAGTGTCCTAATCTTTCATTTGTTTTTAATAGGCAAAATTATCCTAATTTAATTGAAAAGTGTGAACTTCAAACGTACTTTAAGCAGATCTTCACTTCAGAAGATCTGCAGTTATATACACATAGAGATATGCTTTTTAACTTTAGTAAAATTTTTGTAAAAACTGGTTGATGACCTAATGAGCTGTAAATTATGATTCCAAAACTATTTTATATAAAAGGATAATAAAATCATCGATGCATTATTTGTTAAAGGAATATAAAGAAAATTAAAATTCACAATTTTGTGCATATTAATGCACTATAAAGTAAATATGTATGTATTCTATTGGATCTAGTATAATACATAGATTTAGCAAGTAACATCACAGGCCGGTTGACTTAATTAGCAGGGGTTCCATAATCTGTAACGTGCAATTTGCATATTCCAAATTCCCATATTTGCAATGGGAGGATATGTATTCGTCTATTTTAATTAATGAATAGTGGATATGCTCATGAACCTGACCTCTCCTGCGTTAAGATAGAATCCAGTTCACTTTTATAAGGTTATTAAAATAAAATAAAAAAAGATTCTGCGCGTTTGTCACTCCAGTTCAATATAGGGATGCTTCTGCGTAACATATTTTTCATTTGGAGCTTGTTAAATTCATGCATCACGTTCTCAACTATAGACAGTTTATAATTATTCATCTTTGTCAAGGCAAGGAGCAACTTTATATCATATCATCGTTTTTTGTCTCCCACCAATTTTCCAGTTTTCAGCTACTATATAATTTTATAATAGATTTTTTTTAATAGATTCGTGAGTTTAACAAAAAAAGAAAAAAAGGAGATAAAGGCCAGCCTCATATTTAGGTGTTGGGTTGCGTTGTCACAAATTTTTGTTAATTGTCAATTAACGAGCTTAACGTGTATGACAACAATATTAAAGGCAAAATATTATCTAAAAGAGTAAAATAAAGTGTTCAAATTTTGAAAAATTTAACCCAAAAAAACAATTTCAGACATGAAATTAAAATAGAGGGTTTGTTTGGGAGAGGAAAAATAGAAAGGAAAGGAAAAGAAAGTAAACTTTTAATTTGCTATTTTTTGTTTATTTAAATTGAAATCTCACATTTTTTTTTCACTTATAATATATCTGAATTGAATAAATGGATGACAAGAACACGAAAAAAAATTAAATTTATACCTAAGAAAAAATATCAAAATTAAAATTTCACTTCTCCTTTTTCTCCCAAATGAACTCAGTGTTTCTTTCTAAAGATTAAAATATCAATTTATTTGAAAGAAAATAAATAAATAAAATTATTAAGTATAAATTAATATGTAAGTATATTGAAAATGACATATCAATTTTTTATAATTACTTGTTTTAAAAAATTTAATTTAATTAAAAAATTTTCACCAACTGTGTGACAAACAACTGAGAAAATGAGAAAGAACATAGAGAAATAAATTTTTAATATTAATATTTTTTTTAAGTTACATTGAAATCTTACATGCTTAATAATATGTTTGGATTGAGAAAATGGATGAAAAGAAAAAAAAATAAGCTTAATTAAAATAAAATATCAAAATAAAAATCTTCTTTTTTCTTTCTCTCTAATTTTTTCTCTGGCAAACAAATTCAAAATGTATGACAACGAAGGGTGGAAATGAAGAGAATATAATTAAAACATTGAAAACGAGGCTTTAAAGGACGAAGAATAATGAGAGAGCTAGAACAGCTCCATGGGGAAAACAATAAACAATCAATGCCACGTATGGGCATCGCATGCAATGTACCTATCTTCAATAATTATATAGTATCGGCGGTAATTAGACATTGATGCGATTACCACATAGCTCTGCGCCTTCCTCATTAGTTTTAAATATACAAATTAAAATTTGCACTAAGTTTGACTCGTTAAACTTAGGCGCTTTGGAGGCTTAAGTTTCCAGCATTAATCCATGCCTTAGGCCGCACGATGATTTTGAATTAATGCTCCATTATTATTAATTAACTGCACATGCCACCTTACACTCTCTTTTAAGATATGTTGAATTTATATTATTCCTTTTGATTTTAAGAAATTATACTTTTTTAAAATTAAATAATGTGCTATATTTACTTTTATTGTTACAGAAAATAGGTTATAATTACACCTTTATTTATTACATATATAATATAATAAATATTGAAATAAAAGTTTAAAAATATATTTTTAATTATTTATATTTTTAATAAAATAAATCAATATTATCTTTAATGATATTTTAGTCATTTTTTAATTTTAATAAAAAATTTTGCATGCTTTCATAATAAAAAAGAATATTGCATAATTGAGACATCTCTTAAGAGGTATGAGAGTAATATATTCAAAATTTATTATATTTTTTGTAATCATAAAAAATTACGTATCGTTGATATAAAAAAAAAAACGTATCATTTTCATTCATATTTTAATAATTTAAAATTTTAAAGTTTAATTTTAACTATAACAAAAAATTAAATTACATGTAACAGTCTAGTTTTTATGTCTATATAAAAGAGAATCCAAAACCAGCTTGTTTCTGTGAGACTCTGGGCAAATTGGTGACTAAATTCAAACTTCTAACTTCTAACTTCAAAGTCGACGAAATGAGTCATCTTGTTACATTTTTGTAGAAATTAAGACAAACTTAGGAGGGTTATTCCTTTTTAACTCTACCCTTACAAACTTTGAATATTCTTCATCAAAAAATTGTTTATTGGTCAAACATTTCGGCTTTCTCATAATTCTGATATAGTATGTATTGTGAAAACCTAAAACCTAGGGAAAACTCAATAATTGGTTAGTAATGATTTTACATATACTAAAATTTTCAAATTCATATTCCAATATTAAAATCAAGTAGTTTTTGTGCATATTTACATAAAGGAAAGGATGATTCCAATCGTCCAGTTGAGTCTCTTGTGATTTCCATCCTATTAACCTTGCTTCAAAAAGAGATATTGATTTTGATTTATCAATATACTTGTCATAAAAGACAGCATATGCATTTACTACGCTTAGCACATAGCATATTCAACTAAGAAACATACATATTTTTTAATTATTTACATTAATTGGTCACCATCTTCAACTTTGCTTGGAAGAAAGAACCAGAAGGGACCTAGAAGAAATGGGTTGGCGGCTACAGGGTCAAAAGTTGACAAAAAAAGATAAAAAACAGAAAAAGAAAATCAAATATTCGCTTGAACTTAGATTAATGAACCCCCATGTTCCCTTCCTTGGCTATATATAGGAAGCACATGGGGGTTATGAAGCATCATCATCGATCCTCCATTATTGCGATATAAGCCTTTGAGTCTCAGAGATATTGAAGGAGAGAAGCAACAATGAGAAGGAGCCATAACCAACGAGCAATTAAGGAAGAAGGAAGCAGTTTGAGATCAGAGAAGAGAAACCCTCATGGGGTTGAGAAGAAAGAAGGGACAGCAGATGCCAAAAAGCTAGAGAGGCAGACAACAGAAGACATAAACGCAAGCGCGGAGGCCTTCATCAAGAACTTCAGGCAGCATCTCCTGATTCAGAGGCTTCAATCTTTGGAGGATTATGAACAGATGCTTGCAAGAGGCCTCTAACTAGCACTACCGACAACCTATCCATCCTTCTGCATAAAAAGGTTATATATATATATATATATATTCCATTGAGTGCCATAAATGTGTGTGTGATGAGCTCTATTATTGTTTCATTTGTTGTTTCTTTTTCTTTCTTAAGCACTTACAGAGAGGGAAGGAATAATGAGCATGTAGAACAAATAATAATATTATCGAAGGAACTGTGACTTGTATTGATTAATATTTCCCTTCATTTGACCTGTCACTTTTTGCGTAATTGTTGCTTTATCAATTAATGATTCTGCGAAGATTTCAAATCCAGAGAAGGGAAAATGGCGAACTAAAATGGGATCTCATATTATCTGTCATAAATGGAATTTTAGAGCAATATTGTCTGGGATCAATTACTAGTTTTGTTTAGATTAATCTTACATTTGGTCTCAGAATTGGACTGCTTTTGGCCCACCAATACATGAAATGCTCACGGCCCATCTCTATTGAGATAGGCCTACATCCCTGCCCAGTCTTAAAGGGCCAACTTGATTATGGGCTGGGTTGTGGAACCACATCTTCACAAATTGACAAAACTTAACTACATTATTTACATATATACTATCGCGTTTTTTAATTAAAAAATTATATTTAAGTATAATTTTTTTATATTTTTATTATTAAAATTTTTAATTAAAATATAATAAATGTATAAATTTTCAATAATATAATGATAAAGGTATAGTTTCACTAAATAATAATATAATTATTTATAAAAAAAATATACACTTATCTTAATATTATTGAAGAACTATACATATATTGAATTTTAATTAAAGAAACTAATAATAAATATGCAAAAAATTGTATATAAGTTTTTTTTAATAAAAATATGATAAATTTATAATTTAACACTATATAATTGGATGTTTTAATTTGAAGAATTTAATAACAAAAACTTCACTTTAGACTAGTCCAATCCAATTTAGTGCTTTTTCTTTGTAAAAATGTATAAAAGTTAAGTTCGGACATCAAGTCTGCCCACAATTTGATTTTCGATCCAAATAGAAGTCCAACTAAGTCAAATCCTAAAACTAGTGGAAGCGCGTAGGTTAGGTGAACTTAAAATTTCAAAGAATTTGCGGTAGGATAATAAAAGTCAATATTATGAACGTAAAATTTCATAAATTTGAAGAGAGAAAAAAATCCGCTGCTGTATGATGTAAATTTAAGGGTGATAAACATGACTTTGTTGGTTTGCCCCTCTCACCTAACCCCCCTACCCATTCTAGTTGCTTCATCTCTCGCACATGATTAGTTATTGCTAACTTCAAATACTGTTAGAAACAAATTGTTACCCGTGAACTTTCTCTGAAATTACATATTATTAAAGCTTAGAGATAGACTATAAAAATAAATAAATATATATATACATCAATAAAAGTGCATAAATCAGTGTAAAGTTGAAAGAGATCTATTACTATATATATTAACACAGATTGATGTTAAAAGCCACTAAATGTGATCTATTATTTATTATCATGTACAAATTTCAAAAGACATTCAACGATTAGAGAATTTCAACTCTTCCTATCTTTATCCAATATACTTACTATAGCTAACATCAGCAGATTTTGTCAACCTAATTTCAAGTATCTTACCTAAAATACTATCTTTACCTAATATTCTTGCTGAGTTGTCTCCCTGATCCAATAATTTTAGCTGAATCAGACTAGGCCATTGCTTGGGAGTCCAACCACTCCCAAAAAAGTTTACGATTTTACAAGTGTATGTAAAAAATTGCGAAAGTAATTAACATTATTTGGTCGATAAGTTCTAGATAGAATATTGTTCTTGTCTTTGTCTACGTGGGTCACTTCGAAGCGAAATCATACTAAAAAACTAGTATTCAACTTGAAAAGCAAAACCAGGACAGAACAGCAACATCACATAAGATTCCACGTCGTGGCCAAAAGGTCCAATTTTCCATTAGACACAATTGGAGAACTGTTTATTCAACTAGAAAAGTAAACTAAAGCAAAAGAAGCAAATGACTCTTAGGACACATGTAGACAACATTCAAAACGACAAGCTCCTGCGGCTATATATTTTACTAACTCTGCCTCTGTCCCACTTCACGAGCTTAACAAGAGAAGTTCTTAGATACACTTATCGTATAGTCACGTAATATAAATAGTCAGTACGTGTGGGGTCCATGCATGTAGGTCCCACACCTAGATGTAGCCTACGCTTTTGCAGTACACAGAAGAATTGCTCTTTTAAATTGCAATTGGCTTTTCGCATTTGGTGACTATACAAATAATGTATCTGAGAATTTCTGGGCTCACAATTGCGGGACCATCTGTATCTGCTGCCGATGCTGCATCGTCTGGAGGTTGACGCGTGAGCATGATCTAGCCATCTCACCAGCTATGGGGATCACAGGAAGGCTATCACAATTGCATATCTCGATCATGAATCCATCTGGGTCGTGGAAAAACAGCTGATCCACGTGGATCCCACCTTCTTCGACCATGGACCTCACGTAGTGGATCTCCATCTCCTTCAGCTTCTTCTCCACAGCTCCCATGCTCTCACACTAACCCAAAACGACAAATCTTCCTTATTCGTTTTGTCATTCATTTTATCAAACACAACATGCATACAGATGCGTACAAGGAAATGCAAAACAACTATATATATGATGAGTTCTTGTTTGTCTTTTTCTCTACAACCATTAAAGAGACAGGAAAATTATGATTCCGAAACTCCAAACAATTAAAGAGTTCGAATTGACCATTGCCAACAGTTCTTGCTCTGCAACCATCAGTTTTTTCCAATCACAGTTTCGTTTTCTATCTGCATTCATCTTTGCCCCTATGGCTTTTTCTTGTGTCCTTAATTAGCTGTATTATACTTTAATTATTTAATCTAAAAATATACGGTTTAGTTCTTAAAAGTTTCGATTAATTACTCGTTAATCGTAACAAAACAAAACCATGTATTTATATGATTTAATGATTAATTAGTTGAGTTTTATATCACAGTAATTCTTCGGAAACATAACCATGAGGACGCATGATAGGACTAATTAAAGTACTTGTGATTTGGCTTCTTCCAACTAGGGAATCAAAACATACCCATAATTGGATTAAAATCGTACCTGAAAAGATATGTGATTATCCTTTGGATTAATTTCCGTCTTCTTGGGCAAGTTCTCTGGGTCCTCTGCTTGCAGTAAATGAATTCCAATTCCATAGCCAAATAGCCTGTAAACCAATTACATATAGAAAAATCGAGACCAGAGTAAGATAAATCGCCAAAATCTTGTCTTGATGAAGAGAGAATAAGAGAGTAGCAGAAATTCAAATTCCCCGGTTTTTTTATTGTTTCTTAGGCCATATATTTGCTTTTTTTCAATTCAATTTTCTTATGTAATGATCGATGTTGGGAAAAGTAAAACTACCATGCGCCATCAAAATCGAAAGAGCCGGGCCTCCTGATAGGGAAAAATCCAAGAACATCCTGATAGAAGTCCGTAGATATTTCCGCTGATTTGCAGATGAGGGAGATGTGGTTCACAGACTTGAGGTGGAGAGGGTTTCCTACACTTTCCTTCATTTTCCCGAGAAAATTGATGATTCTTCCAGCAAGTTGAATGGACACCCAAAAAATTAAAACTTTAACCAAACCCAAAACTAAAACCAAAGACAAAAACTATTGAGAAAGAAGATTGCGGGGAGAAATTGAAGCAGAGGCAGATGTGACGAGGGAGAGAGAGAAAGTCACGGAAGACCACGAACTTAAGCGACGAGGGTGGGGGCCTATATAAAGGCCATGAAGGCGCTACATGTGTGCCACGTGTCCCAATTCAAGATACGTGTCATGGCGTAAGATAGCGATTTCTCTGACTCATTCCTGACTAAGATGGCAGTAACTGCCTCCCCTATCGAGGCCCGGACACGTCAGCTCACATATTCAAGATTTGTTTTCTTGGGGTAGATGGTAACCTCTGCATTTCCGAAACCCTGGAAATCATAGTTCAGACATGGGATATCGTTTTAGGTAGATACCAATGACATACCGAATCATAAAAACATATCAAATATACCGCGATTTTATTTTTTTTTTAAAATCTGATGATAAATGTTTTAAAATTTTTATCTAAAATGGTGCGGAAGGTTTTGCAAAAAAATTCATGGAGTATGCTGGTCGTAAGAAGTTTAAAAAATGATTTAAGCAAGCATGTTGAATTTTGACTCAAATAGAATTTTAGTAATTTTTTTAAATTTAATAGTATTTTTATGATTTTATTATTATTATTAATATTTTTGTTTAATTAGGAGACTTTTCCTTATTTAATGAAAAGACATGTTAGGATTGGATTTCTCTTTCTATAAATTAGGTACTAGTTGTTTTCTTTTTTGACAATGAATATAATGATATTTTAGAATTTTTTTTTAATTTGAGTTTAAATTTCTAGTTAAAAAATTACTTAGTTTTTCACACTTAACTCATCACATCAAGTAGTATCATAATGGTTAGAGATTTACTGGTAGCAATTGATGGTCCTTATAACAATGGTCAAGGGAATAAGACCTTGTGATCCATAGTATAAGATCACAAGGTAGCATTAAGAACCTTGAAGCAATGAATGAATTTTAGGTTCTAGCATTTAGAAAGGTGCTTTAAGGAGATTGTGAATCGTCTTAATGCTCTAGGTTTATATGCCAACAAAAATAGAGATGACATTTCAGCATATGCCAAAGATGATTTACCTTGTAGACAATTTAACAATAGACTTGTTCTTGCAAACAAACATAAACAGTAGGTTACTTAGATGACTTAGAGGAGGAGGAAGATGATCTCGCAGAACTTGTGAGATATGATGGTAATGGTAGGCATAATCATGATGATAGAGATGTTGGTAAGTATAAATTGAAGGTTGATATCCCCTAGTTCAATGATGGGAGAGATTGCAATCCAAGAGAAATCATGAGGAAAAAGCAACGATTAAAACTTGGTATAGAGTAAAACAATCACTATAAAAGGATTTCCTTCCCCATGACTATAAATAGATCTTGTTTCAATAATACCATAGATGTCACCAAGGGTAGAAGTTTGTTTATGATTATATTGTTGAGTTCATGAGGCTAGCATAGAAAATTAATTTACGATAGACTACAGGTCAACAAGTTGCCAAAAAGCTAGAAGGACTAGAGTCGATTATTAAGGATAAGATTAAAGTGTAGGAAGTACGAACTTTGTTTAAGATGAGAAATATTATGCTAAAAGCATAATTAATTTTGCAAGAAAATGGTAAACGAAACTATTGTCACATGAATTATGGCAATAAAAGTAAACAAATTCAGGATGTCCTTGTGCACAATAACAAATATAAGGAAGAACATGTAACTGGCAAATAAAATGTGGTTGATGTGACAAAGGAATGAAACTTTTGAATCCATATATACTATACTTGTCCCATGAAAGTGTTGCAAGTGCAACTAACCCAACTATAGGTCCAGTGATTGTCCTCTCAAAAAAGTAATCCATATGGTAGAGAGAGAAAAAAAGGATAATGAGGTGTATTATGGCCTAGATGGGGTGGAAGAAAAGTATGAATATGGTGGGGATGGTGGTGGTTAGACTTACAAAGTAAGAAGGATGATGCTCTCACCAAAGTAAGATAATAGTACTCAATGACATCAACTATTCTAAACTAGAAGCACTATTATAAATTGGCTTTTTGAAATTGCCATTGATAATGATACTTGTGAAAACATTATTAGTTAAAAAAGTTTTGGAAAGACGAGTATGGAAACTAGAAAGGTATTTAAACCCTTACGACCTTAGTTGAACCAAGGCAGTAGAACACATTCTAGTGATAATTGGTGTAAGGTGCCTTTCTTCATTGAAAATTACATAAATAAAGTGTACTTTGACATTATGGAAATAGATGCATATCATCTACTATTTTGTGGGCCTTAATAGTATGAAATTGCAATACAGCATGACATGAGGGAAAGAACCTATAAGGTAAAGAAGGATGGTATAAAGTACACTTTGCTACCATTAAAAGAAACTTCTAAGACTAAAGCTTTTAACGTGGAAGGTTGGACTCTCTTTATTGTCATATAGTTAGAACATGAGATGAAGGCTACAATCAAGAAGTCAAAAGAGATACATGCCCCAATAGTGAAGAAGGTGTTGATGTTTAAAGAAGGGTAAGGAACACTAGAATATCTTGATGCAATAAAACAATTATTAAAGGAATATAATGAAGTGATGCCTAAAGAACTTTCAAATGGTTTACCTCCCAGGAGAGACATCCAGCTTTACATTGACTTGATTCTTGGTGCTAGTCTATCAAACTCACCTCACCATTGAATGAGTCTAGGGGAAAGTGAAATTTTAAAAAAGAAGGTAGATAAGTTGTTTTATAAAGGACACATCTAGGAAAGCATGAGTTTGTTTACAATACTTCCCTTACTTACTGTTAAGAAGGATGAGAGTTAAAGAATATGTGTGGACAACAAGGCCATCATCTAAATCACTATTAGGTAAAAGTTTCCCATCCTTAAGATATATGATATCTTGGATAGCCTACATAAAGCCAATGGGTTCTTGAAGAAAGACCATTGGAGCAAATATCATCAAATTTGCATCAAGCTAAGAGATAGCCTTAAAAAGGAAATGCTCTTAACAGAAACTTATAGTAAATTACAACCTAAGAAATACAAGCCATATTAGATTATGAAATAGATAAACGATAACAAATACATGGTGGACTTATTAGAAATAATGGATATATCCAAGACATCTTATCTACCAAATATTTACTTATTTCACTTTTTAGAGGAACCACATTTCCAAGTACACACAATAAATCGGCATACAATTCTTCCCAAGTGGTGGGAACTAACGTGGAATGTATTATAGAAAAGTTCATAGAATATGTTGATTATCAAAAACCCAAAAAAAAAAAAGGTCTAAATAGGCATGTTGAATTTTGAACTGAATATAATTTTAGTAACTTTTCTAATCTGATAGTATTTTTTTAGTTTTACTTTCATTAGTATTTTTGTTTAATTAGGATATTCTTGTTATTTAAATAGGAGATCTATTAGTATTGGGCCTTTCCTCCTATAAATTTGTACTAGTTATATTCCTTTCAATGATTAATGGAATAATATTTTAGAATTTTTTTCCCAATTCAAGTTTAAGTTTCTATGTTAAAAACTTGTTTAGTTCTTTACTCTTAACCCACTGCATCATTAAATTTCTTTTGTTAAGTAGGTCTTATTAAAAAAAAACTATCTTTTAAAGACGTTGATCATTTTTATTATTGAATCCATTAAGATTCTAATCTTATATATTAACCAAAAAAATAAAATAAAATTTTTATAATAAATTTAAAAAGTAAATTATGTGTTGTATTTGCCTAATAACAAATAAGTCATAACTACACATATTTTGAAAAAAAATATCCAATATCAATTACTTATATAATATAATAAAAATTAAATTTGTACGTTGATTAAAATAAAATGATCAATTTTCTAAATGTATTAACAGCTTTTTAAATGTAATAAGTTATAAAATATTTTAAAGAAATTATTAAAAGCAAAAAGGGTATTCACAAAAAAATTTTTGAAGACTAACCAATTAAAAGATAATGATTAATAATATTTAGAATAAATTATGCTAAACTTCATTGAGATTTGACTAAATTACACTCAATACCCTTCTTGTTTTAAAAATTACACTTGGTTTTCCTAATATTTTGATGTATATTGTAAAAAATTTTAATCCAATTCCTTTTTTGTCAATAAAGTTAGTTTTATAGACAACATAAGATTGCGATTTTATTCTAATATAACAATATTAGCTAAGTTGATATCAACCTCCAATATGAGAATATGGTTTTAATCCTAATATGACAATGTAAAAGGTTAAGTAATTTTACCTTTAGACAAAATGTATATTGTGTAAAAAGTTACTTTTATTTATTAAAAAATGGAATTCAAGTTTAATTTAAAAAATAAAAGATGTATTAGATGTAATTTAATCAAATATCAAGAGAAATTGATATATTTTTTTCTAATATGTAAATTCAATAATAACATGTGTATTAAATATATAATTAATAAACATATGAATTGATACAAATATAATATAATTTTAGAATAAATTAAATTTAGAAGTTTTAATACAAAATAAACAACATTGAAACAAATTTTAAGAAAGACATTTTTTAATAAGCTGCATTTCTATTAAGAAAATTAATATTATTCATGAGAATAATTTGGAAACTTTTATTTTTTTAAAAAAAATTGTGTATATTTTTAAAATAAAAAGGAGCTCTATAATTTGGATATTTTTATGGGAAGAAGGGAGTAATTTATTTAAAACATAATAAAAATCAAACAATTAAAGTAAAACTATTTTTTGTTTAAAAAAACTTAATACCTTAAAAACTAGTAATGAAAAAAGAGGTGGGATAAGAGTTGAAGTTAAATACATGAAAGATCTTTTAAGATTTATGTCAAAAAACAAAAAATGAAATCACATGGAAATCTATCTGTGCAATGCTCAATTGAATACTGTTCAATTTGTACAGCTCACATTTTATTTTATTTTATTTTTGTTTTGAACTTCAATTAGTATCTTTTTTATGTTCATAATTAGAAAATTATTTTTATTTTACATCTTACTTTTATTTAAAAAATAATAAAATAAAAAATCTAAATTATTCAAATTAACCAAGACAATGAACGTTGCACAAATCCATTTTGAGCACATGGGCTTCGAACTTTTTGCCACCATGTCTATTTTTTGCGCCAAAATTTTTGAGATTGCCACTTGTGATTGGAAGGAGACACTTCCAAATCATCAGCTGGACAAATTTTCTTGACTTTTCAATTTCGTGATTAATTTAATATCTAGTGTGGGACACACTTGATATTGATATGCCTAAATGAAATTATAATAAATTTTGTCAAATAATTGATACTTGGTTATATAATTTTAATTATTATTAGAAAATTTTTTAAAATTTTATTAAAATTACACAAAAAATTTTTAATATAAAATTTATTTTAAATCAATTTTTTTACTACAATACTTTTTATTAAAAAAATATGTAAGAGTGGATAATAAAAAATATTTTAGTGAAAAATTTAAAATTAAATTAAAAGATGTCGTAACTTTTTGTTTTAAAAGATATATACAATTTATTCTAATTTTAAAAAATAATATAACTTGAAAAAAAAGGGACAAATGAACTTCAAAAAATAACAACAATTCTCGCTACATAATAGTCATGGCTTTTTGACTATTATACTCAACTGAAAAAAAAAAATAAGTAAAACTACTTCCATAAATACTTGTGTCGTCATAACATTTGCCTCAAATACTTAAATTGTTTTTAAAGGATCATAGTCTAGGTTATGCTGCAATTCCTAAAAGTTTTTTCTTTTTAATTAAATTAAAGGGAATGCAATAAAAGGCTATGCCATGTTTCTTATATATAGACTGACATGGACTTGCTTGGTTTGCGTCAGTCTATATATTTATAATATATATATATATATATATATATATATATATTTATAAATATATATAATATATAACATTCAAATTATTCAAACTAATCAAGATAATGAACATTGCATGGATCTCTTCAACGAGGGGATTTGGTTTGAGTACATGGGCGTAGAACTATTTGTCACCATGTCTACTTTTAGTGCCAAACTTTTCAAGATTGCAACTTGCGATTGAAAGGAGAAACTTGCCAAATCATTAGCTGGGCAGAATTTCGTGTTTGATTTAATATCTAGTGCGGGAGCCTACAATATACATGATATTGATATATGTATATGAAATTATAATCGATTGTGTCAAATTATTAATAAGATGGTTATATAATTTTAACTATTATTACACAAATCTCTTTTCAATTTTATTAAAACTAGTTTTCTTGACCTCTATTTTGCGTGGGTTATTTGAAAGGGTATTTTTATCTTTGGGTTTAAATGATATACAATATGTATATATATATATATATATATATTAACCAAATGATTCCAAATAAGATATAGAGAAAATTAAAATTGAATTGAGACAAAGGAAGAATTAGAGAGAGTAAAGGCTAAAGTTTAGTTGAAGTATGGAAGAGTTAATAAAAATAGAAATAAAAGTTAAGTTGATATAAGGAAGAGTTAAGGAGAATAGAAATAAAAGTTGAGGAGAGACGAAAAAATTTAACTAATTTTTAGTTTTGTTTCTTTTACATTTATTATTTATATAATGAAATAAATATTAAATATGTATTTAACTAATATGTAATAATTATTTTATTAAATTTGAATTAAATAAATTTATCTTGTTTAAGACAAAATAAATAACATTAAAATAAAACTTTAAGAGATATATTTTTAAAAAAATTATATTTTTAATAACATTTTGATACATTTTAATTATTTTGTTTGTTTTAAAAGAAGTATGTGAGTATTTTTATAATAAAAGAAAGTATTATACAAGTTAAACATCTTGTAGACATTAGAAAATAAATTTATTTATTTTTTAATGAGTTATCTTTTTTCTATTAAACTAAAGAGATGCGCCTAACTTAACATAATATATATAATATATTGACAAAATAATTATAGATAAGATTTAGAAAATATTAAAGTCTAACTGAGATAAAGCAAAAGTTAAGAAGAATAAAAGTAAAATTTGAGTTAAGGTGAGAAAAAGCTAAAGAGAGTATAGATAAAAATTGAGGAGAGATAGAAAAATTTATATTATCTTTAGTTTTATTTTCTTTACATTTATTACTTATATAATAAAATATATATTCAATCAATATATAATAATTAAGTTTTTAAATTTGAATGAAATAAATTTATTAATTTTAACAAAAAATAAAGAACATTAAAATAAAGGTAAAATAGATACATTTTAAATGAATTATATTTTTAATAAAAAATCAATATTACTTTTAAATACACTTTGATTTTTTTTGTTTGAAGCAAAATTTGTGTATATTTTTATAATAAGAGGAAGTGTTTTATAATTTAAATATATTTTATATATTAGAGAATAATTTTATTTTTTTCAATGAGTTATTGTTATTTGATCAAATTAAGAAGATGCACCTAACTTAACAAAATATACATATGTGCATGTGTGTTAACAAAGTGATTGCCGATAAAATTTAGAAAATACTAAAATTTAGTTAAGATAAAGGAAAAGTCAATGAAAGAAAAGATAAAAGTTTAATTGAGACACAAAAATAATAAAAAAAAGTAGAAATAGAAGTAGAGTTAAAACTAAAAAAAATCAATAAAAGTGGAGACAGAAGTTGAAAAAAGAGAAAAAACTAAATGAGAGACATAAATACTTAAGTTATCTTTAGATTTATTTTCTTTATATTTATCACTTATACAATAAAACAAATATTAAATATATATTTAATTAATATATAATAATTACTTTTTAAATTTGAATGAAATAAATTTGTTATTATTAATACAAATTAAATGATGCTAATATAAATTACATTTTTAATAAAAAATAAATATTACCTTAAAGTATATTTTGATTATTTTTTATTTTAAGAAAATTTATGTATATTTTTATAATAAAATGAAATGTTATGTAATTTAAACATCTTTAAAATAGTAGATAATAATTTCAATTTTTTTCAATAAGTTATCTTTCTTTAATCAAACTAAATAAGTGCACCTAATTTAATAGAATATATATATATATATATATATATATAAACAAAGTAATTCCAAATCAGATTTAGAGAATTTAGATGAGACAAAAGAAGAGTTAAAAGAGAATAAAAGTACAGTAAAAGCATGAAAGAGTTTATGAAAGTAGAAATGGAAGTTGAGTTGAGGAAGAGGAGATTGAAGTTAAGAAGAGACAAAAAAATTTGAGTTGTTTTTTGTTTTAATTTTTTTATATTTATCGCTCATATAATAAAATAAATATTAAATATGTATTTATCTAATATATAATAATTATTTTTTAGAATTTGAATGAAATAAATTTATTATTTTTAATGCAAAATAAGTAATATTAAAATAAAAGTTTAAGAGAAACATTGTTAATGAAATATATTTTTTTAAAAAAAATCTTTATTAACTTTTGTCACACTCAAAAATGCGACAATGTGGCGCCTTTATTGAATAAAAAGAAAAATTTGGTCTTCTCATTGAAATTGAAAACAGAATTTCAAACTTAAAATAAAATAATAGGTTCAGGAGTCGCCACCAAAATTTTAAATTTTAAAAGGTACAACTTTAAAAAAGCCTTTTTATTTGGAGAATGGTTTACAAATCAGAAAATGAATTCGGGAGTCAATTGTGAGTGAGGAAGGTATTAGGCACCCAACTACACTCGTTACTAAGAACGATTATCCTAAGTCAATTGTGTAAAAAAAAAAATGGCCTTAATTCTATTTTAATTCTCCTTAACAAATCACATGTAAAATAAAAAATAAAGGAATTAAAGGAAATAAAATTAAAAGTAGAAAAAAGAAAGGAAATCAATATTAAAATAAAACATAAAGAAATTCAAGAATTAAAATAAGAAGGAAAGGAATGAAATTAAAAGAAAAATATTTATTTATAAGGGCGGACTTGACCTACGATAAAAGCTTAGGGTCTACGTACCCTCTGAAAGGGATCAAAGTCCATATAGTTCGAATGGAGATTGTATTTGATTGATGTTTTGTTTTGTTTTTGTTTTTATTTGGTTTTTGTTTGATTTTTAATTTTGATTGATTTTGTTTTTTTTCTTTTGGTTGTTATTCTTTGTTTTTTTTTTTGAAAAGACAAAGAAAATAAAAATTACTTTTTCCTTTAACAAATAAAGCGGTTTTGAAGTTTGTTGATGTGCTTTGATTTGTTGGAGTTGATTTTAATTTTAATCTTCTTGTATTTTCACTTTTTTTTCCTCTTTTCCTTCATCATTTTTCCTTTTGTTTTGTTTTGTTTTGTTTAATTCTTGTTGATTTTTTTTTTCATTTCATTTTTTAATAAATTTTTTGGTCAAATTTTCTTTTTTAATTTATCTATTTTTAAATTTCCAAATGATGTTTATGTGTAAGTAGAAAAATTTTCCCCTCCCCCTTTTGTCTTAATTTATGGTTTTTTTTTGTTTTTTACGTTTAATGATTTTTTTTAGATTAAAAAAAAGCTTTTCTTTTTCCTTTTTGCATTTCAAAACTTTTTATTTGATTTGATTTTAATTTTTGACTTTCTTAATTTTTCTTATATTTTGATTTTTGTTTTTGGTTTTAATTTATTTTTGACTCTTCTTTTTTTTTAATCTTTTTTGTATTTTTTATCTCTTTTCTTTATTTTTTGTTTTGTTTAATTTATTGTTTGTTTATTTTTTTGTTTTTATCTAGGCTCTTTTGTTTTATCCTTTTTTTGTTTTTTGTAATTTATTATTTGATTTTTTTTATCATTTTTCTATTTTTGTTATATTATTTTTTTTTGAGTGGCATTTGATTTTTGCTTTATATTTTTTTTATTTTCTCTCTTTTTTTTTTTGTTTCTTAAAAGGAGAAGGCTCATTCAGCTTTTCTAAAAGGATTATGCATTTTTCAATTAATCAGACCTTTCTTTTTCTTTTTTTTTGAAAAGAAACCCATTTTAATTTATAAAAAAAACTATTCATTCTATTTTGAAATCCCTTCCTTTTAAAAGTTAATCCCTTTTCTCCCTTTTTTTTTTCTGTTACTTATTTAAATCTAAAAGAAATCGAACAAAAGGTTTTGATAGTTCAATTAGACGACTGAGGAGATTTATTATCACACACAGCCAGGATGCCTCTTAGATGCCTAAGGAGATATAAAATCTCACACGGCTACTCTAAAAAATATGAGGAAAACAAACAAGAAAATAACATATTTACAAGAATGCAGTAACTGTGATCATGTGTGTTTGTATGACCAATTAAATATCACATTCATATACATTTCAAGTACAAAGAAAAAGAAAAATAAAATAAAGTAAAACACAGAACCACTTTGTCTTCATAAATGTGCCTTCATCCTTCAGCTTTTTCATGCTTCCCCAAGTTTTTAGTAATTGGAATCCCCGTCATATTGTCCTCTTTCCTCCGAATCCAGCCTTCTCTCAGTCTCGATCCTCTACCTCTCCCCCAATTTGCAAGCCCTACACGCCAAACACAATAAAAGTAATGGTTAGTGACAACTATAAGAATCCAAAAATTGAATAAGGAAATGATCCTTAATATGCAGGAGATCAATATTGAAATAATTTTTTGTGTTCAAAGGAAGATTTAGATTATGAGAATTATATTATGAAGGCATCAGCAACATTTAAGTTCAAGTGCAGATTTGACTTCTCATCATCATCTAATAAATTTTCAACTCCACCCATCACACTTCAATCTCCTTTCAAATTTCAAATTTCCAAAGGAGGGATTAAAACACTTTATTATCGAAACTAGATGAACCTAAGCAGGAAAATTGGATGTCCATAAAACTAAGGTGCAAACCATGCAGAAGAACCCATTAGAATAACATGTAGAAATAAATGGACGCAGCAAGAGTGCGACATTATCAATACATTAACGCCCTAAAACAGAATAGGCATATAGTTTCAATCAAATCTGGATAGGGAACAAGTACTAATGGATGCCAATGCTTGTCCTTCCAGCCAATACATGTCTTCTAATAACCAAGCCAAAACAAAAAAACAAAGGAAAGGGGAAAACTTAAAATAGCACTGATTTCGTCTTTTAACCTTTGGCACCACCAATTCCAAACAGAACAGAGACAAAAGGGTTCAAGTGGTGCGTAATCCCAAAACAGAAAAAGATATGAAGTGTTAACAACTCATAAGCTGTCCAAACTCTAACATATAACAATTCAGAATTTACCACTCCTATTTTTGGTCTTTGGTCAAATACATAATAGACATGTCCTTTCATTAACCCAAGATTTATCAAAATTCACACAAGGATGGGGTATCATACAACTCTCACACTTCTCAATTCAAAATTTCACATTCAACCCTAAATGCTAACCCAAGACGCATATAGCAATTCCACTAAGAAGCTGTTCATAAATTCAAGCCATGAATAGCAGTATAGCAGCATCATAGACCACCAGGGATACTCATTAACTAAAAACATTGATCTATTTTCCAACATTCAAAATGAATAATCATAACAATCAAAATAGTTACTAGTGTATCATTTTACCTGGCCAGCAGAATTATTCTCTTGTAAAATTGGTTGCAACGACTTTTTCTCCCTCAGCTGTAGCTAAAAGAAAACTCCTAAGAAGACTTTCCTTCACCGTTTTGCTACTATGCTCAGATTACTATGCGACATCGTCATCCTTCCTTCGAAAACAGAACCCCAGGATCCCTCGTTCATGGCTCGAAAACCCAAAACCTCCAACTAAATCCTAAAAATCCTCTCCCAAGCTTTGAGTTCCCTTACTAGATCTACTCCTCTATTTTCTTTCATAGAAAGATCTCCAGCCTCCCTTTTCATACTCTTTTTTCCCGTTCCATCTCTTATCTGACCCCCCTGCTTCTCATTTGCTTCCCATCTCCTTCAGTTCTTAGACCCTTCCGTCTCTAATTTTTTGATCTCCTTTTCTTTGCCACTTCTCTTTTCAATCTCCCCTCTTCCCTATGTTACTCACTCACTCACAGTCCTTCTTGCTTTACTCCTCGCTTTCTGCTTCCTTATTCTCTTCCTGAAAGAACCCAAAAAAAAAGAAACTCTGATTTTTTGCCTTCGCAGCGACTCCCTTAGCCTGTCCAATTCGAATCCAAAAATCTCCTCCTCTCACTCCCTCTCCCAGTCTCTACATTGATTTTTTTCGCTGCTCTCTGCCTTCATTTTTCAATCTCTGCGTTGATTTTTTTCGCTACTCTCTGCCTCCATTTTTCAATCTCTGCGTTGATTTTTTTCGCTACTCTCTGCCTCCATTTTTCAGTCTTTGCGTTGATTTTTTTCGCTGCTCTCTGCCTCCATTTTTCAGTCTCTGCGTATCCCCCGATTAAGAAAACTCCGCAGCAACTCTCATTCGGCCTCCTTCGCCTCTCCGATTTCTCCCCCCGAAAAAAAAACCCCCCACTCTTGAATTCCTCTCGATTTTTATAGGCGTTTTCCCTTTTCCCGCGTGGTCTCCCCTTTCTCTGTCCCTCTCTGCTCCACTCACTCCAGGGCTGATATGCGTGCTTTGTGCCTACACCTCTCAATTTGCTGTCTCATCTGCTGCTGGATGGTACGGGAGCGAGAAGGCCAGAGGGGGGGACCACATGTATTTGGGTAGGGTTTTTTGAAAGCGGGTTTCGAATGGGATGAAAAAGGCCTGCCGGGTTACAGGGCTTCAGGGAGAGCTGCAAGGCCTTTTTGTTTTATTTTTTCCTCGGGCCCTTTTTTATTGGTTTGGGCTCTTCTAGTTCAGGCCCCAAAGTCCTAATCTCTCTTTTTTTTTTTACTTTGGGTTTCCCCTTTTTTTTAATATATTTCATTTTTTGTTTTATTATTATTCTTTAAATTATTCTTTAAATTATTTTTTGGTATTTTATTTTTTTATTTGCTTTTAACCCCTTTTTTATCTTTGTTTTAATTCATTTTTCTTTATTTTTTTAGTCTCCTTTTGATTTTTTGATTTTTTTTATTCCATTTGTTTTGGTTTTTTGTTGACTGTCACTCTTTGATTTTTTTTGTTTTAATTTTGGATTAATTGACTTTTACTCTTTATTTTATTTTATTTTTGAGTTCTTTCTCCTTTAATTTTTTTTAAGGCTTATTAAGCTAAAATGACCTATTGATTTTTGTTGTTTGTTTTCTTTCATTATATTATTATTATTTATTTAATGTTAGCATTATTTTTGGAGTATGTCCGGACAAAATACGGTGTTCACAATTTTAAATATATATTTTTTTTTTGTTTTAAGAAAAAATTGTGTATAATTTTGTAATAAAAGAGTGTTATATAATTTAAACAAGAGGACCTTGAAATGAAACACAATTGAAAAAACTTATACTCTAAAAATAGATAAAAGGATCATAAAGAGATCATTGATGTGTTGTTTAAAATTTATATAGATCAATTTCAGCAATAAATAACATAAGAAGGGAGGAGAGAGAAGAGGTTTTTAGATATAAAAAGAAACCTTGAGTATTTGTTTATTGTCCTTTTCCTAAAAATTAAAAGCACCATTAGATCCAATAGTTGCAAAAGTTCATAATAATTACATCTAAATACTATAAGAAAATAGGTATATGCTACAACTAATCCTACGTCCTAACCATATAAAAACCTTCTAGTCCAATTATTTTCACAATTTCATAGTTTCAGTTTACTATGAAGTCTTTCCCTGTGACATTAGTTAATTTCATCACTATTCCTTTTAATTTAAAGCTATATCTTTGCTATACGTATCTTTAGCCTACTTTAGCGTGAGAGTTGAGAAGGAAGAAAGAGAGCAACGAACAAAATTTCAGTCTTATTTTGAACTACTTGATACTCATCCTTCCAACATTTAGATTTACAATAAAAGAAAAAAAAACTAACCTCTATTTATGTTTGTATCACGTTACATCATTTTAAATTTTTGTTAATCTTCCTTACCTCCTGTTGCATAAATATCACCTTCTTCCTTTCAAAAAAGGCCACTTGTTAAGAAAAATAAAGAATAGATAAAGGAAAAATATGCTTTCAAATTTGTTGTGAGCTCGATGAAGAATAGATGAAGGAATTCTTCTCCAAAAAAAAAAATAATGAAGAGCCAAAGAGGAAGGACACCAAAAGATTTGTTGGTAGATTACCAATAATAAAGATTGTAATTGATCAGGGAATTCGCAGTCGACAACGTCAGTGACAACTAACAAAAGAAGATTAGAAGATTTATTGCTGAGCTTTCCATAATATATTTTTGTAACTGATCAATAAAAGTAGGAGTTGGGCATATGAGAGACAAAGAGAAAAATCAATAATAGATTTGAAAATTGAAGATAGAAACTTGGAGATACTTTATTGATTCATCAAGATGTCACATTTGATTTGGAATTGGAAGATGTAAATGCAAAATTTGAAATTTGAAAATGGATAGAAGTGTTTAAAAAAAAATTATAAACATTCTAAGAACATTATTTTACAGTGCAATCCATTCTCCTTATATATATATATAATAGATTACACAATTTTCTTAAATATAAACTTTATTCTAAATTTAAATTTTTTTAACTAAAATTCTTTCTATAAAAAAATGCAAGGGTGGATAATGAAGAATATTTTAGTCAAAACATTTAAAATTAGATTAAAGTGTGGCATAACTTTTTGTTTTAAAATATCTATGTAATTTATTCTAATTTCAAAGAATAATATGAACTAAAAATAAAGACAAATGAACTTTAAGAAATAATAATAATTCTCGCCACACAATAAATCAATTTATTTTGATGGATTAGGGAATTCGCAATCAACGACATTAACGACAACTAACAAGAGAAGATTAGAAGATTTATTACTAAGCTTTCTATAATGTGTATCTGGAGCTTATCAATAAAAAGGGAAGAGTTGGGTAGACGAGAGATAAAAAGAAAAAAAAGGCAGTAACAAATTTTAAATTTGAAGATAGAAATTTGGAGATACTTCTATCAAGATATGATATCAAATTTGGAATTTGAATATGCAAATACAGAATTTAAAATTAAAAAATGGAAAGAAATAAAGAAAAAGAAGAATAATCCATAAACAGTTTAGAAATAGTATTTTGCAATGCAATCTATTTTCCTTATATATATAAAATAAATCACATAATTTTTGTTAAATATAAACTTTATTCTAAATTTAAAATTTTTTTGAGTAAAATACTTTCCATAAAAAAAATGTAAGAGTAGATAATGAAGAATATTTTAATCAAAATATTTAAAACTATATTAAGGTCTAGTATATTTTTTCTTTTAAATATCTATATAATTTACTCTAATTTTAAAGAATAATATGGATTTAAAAAAAAGGCAGATAAACTTGAAGAAATAACGACAATTTTCATAATAAATTAGTTTATTTTGTTAATTTGTTCAAAGGAATCAATACATCATAAAACTTTATATGATATTGTAACAAGTTTGCTATCGCACGTTTATTATATATAGAATTATGTTAAAATGAATCAATTAACCACATAAATGGTACCAAAATTTTCTAAATTTATCCATCAAGTAAATAGAATGACTAATTCATAGTGGAAGACTTTGAACAGATTCTAATAGATTATTTGTAACATGATAAGTATATTAATTTATGCATAAGAATGATATGTTAAACATTTGTGTATGCAATAACAGTATGAAATTAAATCAATTAACCATATAATTTTTTCTAATATTTAATTTCAAAAATAGTATTTGTATTAAATATATGCATTGATACAAATATAATATAATTTTAGAATAAATTAAATTTAGAAGTTTTAATACAAAGTAAATAACATTGAAACAAATTTTAAGAAAGACATTTTTTAATAGGTTGCATTTCTATTAAAAAAATTAATATTATTCATGAGAATAATTTAGAAACTTTTAATTTTTTTTAAAAAAAGTGTGTACATTTTTTAAATAAAAAGGAGCTCTATAATTTGGATATTTTCATGGGAAGAAGGGAGTGATTTATTTAAAACATAATAAAAATTAAACAACTAAAGTAAAACTATTTTTTGTTTAAAAAAACATAATACCTTAAAAACTAGTAATGAAAAAAGAGGTGGGATAAGAGTTGAAGTTAAATACGTGAAAGATCTTTTAAGATTTATGTGAAAAGAAAAAAAAAATGGAATCATATGACAATCCATATCCTCTCAATTGAAAGGATATGTGCAATGCTCAATTGAACATTGTTTAATTTGGATAGCTCACATTATATGTTTTTTTTTTTTGAAACTTCAATTAGTATCTTTTTTATGTTCAAAATTGGAAGATTATTTTTATTTTACATCTTACTTTTATTTAAATAATAATAAAATTTAAATTATTCAAATTAACCAAGACAATGAACATTGCACAAATCCATTTTGAGCACATGGGCTTCGAACTTTTTGCCACCATGTCTATTTTTTGTGCCAAAATTTTTGAGATTACTACTTGTGTTTGGAAGGAGACACCTCCAAATCATCAGTTGGACAAATTTTCTAGACTTTTCAATTTCGTGATTAATTTAATATCTACCGTGGGACATACCTGATATTGATATACCTAAACGAAATTATAATAAATTTTGTCAAATAATTGATACTTGGTTATATAATTTTAATTATTATTAGACAATATTTTTAAATTTTATTAAAATTACACAAAATTTTTTTAATATAAAATTTATTTTAAATTAAATTTTTTACTACAATACTTTTTATAAAAAAATATGTAAGAGTGGATAATAAAAAATATTTTAGTCAAAATATTTAAAATTAAATTAAAATATTACGTAACTTTCTGTTTTAAAATATACAAACAATTTATTTTAATTTCAAAAAATGACATATATTAAAAAAAAGGACAAATAAACTTCAAAAAATAGCGACAATTCCCGCTACATAATAGTCATGACTTTTTGACTATTATACTCAACTGAAAAAGGAAAAAAAAAATCATTTCCATAACAACTTGTGTGTCACAACATTTGCCTCAAATACCTAAAATTTTTTTAAAGGATTATAGTATAGGACTATAGGTTATGCTGCGATTCCTAAATTTTTTTTTAATTAAATTAAAGGGTATGCAATAAAGGCTATACCACGTTTCTTATATATAGACTGACATGGACCTGCTTGGTCCGTGTCAGTCTATATATTTATAGAATAATATATATATATATATATAATATATATAAAATCTAAATTATTCAAACTAATCAAGACAATGAGGATTGCATGGATCTTTTGGGATTTAGTTTGAGCACATGGGCGTAGACCTTTTGTCACTATGTCTATTTTTAGTGCCAAAATTTTCAAGATTACAACTTGCAATTGAAAAGAGACACTTGCCAAATCATTAGCTGGACAGACTTTTTGGACTCTTCAATTTCATGTTTGATTTAATATCTAGTGCGGGACTTACAATATACGTGATATTGATATACGTATACGAAATTGTAATCGATTATGTCAAATAATTAATAAAATGGTTATATAATTTTAATAATTATTATACAACTCTCTTTTCAATTTTATTAAAACTAGTTTTCTTGACTTATGTTTTGCACGGGTTATTTGAAAGGATACTTTTATCTTTGGGTTTAAATGATATACAATATATATATATATATATTAACAAAATAATTTCAAATAAGGTACAGAGAAAACTAAAGTTCAATTGAGACAAAAGAAGAATTAGACAGTGTAAAGGCTGAAGTTTAATTGAGGCATGGAAGAGTTAAGAAAAGTAAAAATAAAAATTAAGTTGAAATGAGAAAGAGTAAAGGAGAATAGACATAAAAAGGAAAGAGAGACAAAAATTTTGAGAAGAGATACAAAATTTTGAATTATTTTTAGTTTTGTTTCATTTACATTTATTATCTATATAATGAAATAAATATTAAATATGCATTTGACTAATATATAATAATTACTTTATTAAATTTGAATTAAATAAATTTATCATTTTAAGACAAAATAAATAACATTCAAATAAAACTTTAAGAGATATTTTTTTTAATAAAAAAATAAAAAATTACATTTTGATACATTTTAATTATTATTATTTTTTTGTTTTAAGGGAAGTATGTGATTATTTTTATAATAAAAGAAATGATTGTGCAAGTTAAACTTTTTTAGACATTAGAGAATAAATTTAATTTTTTTTCAATGAGTTATTTTTCTTTTATCAAATTAAAGAGGTGCACCAAATTTAACAGAATTTATACATATTGACAAAATGATTATAGATAAGATTTAGATAATACTAAAGTTTAATTGAGACAAAGCAAAAGTTAAAAAGAGTAAATGTAGAAGTTAAGTTAAGGTGAGGAAGAGCTAAAGAGAGTAGAGACAAAATTTGAGGAGAGATAAAAAAATTTAAATTATCTTTAGTTTTATTTTCTTTACATTTATTACTTATGTAATTCAATATATATTCAATCAATATATAATAATTAATTTTTTAAATTTGAATGAAATAAATTTACAAATTTTAACAAAAAATAAATAACATTAAAATAAAGGTTGAATAGATACATTTTAAATGAATTATATTTTTAATAAAAAATCAATATTACCTTTAATTTAAACTTTCATTTTGTTTGTTTTAAGAAAAATTTGTGTATATTTTTATGATAATTTAAATATCTTTTAGATATTAGAGAGTAATTTTAATTTTTTCAATGAGTTATTGTTATTTGATCAAACTAAGATCGTGCATCTAAATTAACAAAATATATATGTGTGCATATGTGTTAACAAAGTGATTGCAAGTAAAAGTTAGAAAGTATTAAAGTTTAGTAAATACAAAGAAAAAGTCAATGAAAGGAAAGATAAAAGTTTAATTGAGACACACAAAAAAGTAAAAAGGAGAGAAGATAAAAGTTTAGTTGAGGCTAAACAAAAGTTAATAAAGGTAAAAATAAAAGTTGAAAAAGATAAAAAACTTAAGGAGAGATAGAAAACTTAACTTATTTTTAGATTGATTTTCTTTATATTTATCACTTATATAATAAAATAAATATTAAATATGTATTTAATCAATATATAATAATTACATTTTTAATTTGAATGAAATAAATTTATTATTATTAATACAAAATAAATAACATTAAAATAATGAACTACATTTTTAATAAAAAATTAAATATTACCTTAAAATATATTTTCATTATGTTTTGTTTTAAGAAAATTTTATGTATATTTTTACAATAAAATGAAATGTTATGTAATTTAAACATCTTTAAGACAATAGATAATAATTTCAATTTTTTTCAATAAGTTATCTTTCTTTGATCAAACTAAAGAGGTGCACTTAATTCAATAGAGTATATATATATATATATATATATATATATATGTATATATTAACAAAGTAATTCCAAATAAGATTTAGAGAATTTAGTTGAGATAAAAGAAGAGCTAAAGAGAGTAAATGCAAATATATAGTAGAGGCATGAAAGAGTTTATGAGAGTAAAAATGGAAGTTGAATTGAGGGGGAAGAGATAAAAGTTAAAGAGAGACAAAAAACTTGAGTTATTTTTATTTTTATTTTTCTATATTTATGACTTCTATAATAAAAAATATTAAATATGTATTTATATAATATATAACAATTGCTTTTTAAAATTTGAATGAAATAAATTTATCATTTTTAATACAAAATAAGTAACATTAAAATAAAAGTTTAATAGATACATTTTTTATGAAATGTATTTTTAATAAAAAAAAATTATTAACTTTAAATATATTTTGATTTTTGTTGGTTTTAAGAAAAAAAATGTGTATATTTTTGTAATAAAAAAAGTGTTATATAATTTAAACAGAAGGACCTTGACATGAAACACAACTGCAAAAACTTATACTCTAAAAAATAGATAAAATGATTATAAAGAGATCACTGATGTGTCATTTGAAATTTATATAGATCAATTTCAGCAAGAAATAACATAAGAAGGGAGGAGAGAGAAGAGGATTTTAGATATAAAGACAAGCCTTGAGTATTTGTTTATTGTCATTTTCCTAAAAATTAAAAGTATCATTAGATCCAACAATTGCAAAAGTTCATAATAATTACGTCTAAATATTACAAGAAAATAAGTATATGCAACAACTAATCGTAACCATATAAAAACTTTCTATTCTAATTATTTTCACAATTTTCATAGTTTCAGTTTACTATAAGGTCTTTCCTTATGACATTAGTTCATTTTATCACTATTCTTTCCAATTTAAAGCTATATATTTGCTACATATCTTTAGCCTACTTTAGTGTGAGAGTTGAGAATGAAGAAAGAGAGCAACGAACAAAATTCCAATCTTATTTTGAACTACTTGATACTCATTCTTCCAACATTTAGATTTACAAGAAAAGAAAAAAAACATTAACCTCTATTTATGTTTCTAGCTACCAAAGAGGCCAAGTTATTCGTCTTTTATCACGTTATATCATTTAAAATTTTTGTTAATCTTCCTTGCCTCCCATTGCATGAGTATCACCTTTTTCCTTTCAAAAAGGGCCACTTGTCAAGAAAAATAAAGAATAGATGAAGGAAAAATAAACTTTCAAATTTGTTATGAGCTTGATGAATAATAGATGAAGGAATTCTTCTCCAGAGAAACAGTGAAGACCAAAAGAGGAAGGACATCAAAAGATTTGTTGGTAGATTACCAATAATAAAAATTGTAATCGATCAAGGAATTTGCAATCGACGATGTTGATGACAACTAACAAAAGGAGATTAGAAGATTTATTGCTGAGCTTTCTATAATATATTTTTGTAACAATCAATTGGGCATATGAGAGACAAAGAGAAAAATCAATAACAGATTTGAAATTTGAAGATAGAAACTTGGAGATACTTTATTGGTTCATCAAAATGTCACATTTGATTTGGAATTGGAAGATGCAAATGCAAAATTTGAAATTTGAAAATGGAAAGAAGTGTGAAAAAAAAACTATAAACAACCTAAAACCATTACTCCACAGCGCAATCCATTCTCCTTATATATATATATATATATATAAAATAGATTACACACTTTTTTTAAATATAAACTTTATTCTAAATTTAAAATTTTTAAACTAAAATACTTTCTATAAAAAAAATGCAAGGGTGGATAATGAAAAATATTTTAGTCAAAACATTTAAATTAAAGTGTGGCATAACTTTTTGTTTTAAAAGATCTATGCAATTTATTGTAATTTTAAAGAATAATATGAACTAAAAACAAGGACAAATGAACTTTAAGAAATAATAATAATTCTCGCCACACAATAAATCAATTTATTTTGATTGATTAGGGAATTCGCAATCAACGGCGTTAATGACAAGTAACAAGAGAAGATTAGAAAATTTATTACTAGGCTTTCTATAACGTGTTTATGAGCTGATCAATAAAAGGGGAAAGAGTTGGGTAGATGAGAGATAAAGAGATGAAAAAAACAACAACAAATTTTGAATTTGAAGATAGAAATTTAGGGATACTTCTATCAAGATGTGATATCAAATTTGGAATTTGAATATGCAAATATAGAATTTAAAATTTAAAAATGGAAAGAAATAAAGAAAAAGAAGAATAATCCATAAACAATTTAGAAATAGTATTTTGCAATGCAATCTATCTTCCTTATATATATAAAAAATAAATCACATAATTTTTGTTAAATATAAACTTTATTATAAATTTAAAATTTTTTCTAGTAAAATACTTTCTATTAAAAAATATAAGAGTAGATAATGAAGAATATTTTAATCAAAATATTTAAAACTATATTAAAGTGTAGTATACTTTTTTTTAAATATCTATATAATTTACTCTAATTTTAAAGAATAATATGGATTGAAAAAAAAAACAGACAGATAAACTTTAAGAAACAACGACAATTCTATATTCTTATAATAAATTAGTTTATTTTGTTAATTTGTTCAAAGGAATCAATACATCATAAAACTTTATATAATATTGTGACAAGTTTCTTATCATGCGTTTATTAAATATGAATAGGTAAAATAATAAATGACTGTTTTGCTCTTACTTTTAAAAATGTGATTTAATGAATAAAATAATAAGTATAAGAGAATAATAGACATCATATAAATTATATAAAAAAATATCTTCATAAAACATTAAACCAAACGGAGACTACGTTAAAATGAATCAATTAACCACATAAATGGTACCAAAACTTTCTAAATTTATCCATCAAGTAAATAGAATGAATAGTTCATAGTGGAAGACTTTGAACAGATTCTGATAGATTATTTGTAACATGATAAATATATTAATTTATACACAAGAATGATATGTTAAACATTTGTATATGCAATAATAGTATGAAATTAAATCAAATTATTAAAAAAATAACACACCTGAAGACATAAAATTGGCTGATTGCAATATGTTACACATGTGAGCTTTTTTTTTTTTTTTGAGTTTCTATATAATTGTTTGAAGACATCAAATTGATTTTACAGATACAATTATAAGGCATTCTAACTTAAGATGGAAATACAATTCATTTTTACAGAGTAAGATCTCACAACAGGTGATATTTAGTGATTGATATAGTGTGTAGATGAGTACTGGAGCACCAGCTTCTTTAAAATTAAACCTCCTTAATTGCACAATACTCACGAAAAGGTCAAGGAAAAGAATAGGAGTTGGAAATCAAACAAATGTTTTGCAATAAAAGGGTTATTGTTCGCTGTTTAACATAACATGTTGAACGTATTTTCCGCTAAGTTAGTCTCTTTATATGAATATAGTGGGGTTAGAGATTTGGATTAAAAAAATTATTACAAGGGTTATATTGTATAAAATAAAAAATTTAAAAAGTTTGTAGTCAGTTTTTAAAATTGAGAGAAATAAATTACATAACTTTTTACATTAAGAGGAGTTCTTTACATTTTGACTTGTTTTTTTCAAATCTCTTGTTAATTTATTCTTTGTTAAACTTAATTGACAATGAAAATAAGTTACATTACTATTAATAAACAAAAATTATTAATGACACATGAAAGAAATTATCTCTATTAGTCATAAATTGATATTTGTCAAACTCATAACATTTATCTTTATATATTCGAAGTAGATAAAGATAAGCATAAAAAGATGAAAAATATAAAGGAGCGAGCAATTATTTACTAAAAAGATTGGATGCCAAAAACAAACAAACAAAGAAAAAAATTCCTAAAGAGAATTCAAGGAAAAAATTCCCAAAGAGAATTCACTATCAACATAACTATTGATATTAAAGGACCTGAATTCGCAAAAAAGAATTAAAAAAAAATATATTATATATGATGTTATACTTGCATGTTCTCAGAATTTTCTTCTAGTTTTCCTCCAATGCACTCATTTTATATGCACTTTTTGAAAATTTTCATTTGTTATATTAGAGACATTTTCTATTTCATTAATTGCCAATCATGTTGTTGTTATTTACTTAAGATTAATTACTAAAAAAATTAACTAGCATTGAATTAAAAATGCTCATTGTGGCTGCACCAAAAAAAAAGGCCAGTTGTGATAAAGTAATTAATTAGTTAAAGCCTGTACTTAGGGCACAATTATTCTAACAATTAAGGATTCCACCTAACAAGTTTTTTTTTTTTCCAATGAAAATTAATGGTACTGACCAAACATCAACAAATTAAAATGTACAAGACATTGCCAAAAATTATATAGATTTCTCTTCTTTTCTTAAAATATAAACTTTACTCTAATTTTTAATTTTTTTGACTATAATATGTTTCAAAAAAAAAATAAGAGCAGTTAATGAAAGATATTTTACTTAAAATATTTAAAATTAGACTAAAGTATAACATAATATTTCATTTTAAAAAAATTTGCATATATTTTGAAATTAGAGAGGAGGGCCGTGTAATTTTAGCAAAAAAAAAAAATCTATATAATTTACTCTATTTTTAAAGAATAAAATGAGCTAAAAGAAAATGACAAATGAACCTAAAGAAACAATTAATGACAATTATCGCTACCTAATATTCAGTATATTTTGTTAATTTGTTCAAAGGAATCAAACTACAACTTTCTAAAATAATCCGCCAAGTAAATAGAATAACTAATCGTGGTGATAAATATATTAATTTGTACACAATGATATGCTATACATTTATATATGCAAAAATAGTATGGAATCAAATTATTAAAAAAATAGCACGACTCTATGACACTTATAAAAAGCTGATTGCGATATGCTAGTAATTTGGGCAGTTGTTTTTTTTTTTTAATTTCTACATAATTGTTTGAAGACATCAAATTGATTTTGCAGATACAATTATAAGCCCTTCTAATTTAAGATGGAAATACAATTCATTTTTACCCGGTGAGATCTTACAAAAGGTGATATTTAGTAATTGATATAGTATGCAGAAAAGTACTGGAGCACGAGGTTCATTAAAATTAAATCTTCTTACTAATTGCATAATACTCAAGAAAAGGTCAAGGAAAAGAATAGAAGTCCAAGATATCTGTTAGAAAATCAAACAAATGTTGAACAAACTTCTGAGGAAGATTGTAGACAGGAAAGCAGATTGTTTTATATCTGTACATGTAATTGAAGACAAAGGAAATAGATTCCCGAGAATACTCGATCTCTTATGTTCTCTCTAATAAAAGAATCTTTTTTTTTTTAAGAAAAAAAAATTAAATTTGTGAACAGCATGAAAAAAAATGAAAGTCTTCATCACCGAGGGGATTCAAATCTAAAGACAAGAGGCACCAATTTCTGGTAATAATTTTATTGTTCATTCACGAAGGGTACCAGACAAACAGCTGTCAAGCAAATGGTTGGCTGGTTGGCTTAGGAAATATATTTACAATTCAATTTCTCAGACATATATAAAATAATCTGGGATCTTATCCAGATGAGTACTGAACGTAACTCTTGCCAAATTAAGGGGATTGAGTGAATTATTAGGTAGAAAATAAAAAAAATTAAAATATTTGAAAAATGATTTTCATATATTTATTTAAAAAATAATTAAAAATATATATTATGAATTAATAACAATAAAAACTTAATAGATATTATAAAAAATATTATATTGCCTTTTATAATGCATTTTTGCATATAAACATAGTATAAGTTAGTCAATGTTGGGCATTCGAATGATTTGTTGCGCATATATAGGCCCTCTAAATAGAGGGGTTGTACCTTTTGTTTTTGTTTTAATTTTCTTTTCATTTAGTGCCAACGCTATGTAGCAGATAATTTGTTTGCTATTGTTAGTGAGTTTTGTAGTTCAGTTTGTGCCTTCATCCTTATCTTCTTTTTTTTTTAAATTTGATTACAAATCTTTTAAATTTTTAATTTTGTGCAATATAATTTCTTCATTAAATTTTTGTCTAAAATCTTAACACTATATATTTATGTAAACATAAATAGATCAAATCAATAAAAAATACATATAACCTGATGTTTCTAGTGACAAGTAGAATTTTTTTTGGGGGCTATCTTCTTTTACTTGTTTTGCAATAAGAGGGTTGTTGTTTGCCACTTAATATGACATATTTCACGTATTTTTCACTAAATTGGTCTCTTTGAACTGTATGAACATGGGAAGGTTAGAGATTTGTGATGAAAAAAATTAGTAAAAAGGTTACATTGCATAAAATAAAAAAGTTTAAAATGTTTATAATCAACTTTTAAAATTGAGAAGAATAAATTGCACAACTTGTTAACTTGAGAGGAGTTCTTTATATTTTGACTTTTTTTTTTCAAATCTCTTGTTAATTTATTCTTTGTTAAACGTAATTGACAATAAAAATAAGTTACATTAATATTAATAAACAAGACATTATTAATGACACATGAGAGAAATTATCTCTATTAATCATAAATTGATTTTTGTTAAACTCATGACATTTATTTTTATCAATTTAAAGTAGATAAGGATAAGCATAGAAAGATGAAACATATAAAGGAGCGAGCAATTGTTTCCTAAAAAGATTGGATGCCAAAAAGAGAGAAAGAAAAAAAAAAAGAATTCTCAAAGAGAATTCACTATCAACATAACTTTTGATATTAAGAATTTGCAAAATGAATTATATATATATATATATATATCTCTCTCTCTCTCTCTTGTACTTGCATGTTCTTAGAATTTTCTTCTAGTTCTCCTCAAATGCACTCGTTTTATATGCACTTTTAAACTTTTTCATTTGTTATATTAGATACATTTTCTATTCCATTAATTGCCAATCATTTTGTTGCTATTTGCTTAAGATTAATTACTGAAAAAATGACTAGCATTGAGTTTTAAATGCTAGTTGTGGGCCCACGAGAAAAAATAGCCAGTTGTGATAAAGTAATTAATTAGTTAAAGCCTGTGGCTAGGGTGCAATTATTCTAATAATTCAAGATTCCACCTAGCTTGTTTGTTTGTTTATTTTATAGAAACGAATGGTACTGACTAACGCATACGACATCAACAAATCAATTAAAATGAGCAGTCACATAAGTACAAACCAGGACATGATAACATGACATTGATTTTCTACCTGGCCAATTGAAAAATGGTGTTCAAAGCTCTTGTCAGATTCATCTTTTATGTTTCTTATCTTTTAGTGCATGATAAAATAGTTTGGGACAAATGTCGTATTATAACACAATAACTTCGATTAGCCACGCAAACGTTTTTTTTTTTTAATATAATTGATATAATATTCATTATATCTATCAAATTATTATTTTAATTATTAAATTATTTTTTAAAAAATAAATATATAAAATATTACTTTTTATTCTACTTATCATTACCTACGTAATTTTTATATATTTTTATATTATCCAATTAAACAGACCCTAAAATCTTGATTCAATACATAATAAAGTCATCGTGCATTTTAAGTTTAGTCGCATCAAAACACAATTAATTTCAAGGTCAACCTCTCAAACCAAAGTTAAATAATAAAATCAATGTATAAATTTTAAAATTATAACAAATATTTTCATAAACTTTAAATTAAAATAAAATTTTAAATATGTACTAAAATTAATTATAAGAAGCTATGTAATTTTTATATATTTTTTTATGTTTGTAATTACTCGTTTGGTTATTTGTAAAGAAGAGAGAATTTTTTTAAATTATATATAATATTTATTATACATTTATAATTATTATTTAATAATATTTGTATCTTTTTATAATTATTAATTTTTTAAAAATTGGGATATAAACGTTATTTTTTTATCTTATTTACTTATTATATATTTTACATTATTTAATTAAACAGACGTATGTTAGGTTCATAAAAATTGTTGAAGCAATAAATTAAACAGTCTTTTATAATTAATTAAATTAAAATTTAATATTTTTATTATAATTCAAAATTTATAAAAATATTATATTATATTTTAAAATTTTATCTACCAATTTCGTAATTCAACTTTGCTGTCTGTCGCTATCGTAGTTGTCTTCTAGTTCTCATTAGTAACTTAATTAAGACCCTCAAAGCATTCAAATTCTGAGATGCATGCATGGTTTTTTCTTTGCAGGTCACTTCCATTACTGATATCTTAATCTTGAAATTAAAGTGGCCGAAAGAATATTTTTGACTTGATCGATAGCTCCTGAGAGTGATATTATTGCATGCTTTTCCCTGTCAACATGCACTACAGTGCAGTGCGTTAAAAATTGATATATGACTGTTCCATGAAAAGTAAAAGAAAAATGAGTGCGAACTAGCTGTTTAGCTCGAGTGTTGCCGGGAATACTTTATAGTAAACAAGTACATAACAACTAACGAGTGACATATGTGTGTGTGTGTGTAGTTTAATCTCCCGAAAAAGATGTGGCGAGTATTCAAGAATGAAAACGGACACACACATCATTTCCTTTTTATTTAGAATATAATACATATACACACTTGTTTGTCAGTCCTTATCAGGGCTAAAAATAAAACTTCGCAATCACATAATGAGAGATAAAATTTTTTAATGCAGTATTAAAAAAAAAGAACTAAAAGGAACCTAAAAGGTTTCATTGTAGCTTATGGCAAGCAATTCTGCACCTCCTTTCGGCATTGCTAAACCATTATTTTCCTATCTGACCAATCCAAAACAAATAGTGGATAGTCCATAAAGCATTTGACAAACTTATAATAATCTCTTCCCAAAGTTTTCTCAACAAGATCCGTCTTTCTCTCTGAGAACTATGGTGCTATCTGAAAAACATTATAATAATCTCTTCTTTCACATGCATCTGCATTTTTTGCTGTTTGTGCCCTGTACTGAAGGAGTGGACCATATATTATTGCCAAATTTGTGTCAATGCTGTATATGTCATAATGAAATATGACAATTCAATTGATCTTTCTTCAAACGAACACAATTAAATGTCAGACTTACAAATGCATCGAACCAATGAATCTTTAGGGCACTTTGGTTCATTTCCTCTCTAACAATTGTTTATTTTTGCAGAGAAGTTGTGACAAACTTATCATTCTATTTGTATCATGCTTCTGAGTGAACTAGTCTAGGACTAATGTTTGTGCTTTGAACAGGTTCTGATTTCATAATCTATTCTGTGCATTTGGTTCCTCAGTGAATCCCCATTATAAAGTATATCCTTGTCATCCTTGTGCTTTCTAGGTGCTTCTTGTTTCCAAATGTGTTGAGCATTCACTAATTCAATAAGTTTTTTTGCTTCTATAAGTGTGGAAAACAACTATATATCCTTGGGAGTCATTATATTCTCTTGGCTTTCTTTTATTCACTTTGTTACTATATTGTTGGTTAAGTTAGTGTCTTGTCAATTTTGTTGTTGGTTGTACGTACTTCTTAATTCCCAGAACAAATGGGATTTAATACAGCATTTTCCTGTGCACATTAAAGTAGCTTCCTGTCATTGTTATATCTGTAAACTGAAAAGTTAGAGGCATAATTTAATTTGATGCATCGGAATGCTTTTCAAGCTGTGATCATTCTTTCCTGTGTCATGGCTTTTAACCTAGCACTTAAAGACAATTTGTGCTAAGGAAAAAGAAAAATCCCATTGCCCAGTACTTCATGGTCACTCTTTTAAGCATTGTGCGATTCATTTCCCTGAATTGATTCTATCATATTGAAATACACTTATCTTATCTACAATGTTCATTAGATATTTGTAACTTGTATTTAGCGATCTATCAAGTATATATTCATAAGTTGCATTTTGAAGATAAAGGGTGATAATCTTATGTTGTTAGGGACATTATGTTTATTACTCATGATGCAATTGATTATTAAATATACAACAGCATTGTATTAAATAACTATTTAAAATATTAACTTATTTAATAATTAATTGTTTATAAAAAGATTAATTTGATGTTTGTGAAATTAATAAATATTATTATAGTAATAAATTTATTAAAATAGGAAAAATATTATTTTGTATTTAGTAATTTAATAATTATAATGTCCAGTAGAAAATATAATGTTTTTGAGAATATAAGATTATCACTCAAAGATAAAAAAGGAGAGAAAATGACGATGAGGGACAAATCTTTTTGTTGTTTTAGGTTTTCTGATATTTTAATGTCATTTTCATCTTTTATTTTGAGCAAGGAAATCTTATATATTCTAATTTTGTGGTTCTCTTTTCTAGTTTTTATTTAGGGATGGTAAAGGCCACTAGGGGAAAATATTACACTACTTAATTGTTTAACAAATATTTTCAACTCTTAGTGGCGGTTATGGTCGTTGCTTGGCAGAAAGTGCTGCTAAATATTCATTACCGGCGATTATTCCACCGGTTACCACAAATTGTCGTTAAAATTGCTTTGCAAAGAATGAAGTAGTGATGATTTGGGTGACCGTCGTTAATGTTTTTAGCGGTGGTTTAAACTGACGCTGACGACAAAAAAAAAAAAGGCCACTAAAACCAATTTTTAATGTGTTCCTCTTCCTCCAATAATTTATTTATGGCAAGTGCACATGGAATGAAAGCAGTTTAAGGTCAAATTCAAGTAGAACTTGAACCTCATACTGTAAAATAGCAATCCCTATTAATGAACCAAGTTATCGAGCTAGATGAACTTCAATGGTAAAGGAGGGAGCTAACACAAAGCCATCTGAACCAAATTGATCAATATCTGAAATAATTAATGACAAAATCCAATTGAACTAAGAAATTAAGCTATGGGTCAACAAGTAATTAATTAGACCACATAAAAAATGTTATTTAAATATTGTTTTCTTCAATGTATAAATGAGGTCTATGTGAAGAGTTGCACTATTAAAATTGTCTAATAAAAAAAAATGATATTCATTAATGCATAAATTGATCCCATAATATCCTTGTTGTATTAAAAAAAAACCCATTTGTATATCTTAATGCAAATTTAGCTCGACATAGGTCATGTATCCTTGTTGCATTGCTTACTTATTCAAAATTTTCAGTAAAGCATTACAATTTAAATAAATACTTCAAGTGCATGGCTTAGCTGTTAGTGGAGAAGAAGGGTGGCTTATTTGAAGTAGGGCGGTGGGCGGTGGCCACTTTGCATTAAAGATTACTATCATCGACGAACAAAAAAAAAAATTAATATCAAGACTGTACAAAGTTTATCCATGTGGACATATACGATAAAGGAACCATGTGTGGCTAAACATAGGATACTAATGACACAATAAAACATTCTTATATGCTTATATAAATACACTAATATTATATTGTTAGCTTTTTTCTTTGGACAGAGACAAAGATTGTACTTTGTAAAAAACAGAAAATTAACAAAAATCAATGTTGCATCATAGAAAGATTCCATTATGTTTTTTTTTTGTTTTTGGTTTTTTGTAATTTATAGAATGATTCCTTTTTTTTTTAATAAGAAAACAGGGCTCTAAGACCCACAGACATATAACAAATTAACTAGAGTTTCGAGATAAAGACAATTTCGATCAGATCAGTCTTAACAGACAACCTAAGGAAAGAGGGAATGCATTTCGACACATAATGCCCCATAGGAAGATTCAGGTTGTAGTTTGCTAGGATATTTGCACACCCATTCTCACAAAAAACATGGGTTATCCTTACCTCCTAGTTCTTCGCCAAAGTAAGTATAATTAGCGTCACAACCTTGTTAGAATTACCAATGTTATTGCAAGGCTCATTAATAACTTCCATTAGATTGCAAGAGTTAAGCTTAAGATGCACTTTCCAAAACCCCTCATAGAAGGATTCTTTTGTTAATATGTATATGAGTGTTCATTATTTATTATTACAGGATGCTAGCCTACTCCATGACTTTCTGATTTTCTTGTTATCTTAGAAAAATAAAATAAAATTGAAGCAACATGTTCATATCATTTGACAAGAACTATATACACTGGAATTTTCTTTCTTCAATTTTCAAAACGTGGGGGAAAATATGTTAAAAAATTATAACTACTTCCAAAAGAAAAGCCATTGAAAAATATTATTGATGAACATGAAGATGGGGGAAAGATATACATTGCGTAAATTACATGTTGGAAAAAACTACTATGCAGATACTTATTTTGTTTCTGTTAAGTTTTTCAATTAATATATGAAAAACATATAATTTTTTAATAATAATATAATAAGTGTATAATTTTTATAAATAATTATATAATTTTTTGATTGAACTATACATATGTCATGTTATTCTTAAAAAATTACATATTTATTATATTTTAATTGAGAAGCTTGATATTGAGAATAAAAAATTACCTATAAGTTTAGGATTTTGGTATCAGGATCCAAGGATATTGTACAATTTGAGTAACGAATAGTTTTGTTTCAAAATTACTTAATAATTATTTTACGTCTAACTAATTCTCGATGAGTTATTTTAAGGATTTTGTTAACTAATTTAGGCCCACCCCATTTACGTGGGCCGGGATAGGCGGTCCATTGTAAACTCATAGCCCAATTCCATCAACTTGCTATCTGAGGGCTTAGCGCTTGTTTTATAGCTGCACATATTGGAAGAGTGTATTAGGGTTCCTGAAGTTCGTTAACGCTGGTTATAGAAATGGAAGCCATCACCGAGGGAGTGAACAACATCAACATCTCTGATTCTTACAAAAAGAATCGCATTCAGGTCTCTAATACCAAGAAGCCCCTCTTCTTCTATGTTAATCTGGCCAAGGTTTGTTCCTTGCATCTTCATTTTTTGTTGATTTTAATTTTTTACGAGTTTTATATGTCGCTGTTTTTGTTTGAGGAAAATAATTGGCGGGAACTTGTCTTTTCCTTCAATTTTTTGTTTGCCTGCGGAAAGTAGTTTCCTTGAAAACTTATTGGTTGGAAAAGGATGACCCATCAAATATGTTCCTTTTCTAAACGAAAAGGGTTTAAAGCGAATTCTCTTTCTGATAAAAATTTGAAATTCGTGGGCCTTGTGTTGTTTTTATTTTTGGGTGCATTGCTTTCGTTTAATTTTTGTTGATACTTGTTATTATTGCAGAGGTATATGCAACAGCATAATGAGGTCGAACTCTCAGCACTAGGAATGGGTATGAAATTTTGGGGCTAAATACCTCTCCTTATGTTAACTTTTAATTTCTCTTGCCTATGTTGAAGGCAGTATGAGTGTCCTTTTGAGTGATTTCAGTATTCAAGAGTTCAAATTGGTGACCTTAACTGTGTGAGGTACGGTGATTAATTAGTATTGAACAAAAGACTGAAGAATAGCATACATCAAATTTTCATTGAAAAGAAAAGCTTACTTTTGGCTCTGTTTAGGGTTTAGGCAATCTCTATTAATTTTCCGAGGCCTGTGTACGTTGACCAGGCCGTTAGAGTGATTCTGCTGTTTCGGTTTCATTTGCTGCCTCTGGCTCCCCTGGGCTTGAGAAGGATTTGAATCCTGAACTCTGTTCATAGACTTTTTTTCTTCTGAATAAGCTCTGGTGAGGCATATCAATCATCAAATTGCTATGCAGTTTGGTGGAGACGTATTCAATCTAATTAGATTTATAGTGGATAGGGGATGTCCTAGCTGGTATATTATTACTTCATGTAGTTATGAAAAAGAGCTTTTCTTGCTTCAATAAATAAAGGATCTATACCAGCTTATGGATGAAGCTACTTAGTTGTTTGCTTGACTACTATAGGCCTTTTGGTAACTTTTACATGAATTTTTCATTTAAAGCCTAGTACCTTGGTGTTATCACATCGTATAAGTTGGATTGCAGACTATATGGCCATAAGGGGATGTTAGATGATCTTATATCCTATTCCCAGGTATCTATGATACTTAATAATGAAAGATAGTTTGTAGAAAACACCTCCTAAATGATGAGTTTCATATTAGAAAGGAGTTATGTCTATAATTATGTTATGGCTTATACCATATTTATGCTTCAAGTGTCAAAGTTTGCTGATAATGCCTTAGGCTTTCATTTAGATTTCCCCTCACCCCTGTTCCAACCCCAAATGAGATGAAGGTAACATAGGTTTGTGGATATGTGCCTAAGGCAAATGAAGTAAACTATTTCTGTAACCATAATGAATATAATTTTAAAGATTCTGTAATTTTCTACTCAGATATCGTCTTTGATTATCCTGAAGTTTTACTCCCATGGTGCTTTTGCGAATTTGAACTCCTATTTTTAGTTTTGATGACATAAATGTGAAGTGTATCCTATTTTAAGATATGAATTCTCCATATTTCACATATTTTATTTAACTATGAACTGGATAATTGATTCTTCAATCTGACAAAATATTAGAATTTATGGGCTAAATAGGCATGCTTATTTTACTGAAAGTAGGTGGTAAATACTAGGTTTTTGATTATATGGACTGTTAAATTGTTTCCTATTCCTAGTATAGAAATAGAACAATACATCAAGAATTGACTTGAGGAAGAAGATGCAGTGTTTTTAATAATTTATATGTTGAATCATGCCTTTCTAGTTTTACGTTTTCCCATCCACTTTCCTTCGTTAAACCTGTTTTAATAAATTTTGATTCGTTTTCTATATATTTTCATAATAGCTATTGCTACGGTGGTGACTGTTGCTGAAATTTTGAAAAACAATGGGCTTGCTGTTGAAAAGAGTGAGCTACTATCTTCCCTTTTTTTCCTTCTTTTCTGTTTCGGAAAATCGTTGAACAATCAAATTTGATTGATTGTGGAATCGTAATGTAGAAATCATGACATCAACTGTTGAAATAAAGGATGATTCTAGAGGTAGACCTGTCCAGAAGGCCAAGGTGAGGATGAGAACAGACATTACTTGCTGACTTCAGAACATGTCTTTTATTGTTTGCTTTTTGACTTGCCCCAAAATTTCACATTTGCTAAAAACTTGTTTTAGATTGAAATATTGCTTGGGAAAACAGCAAATTTTGATGAGTTGATGGCTGCCGCTGCTGCCGCCGCCGCCGCTGCTACTGTTGAAGATGGTGAAAATGGAGATGTTGATGAGCAGGGCGCATGATGCTATTCAGGCTTCCACCTGCATCAGGTTATGATATGTAATCTAATATTGACTAGCATTTTTGTTGTTAGAACTGTAGCAGGAACCAGATAAGCGTTATAATTCACTGCGCTTGTTGGATAATTGTTTAATGTAATTACGTTTTTTCTTATAAAATCGGTTCATGATCGTGATCGTGGTCATTTTTTCTTACAAGTGTTGTCAAGATCGTGACGATATTTTGTGCACAGCTTAAGGCAATCATCAAAGCAGTCAAGAAGCTTTTGATTAGTGTCTGTCCAATCGAGAAGAGTAAACTATTAAGACGCATTAGCAGTAACTATCAAGATTAAGAGTACAGTGGCCATGACCAAGTTCTGTAATTATAAATTGACTATAGTTCAGTTGAAATGAGATAGATGAAAAAAAAAGGAGTGTAAAAAGAGAAAGTATGTTTTATATTCATTTTTCATCCTTTTTGTGTCATTTTTCAACTACATCGTTGTTGGATTGTAGAGTATTCAATATGCGCCATCACCACCTTCTTAATTCTTCTCAGAGTTTTTTGTCATTTGTATTAACGCAAAATAAATTAATTACAAGAAGGGTAGTTTCATTTAAGAAAAAGGCAAGGTATCCTAAGTCGAGTTTATATTCGATGGAACTGAACGTCTTCAATGTGGTGGTGTGTGTGCAAAATTGTTTATTAATATCAAAGTTACGATATTTTTGTGTCGATTAATTGTATGACAGTTCATGATAGTTGTAAAGGTGCCTTTTGCATGTCCTCCTGTTTTCAGAGAATGGGATATCACTTTTCTACATTTTTGCCGGCCTTTTTTTTTTTTTTGATGAACTCTGCCGGCCTTTCTATTTAATATATGCAACACCGAGAAACTTCCTATAGTAATAGGTTTATAAATAATCATTTATAATAAGAATCTGATTAAACTTACCTACGGCATGCATGAAAACTTTAAGTAATCATTTAATTTTTTTTACCAATTTAAGTAATCATTCAAGATACAAATAAGGGAAACAAAGCGAGCCATTAAAAGGAAAATTATTACATATTATCTAAGAATATAGCTATTACGAAAAGGCACAAAATTTTAGTATTTACTATATAATCATAAAATGGACAAAGCGTTTATTCATCATAAAATTTACTCTAAAATATTTGGACACTCAGGGTCTACAGCAATACATGCTAATGTATGTTTTGGTATATAGAAATTTAAGTGTAGAAATAAAAATGAAAAGTAAAAAGATGATTTTAAAAATAAAAAAATGATTCAATATCTTTACTTTTGATAATTGAGTAATAATTAATAAATAATATTAAATAATAATTGAATAATAATTAAAAAATAACATGAACATTTTATATAATTTTTTATTTCAATTCCTTTTCCCTTGCCCGACCAAACATGCCTAAAGTTTGATCTCTTCATTCCATCTTTTTTGCCGTCAAAGTGAATAATTAATATGTGGACTAAATGAGGATTTTTTTTTTTTTTCCCGGGATTTCATCCTCTCTTCTGGACTTGAATGGGCAAAACTTGATATTAAACAGCCAACTAGACAGGAAAGAAACCAGATCTAATCTGCAAATTGATAAAATTAATTTTTTATCTGTAAAATATTTTCATAATTTTTATTTATTTGATGTATGCTTTGGCAAATCATGCGGAAAAAAATTGTACAATGAAATAATGAGGTCAAAATCTTATTTTAGTCCCTAAAATATATTTTAAGTTTTATATTTACCTAAAATATTTTTTAAAAAATGAATTTATAAGTTTTAAAAAAATATTTCAAATAAATCTTAATTAATAACTCCATTAATTTAGACTTCCATTAACTCTTACGTAGCATGGCATTAGGAACTTTTTTTTTCACATTTATGTGACACTTATTTTATTAAGATTTATTATATCCTTATTATAATTATTTAATAGTATTCATTTTTTTTTTATTTTTTTAAAGTTGGGGTGCAAAAGTTTTTTTTTTCTATTACATTTAATTTTTTCTTTTTATTTTTATTTTTATATCTAATATTCTGTATATTAAACATTTATTTAATTCCTAAATTATTATTTAAAATAAATTAAGAAGTTTTGAAAATATTTTAAATAAATCTCAATTATTAATTCTATTGACAAATTTTTATTTACTTTTACATAGCATGACATCTGATATATTTTTATATTTGTGTGACACTTATTTTTTAAGAAAATTATATTCAATGACATAAATTTTACAAAATTTATAATACAAGATATTAAAAATTAAAATTAATCTTAAAGATTAAGGTTATTATCAAGTTTTAAGAGATTTATTATTAGAGTTTAAAAAAATTATTATTAGATTTTCAGAAAGTTATAATTTTAAATAACTTTTGCATGAAAGTTAAAATTTAAGTAATTTTGATAATAATTTTTTTTAAATTTTAATAATAAGAAATAGTAATTTTAGTCTTTAAAAGTAATTTTAATTTTTAAAGCCTTTTATGATAAATTTTACAAAACTTGGTTCTCAAACATAATTTTCTTGATTTTTTATCATCTGAATATTTTTGCCTTAATCTTTTCTCTTCTCTCTGCACGCAAAAGAGGAAACCTGATATCCAATATCTCCAAATCTATAAAATTAATTTTTTTAATCTCTATATTTGATTTATTTATTAATTATTAATTATTTAATTAATTTATGCTTCAGGAAATCACGCGGACAAAAGCACAATGGTATAATAAATAAGAAATTGATAAATCTGGAGGACAAGTGGGGCGCGAGAGTTTAGACTGAAAAAAAGCCCTAAGCTTCGATAGCATATCACTCTGCAGTCTCGTTCGACCCTAGCGGATCTGTTCGTCCTTACAATTGCTCTGTCTCAAATGGTCCTTTTCTCTGTCAAACCCTTGTTTAGCATTCTGGTGTTCACACTTTCTCTCCTTCTCATTCTTGCATTTCTATCGTCTCCTTCCCCTTTCTCTCTATATCGGACTTCTTCGGATTCGGCCACGTACGTTCACAATTCCATTTCCCTATGTAGAGTGTGGGAAAGTAATGAAAGAAAAATTGCTCTGAAGATTTGATTTTTATTTTATTTAGGTGTGGTTAACGGAACTTTGGAATGAAGATTGATTCTTAATTTTTGGGTGTGTTTGGTTACTTATAAAATAGGACAAAACAAATAGAAAATAGTAACTGGGCATCTTCGACTTGGAATTTAACATCTTTTTCAGTTATCATTTTCTGGTTCTTGATGTATTTGATTGGGGTATGCAGAGGGGAGGGGGATATATGGAGTGTTCGAAGACTCGTCGAGTGGAGACCTTGCAAATGGTGGGTGCAAGGACACCTAACAGGTATATGTTACTTAAAATGAGTGTTCATGGTTTCAACAGCTATTCTTTTCTGTTGGTAAAAAATTGACTGTTATTGATAAACTTTAGGGATTACTGGGTTTATTCGGTGAAAAAGAATACCAGCTTGCTTTAGTATCTGATGAAAAATTTGGTATGAGCTGCTATTGCATTTAGGAAATAGTTAGGAGTCAACGTTAGAAGGACGAAAAGAAAAATGATAGCCTGAAATAGATTATCTTCTGACCAGGGGAAGTTTTACTTGTATTTCACGGATTCGTGGAATGATTAGAATTTAGGGCATTGGTTTGGCATTTGTTTGTTATTTAAACTGCCCTGCAAGTCAAGTATTCTAATTTCTGCTAATACAACTTCAGTGAATAGGATCAAATTGGTTAGGGTTGTTGATTGGGTTTTTATTTTCTGAATCAACCGTAATTGGCTTCATTGCAGACAATTGCTTTCGTTTTTTCTTGAAATGGTGCAGCTCTACCGTTAGAAACCAATGGATATATCAGAGTGGATTGCTATGGTGGCCTCAACCAGATGCGAAGAGATGTAAGTTCTTGAACAAAATTCTTGAATTGCAACTTCCAAATCCATATAGAAAACACTTGATTCTCTTGATGCTTTTTGAAAATTGTGATACTATCTACGGTGAATGCAGTTTTGTGATGGTGTGGGCATTGCCCGTCTGTTAAATGCAACTCTTGTCCTGCCAAAGTTTGAAGTGGCTTCATATTGGAATGAAACAAGGTAATTCATCTTTCAGTTTATATAAATTGAAAGTAATTATTCTCTCAAAAATCTTTCTAATTTGCATTCTTTTTGTAAATGATATTTATCTGTTGGTTAGTTAATTATATTGTCCTGTCATCTAACTTATGTTGTTATAAGTTGGCACCATCGAAGTAATCTTAAAGTTGCTAAAACAGCTTCTGAATACTTGGTTCCATGACAGTGATTTTGCAGATGTATTTGATGTGGACTACTTCATTCAACAGATGAGTGGCTTTGTTAAAGTTGTCAAACAGTTACCACCAGAGATTGCATCAAAAGAACCCTTCCCAGTGGATTGTAGCAAACGGAAAGGCCAATTTGATTATGTTGAAAGTGTTCTTCCGTCTCTATTAGAACATAAATATATTTCATTCACGCCAGCAATGTCCCAAAGAAGGGACAGGTACGTATATCTACCTGACCCCTTATTCCCAGGAGATAACTCCTTTTTTTTTTTTGTTCCATTCTTAGATAACACTGAGTGATTACACTGGAAATGCTAATGCTTATAATGGTTGATTCCATAGTTACATCTTAGTATAAGTAAATTTTTTTTTCCCGTCAGCCTATGTAATCCATTATCAAAATTGTCAATAACAGTATGTAGTATATAAGATTGCTATGAGCTTGCCTATTAGGTTGGCTCCTATGCTCATGTATAATATTTTCTGGTTGATAATTGAAAGAATATTTAGATTGGCCTGTGATAATTCGAGAACAGTTTTTCTACAGCTTTGCCAAGCAGCAAAGAAAGCAGCACCTAATCTGAGCTGTCCAGATTTCATTTTTTTAATATTTGGATTTTTTTTCATCTTAATCATCATTTTTTAAAGTTTGCAATTAAAAAATTATTTTATTTTGCGTTCTACTTTCTTTAAAGTCAAAATATTAAAAAAACTAAAAAAAATTTTGGACCGTCCAGATTAGGTGATGCTTTCTCTGCTGTCCCATATGCAACCAATTTTAAAAGCATTCTCTATTCTAAGCATTGTGGGTAGGGTTAATTTTTGGACCGTCCAGATTAGGTGATGCTTTCTCTGCTGTCCCATATGCAACCAATTTTGAAAGCATTCTCTATTCTAAGCATTGTGGGTAGGGTTTATTTTTACAACTTATTTATAATCTCGTGAATCATATAGTGTAAATTAGGAAAAGAAAAATAGGATTGTCATTTCACACTCACAAAGGGTAAATGCTCTGGAAAAAGTGGTGGTCACGGAGAAAAAATAGCCAACCCTTCCTTTTACCTTCCTCTCTTCCATCTATTTATAATCAACTTTGGTAGTTCTTTAAATTTTTTTTTTCCTCCTCATTCGCAGGTACCCTCTATATGCAAAAGCTACTCTTTGTCAAGCGTGTTACAAGGCATTACGTCTTTCCAGATCTTTGGAAATGAAAGCCTCTAAGCTTCTAGAAGCTATACCAAAACCTTTTCTTTCACTCCACCTTCGTTTTGAGCCCGACATGGTTGCTTACTCCCAGTGTGAGTACCCAGGCCTTTCTCCTGCCTCCATCAAAGCCATAGAAGCAGCACAAGGGGACAGAAAGCCATGGACTGGAGAGTTAGCCCGCATTTGGAGAAAACGGGGGAAATGTCCGCTTACACCAAATGAGACAGCTTTAATACTTCAAGCTCTTTCCATCCCAATGAGCACAAATATATATCTGGCAGCTGGGGATGGTCTGATGGAAATTGAAGGGTTGACGGCTACTTACACTAACATATTTACTAAGTCTAGCCTTCTTAGTGATGAAGATTTCACAACCATGCATGGCAATACTAAAGCTGCTTTAGATTATTATGTATCTATTAATAGTGATTCATATATAGCTACATATTTTGGGAACATGGACAAGATGGTTGCAGCAATGAGAGCTTTCAAAGGGTTGTACAGAACTCTATTCTTGAGCAGAAGAGCTTTTGCAGAATTAACCTTTCAGGGATTGAGGGAAAAGGATTTGATGCAAGCTCTATGGAAAGTTCACAGAGACGATTTTGCCATGGGAAGAGGATCTGCTCTGCCTGACTGTTTTTGCGAATTTAAGTTGTGACTTTGGATCTCAGATTCATCTTTTTGGACCCTTAGCATATTATTCTACTTTTGCTGTATGTTTCACCTTTCTGGAAGGAACCCCTTAGCGTCTTTCAGGTTCTGTATTCTTTCATAGCTTTTTTAGTTTTCATGTTTCTTCGTCTGACCATTACTTAATGTTGGCATGGTGTATGGACATGAGGGGTCACACAACTGAAAAGACCCATTTTAATCTTTATTTCTTCTCCATTCTTCTCTATCCAAAATGCTATCTACATTTAAGGCCTTCTAGCAACATAAAAATGGTATCGACATTTGGAAACCAATTCTTTCCCTTGCAGTCTTGGAGGATGGATCTCCTGTACTCAGGCATTATGCTGGTTTAGCTGTTTTTTTTTTTGTTTTACAAATTTTAATTGTAAAGATAAAACTGTAATTGTGAGGATAAAAATTGTAATTTTATTATATATTTAAATTAAAAAAAAATTGAAGTGTAATTTTTTATAATTAATTTTTTTTCCTTATAGTTATAATTTTTATTTTCACAATTAAAATATGTAAACCCTAAAACAAAAAAAACAAAAAAGAAGACTTTTTAGCTGAATACACATACTGCAATCAGAAGCTGCTTGACTGTGGGGGATCTGCTTTGGCAATCTTTGCATAGTATGCCAAATCTTAAAAAGCCCCCTTTTGCGCAAATAATGAATCATGGTCTGGTAACTTCAAAATTTGGTTCATCAGAATTCTTTGTCCCTCGCCTTTCTCATCCCTGGTGAAATTTTAATGTCTTTCTTGCTTTTCCCATGTAAAACGGTGTATTGAGTAATTAATAGACGTGTAATGAAATATTAGGGTACCAGATCATTGGCTATGATAGTTTACAACCTCCTTCTAATTCTACTTGTAAACAACATAATTGTAGCTTCTTTGGGAATTCAGTAGTTATAATACCTCCATAAATATTTCAAAAATAACCTTTCAATTTTTGGGGTTAATGCATGGTTATGCTTGAACTACCATAATATCAGATAAAGAGGAGCTTCAAACTTGATTTCAGTAAATAACTAACCAACAAGAGTAGAAAGAGATTAAAAAAAGAAAACATAAAATCCAACTACTCTGAATTAACTCTTCAACATGACGTTGTCCTCCATATAAAAGGATGGTACAAGATGACACCTTAAAGAAAGTGATAGTATCTGTTCACAATATTGGAGTTGTAGGTTGCACCAAAACTTGATTTAGATTTATCCTTTAATCTTTGAAGTAATCACGAGCAACCCCCAAAGCACCAATTAGAATATACTGCAAGAAAAAAGAGAGAACAGCTTAGCGTACTTCACAGACAATTTCTGCCATCAAAATTTACATGGTGCAATCTAAGTTGTCAGCACTCATCCCAAATTAAATCATTGTGATTTGTTCTAACTATAGATTGGCACAGAAAACAAACCTTTATGATAGGCTTTTCGGTCATGATAATCGTCACCCAGCCAACATAAGGTAAGAACCTGCCCATGAAAATTTTAAGCAATGGCCAAAAAAATATCTTTCATTCCGAAATTTTCAGAAAACTTGAGGGTGGAACTATTGATATCTCTGGAGGCTAAACAAGGATTAGCCCTTGCCCTAGTGCCCTGGAGCAATCCATGTTCAAAGGCCAAAATTCCAGATATTGGTAGTTAACTTTTCGCTTCTGGTGGCGTGAAGCATGTAGCCAGAAATACATGAAACATTAATGTCATGTAGAAATGTTATTTTAGTTGGAGAATGAAGGCATATAATCTTAGATTGCAACTGACTATTCTGGGTAGCTCTATCATACAAGCAATAGCCTTTTGAAGACAGGTTTACAGAATAAGTGAGCAGCCAAAATGGAGCAAGTGTATCTGGAAGGAAGAATGTTATACCCGACAGCTCTACCCATAATGTGGTGCCTTTGTAGCCAGAGCTGGCCATGAGCATACAGCAGCCTGTCATCCCCATAATTGTTATCTCCTGGGGTACAAAGCAAAATACATGGAGGGTATTACAGCCATAGATTATTACAATGTAAATGGACAACTAAAAGTACAAAAGTAACAAAAAGATATTAGATACAAGATTTTGGAGACAAGTGTTTCAAAAATGACATGATGGTTAGGTCGTGTATAATGGAAGCCCAGCGCAAACCACAGCCAGTATTTCTACAAGATCATATAGTTATGAATAAATTACTACCTTTGGTGAGAACATCACCTCCCCAGTGTCTTGTCGTTCATGCACCTACAAAATAATCATTTATAGAGACACTCTGATACAGGGTAATATTAATTATCATGCACTGCGTGATAACAGGTATAGAGTTCAGTCGATTAAAAGCATAAAAGATATTCAAGCTCTGAAAATAATTTCTCCTTTAGGGATTCATGTAGTTTCTTAATAAAGGATTAAATTAGGTTATAAATTACTTTATCCCCAAAAAAAATGTTCAAGGGAAATAACCCAATCTTACTGATTATACTTGGATTCTAGACACTGCAATCTCTCAGAAACAAGTGATGTGGGATGGTGCAGACTGAAAACAGTCAGTAGCTAAGTTTCTCAAACTGGAAACTTGTCCATATCCACATCAAACTGGGTAAGTTCAATTTGTTTGTGATTCTTGCCTAATAACAGAAAGAAACCTAGTACAGAATACAAGTGAATAAAAACTTCATAGATGCTGAACAGATGGCCCAAGAATTCATTTGATTTGTCAATACTTTAAAGTTGTCTCACTAAACAGTTCAAGATTTTCTTTCTTCATTGCACAAAGGCATATAGATCCAAAAGCGTGCAAAATGCTAATTTAACAGCTTATAAATATATGCACCTACAATTGTTCAGTGCACCACTTTTTACCAGATATCCAGCTAAAAGACAAATATGTGCCCAAGCACATGAAGCCACTAAGCCTCAGAGTCACATGAAGTCATGGTCAGTTTACGCCAAGCTAAGACAAAATCAACACTTCTAAAAAATAAGTGTGACAATTATAGCCAGCATATCATATTTACCTTGATTACCCGATGAACAATTGGAATCTCACGGCCCTATACAAAAAAGTGTGTCAATTGACTATGACAATAAGGATAGGAAACTAGTGAGACAGAATAATAAGCAGCAAAGAAACACTATATCAACAGATTTCGAGAAAGTAGTACGCAATTACCTGTTCATAATACTGTATAAACTAGTATCACTAAATATATTAAGCTAATTTCTAGAACCAGACATAAAAATTACAAAAAAGTAAAGAAGTAAAAAAATACAGGGAAAAAAAGTGATACAGAAAAGTGAAAATGGGAGAAACTTTTAACTTGTTGGCACCAGTGGTACAGGAACTTCTTAAACATGGCAAAGCAGAGTATAGAAATTAAAAAAAAACAGCTTTTGATAGAAGAAGTTGCATGTAATATGGTGATATAAATATGAAGTGGGGTAAACAAAATAAAGGATAAAACTGACAGCACTTACATCGATATTAAATACAACAATCTCTCCCGCACGAATTGGATCTTTACTCATGTGCAAGAATAAGATGTCCCCCTGCATATGACATGACGACAACATTTGTTAACAGAAATGAATAAGGAAAGAGCGAAATATTATGAACAAATTCTTGGCATAAATATGCAGCTTCTCTCTACTTGCTGAAGTGATATTAGATGAACAACAAAATTCTAGAATAAAGACTCAAGACACATAATACTAATCATTGCAAAAAAAAAAAACAATACACAATTGCAGGAGCATTCACTCGTTAGATTGACTTACCCGCTTGAATCCTGGTTCCATGCTTCCAGAAAGAACGACAACAACGGGAGATTCACTGCCAGTAATGCACATCAATGCCTTCCATATTATGAGTGCAGATGTGACGATCATGCCTGAGGCACAGAATGTAGACTACTTACAGTAAACAGAAATTTTATAGATCAGAAACAATGATGTCTTGAGTTCATGTGGCAAAAATCAACAGAACATATATGGATATTTTATCAACCAAGATAGAAATGAAGCAGTAGAATATGTATACAAACAGTATTATATATGCAATAAAGAAGCTCGTTCCAGTGTGAATACTTAGTAGTTCAAGATCCAGTGGGTTAGCTAATGGTTTTTATAGCTTGACCAAATTCTTTCTTCTTCATAATAAACTATAACCACAATCTTAGCATGCTTGCTCATAATCTGCCCCCAGCAGAATCATTGCTTAAACCCAAATACAAAGTTGATAAATATCACCAAGTCCAGCCCTTAATTTCTCATCCGGTCTATAAACTATAGGACACCAATAAGCCCACAGATCACTTTTTTAATACAACACACACACACACTTGTGGGACGCAAGTCCCATATCTTACAATGGGTCGTAACATTTTATCCTGCTCTGCAACCTGGTGTCCACGCACAGGCAAGACAGAGAGGAGGGGAAAAGGCTGTCTAACCCAGCATGAACACATGGACGAGATGGAGAGGTGAGAAAGGAAAAAACAAGGGGGGGGGGGGGGGGGGGGGAGGAAGAGACCGCGGAGAGAGGATAGGAATGTAGGGTAGTGGAAGGCTCATACCAAAGATATGAATCTTTGGAGAGCTATTCCTCAAAAGCCAATTCATGAGATTAAAGAGCTAAAATTCATGTAAGGCCTAAACTAAAATCTCATACTTCCAATGTGGACTCAAGTCCCATTCCCTGGGTCATAAAAAATGCTCTTCTTAGAATAACCACAAGCAACCAACCAATAAAAGTCAGTAATTGTCCCAAATTCTCCAACCTTCAGGGCTCATCATACATTTCTCTCTTATTGTTGAAAGGAAATATATTGCCTCCTATATATAACGCCTTAGGCATTGTTTGGTTTGAGTGGAGGGGGAGGAGAGGGGAGAGGGGAGAGGAGGGTCTTCCCTTATTTGATATAAAAATAAGGGAGGGAAGAGGAGGCAAAATACTCCCTCTTATCCAAAAGTAACAATTTGGAAGGAAGAAATTTTTTTTTTATTTGACTAAATTATCTTTTTTTTTTAATAAAGTTTAAAATAATTTTTTATAAAAATAAAAAATATTTTTAAATAAAAATAAAAAATTATTTTTTATAATAAAAAATAAAAAAAAAAATTTATATAAAAATATCCTAAAAATAAAAAAAATTAATTCTGCCATAATTATCGATTGATCCTTCTCATTCCTTCCATTGACCCAAATACTATCTTATGTTCTCCTATTTTGTTAATTGTTAAAAATGTGAATTAGAACTATGCATATAAATAAAAAAGTCAAGGCATTTTAATCCAGTACTTTAAAGTTCTTGACTTCACAGTTACCCACAACATTGCAGATTGCAGGCCCCAGAGAGAGCATAGAAAATACAAAGTTTTCTGGCCTCAGAGCGTGAGTCACGCACACAGATACTCCAAGAAAGCGTTTAGAGGAACAAACCGAGACTAACAGCCTGGGTGGGGACCTGGCGGATCTGAAGAGATTTAAGGGAGTCCACGGTCTCACCGATCCAACCCATATTTCCTTCTTTCCTGATACAGCACTTCAATATCTGCGTCTCTTACCTATGTATCAGCTATTCGAGTATGGTGTCAGCTTCACCACTTCGTAACTCCTTTTCTTCTCGTCCGGAGAGCAAGCCCACGGGCGACAGTCCTACACAGCTATCAACATCCAACAATGTCAAAGAGATCTATTTTTTAATAATGATATATATATATATATATATATTATATCAATACTTTGTGTTTTTTTAGCAAAATATCAATAAAATTCTTAATTTATAAGATTTATTTAAGTAAAATAATAAATATATGAGCTATTTTTTTTTGAAAAATAAATTCATAGTATATTTATTCTTTTGTCAAGCAATGTAAATATAAAAAAAGAAATAATTTATAACAAGTATGTTAATTTTCAAAACTGATTTGTATATTTTTTTAATTTTGAAAACAAAGACTAAGTTAACTTAATAATGACTAAATTGTTAGTCTATTTTATTTTTTTATTTAAAACTAGTTATTAAAAAAATTAATTATGAAGGCTCAGTTTATTAACAGTATATATATATATATATATATATAATAGAATATATTTTTGTCTCTAATAATCAAACTCAAACGGATCTTCCTGATATGAAATTTTAACCATTTATGTGTCTTGTGGTAAATCATTCAAGTACAAAATATTATTATAATATGAATTTCCTTTCATTTGTATAACATGTTGCAATATGACCATTCACGGCAATGACACGATGTTCGATATGCATCATCCAAATAAAAAAAAATGCCGATTAATATAAAATATAGAGGAAAAAAATCCATATTAATGGTATCGATTGGCATAATGCAGTCCTAAGAGGCTTGAACAATTTTTACCAATTAAGTTGGGATTTAAAGTAATGAATTTTGTACCTTCATAAAAGATCAAGAACTGCTAGATATTTCTTTTGGGTTTATATGAAATTACAATCTAATAATGTATAAACTAGACCGCAATTTGTGATTCAAATTTAAACATAATTTTAAATTAATTTAGTGCATTTAAAATAATGCACTGTCCTAAAATTTAACTCTAAGTATTGCATTAAACAAGTAAAATTTGTTGAGAATAGTTACAAAAAAAGCGCTATAAAAAATATTATGTCTAATAAATATCAATGGATTAGCATAATTCAGAATCAAAGGATAACGTTATTGTTAGATACCAATCGATTAGTCCCACATAGAAATAAAAGAGATTTGCCTCTAAAAGATACTAATCAACTAGGATAATTTAAGCAATCAACTAGTAGCCAATCCAATAAATTGACATTAATCCAAAAAATGATTCTAAAGTGTACTATAAGGTGACAATCCATCGATTTCTAAAAACAATTGATTAATTAGCCTATGAATATAAGAAAACTTAGGAGTTTTGTCAATTTAGATACTTGTTGAATTAAATAATCTTTTTTTTTTTTGTATAAAAAGAGTCAAATGATTATTGGATTATGTGGATTGTGGAAAATCTGAAAATGCACTCACATGTCATGATTGAAAATTAAAATTAAAATTTAATTATTGATAAAAATATAATTATTTATAATTAATTCTATAAATAATTTATTTTAAACACAAAAGAATATATGAATGCATATTTTGTTTATTTTAAATTCTCTAAAAACTTTACAAGTTATGAACACTTGAGAGTAGGAATGTTTAAAATTAAACAAAATTGATTAAATTAAATCGGCCAAAACTGAACAAAACCGATCTAAAGTAAACTAAAATCAGTTTTTGACATTCTTAAACTGATTTAATTAATTCATTTTTTAGGTTTTTCTTGTTTGGTTTGATTAAAATTAAACCAGATCAAGCCACAGGATGACCATCGGGAATGCTTCACCACTGGGACCGTTCAAGTGGATGGTTCTTGCGCTTTTGGCTGTCACACCCTGAGGATCTAGATCACTATTTTTGCTTTGTCCTTTTAAGTAGAGCAATCTGGTTTGTTTCAGATCTATCCATAAGAACAGATCAAATTCAACCAGCTTCGAACAGTCTTGGTTTATAACTTTGATTACACATAGTAAGAAGGATAAAACCGAAGAAGCTAGGAAGGAATATATTGATGCTTGTCATCATACTGAGAACAGAAAGTTACAGACGGCAAGGAGAGCATATCCCAAAATATATCTTCAAACTTTGTCTAATACAGCTGCTACCGTTTATTGTACTAAAATTTTCTGAAGCCTTGGTTCAACAAAGTTCTCATAGCTCGCTGCATCTGATATGGGCGGAGATAAAGTCATCTGATACAGTAAAGATAAAATAATATAAGTAGTTTCTAAAATCAAATTATTTTTGAAAAATAAAAAATTAATTAACATGAACAATCCAAACTAAATTAAATCAAAATGTACCAAACCAATTATATCATAAAATTGATAAAGTTTATCATTTAAGACAATTGATTAGATCAATTTAGTTGGTTTTAGTCTAAAATTGAATTAAACTAAAAACTTCAAACTCATTTACTTAAAAAAAAATTATTTGATTAGTGAGTGAAACTTTTTAAACTATTTTGAATAATTTCTACAAATAAATTTGCCTTCAAACCTACCATGTGGGGCAATTGTTACTTTAAAAACCGCACGTTTCAAACCCCCCAGGTTTTTCTGCCTCCATTCATTTACAACATTATTTATCAACACAATCTTCAACTGTAAAGATATTTTGCTCTCAAAAAAAAAAAAAACTGTAAATATCTTCCGCAGCATTAGCTCACATCCTCAGAATTATGTGTAATTTCCAGCCTTTCTTCTGGCAGTATAAAGTTGAGGTCTTTCTCTTCCGGTCATAGCCTCTGCCCTGTGGTGTGCTTGTGGTCTTTGTCTTCCCATGGCTCTTCAGCTTCCTGGTTATTTAAGCTTACAATCACGTCCCACCATCGTTAGACGGAGAATCAACACCTTCGCTACTCTATCGCAACCGCGAAGCGATGCCATCAACTGGGTTGAAGCTACTTCCAGTTTCTTCGAGCAAGACAAACGACCCATCATGCTATTCGACGGTAATTAAAGCTCACTCATTTCTTTTTCTTCAAATTTCCAGCATATTATTCTTGGGCAAGCCAATATTGCATCTTCCCAGACTCCAATTTTTGGAACGGATGATTACTGATTAAGCAGTAGAGGTGTTTAAGTTTATACAGAGGCACTTAGTTTTAGTTTACAAACTTTTTCGAGTGAATGAGTTAGTCATAAAAATTATCTATTTCGTTGCAAGTGTGCCATAGGCCCATAGCTTAAGGTCTAATTGGCCAGTTCAGGTATGAGTAAGCCAAATTGATTATTTTACAAAAGGGTACATCAAACTTTTAAAATTTTATTCTTATATCTAAATAAGCCAAAATCTAATAAATTTGACATATATTCATCACTCTCTATCCTGATTTGAAGTTATAAGAGAAACTCATTCCCTTGAGAAATGGCATAGTCAGCAAAATATAGATAACAATTATGGGGCATTTGATGGAAGGACTAATTTGCAACAAATTAGATATTTTTGAAAATTAACTCATATTCAGGGACTTAGTTAACGCTTCTTACTTTTGACAGGTGTATGCAACTTGTGTAATGGGGGTGTGAAGTTCGTTCGTGATAACGATCGAAATAAGTAATGGGTTCATTTCTCCTAGTAACGTTCAATCTTCTTAACATGATAACAAATAAAATTGCGTCTAATTTGAAGTGCCTGACTGCTAGAAAGATAACAAAACTTCATTCGTTTGTCCTACGTTGTTGACAGGAGAATTAGATTTGAGCCTCTTCAGAGTGAAGCAGGTAAAATGTTACTTGGGAGATCAGGAAGAGCTCCTGATGATATCTCGAGTGTTGTACTTGTCGAAAAGGATAGGTATGTATTGAAGGAGCTTTGTTTAGATGATTTAGCAGCTTTCTTTAATTATCCATTTAGTTGTGGTGGAGATTCAAATAGTGGTTTCTTTTCTTGGTTTAACAATTTTTCCTTTAGCTTCCCAACCAAATGAGTTACTACAATGTTTGAGAAGAAATAGAAAATTTACTATCGCTAACTATACAGAAGAAGGTTAGGAGGGAAACTTAAGAATTTCTGGTTGATTCCAGAGCATATATCAAGTCAGAAGCTGTGCTAAAGATAATGGAATACATAGACTTGCCATTTCCTCAACTAGCATTGTTTCTTCAATTTGTACCTCTGTAAGTTGCATTTTATCAGTTGCTTCTCCTGCTGTCTTCATATACTTGATGATTTATGAATTCCATACCTTGGATGACTGCAGGTTCATAAGGGATTTTGTTTATGACAATGTTGCAAACAACCGATACACGATTTTTGGCCGATCAGAATCATGTGAAATATAGCATCATTCTGCCATCATACAGGGGTAATAGTAACATGTTTGGGAACTAGATATCTTAACTGTTAATTGTTGAATGTTCTGGTCGAAGTACAGTGTAAGTTGTCATCAAATTATTCAGTTGACGTCTCTCTGTAAATCAGGCATGTTAACCTTGATAAATAGATTGTTTCGATTGCCAGGAAGAGAGGGAGAAGAGATATTCATAAGAATATTTTTTGCTGGTCCTAAATGAATCTGTAATTTTAATTTTAACTCCATCATTAGATATTCCCTATAACTCAGCTTTTTGGTTCATGTGATATTCAGTTAAAGAACTCAAACTGTTACTGAGCAAACTGAATTCTATTAGCCTGCACTTAGAAGCTTTACTTCCAGCCAAAGATCCTCTAGTTTTCTCAAGTAACTTTTGTTGGAGAATATGTATGTGTGTGTGTCAAAAGGGGAAGAGAAAAAGAGGAGTCCTACATTGCTCAAACAAATGAAGGCCCAAGGGTATAAATATTAACATGTGATTATGGAAGAGCAAAATGGGCTTAGAAGGAGAATGAGCTCGCGCGTACAAAAGGTTGAGTTAACACAGTTGAATTCAGTTGAAATTCGTCGATTTCGCCCCCTGCGCCCAAAATATATGCGGTGTTGGACACATTTTTTCCTTTGCCAGAAATTATTTTTTGAAAATTAAATATTTTCAAATAGCCTTTCAGAATATCCACAATTTTAAGGTTTCGGTTATGAGTTCATGATATAAATGTTTTTAGACGTTGGTCATCCGTTTACTGGTAATTACTAATCTTTTTTTTATTTTTATTATCTGATTTAATTTCCATTAATACTCATGTTGGAAACTGCCCAATGTTTAGAAACATCCTCATTAATATAATTAAACGTGGTCCAACGTCTTGCTGCACTTATGCCTATAAATATCGCATTTCTCACTGGGTTTGATGCACTACAGCTACGGACAACATTCGAGCTGTTCTCTCCATTGCTTCTCTTCATCCCTGAGTTTTCATTTTTGTTGTTCTGCTTCCCTGCGACATTGCAAAAGAATCCGTTCAATCCTGGGGAGTGCCGTCTTGTGGCGGAATATCTCTCAAGGACAGATAGTGTCTTTGTACACAGTTCGGATTTATTTCATTCTAACAAATTTCTTATTGGCAGCTAACAACTTTTTCTCTTTCTCTTGTGTAGATTTTAAGTTATTATGCTGGTTGTAGCATCAAGCTGAGTTACAGTCTGCTAAGGATTCTGTAAAGCTATGTCTTAAAGCTACACTTTTCCTTCATAGATTGATTACTCTTCAATGGATCTTCAGAGGTTATCCAGGAGTCATTACAAGCTGTCTATGTCTTAAAGCTACACTTTTCCTTCACAGATTGATTATTCTTTAGTGGATCTTCAGAGGTTATCCAGTAGTCATTACACTTAAGTTAGACTATTGATTTAGATAGTCAGGACTCGGCATGTTACAGGAAAAAAGAAAAAGAGCAAACCCTTTAAATTATCTTTAACACTAGTCTCTTGTACGGTAAATTTGCTAGTCATTTTCTGTATTCTGTATATGTGGTGTAACTGAGAAATAAATGAAAGCATTGCCTAAATTTTACTAGCTAAAAGATGGGGAACTAACATTTCGTTGTTGTGGAATCTAGGAGAGAATTGAGTGATTGGAGCTTAATTCACTTGAATAGTATTTCTCATGGTCACCATTCAAACTCTATCCATATAGGAAGTCGGATGGATATGTTAATTTGTCAAATAATATCACAGCGTGTAAAAACTTCAGCTTCAGCATCTGGAACTCGTCTCTGTTTCTTCCAGAAGCATTTACCTGGAAGGAAGATAGAGCCTCAAATTATGGTCATAGAGCTTTGTCCGAATACGTATGACACATGTACTGGTATATAGACTTCTGAAAGGACAGATTTCGGATTTACGCTTGAAAGTTTCAAGGAACAGGAGGTGGAGTCAGTAGCAACAAGCAATCATTTTGGTAAAATCTCTGCTATATCGTATTTTTCTGGTAGTTTTAGGTATACCTGAGCAAAGGCATATGCATATCTGTCAAAAAAGCCATTGAATCAGGTTCAGAAAAGGCAAGCCGAGACTAAAACAAATTTACTTAAAAAAAACAATCAGAATTATTTACTCGAGAATGGACAAGATTAATGCTTTGACAAAGAAGAAATATTGACACAACGTGTGTCTAGATTTATGCTTTGCATGATATCTTGGACGAATATGTCTGGGGCTTATGTATCCATATTGGGATCGCATTAAAGATACAAAACCTAGTAAAAATCCTGAGATGAATCCTCTTATATGAGCCGAATTGTCCACCTTCAGTGGGAATCCTACAGCCAAGTTTAGAGCAATAACGACCACAAATTCAGAAGAACTGATCACTAAAGGAATCAATAATGGGTTAAAATTTGCTGTGAAGTACAAATTATAAACTATCAGGTCGAAAACAATTTCAACCTATGAAGTAAAAATATTTAGAAACACGTGTTATGTTTTTAATAAAAGAATGAATAATGGAATGCTAAATTGCAAAAAATTTTCACATTATGTTTTCAGTAAGAGTAAATTACATTATCTTCCTGGAATTTAATTAAATTACACATAATTTTTTATTATTTCAAAAATATTATATGACTCTCCTGATATTTAATATGAATATTGTAATAACTTCTACTATTTATTCTATATTAATGAAGTTAATTTTTTTTTTTACACAAAATGTATTTCGTTTAGAACATGACAAGCACTCTTTTCCTCTCTTCTTTTGTAAAGCATTCTTACTTTTTACCCTACGGTTTCTTGCGTTTATGTCTGTACAATGCATGCTACTTGTTTTTCATCGTGGTTAACCAAAGTGGCGCATAACTGTGATGTTAAGTTTGACATGGGACCGCAGTTTATTTTTACTGTGATTGTAAAGGGAGCTAATTAATTTTGGAAGGAATACATTTTGTACAGAAAGTTAATTTTATTAACAAAAAATAAATAACAAACAAATTTTTTTGTAATGTATATCAAAGGTTACAGGAGCCAGATGATTTTAAAATAGTAAAAATATTATGTATAATATAACCATATCTTTAATTAGATTAATGTAGTTTACTCTTATATTAAAAAATCTAATAACAAAAAAATTAAAAAAAAAACTCAGCAGATTTCTGTCCAAAGTATTTTACCTTATTTGTATAGATTGACCAGTTGGTTAGAAGCTCAGAAAGCTTGGACCCTAGAAGTCCAAAGAGAGCATCAGATGCGCCAACCGATACTCGGTATTCTGTAGATCGTTTCTTACGCATAACAGATAGCAAGCTTCCACTAAAAGCAGCGAGCACATACACTAATCCTATCCTCACTGCCAAACTCAACAAGTTAGTAAATTAATTAGAGTTCAACTATAAGGAAATTACACCCAGAAGCTCAAATTGGCAAACTCAGAAAAAAAGGCCTACAGAATCCAAATTCCTTCTCGAGTTGGACTCCTGTAACTAAAAGGCTAAGCATATTGAGAAGTAAATGAATAAATTCAGCATGAAGAAATATGCAGGAGACGAAGCGCCATCCTTCATGTTTGTTCAGCACTAGGTCCCTATCTAGGGCTCCCAATTTTTTCAGCCTGCATAAGTTAAAACAACACCTCAAAACCCTACAAATCCTGCTGTAAGGGATATATCTATTTACAAACTATGAGGTTTAGCTGATTATATTTGGCTGACCTTCTTGTTTCAAAAGTGACATTTTATCTCTTGACTTTTGATATATATATATTTGAAATTTTTTTTATTATTTACTTTTCGCTTATGAAACTAGTTTTCTGCATAAAATGTATTTCTTTCGTAGCATGATACGAGTTTTCTCTCTCATTTGTCTAAGCGTTATTAATTTTTTCACTTATTGTTTATTATGTTTATGATGTAGAGTGTTTGTTTGTTAAAATAACTTATCAAAGGGGTATATAACTATATTGTCAAACTAACGTAAAATTATAATTTTATTTAAATCTCAGTAAAAGATTCTGAGAAACAAAGTCCAGAGAACAGAGAAGAATCACATCTTCATACATAAAGTCTTAAATGCATTAGCTTGTGTACACACATAAATAGTTTTTATAATAAACTTCAGCAACAAACTTTAGTTATATGTCTTAACAACCTTGACTAACTTAACTTTCTTACATGATTCTCTACATCCCCTCACGAACTTAGGGTGAGAGTGACACACCTCTGAGCTTGGAATGTTGAAACAAAAATTGTGACCAAGAAACTGCCTTGTTAAGAATATCAGCTAGTTGCTCATGCATAGGAATATGAGCAACATCAACCTTCTTGCGGTCAAAATAGAGATTAAATTTAATATGGCTGGTACATACATTAAGGACTAGATTTGCCACAAGTATAACTACACTAAGGTTATCACAATAAACTCTAGGTGATTGAGTGAAAGTAATATGGAGCTTAGACAAAAAGGACTTTAGCCATAATATCTTCAATATTAAAAAAGCTAAACTATAGTATTTGGCTTTAGCACTAGATCTTGATATCGTTGGTTGTTTCTTAGATGTCCAAGATATAAGGCTTCCCTTTAGATACACACAGTACCCTAAGGTTGATCATCTATTGTTAGGGTCAGAGGCCTCGTTAGAATCATATATTGCCATTAGTGTAAGTTGATGCATCGTTGAATATGAAGGCCATAATCTAGTATTCCTTTAAGATATCTTAAAATCCATTTTACTGCTTGCCAATGTTCCCCCGTTGGGTTGTGCATAAATTGACAGACTTTATGCACTGAGTAAACCAATTTTGATCGTGTGATATAATATATTGAAGAGCGCTAACAACTAATTGATAATGTTAGGGGTTAGCAAATTGTTCTGCACTAGTAGCTCAAAGCTTTTGTCTAGTCATCATTGGAGTTGTAATGCTTTTAGCGTCTACCATTGATATCTTAATAAGTAGGTCTGTGATGTACTTTTTCTGATTGAGAATGATCCCACCACTATTAGTCTTGTGAATTTGAATACCCAAAAAATAGTTTAGCTCACCTAAGTCTTTTAGGGAAAAATGGTTATGCAGTAAACAAATCAAGTATTGAATGGCTTGTAAGGAGTGTCACACTCGAAAATGCGATCGCGTGGCGCCCTTTTTTGAAAAGAAACTCGAAAAATTCGATTTTCGAATGAAATCGAAAATCGAAATTTAAATTGAAATAAGTATAATAAATAGATATGGTTCAGGAGTCGCCACCAAAATTTTAATTTTTAAAAGGCAAAACTTTGGAAAAACCTTTATTTGGAAAACGGTCTACAAACCAGAAAATGGATCCGGGAGTCGATTGTGAGTGGGGAAGGTGTTATGCACCCCACTACACCCGTTACTAAGAACGGTTACCCTAAGTTAGTTTTGCAAAAATAAAATGGCCTAAATTCTATTTTAACTCTCCTTACAAATCACATGCAAAATAGAAATAAAGAAATAAAAGGGAATAAAGTTGAAAATAGAAAAGGAAATCAATGTTAAAGTAAAATGTAAAGGAATTTAATAATTAAAATAAAAGGAAAGAAAAGAAATTTAAAGAAAAATATTTTATTTACAAGGGCGGACTTGACCTAGGATGAGAGCCTAGGGCCTACGTACCCTTCAGGAGGGATCAAAGTCCACGTAGTTCGATGGTAGATTTGGTTGATGTTTTGTTTGGTTTTTTTTTTTGTTTTTTTTTGTTGTTATTATTTTTGTGTTTTTTTTTGTTATTATTTTTTTAAAATTTGTTTTTTGTTATTTTTGTTTGATATATTTTTTTTATTTTTGATTGATTTTGTTTTGTTTCCCTTTTTGTTTTTACTTTTAGGTTTTTTTTTGGAAAAGACAAAGAAAATAAAAAGTACTTTTTCCTTTTAACAAATAAAACGATTTTGAAATTGGATGATGTGTTTTAATTAGTTAAAAGAAAATTTAATTTTACTTTCCTTGCATTTTCAATTTTTTCTCTTTTTTCCTTATCATTTTTTTGGCTTTTCATTCATTTTTGTTTTCGTTTTTTCTTTTATTATTATTTTTTAAATTCTTTATGTTTTGTTTTTATTTTTCATTTATTCTTGTTTGGTTTTCTGTTTTTTTTTCTTTTTCCTCTCCCTTTTTTATTTTTTTATTTTTATGCTTCTAATTTGTTCTTTTCTTTTTCTTTTTGTTTTTATCTTTTGACTTTGTTTTTTTTTTCGTCTTTACTTTTTGTGTTTTTTTTTTGTTTTGTTTTGACTTCTACTTTTTGTTGTTGTTGTTTTTTTATTCAAATATTTTTTTTTATAATTATATTTTGCTTTTGTTTTTGTTTTTGATCTTTTTTTTTTTTGTAAATTTTTTAATTTTACTTTGCTTTTGTTTATTTTTATTTTTATATTTGGGTTGAAAAGAAAATAAAATAAAAAAATCTAGACCCTTACAATTAAGACAATTTTAAAATTGATTTGTGTGTTTCAATTTGCAAAGTCTCATTATTCTCACCCCTCAACCATTTCTTCCATTTTGATCTTTTGATTTTATTACATATTTCTTTGATTTTTCCCTTCTTTATTTTTATTGTACTTCCAATTTTCCAATTATCTCTTTTTTTTTTCTTTTTTCCTTAATCTTCTCTTCTTTATTTTGTACAACTCATTTGATTTTTAGTGACCATACATTCTTAAAAAAAATCTACATAAGTATGAAAAAATTACTTATTTTCTTTTCTTTTCTTTCTTGTTTCCGTTTCTGTTAATTGTTTTTTTTTTCATGTATATTTTATTTTTTATCATATTTTCTATTTCCAAAAGACATATTCTAAAAAGAGAACAATTGCACTAGAAAATCTGATTCCTCATTTTTGAGAGAAACCTTAAAACTTTTTTCTTATAAATTAATAAAAAGTTTCTTTGTTCCTCTTTTTGTTTTTTTGTTTTTATTTATTTATTTATTTATTTTTATATTTTCTAAAACATTCTTCTAAGGGAAAACCATATATATATATGACTATTTAAAATTTCATTTGTTTCTTTCTCTTTTTTTAGAAAAAATTATTTAAATAGGGTCATTGGAACCCCAAACTTGTCCATGAATAAATAAGTAAAATAAATAATAAATAAAGCCCCTAAGTACCAAGGAGACTTATTGTAACACATGGTACCAGGATTCATTCCTATGCGTTTGAGGAGATGCAAGATCCCACACAACATTTCTAAAAATAAAAAGACAAAAGTTCAACTTATTCATATGCATACAGGGATTTTGATTGTGTGTTTTGTGTTCAGCCAGCTAAGCAACATGTCTTAATACATTTCGAGTGTAAGAAAACTAACTCAAACCAATTGACTTTGCTATGCTATCGAATCCAATCCAGTTTCATCTGCTGCACTGCAACCACCTCTTTAATCAGCACTCAATCCTTGGTAAGCCTCCGCAATTGTTTAACATCCTCGAACAGGCCTCATGCAAAAGAAATAAAAGGATGGGGGGCCAAAGGGGGGTTAGCAATCTGTGGCACTTTATTTAAAAACCTGAACCGAAAGAGATATTATCCACACAAGAAAATAACATTCGAACATGCTACAAGGTTCCCAATAGAACAGATTCTGCAAACCTGTGCTAAAACCAGATTCTCGAAACTATTTGAAAATCATACTATAATTTGCAATCAGACATACTTCATACGGACATTTTCACATGAGTAAAATCCAGACAGAGTATTCACTGTACTGCGAACAAAATTTGGTGCTTGACCCTTATTCTAAATGCAAAGCAAAATTAAACAGCACCATCTCTTCATATAACACACTGATGGAATGCAAAAATTGAATCCTCAACATTGTATCCTATGCCCCTTTAATGACATACTAGATGAGATTCAAACACAGAACTAAGATTCAACCACACAATATCAAGGACAAATTGCATAAATCCTAGCAAGAGATTACAACATCAAATCTAGTCCACAGACTCACCTGAACACAGCAAAGCAGATAAATTCGATTTTACACAGGTCAACTCGTGCTGTGCTCAAGCGAAACAAAGAGATTAATATATCAACAGAGTAAAGTATCCGATGACTCATCCAAAATTCTTTATGCCAAATCAATATTTGCCAGAAAAATTTAACCAAATTTGACTCGAATTCCAAGCAAAATGTCATTCAACAGAAGCAAATAGGGGAATTAACCAACGAGTAAGCAACAGAGAACGAAAACCCATGAAGCTCTTCATATACAAAGCAAATAGAAAACATTCAGGACAGTGATTTTGAATCTTACGATGTCATATCATTTGCCAAATAAATTTAACTACCCATGAATATCTGAACTGAATTCCAGAGACGAAGTAAATGGGGAACGAAGGAGAAATACCTCTCCGAATTTATTGCTTCAGTGAAATGGTTGACGACTTGAGAAAAGTTGTTCGCACTGCTCAAGCAGAGGAGAACGATTTCTGGAATCCTTGGAAAATATTCCTTCGATCTTCGTCTCTTGCCTTCCTGCTTCCCCGGTTCTCTCGCTGTCTCCGAATCCCCAGTCTCGCGTCCCCCTGCTTCTACATCTCTCACTCACTCTCTTGCTTTCGTTTTTTTTTCTTCGATTCGAAATCCCTCAAGCCCTAATCTCTTCGTTTCTCTCTTTTCATTTCAGACCCCCCTTTGATTTTTCGCGATCGATTTCCTCTCTCCCAATCTCTCGCACCCAGAAAAATTGCCCCTTTCGAACCTTGCCTTTTCTGTCCCAGTATCCCCTGGTCTCTCCTGCCTCAGCTTTTTCGTTTTCTCTCTACCCCTCTCTATCTCTTGGTTTTTTTTCAGCCCCCAGAATCTCTGAATCCGAAAATCCCTTCCTATTTTCTCCCCTAAGTTTTTTTCGGGTTTTTTTTTTCTCGCTGGTTCTCCTCTTCGATCTTTTCTTCTCCAGTCGCCTTCTCCCCTTTCTCTCCAGCCCCTCTCGATCTATCCCTTTCTCCTCCCAGAGCCCCTCTCGATCTATCCCTTTCTCTCCGCCTCCTTCTCTGCTGTTGTGCTGCGTGCTTTTTGTCTTGCCCTCTGCCCCGTGACCTCTCTTCCATTCCTTACTCTTATGCCTCCCTCCTCATCCGAAAATCCTCCTCCCTTTTTCTTTCACGCCTCCCCCATTTTTCCTGCCCATTCGTCCTTTCTCTGACGCCTCTGCGCTCAGACGCGTCTCCCTTCTCCTTTCCGTGTGTGTCCACTCTTCTGCCCCTCTCACCCGTCTGTCCCTCTGTCTCTCCCTCTGTCCGTCCTTTTCTGTGTGTCATTTTTTCTTTTTTGTTTGCCAGAGTGGAGTACCGAATAGAGGGGGGGAACAAGGGAAACCGCGTAGGTTTTTAGTGGATCCGGGTTGTGTGTTGGGTAAATTTTGGACATTCGGGTTTGGGCTTCACCTTTGCCAGCTTTTTTTTTCTTTTCGGATTGGGCTTCACTTTTGCAGATTGTGTTGTTTATTTTTTTTTTGGTCTATTTTTCTTTTCAATTTGTTCTGGGTAAATTTTTGGAATGGGCCTTCATTTTTTTTCTCTTTTTTTTTTAAATTTTAATATTGGGCCAATAGGATTTAGGAAAATTAGACTGTCTTCTTTCTTATTTTATTTATTTACTTTTTTTTTAAGCTTTCCTAAATTAGGCCCTAAAATCTTAATTAATTTTTTTGTTTTTGTTTTGGGTTCCCCTTTCAAATATATATATTATCTTGTTTCTTTTTTTGCAATCTTTTTATTTTTTATTTTTTTGTGTTTGTTTGCTTTTTAAATTATTATTCTTTTAGTTATTTTTTGGTTTATCTACTTTTAGTCTCTCTTTTTTAATCATTTTTTTATTCATTTTTTCTTAGTTTCTTTTTGATTTTTTTTTAATTCCATTTATTTTGAATTTTTGCTACTCCCTTTTTTTATTTTTCCTTTTGTTTTAATTTTAGATTAATTGGCTTTTGTTTTTTTTTGTTTTAGATTAATTTTATTTTTAAATTCTTTCTCTTTTAATTTTTTTTTAAACTTATTAAACTTAAAGAACCTATTTGATTTTTTTCTCTTATTTTTATATTTTTATATTTTTTTATTAGTTTAATTTTATTATTATTTTTGGAGTATACCCGGACAAAATACGGTGTTCACAAGGAGGAAACTATGATGATAATGTCATTAACATATACCAATGCAATTAATATGCAAGTGGGAGTAAATTTAAGAAACAAAGAATTGTCACATTTAGCACAATGGAACCCAAAATTGTAGAGAGTGGAAGTAAGCTTAGTAAACGATGCACATGGTGTTTGCTTAAGGCCATAAAGTGCTTTCTTTAGCTTGCAAATCATCCTCTTATTACCAACTTCAAATCATGATGGCTGTGACATGTAGAGTGCCATCCAATTAATGAATATGCCAACCTTTGGAAAGTGTAAAACTCAAAACAACTTGAACAGAGGTGCGTTTGATTACTGGAGCAAACGTCTCAACGAAGTCAATGCCATATGTTTGTTGAAATCCTTTGGCAACAAGTTTTGCATTGTATTTGAGAATAGAGCCATCATAATTTCTCTTGATTTAAAAAATCCACTTATTACCAATTGGTTGTTTACTCTGTGGTAGTGGAACAAGGTCCCAAGTCTAGTGTCGAATGAAAGCATTATATTCATTCTGCATAACACTCTTCCATTTAGGATTTGCCAAAGCACTATGGACAAAAGGAGGTTCAATTTCAGTAGCATAAGCTTTTGGTTTAAAACACTTGCCTTAGCTCTAGTTACCATTGGATGTGTATTAGCATACTTTTTATTCTTATTAGCAGCAAGAGCCGCATTCGACAGACCTAAATTTTTAGAAACTTCATACTTGTCATTAGTAATGCAAGTAGGAAAATAAGTAACACAATTAGTGTTAGTGTCAAGTATATGAGTATCACACGAAACTACATTGGGAGAATCATTAAGTTCAAAAGAGATTGAAAGTAAAGATGAATTAGTATATGCAATATAAGTAGATTCAACATGCATATAGGCGTTTGATGAGACTGAAGTAGATTGTGAGTTAGGGACATAGAGGATAGTTGAAATAAGAAAGTATGAAGGAAAAGAACTAAATAGATGTGGTACCTTTGGATTAGTGAAATATGCTGCTGCAGGAAATTAAGTTTCATAAAAAAAAAATCTTAAAAGGATAATGTTGTGATTGGTGAGGTCAAAGCATTTATACCTTTTATGGTTTAGACTATAACCAAAGAATAGACATGGTTTGGACCTATAAGAGAATTTGTGTTTTCCAAAAGGTCTAGTAAATGGGTAGCAGAAGCAGCCAAAAGCCTTAAGGTTATTGTAATCTGGTAGTATTTGGTAAAGAATTTGAAAGAGTGATTTGTTTTCTAATAAAGGAATGGGTAGATGATTGATAATGTATGTAGCAATTCTACAAGTTTCATCCAAATATTTGAGAGATAGATGGGAATGTGCTAAAAGCGTGAGTCCCATTTCTACAATAATTCTATGTTTTCTTTTTGCTAAACCATTTTGTTCATTAGTGTGTGGACAAATCACTCTATGTTGAATATCACATTGAAGTAGATGTTGAGAAAAGGCTTTCTATTCACCCCTCCAATAAGTTTGAAGGGTCTAAATTTTGGAATTGAATTGATGTTCAACTAGTGCTTTAAAATGAAAAAAAGTTTGATAGGCCAACATACACAATCTACTAATAATGATTCACCTACCAGAGTCTCAAACATGAAAGAATCAACTAATTTGATTGGATCTCTACCAACCCATCTAGCAAAGTGTGGAGATATATATGAATGGGCACAACTAGAATCAAACAATACATGACACGAGCATCATGAGAACAAATTGAAAGTATACCTATTATTACTGCATTAGAAACCTGCATATCTTGTCGAGTCAAAGCAAGTGCATGAGCTTGTCCCTTACTTGTAGAGGCTTGGCCCTTACTTCTTGTGCCTCTCCCAACTCCACTTCTACCTAATTGTGTGGGAATCGACTAAATTGATGTAACTATCATAAGATTATTTGGCAAGATGATGAAACTAATCCATGACTAGACCCATGTGGTTAGAGTGAGCAATTCTTTTTCAAGTATCTAAGTTGCCCACAAAGATAACACGTACTTGTTGCCTTATGACATTGCTCTTAGTGGAGCTTCCTATAAATGGAATAATAAATTTTTGTCACATTTCATTTGAACTAAACCATATTAGGCACAATGCCCAGTGCCACTCTGATCTAATCTTTGAATAATTATACTACTTGAGGGCTAAATGGACTTCTTCGATACTAAGAGCAATATCTGACCTTAGTCTTAAAATCTCAACTTACTTATCATATAACCTACACCTTGCAACTTTCCATAAGTTCCCTTCTTCCACTTTTTAAAGGAAGCATTTTCTTCCATCTCATGTAATTCAATCTTTCTCGCACAATCAACTATTGCAGCATAAGAGGGAAACTACTTGGTCAGAGCCGTCACTACATTGAATAATAGACACAATAATCCATCTACAAATCGCTTGATCCGGCCCCTCTCCACAAGGACCAAATGGGATGCGTAACATGATAATTGTGTAAAGCAAATGTCATACTCCTTAAGTTAATATACTTTCATTTAAATACGTGTAAACAAGTAAATAATCAAATAAATAATTAACTAATTTTTTGTTCAGTTAATTCTTCAAATGATCAATTAAAATACATTTAAATGCATTCAACAAGAAAATGGGTAATTCAGTTTCTTTTAAGGCTACAATTAGTTAAATTTTTAAAAGGGAGGCATGACAAGTATTAGATTTATTTTATGAAGTCATACTTTTAATTCTTATATCAAAATAATATCATTCTAATTTGTTAACAAGATGATTACTTTATAATTCTCGTTTTCCCCTATTGTCATAATCCGTATCACTTTAGTTGCAAGATAACACCTCATATAACATTAGAAGTACTTACTATAATTATGTTAATACATAGAGCTAAACCATTGCTTCAACTCAATTTTAGCATATTATCGAGCCAAGCATATTGAGAGTATGCAGATAAAAGCCTATTCTGCTAAGAGTATGCACAAGTTGATTGAATCAAAATTAACTACCATTACCATAAAGTTATAAGTAGTGAAGGGACCTATAAAACATGTTGAAATTCATTATCTACTCATTAATGATGCCAAATATTATCGTGGCACTTACTCCTTTTCTTAAGACTAACTCCCTTCAATATCAATATTCACAAAGTTTCCTAACAACATCCATAATTTATCGAATTATTACATAGGCTAAGATTATTCTTAATATCTATCTAACTTAATAATAGCTAATTAACTAAGAGCCTTATTTCATAACTTTATTCTTCATTCTTATAATTAATCATGAACCTAGGTTTTCCCATTTAATTACTAATCCATAAATTAAGCTCAAAGATTATCTCAGAGAGCAAAAAAATTAAATATTTATACATAGGTAACATAGTTGGAAGGCTTTCATAAAAAATCCCCAATATTAGAGCTCATTTTCAGCCAACTTGGAAAGAAGGAGGAAACGCAACATTTTTGACCTTGTTAAAGATGGAATGGACTGAAAATGAGAGGGGAAAGGCAAAAACTAAGAGATTAGCAACCAAAAATGAAAGAAAATGGAAGTAAGGTAGTAAAGAAACTCATTACAACTTACGACACCCTTCGACCACCCTCCACATGACAGACAAACAATAAGGAGGCTTGGGGAGGTCAACTCGACACCAACAATGGCACTACAGTGTCAAAAAAGCAACAACAAAGTCACGAGAAGGACATGCACCAAAATGGAAAAGAAATAGAAAAAAAAAGAAAAAAAAGGAAAAAGAAAAAGAAGAAAGAGGAATATAAACTGGGTGCTGATATTTCTCTTACTAGACTTAAAATGAGACGTGAAAAAATATTTAACTGTGCAAAATTTGAAAGAGTTTCCTTCCACACCTTCTATTATTCTTTGAGATAATCTTTTTAGGCTTAAAAAAAATCCTAAAACTAGTTAAATCTCAATTTTCTACCTTAAAAATTCTAATGTGCTTAATTTATTTATTTGCTAATTTTTTACCCCTTTATTTATTTATTATATATATATGAATTTTTTTTTGGGTTATTACATCTTTTGCTTCTTCTTGTATGCATTAAATTTGTATAGTATTTAATTAACATCTTGAGAAGGCTTTCATCAAGTTTTTATGATTTTTTGAAATTGATTTAGTATAATTTTTTATTTTTGGAAAACAACTAGACAGAATTGAATTGTAAAAATAAATTTATGTATCATTGTATTATATGAGAATTAACAATCTTACAATATCGGTGGCATGGAATTCAACTTTTTTTGGTTTTTTCCCATCCTCAAGAAAAGTTATTGTTAATATAAATATTGCAATATTCCACAAAATATTCAACATCTATTAAATTGAATTAAAATCCCTCAACAAACATTATGCCTCAATAATTGAACTACCACTTGAAGACATTGGCACAATTATAAGAAGTGAAACGAGCTGGAACAAGGGAGTAAAGAAAGGTATTCATAATTTCTTACAACTATTGTTGAAATATTTAGTTGTAGATTTACCTATCAAATGTTGAAAAATTTGACAATTGAAAATATATAAGTTGAGTTAATTTTAAAATAGTATCTTTTCATCTATTTGGTAATTGAAAATACTACTTATTAAAATTTTTGGACTCTATATATGAATAGGTTTTTCTTGCAAGTTTAACCTTTGCTATAAAGTGAAAGTATCACATTTAATTTCTGTTAATTTCTTACTCTTTGACTATAGTTATACTCTTAAATGAAATAGTTGTACAAGTTAATTAAACAAATGTCACTAGTGTTTAACCTGGTTGACTAGCCATCAGTTTGGGTTTAACAACAATGCTTCTTTACATTATGAATTTATGCTATATATATATATATATGAACAAAATTGAATTGAAAATCTAACTTCATTGATTTCTTTGTTTGTAATATTGCCACCCCCATTGATGCATTGCCAAATTCCAATTAATTCAGGTAGTTTCTATCATAGAAATGAAAATTTAAATAATAGAAACATAAAAGTCCATCAAAGATGGTAGGTTTAATTAATTTATAGTTGGTGAGATGTGAAAGAGAAGGAATCTCATGTGTCAACGCAAGGGCCAAGAAGAGGGTTTTTGATCCAGGATTGAAAGACAACCTATCGAGACGATCAGAGAAGAGGTAATGAACTAGCCTAGTGGAAGAAGGTGAAAGAAGGACAATCATTTAGGTACATGGCATAGAAAAACAAGGCAATATTGGCCAAAAGGATAATTGGGACTAGCTATGGGGTTTACTGTTGAGATGGTTGCAGCGACAACCGCGACTACTGGGGGTAATAATTGGGAGGAAGGGCCTAGAGTGGTGGTGTTTGTATCCCATCTTGAAGCGGATGGTGTTTTTTCGATCAATGTGGCTCACAAGTTAATTCACTCGGGCACTTAAATTAAGAACCTTAATCGTTAATTTACATTATAAAAGCACGGTAAAACTTAAAGTTAATATTTAAGAACTTAATAGTTGAGGAATTTTTTAGATACGAAAAAGTATAATTTTTTAATTTAAAATTTGTCTCATAAAATTTAATAATAATAATCACTAAAAATAACTTGAGTTATAGTTTTCTTAAAGTTAATTAATTTTTCATACTTTTTCTAAAAAAGATAGGTGATCACACGTTCCCAGGAACATGTATATTATTGGGTGAATTTGCTTTTCATGCTTTTTAATAAGATATTGAGTGATTTGCCAACTGAGCAAGCCATCCAGCCATTTTGCTAGGAAGCTGTGAACCAAATGAAGGGAAGTTAATGCTTTGCTTTTAAGCTATAGTTAATGCCAAAAATAGGTAATAATTAATTTGAAAAATAAAGAAAAATGATAAATGTTTTGCACGCCGTTAGCATTCAACAAGAATATTACTTTGTGGTTCCTTCAACTATGTTACATTTAGTTGGAGGTATTATTAGATAGAAAAAATAAAATAAAATAAAAATAGTGAATGAATTAAATGAAAAATAACTCTCATATTTTTATTTAAAAAATAAAAAAGACAAATATTATTGAATAATAATAATAACATAATAAATATTTTTAAAAATCTTCCTTCTCCTCCTTTCATGCAATCCTCCAACCAGAGGTTGCTTGAAATAGGTTTTGTAGTTAGTGCCATTTTATATTTTATTAGTTGTGGAAAATAAAAATAATGGTCCTATAAATGTTTCAAATAAAAAAGTAAAAATATAAATATTTAATTAAAAGTCATACTATTCTTGAAAAAATGGTGCGGCAAAATTACTTTGTAATGATAGATTGATACAATTACAATATATAACATGTATCTATCAAATTAATAGATCTATCGTTTTATTTAATTTTTATATATAAAAAAGAATATAACAATATATAACATACTTTTGAAAATTGATTAGCGACACAAGAATAGCCAAACAAGAATGCCAATGGTCCTTAGAAGAAGAGACAGCAATTGCTGTGGCGGGCAAAACCAGTTTGGTAGACGAAGGAACCACAAAGGAATATTTTTGGTGAGTGCCAGCAGCATGCAGAAAATTTGTCACTTTTCTTTATTTTTTTAAATTAATCATTGCTTATTCTTGGCAGTAACTGTAACTTAAAATGGCAAAGTGAATAACTTCCCTTCATTTGGCTCACGACTTCCTAGCAAAATGGCTAAGTGGCTCGCACAGTTAGGTAGATCACTCTATATCTAATAAAAAAGCATTAGAAACAAATTCACCCAATTGGAATGTTACACGTAACAAGTTCCCAGGATCGTGTGATCATCTCTCTTTTAAAAAACCTTGTTTCAATTTAGTTACTCAAAGATTGAACTTGCTATTTTAGTCTTTCAATGATTGTTTATGTTTTGAAATGGGCTTCATGTTAAAACCGGTTGACAAATAATTAATACAACAAGTAATGCGGCTTAATAAAATGGGCGATATAATCATTGATTAGTGCTTATATGTTCATCAAAACGTTGCATAAATATTCTCTCAATTCGTGTGTTTAAATCCCTAAAGTTTTATAAAACGCATGCCATATATGTATTCAACGGCTCCATTACTAATTTCATTAGGTCATGTCATTTGTTTTGTTATCAAAATTAATCTGAAGACCAATTTAAAATAGAAAAAAAAAATGTAATAAAATGTTTAATTTTGAAAGGCCAAATTAAGACAAAATATCTATTTAGCCGACAAAAATGTTAAATATTTTTGTTTTATTATTGTTGAGGATAAGTTATATATATATATATATATATTCTTTTACAATGTAATTATAAATATATATCTAATGAGTAGTATATTTTTTTTATGTGATTAGGCACTGCTTGAATTCATTGGTCTGCACTTCAATTAACCCATCATACTTATTTGTTTAAATAGATATCAAGATCATGAATATTGACTAATTCGAGACATTCTTTTAGCAACAAAGTCATAAATAGATCAATACATATTTTTAAAGAAGCATACTCGTTAGGAGCACGATAGCTCTCAGGACAACTATTCAAAAGAAGAAGCAAAAAAGAAAGAGTAAAAAAGGAAAAGGACAACTAAATATCTAAGACAAGTATGACTAGAGTTTAGAGTTACTTAAGCAAGCAATTAAGGGCAGGGTTGGTATAGGAAGCAGTTCCATGGGCATTATGGCAAAAGGCAATGGCCTTCTGCCCAGGAACTGCAGATGTTACATACACTCTTTCAAATACGATATTGTAGCATCCTACGTTCTGGTCGCAGCTCAAATTGATAGCCTCCATTGTCAATGTTGTTCCCACTATCCCTTTGTATGTCACATCACTTACTCTAATTGCTTCAGTCTATCCATAATTAATTACATCCAAGCACACAAAATAAACAATGAGATACGCTTCCCAAATTTTCAAAAAGAAATGCATAATTTTCGGTCAAAAAATAAACTTTTTCGTTCTCCATAAATGCATATTGATTCTTTTGGTTTTTTAGAAGTTACTATTTAATTCTTCGAATTTAATAGCAAGAAACGTTGTCTTTTTTATTTTTTAAAATAATATAATTTTACTTAACTATTATATCTCGATATAAGTTTAGCTCAATTTAACAAAATTCTACTGAAAAGTAAATTTAAGTCTAAATTAACATTGTCGAGTAAATTACAATGTTTAAGTTAACAAATATTTAAATTTGATATTAAATTATGGATGAATATTGTGATAGATGAATAAAATTGAATTATTTAAAATCAAAAAGCAAAAAAAATTGTAATTTTTAGTTAAGGGTATCAAATTAAAATTTTAATAAAATTCAAGACACTAAATATTTGGTTTTATTCATGTTTTGTTCTTACCTTGTTTAGGCAGTTCCCCTCACTTGGGCAATAGAATTGGTCAATGATAATGGGGTTATTGGCACGAACAAATCTAATCTTCTCGAAGGAAATTCTCCTAGCATATCCAACTCCGCCCTATATAACATAATTCAATTTTAAAAAAAAAATCATTAGCAAGAAATTTTAAAAAGTTCACACACACACAGACGCTTCTTAATTATTATCATAATTGCAAGAAAATAAATTGCTTGATTAATTAATTACCTGCCATGTCTTAATTCTTACTCCAGTTAAGGTCTCTGTTAAAGTACAATTGTTTACATGTACATCCTCCACAATATCTACCTCTCGATCTCCACGTGTTCCCAACGATCCGATGCTGCAAAAATAATATTTTTGCTGCCCTTCATTAGAAGAAATAATCTAAAAATGTCTTGTACGCTTCCCTTCATAATTAATAAAATTCAAAGTTTCCAGCTACTAATGTGAAGTTGACCATTTTAAGGATTGAAAATTATTATGAATATTTTATTCTTTCGAGAAAGTACTAATTGCTTGAAGCCTGAACCAGTAAAAATTTGTTTTGCCAACTCAACTCAATCAGTTATTCAAAATCCAAACTCATTTTCTTGAAAACTCTTAGTAAAATGATTTATAGAAGATAGATATCAAAACATTTATACTCACACACCCCCCCCCCTGAAGTACATGCTTTCAATGACATCACCTTTAAATTGACATACTCATATTTCTATTTATCATTAAGTTGGTCTCTCTTTTAACATAAATCGAGTCTACCCAAAAGCAAAACAAAATCATGGCCGGATTTGTTAAAACTAATTAAGCATATGCCAAATGAAGGTATCTCACCTTATACCATGGCCTGGACCGCAAGTTATACCTGTTATATTGATAATGGAGGACCCACCACTAACAGCAATGCAGTCATCACCTGAAATGAAGATGAATGCAGAACATAAATGTGTGTGAGTGTGTGTTTCATTTTTGTTTGGCACTAGCAAACATAAACTACAGCAGAGAATTAAAGAGTCTTAAGAGTTTAGTGTAGGCATATTACAGAATCAAAGATAAATTAATTTACCTGTACTAATGAAAGAATCAAGAATTTGAATGTCTGTTGAACCAGAAATATCGATGCCATCGGTATTAGGGCTTGTTCCTGGAGCTATTATACGGAGGTTGGAGATTTTGCCATGCTTGCAGCTTGTTAGAGTTATATGACTTCTTGCTGGATTCACATGTGATATTCCTTTCAGAGTAAACCGATAGCATCTGTATAGTGTCAATGCCTATACATCATCAACCACAAAACTATCATTTAGTTTTTGTTTGTTTTTTTTTCTACGGGGTTAACAAATGATGACACAGAGATCTGAATCTAAGATTTCTTGTAAATTATTCAAACCCCTCGCCTTAGACCGCACTCAATTTATTTGACATGGCAGCAATATTTTTATTTGTTTTAATGTGTTCCCGAGCCCTTTAATTTATATATATGTAATCAGATCTGTGTGTAGATAAGAATCATATATTTTTAGTGCTGTGAGAAAGTCAAGTGCTATCTTTACGTACATTCTGACTTATCTAGTTTAAGAAAATGTTCTTTTCTTAGTTTTTGGTTCTATGTGTATATATGCATCATTGAGAAAATAAAGTCCAAGGATGAGGGGCATGCATCAATGAATGAACCATATATCTTAGTAACTTCAATTGTAACAAAATTTAATTCAGATTACATCTCAAAGATATATCTTTTATTTCATGTGTGCTAGCTCTTCTCTCTTTTTCTTCTTCATGAACAAGTCAAGTGCAAGGAACAGCTTATACGTACCGTTGGTGGACGGCATTTTGCCCCCTGATAAAACAAGAAATTTATGTGAAATTGATCATAGAATAAGAGAGAAAGCAAAGAAAATTAGATATTGAATATGGGAAATGTTAATGTATATATATATAAGTGTATTTTTGTATTACTCACGGTTGTTGCATTTCCAAGGCAAGGTTGATCCCACCAGGCAGAACCTCGACCATCGATTGTGCCTCTTCCACTGATAGTTAGACCATTTACGTATGAGAAGCCAAGCCATGTGTTTATATGGGAGCCACTATATTCTCCTTTTGTTTTTGGTGCTACTATGTTCCCTGAAAACTGAGGTAATTCCAACTATAAATCATTCTCAATATTCTCAATTATCTCAAAATTTTCCGTCACTTTGATCAGGCGAGCAGATTCTCTTTCGGGGTTATTGATCCTTTTTATGTTTTTGAAAGCACCCTCAAGATAAAAAAATGGTTTAGAATTAAATAAAGGATTAAACTTAAGTGCAAATACCATTTTATTCTTATTATTAAGTTTTTCAATTAAAATATGACAAATGTATAATCTTTTAATAAAAATAAAATAAAAATATAATTTAATTAAAAAAATTATATAATTATTTATAAAAATTATATACTTATCACGTTGAGAATCATACTCTTATTATGTTTTAATTAAAAAATTTAACAATCAAGATATTAGAAACTACGTAAAAGTTTTTTCCTTACATAAATTGGTCAATATTGAAAAAAAAAAATTTAATGACGTCTTGGTCTTTAAAAGATATATACATATCATCTCATTTATGTCTCTGTAAGTTTGAAAATATTATTTGAATCCTCCAAAGGATATTTTGCCTTCAATATATAGTTTTCACATCAAACCTGTTAACAGAGATAATGACGTAGGCTAACACAGCCGATGTGATTATTAAGAGTATGGTTGTTAATAAATATGCCATGACAGATAAGCACTAAAATGGTATAATGTTCTGGCTACTTCTATCGTCATATGTTTTTGTCATGATATTTAGTATACAATATTAACTGTACTTGAGGATGTATCGCTTATTCTGTTAATTATCTATTATAATAGACTTAACCTAAGGATAGTACTGAAAATAAAATACTTTTCGAAAGACTGAAATAAGAGAATAAAATTTTGAGGGATCAAATTGACAAAGTGTGCATTGTTGGGGGATCAAAATTTTAATTCACACAAAAAAGAAAAAATAAAGTACCTGAATGAAGATGTATTTAGATTTGCACGGACCCTTGAAGGTAACAGGTTTGAGTAGGAATGTCCTTGCTGGAATGATGAGACGTGAAATCTGTGAATTACTCTGGCAGACGTCTTTCCACGCCTTCAGAAACGCCTATTCAATGTTGAAACACTTCGTAAGAAATTAGGAAACAAAGAAAATATAAGACAATAACGTCTGTTTATAAAACATGTTCTTTATCAAAATATGGAAACAAGATTTACTGGGGAATCGTTGGTTTCTCCATCTCCAACTGCCCCATATTGCATCACATTGAAACTACTTGTGCTGCTCAATCCAGGCCTAGCCACGCTTAGTATCATTAACACAGTGAACAATAGCTCCTGCATGCATAAAACTCATCTCATTATATTCTAATTAATTTCTCAATTTAATTAATCAAGAAAAAATAGTAAGAAGAACCTATCATATAAACAGCACAATCAAGTGCTAGAAATGGAATTCTAGAAGAGATCCTGACCATCATGGAAAACGCTGGGTTGCTCGAGCCACAAGACTTTAGGTTTCACTTTCACAACCCTATAGGTCTTTGTTTTGCAACCCATTTTCTTCTCTCTCTATATATAATGGTCTAGAACTGCATGATAATCGTACCAAGATACGTACATTGTTTAGTTTGCTAACATTTGTTTAGTATATTATTGAGTGAGATATAAAGTGGTTGCGGAAAGGTTAAGGTGCAAAATGGTGTAGCTGTAAACACATGGGCTTATGGAAACAAAAGGCTTTGTGTTCGCAGCAAGCACATGAAACATTTATATATATATATATATATATAAATCCCTATGTCGAAGTTGTAGTACGTAACATTAATTGCTTCTTCATTTACACTCAATACTAAGCTTCCCTAAATAAATCCCAAGATCCAAATTTGGCTGGGCAACATCTTCTACGAACTTTGATTTCAAAGCAAGCACGTTCTCTTCGTTTCCAATAAATTGATCATGCATAGGAGAAAGTCCTTTTGCTTGTTCAAGATTTATACTTATAGTTTGTCATCACTTTCTTCCACAGTAAAACATAATGCTGAGTTATTGATCATTAATGGTGGAAAAAAAAACATTTCATTCTTTACTCAATTTTGCTCCACTATTCTCAGTTTAATTGCAAGGATCCAAACATATTGAATTCGACTCTTGTTAGTGGTTATTTGCCACGTATTCCCTAATTACGATGCTTCTAATTTAAAGTTGGAACCATTCTCCACCAAGCAGGAAAATTGTCACAATGTTGTATCACAAGCAAGCATGATCGTTGGCTTTTAACATATTCCTTGATTTGGATGACCACCAGATGCACTGCTTTTACTTGGACTGAAAATTATGACCCAGACTTTTTGAGCCAAATGCTATAATAAAATATTATGTTATGTCAAATCCTAAAGTGTAAAGAATGTTACATTTAGATGCCATACTTCTAAAAGCTTTGCCAATGAGTCTTCCTTTTATTTTTTTTATTTTTTATTTGTAAGGAACTCGGTAGCATTTAGCCTGACATACACAAAACCATGCATATTTTCACAGGTCCACAAAACCATGCAGAGGAATTCTTTCTCTGTTTCCTGGGCCTTTCTGATTACTATTTTCATTGGGGACCGTCTAACCACGGTGAGATCAGGTGACACGTTGAGAAGAAAGTTCCGGCTAGCTCTCACGGTTTCTGCATAAACTATATGTTACAATGATATTAATAGATAATATTTGTCATGTCCACTGTTTTCAGAATTTTATAGGATTTGGATCAGGACTTTCTAAAAACTATTATTTAATTAATAATGAACATAGGCCAATTGATATTCAATTAATTAGAAGTGAATTATGTTTTATAGTCTTTCCTTTGGTGCCTTGTGCTTTAGTCTTCAGGCTTGATTAGATGGATGATTTAGCAGCGGGAAAGATATTTTACACTTTATTTTTTTGGTTTTCAGAAGATTATATGCAAAATATTTTAGAAAGAGAAATGTATATTTAATTCTTGAGTTATATTCATTCACAATAAAATTCTATTTTGTTATATTTTAATAAAAATAATCTGTGATATTCCTTCCTTATAGCCCCCAAAAATAATCTTTTGTTAATTACAAATTTTTTATATTCCTTCGTTTTACCCCCAAAACACATGTTAGCTAGAAATAATCAAAAGGCCTTTATACATTATATCCATTTAAGGGGCATATACATAGAATAATCCCAAGTTTCCTTTTTTCAAAAAAAGAATTCCTCTACTAATATGCACATTATTACGCTTAAAAGGCACTCGGTGGACATGTGAAAAAATGTGTGCATTTAAGGCTATGCCACCTAGTTCCAAATAGATTCCCCTTATAAATTTAAAAAACGAAAAACAAAATAATGGAAAACTGGAACAAGAGGTCAAAAAATTTGACAAGACTTTGGTACCATCGAGTTTCTTGCAGATTTTCAGAAAATTGAAAAGAAACTGAGACATTGCCGACGAATTCCTGAAAGTACAATATTTGAATGCAATAATTTTTATACTGTAAGATTTGATAGAATATGATGCTTTATTGTAACATTCGGTTCAAAAAGTACCCATTTTGGCCCTTTGACCCCCTGTTCTTACCCCGGAAATAAAAACTGGGGCCCATTTTTTAAAATTGTTCATACGAGTTTTCATAATATCTTACATTTTAAATTTCTACATTAACGTCATCATATATCTTCTGTCATTGATAGTAATTTAAAAAAATATATTTCTCATTATATGTGTCACCAATAATAACAGGACATGACTTAATTCAATACTTGAACTGTCCCACTTGAGTTACAAAGCACTACGTCCAACAACCACATGGCAAAGCACAATTTTTGAACGCATGAATCAAGAATCTTTGCTTGCTCCTGCTTAGTAAATTTGTCGAATCAAATAAAAATACAGCTCGAAATCATATGACCTGGGACTAGTCAAAATATTCAGTTACTTGATGTAAACAGTACATTTGCACGCTAAGACAATTTTCCATTTTGAATTACTATATCTAAATGTAAAGAAAGGAAAAAGAAATTTTTTTAAAATAACAGTTTTTTGTTTAACAACCTAAGTCTAAATAAAGACTTTGAAATAGCAGAGACGCAACTAATCCATTCACTCCGCACAGAACCTTTGTAACCATCTAATTGATCCAAGAACTCAGTTTGGCACTGCAGAAAATGGAAAAGGTGTTAACTTGACATCCGCTAGATGAAGTGTACAGGTAACCATAAAGCATCTAATTCAACAAATTAAATGTTATATGAAATATTGATAATCTCAAGTCTTTTCTGTATCAAATTTCATACATTAAAAAGAGTGTTTTGAAGTATTATATGCGAATATTTTTACTTGCATTTCTGGTACTCTGGTTTGTGCATAATCATAGTCATAAGTTGGCTATAGGTAAAGTCAGATCCGAAGTACGCAAAGAGGAAGACCATCTTACTGTAAGTGGAAGTGTCAGTTAGTTCAGGTAGCTCCTTAATATCAACCTCAAACCTTGATTGCACCTGAAATCAAAACTTTACATTCTATAATCGAAGCATTGTGAGGGTAAAAAGCCCTTCCTTCGTCTTTCCTTTTCTTGATAGTCGTACAAGAAGAAAAGTTCCCAAATCGCCATATAAGTGGAGCTAACCTGATTAAGAACATCAGAGTCAGAGGAAGAAGACACAGAAGTAATTGCAAGCCCCTTGGTGCCAAATCTACCAGCGCTTCCCCCCTATGAATGTAAGTGCAAAAGTATTTAAAGATGGAAGAGATGACCATTAGTAACACGCATGTTCCATTTTTATATTAAAAGAATTATTTTAACCGACTGCCCTCAAGCACAGTATTGGCAAAGAAATTACCCTGTGCAGGTATCAGCAGAATCAGGCATGTCATAATTGATAACAATATAAACATGTTCTATGTCAATCCCTCTTCCTACTAAATCTGTTGCGACAAGAATTCTTTGCTTCCCTTCCTTGAAACCCTTGTATCGTTTCAATCTGAAACAAACAAACCTCATTGAATCAGGCAATATTATGTCCTTAATATTAGTGGATAAAAGATCCATATCCCTTTATATGATCAAGCCTATACTATTCCTGATAATTAGATGTCCCCTACTTATTATGTATTTGTTATTTGAGATATCAAGTCAGATATATCATATCATTATACAAAGAACATAGATACAATTCAGGCTTTATGTATGACAGTCTATGCACACACAATAACCAATATCATAACCTATAGCAAATAGTTATTTTGGCAAAACGGTAACTCGCTAACACTAAACACTATTGTAATCATTACTTCTGTGCACAACTTTCACGGGTGAGCACTTAGGCCCTGTTTGGTAACACGTGACAGAGGGAAAAGGAAAAAGAATCCTTTTTTACTTCTCGTTTGATAATCAGATACTGTCCAAACACCATAAAGGCAGATGGAATCCACTTCATTTAGATAAGTGTGCAAATCGTCGATTATGCTCTTATTATCATTACTTTTTTTATTTATTTTGTTTTTTAAGTATAGGTACAAGAGTTATTTTCTCATCATATTTTTTATTCTAATACTATTTTTATCTACCTAAACATACAAATAAAATAACATTTCCATTCATTTCTATATTATATCAAACGTAATTATTTAATTCTATTCACATCCTCATTGTCTTTCTATTTCCATACCTGACAATACTGTATCAAACGGCTTGTTATGCAATAAACAATGCCTGAAATGTTAAGTACTTCATCTAGAAGAACTTGCAGCTAAAGGAAATATATTAATTGCATCTTAGGGGAAAAAATTGCAAAGCAAAAAACTATCATCAGTTTCTCATGACATAGTAATATTATATGCATGAGAAGAGAACATTAAGGCACCTTTTAAAAACAGTATGCCATGCACTGACCCAAATGCCAAATCTAAAAATAATGTAACCGGTTACATCATCTGCAGTCCATTCAGATACTAATTTAAAACCAGATATATCATATATAATATCTTTATTTTTTTTAAATAGAAATATATAATATCATAAGTATAACCTATTACAAGAAGATATGCTCCTTAGAACTATTATTAATTTCCAATACCCCTAAAAAGAAGGATGATGGAGGCAGACCCAAAAATAGGATGGAAAAAAGGAAGATGACAAAAGAAAAAAATCCTGCATACACCTACTTAAAGTCTTAGTGGATACAATTAAGTCTAAGAAACTAGTCAGCAAAACCAGAAAGTTCCACCATCTTTCATAGGGAATACTTCATCAGCAAGGATTGCTAACACTCTGCTGCAAGCATGCACATGACAGACCCACCATTTCAACTTCTCACACTCCCAGTTTGGGGAAAAAGAAAATCATCATTTGAAAAGCAACCCTTTTCCAAGTTGTCAAGACTACATTTTATACTAGGATGAAAATACCAAGGGGAGAAAGGGACAATTTCCATTCCTTTGACCAGGAATGAAACAGAACCGTGGATCATATTATTGATATTCATAAAAATTAGGAGACAGGGTGATCGGACCATCTACTACTACACAAAAAATTAACACAGATAATAGGAAAAGAGATGGAAAATAGCATTGTATGCTATCCTTTCATTCAACAAGAACAAGTACAAAATGACAACAATCCACAATTAACACTCACAATACAGAAATAACAATAAGAAGCAAAAATAAAATATAAGAACAAGGTGATAAATTGGTTGCTAGCATTCAAGAGGCTAGCTCTCTCCAAGAGACTCCTTTCCCAAAATTCTCCACATCCTTCTCACAGCCACGTACTCTGCTAAATACCCTCCAACTGCCACGTTCTCTCTCTCCCCACACATCCCTCCTCAACCTCTTTAACTTGGTTATTATTTGCAACCTCCAACTCACCCCCTAAACCACACCCACTTACTCAGACTGTTATCGTTTTGCGTTTCCCTTCCTGCCCCATGATCATCCTCATAGAATATCTTTGCCTTAGTCCCATGCCCATATCATCCAGAATATACCAGGGATCTATCACAAGGAAAAAGAATTATGGTGGCCAATTTTCGTCAATTCGACTCTATCAGAGTAAGCAAATCGTCAGCTTTATCTAAACACCTTGGATTGTACTCTTTTGTAAACTTCAAGAGAAGTAAACATTTTGTTAAGCAAAGTGGCATTAACCCACAGGCAAGTAAAAGTCAGTAATATAAGAAGGACAACAGGTAACAGCTCTTGTCTACATGGTAATTGGTAAACATGGTCAGCGAGAACAGTATTTGGGACAACCAATCACTCCCACCCCAAAAAGGCAAACGATGATTAGGCTTTTGGCTTGAAATGTTAAACCACATGCTTCTATGATCTATAAAACCCCACCTTACAACAAAAGCAAAAGGCCAACTGAACTAAAACAAGTCTAGCACTCTAGCTTCAAACCAACCATGTAAGCAGACCCAAAATTATTACCAATATCCCTTGACAGACCTTATCAATGGAATCACAGAAAGGTATCCTTTCACTTAAGTTGAATTTTACAAGTACCCACCAGATGATGCTTCCACCAAAGGATCCAAGATTAATAGTGATTACTGAATTTAGGTTGAGATACCATCTTGCACATACGTCAAAAATGAAGTGATGATATTACTAACCTCCTCCCTACATAAACAGAGACAGCCGGCATAGAAAACAGAATAAAAGCAAAACCACCAATATGAACCATAACAAAATGTCTTCATGCTGGAAACCTAAAGAAGGATGAAGATCAACAACAGTCAAAGAGGATCATGCTTCTATTGAATGTTGAAAATACAGAAACATTATAGAAGGGTTGACAAATGAAGACAGAGAAGGCTAGCAAACCCTAAATTAGCACACAGTATTAAGAAAAAATGAAGACTGATATAGAAGTCAATGGGTTCAAAGAAACTAACAGATACCTTTCTTCCTGAGACGTTCCAGAATGTATGCAGATTGAGGGGAAGTTACACTCTACAAGCAATTTGTTCAGCTCCACTGCTCTACTGACACTTTTGACAAAAATAACCACTTGGTTGAAATCCAGGGCATCAAGAAGATCATTGAACTTACGATTCTTCTCTACGTCCTTCAATTTGATGTAATACTGAACAAGGTAACCTGTTAAGTAGAGAAAAATGTTGATACAGAAAAAAAAATATATCAAGTATTGGTGAGAGCAGGTGAAAAACAGATGTCAACATACAGCACCTGCAAAAGACCATGAAGAGTCAATTCGACTTCATCATCTACATAGATTTCCATGGGCTGAAAAAGAAATTATTGATAAGATTTCAAAATACTGTTGTTGAGGAAGCAGAAAATAACATTGACTATAGAATTAAAGGAATATATAAATTTCAGTTTTTTTATTTATATAACAGAGCCTCTGCAATTTCACAAAGAATAGTCAAAATATCAACATTTATCAAAAAAAAAAACAATCACATACAAAATCAAGAATAATCAGACATATGTTCCATAAAGAAGTGCTAATTATAAAAGTTTCTAATGGTTACTGGAAGTTAAGAGTACTGTCATCTTCTGCTACTGGGAATCACAGTCAATAAAAATGCCTCCAAAATAATAAAGTTGAGATATCAAACGAAGAAAGGGCGATGATGACACAATCATAAGAGCATCATGAAAATTACGCAGAATAATAAAATCTATCCCCCAATTTCCAATTGAAGAGTCACCACATAAACAGGATACTACATCTTACATAAAATATTTTGCAAACAGCACAGATATCTTTGCTAAGTGTAGTTGAAAACATCATCACTTGCTTATCATGGGGAGTTAATCTGAAAATCTCTTGCACATCTTTTCTCATGTTTGCAAAGATTGAATAGCAGATACATTATAAGTACAAACAAAGGAATAAGAAATCACACAAACACAGACACAAAATTAGAGAGAGGAAAGGACGGAGAGAGACCAAGTGACTCGAGCATCTTCTCACACTCATCAAGTATGAAATGCCTCACATTCTTTAAACCAAGATCCTTATCTCTAGTCAGAGCTAATATCCTCCCCGGCATTCCGACAACAAAATGTGGACATTCATTCTTGAGCAATTCTTTGAGAACTTTGATATTGACACCAGCATAGAAAACAGCAATTTTTATTTCAGGACGATAGGGGCTGAACCTCTCAAATTCATGGCAAATCTGGAAAATTTTCAGAAACAAATATTGCTTTAAAAAACTACATACATGCATACAAGGGCACATACATTTATGTTCCATGTGTGTTGAAAACATAATAAAATCCATTAAATATAAAAACATCAACGATTGGCAAACTAATAGGCACCCAAGCAAGTTGGGGAACCTTCCTCCAAAAACTAGCTATTGAAGTAGAAGAATCACCCTACTTAAATATTCCACTGAACATCTCATATTACTCAATGTAGAACTTTGACATCTCATGCTATTTTGGTCTCCGTCAATTGGCCACCCTTGTCAGTGGCTCCACTCTGTCACACTTCACTCAACGATACTTCACTTGGCTTTTTGCCAATTAGAACCCTTTAGTAGTAGCCCTTTTCGAAGCTGTCCACCACTAGTTCTGATACCAATTGATGGACACCCAAGTAAAGTGAGGAATCCTCCCCCAAAAACTAACTATTGAGGCGGAAGAATCACTCTACTTAATACCATATTAGCATCCCATACTACTCAATATGGGATTTCAACATCTCATACTACCTTAAACTCCATCACAAACTAAGTGAACTAGCAAAGCAGATCCAATATGTTATGTCCAAATTAATTTTGGCAAATTCATACGGGCAAACCTGATAAGCTAGTTCTCTTGTGTGGCAAAGAACAAGAGCTGAAACTTGACCAGGAACAGGATCAATTTGCTGAAGAGTTGAAAGAACAAAAAAGCAGTCTTTCCCATTCCAGATTTTGCTTGGCAAATAAAATCCATTCCTAGAATAGCCTGGGGGATGCATTCGTGTTGCACTAATGAAGAAGCAAACAAAAGTGTAGCAGACGAATCCTCAGTTAGTATATATGATCTTCCAGATCCTTTTAATGGAAAGGTTTACCAACCAACATTCGTGACAGAATCATATGATAGAAGTGATTACCTGAGAAATTCAAGAAAATAAAGATTACAGATTAACCATAGCACATATTCAGATTAATAATACTTTAGAAGGGTCCATAAGGTAAAAGGACTAGAGTGTACAAGGATCAATATGCTATCCTTATCCCAAAAAAATTAAAGTAGTGTTTAGAAACCAATCACAATCTAGGCCAATGAACATAGTGTATAATACATTGAGAAAGCCAACTAAAATTATAAAATTCTCAAAACACAAGTTAATATGCAATGCAAAGAAAGGAATTTATCAATGCCCAAAACATGACAATTTTATATAGTTTACAAGATGTTATATTGGAATCATACAAAGTGAGCATAGACTAAAACTTGCGTTCTGAAGGATGTTCAAATTCTGAATCCACAATGGCTCGAAGAAGCTCTGGTTTCAGCAAGAAGTCTCGAAATCCTGAACTATGGATTCCAACATAGCCCCTGCATCAGAAAGACAGAAAAGAAAAGATATAGATCAAATACGGGGAAGCCCAAGGTTTCACTGTAAAACCTAAATCAGCAAAATTTTTATCATGAATTTATAAAGATACTTCACAAGGACTTAAACAAACAGTAATAAACACACAATGCGTGTATGAAAGCCTCTCCAATACAACTGCAAAGAAGATTTTTTATTTTCCAGAATTTAGACAGATTAATGATAACAGCTGTTATAGCCAGACAAGCGGTTAAGCCTCAACCAAGATAGCGAAACTAAATGAAAGTCTCATGACAATATACTTTTGCAATGCCACAGAAGAATTAAAAAGATATTAATTGAATGTATATAGTACTTCACCAAGAAAGAACCTAACTCCAATATCTAAACGATATGTCTGCTCTCTAAACTCGTTAAAACTGAATAACTGGCAAACTGGCGATTAATGAACAGGACAAAATAGCTGAATTGATCAGAAAATACTTCTTAGGATACTTTGAAGTACACAACTTTTTATTTCCATTCGCTAGGTCAAAAAACAGAAGTTAAGTTCTTTAACAGCTCAAAAGGAGGCTAATGAATTTCCACAAACAACAACGCATGTCATGAATAGGAAAGAAACTCACTTTTTCCACGATTCGGCACTGGCTTTGCCCGTGACGGAATCGGGAGCTTTTTCATCTTCTTCCTCGTAGTCGACCAGCTCTTCCTCGTAAGCCTCAGTGTCCTTTACATCACCCATCCTCTACATGACGATGTCCAAAGTTAAGCTTTTTAGTTGGTTGGTGACAAGGATTACAAAAGTGAATTACTCCAATATACTCCCCAACAGCTAACCTTAGGGCTCCTGGAGATGTAGGACTTCAAGTCTCTTAGTGAATTTTAAAAAGAGGATAAATGAAAATAAAATGGTTTATAAATCCTTGATCTGGGTTTTACAAGGAGAAACGGAAGAAGGGGCAGAGGAGAAAAAGTGGACGTAGAATCAGGGTGCGGAGATGATTTATACTTTCGGAATTTCTTTGAAGACTAAAATGCATGAACACATTTTTTTTCCCTTTTTTTTGGGGGGGGGGGTGCGCGAGAGGGGATACGTTTAATTGGAGGGTAAAAGAGAAGTAACATTTTTTTCGACGATTATGTTTATTATATTTTTATTTAATAGTGTTTTTTATCTATTATATTTATTTTTTATTTTTTATATAATAGTTTTATATATTAAATGTATCCAATAAGTTGGGTATGTTTTTAAAAAAATAGGTTGAACATTTTTATATATATTGGCCGAAGTTAATTCAAATTCTCTTGTATGAATTTTAAAATTTGAAGACTATTTTAAAATATTTTAAATTTAAAGAACTTATTTAAAACATTAACTAAAATTAATTGGCCAAAATATTAATTTAACCTTTATAATTTTAAATCCTTCATAAAGGGTTTCTTAAAACTCAATAGGATATTAATCTTTATGCTTTCAACATTATAGTAATTATCATTTGAGATTAAAATGGTTTGTCTTTTGTCTTTATGAAGAGGTTATCAATGTCATTAAAGGGGTTGCATTAGTTACTCAGAGAGATGATATCTGCTATGATTCGTTGAAAGTGTTCATGAATGATGATGTTAATTTTCATAGTTGGAACACTTCGTATTTTTTGGAGTTATGATGGTTGGCCAAAGTTCATAATGCTAACTGATGATTTTCATTCCAACCCTTTACATTCTGATATGAATCAATAATATGGGTTTAGTGCTTAGATTATCTCATCAGTCCAAGTAAATTGAGTTTGTATATAAGAGCATGAAATGCTTGTTCCCTCTGATGCGTGGTCTCTTTCTTTTTTATTGATAATTGGATGATTGAGTTTAATGCGGCCTGAGTAGAACTTTGATAAGAAATTTGAGTGACTAGTTCAATTTCTCATTTGTCATGTATTTAAAAAAAAAAAAGGGGGTCATTAGTCAACATGGGCTAATTCAAAATAGAACTAATGGAATCATCGCAGTTACTTATAATGTGTGAATTTTAAATTTTTTGGCATCAAGAGCTCATGTTGGTGATTATTACTTGTCTGAGAAATTCCTTGATATTCAATTAGGTAGGTCTTTAATCGCCTTTTAATAAACTTTGTTCGTTGATTTCTACACTAAAATGTCCAACATAAATTCCATAAGATTGACAAAATATGAATATGTAAGTATGACAAGGAATCAACACCTTGAGCATAACTTATTTATACTACTATTTTCACTTTAAAAAAAAGTAAAACATCTATGCACGTAAGTAACTAATTTATTACAATTAAAATCACATGGAAACTTGGAATAAACACAAATAAAAGGAGGTATAGCCTTCATATTTTATTTAACACAGAAATTTGTTTCTTTAAAATTGATAGACTGATAGGAGTGAAGCTCTCAGGCTAGCCATACATAATCATCTTGCGTTGAGAGTTCCACTACGCAGTTGCAGTGGAAAGTGAAGAACTTTTACATAAGTTGAAGCCATACCAAACGCCATTAGGAATGAAAACATCATAATAAAAAGTAACAGATTTAGAGTAGGTGCCATAAACGGTCACTTTCTCTGGTTTCCAACCATCACGACCACTCCTGTATAGGTACAGATAGCATATTTGGTAGGTACATGGTCCCGTTATCTTGAATGTATCTGTAGAACAACGTTCAAATGTTCTCGAAGAAGGATCATCCAATCTCGGAGCATAAACCTTATTATCACCAAACTTACCAGTAATTAATTATGCAGTTCACGGAGTTAATTATTTAGAGTCATAAGAGAGATTAAGAAGAAATTAACCTGATAGCCATATTTATCGCCAAAAGAAAGACTGATCTGATCCCTTGTGCGTGTGGGTGATGAGCAGCTTGTCTTTATGGTTGCTGTGTAAGAACAACTACCTCCCAGATTCTGAAAATTAATGCTTAATTAGCTGAATTTTGAGTATCCTTTTGATTATTTGTTGTTGCAGAGTTAGAAGGTCTTACCTTTTGCTGGGTTTCATTGAGATTGAAGGACTCAGGAGCTTGTTGGGGCCGAGTGGCTACTGTCTCTGCTTGTGAGGAGGCAACGATGATGACGAATGTGAGAACTGGAATCAAAGCTTTCATCTTTGTTTCCATAACCTGCAGCGAGAGAGAGAGAGAGAGAGAGAGATCATGAGAGAGTGATTGATCTCGTCCACATAGATTATATTGCAGTTGTAGAGTTTTATATAGTAATTTTTATACTGCTTTAATTATTTAATTTTTGAATTTAAAAATATATAAATTAAAATTTAAAAAATTTTAATTTATTATTCATTAATTTTTAAAGTATATTTATTTATTTATATTTTATTTTTCACTGACTTTCTTTATGGTAAATTTTACTTTCTCCATTTTTTTTGGTAAGATTAACTTTATGATGATGATATTGAATTAGAAGCCATTTCCTTGGATTTAATATTTGTTATATGGATCATCTATTATATGGATGGAAGTTTGATTATTATCATTGCCCTGGATATGAAAGTAATCTTTAATAATTTTCATGTATAAAACATCAACTTTGATTATCAACATATGGAAGCAAACCTTTGTATGAATGGAAATCTTTTAAGTACATTCTTCACATTTTAAAATTAGTATGAAAAATTAAAAATGACTAAAATCAATGTGTCTAATAAAAAATCTACTTATAAATTCATTTACTGGAAAACATTAATTTATTTCCCCTCGCCAACTACGTGTGGTACTTATGTCCTTGCATTCCTCCCAAGTCACAGCCTACTTTCGTCTGTCAGTTGTCAAATTTTGTTTGTAGTGAGGTATTCTTTGGAAACTTAATGTTACCCCCATTTTTTTTATATTTAAGTCCTTCTACCTTCGCCGTAATTACTAATTAGACGCAATGTTAAGGCCCATGAATATATATATATATATATATATTGAAACATCCTTCTTTTACTCTTTACACCTTTTGAGGTCTATATTGTAAAATTGTTGCTATGAAACTCGATCTTGTCATCTTGATATTAGATAGAAATGCTACCTGGTTAAAGATGACCTCGTTGAATTCAACCAATTTGAATAACCTTAGATCACACAAAGTTAAGAATATATAAAAATAATCTTATTTTTAATGATAAAGAAAGAATCAAGAGCATCCATCCTTTTGGAATGACTACAAAATACAAATAAAATCGACTACAAAATACCAAGAATCAAAAAGATTTTAATTAAAAAAATTAGCTCAGTACAATTCTTTCCTATGCTAGACTAAGTAAAAAGCTCATAACCAGAGTTTTTCGACTGAATAATCGCTTTTGCAAAGCTCAGACATCCTGAAGAAAGTCTGGTTCCTTACCCCTCAATTACAAGATGCTACTTCAGGCAAGACTGTGACTGTTCGTTTGTATATTGACTGTCTCTGGAGTTAGAATTCTCATTCAGAACTCTGTTGGAGGCTTTAACCTCACCAATCGTTTAATCCTTTCTTTTTCTGTATTTTCCAAATACCCCTTCAAAAGATACAACCAGGATAAGTCAAGCAAAACATCAAGAAGAAATTGTACTGTAGAGCCATGGAATGCAGAAGTAGCAAAAGTATGATTCTGTAGAGCCATGGAATGCATAGTATTTATCAGTACCGCAAGTTCAAGAGATATTGATTTAGTTTTATAATGATAACTAAATCTTTTTTCAGTGATACTGTGAAAAAATGGCTTTTTCTTAATCCAGTTCACATAAATTCTTATATTCTAATAAGAAGATAGAGCATTATTACAATTTACAACTAAGGCAGGACGTAAAAGGCATCCATCACATGCATAGCATAAGATCATGCCTAATGGGTCTCATCCAAAATGCATAACATTGGCAATGCTTAAGGTGACAAATAACAAACGAATGTCAACTAGTTTATGTTTCCTAGTGGCAAGCAGAATGAGCAAAACGAAAGAATTTTTGGTGTGTCATTATATTAATGACAGACAAATCACCGCACCTTCCATACAATTTCATCCAAACACAAGCAAATTCTTCCATACTTATCAAGAAAATGGCGCTCAGATGGGGGCTTCCCACATACATCCTTGACAGCTGTGGTTATCACAAACATCACTTCTGACACTGGAGAAAACAAAAACATCGGTAATGATAAGGAAGTAGCGCTTAACAAAGCTGATGCCATTAAATCTCATTGAAAACGAAATAACCTCATCTTTTGTTCTAAAATTTCTATTCTTTTTCATCTTCTTGTAAGTCAGATAACATCACCCACTAGCTTTAGAATTCATTATCCTTCCTTTATCCCTGTTCATTTAAGAACTAGTTCTTCTTACCACCCCATTCTCTTAAAAATGTCATACTCATCATTTCCAAAATCACAATAGTATTCTGTAATAGTTCATAATAATATCTCACTATATAATAATGAAATGAATTGATATTCCCAAATAATTATACTCCATTTTATCTGTCTGCATTCCTCATTTTACTCCCCTATCATTTCCATTACTTTTTCTCTTAACTATCGCTATAATCTAGTTTTTATGTGTTTTCTCCAAAAGTAATCTTTCATTTCTTATGCACATACATCGATCATCTGTCTGTGACCACTTTCTAGTAGCAACCTGAATGAAGGAACCCATTCTATTTGTGAAAAACAGTCAAGAATATATATGTCAAGATCAGAATTCAGAAGAGTTCTACTCGTGAAAAACAGACAAGAATATATGTGTCAAGATCAAAAGAGCTAGTCACTCCAGCCACAATATCTAAATATCCCCTTCTCCATCTCACCATCTCACCTCAAGGAAAATAACTTTATTCTCTAAGCAAGTGAGCATATCCACTTCACGCGTCAACCACTGAGATGACTTGTTTCTAAAGTTTTGTTTTACCATTTGTAAAATATAAAATAGCGATGCAATAAACACGTACGAGCAAGTTCATCATATTGATCCTTCCCCACAATATAGATGCTGACATCCCCAAGCACCGTGTATACAATATATACTGACCTGTTAGGAAAAAAAAAAAGAAAAAAAGAAAAATGTACCAGTTGAATATTGTAACATCATATAAGAATGAGGCAAACGATTTTCTAAAACCAAGGAATATGAAGAGTAAGATTGCAGTGGACCAAAAGAGAAAACTTCAGAGACAATTGTTTAAAGTCAGTCTTTGAATTTTCAATGTTAATAACTCACATAAACAGGTTCAACAGCCTACGTGGCCTCTGCTATATTCCTAGTAAGCAAAAGCTCAACCCTCCCAAGGAGGTTCAGGAGTGCCCCACAATGCTCTTAAACATGCATACATCACAACTTCAATGCATGGAACACATGAGAAAAACAGTATACTCACTTGTGGCAAGCAACTAGGAGCTCTTCGTTTTTTACACCTTTAAGATTATCAGCTCCTAGTCTAATTAAGAAAGAACGCCAATGTAGCCGCTCCTCTGCAGGTACTCCATGAAAACTGCAATCATATAAGTCATAGACCTTAGCAAATAAATTATTATAACATTGAAACTTAATGTAATGCAATATGACTACAAGTCCCCTCATCAGAAAGACCACCCAAGAAAAACTTTCACTGCCAACTGAAGCGTAACAACCTCAACACCATTCGTTCCCTTAATAATATTTGAAGATCAGTACGTGGCTATCATACAATGCATTTATCTATGGAAGTTTCTCAAATTAGAGAACAAGTTGTCAGTAAAAATTCAACCATCTTACGGAGCAGAACCCATAACACCCGATAATAAATGAATAAACTGAGTGCTGAACTTGTTTGTAGATGGCTAGATGCTCACTATACGGGGAATTGTAGCTGCCTAGCTGGGGCGTTGGCTTTATGCTAAAATGTCCATTCTTCTATGTTTTCAATTTTTCTTTGAAATTGACGCTATCAATTTTGTACAGAGTATATGGGATCCATACACATTGTGATTCAAGTGGAGTCTTTTGAGTTTCACGCACACAAGTTTTTGGGTCCAGCTCTCTCTAAAATTAACATTACCAAATTGTGAGATCCAAATCCTCCATTCTTCAAACTGTTTTAAGACAAGAAACATCACCCAACCTAACACAACTCCATTCTTCAAATTAAACCCGATCTGGGTCCAATATGAAGGTCAATATTCAATCCACGTTTGCAATAATTCGAACCTTTGGGTGTGAAAAGGTATATCAATTTCCAACAAATTATATCAGAAAGGACCCAACAAGTTGATGATGGTGATGCGGTGAAATAGAGAAACACAAAAAAAAAAAAGGGAATTTACAGAAACAGGAAGAAGAGAAATGAAAGCACCGTTCAATGAGGATGTTTCCCTCGGCGTTGGCAAACAGAACCGCGAGTATCATAGTCTCAGCTCCGCCGTCGTTGCCTCCTCTTTTTCTCCTCCCCACGTTCCTGGAAGGTAAGTCTGGGCATGCACTAGTTATGATGCTTAATTGCGTTAATCTGCCAAAATTAGTATTTCGGATTCTCCAAGTATGGGCCCACCAGTTAAGGTATTTAGTTATGCCAATCGGCCAAAATTTGTAGTTCACATTCACATTCAAGAAACTTTATTAGGGAGAGGGAGTAATATAGTGAGTATGAAATTTATCTTAATTCTTTTTACTCACTTTCTTACAACTTCACTTTCTTTCACTTACGTGAGAATATCTTAAATATCAAGTCAGTTGAGATTTAAACAAATATTTAATTTTAAAAATTAAAAAATATCTCCTTTAATTATCATTTTTAGAATTTAAATCTTTTGATCCTTTTAAACAAATAAAAAATGTGCAACCTTAAAAATGAAAAGAAAAGATAACAGAAGAGTTCAATCCTATATTTAAATGGTATTTTTTGTTTTTTAAGATTGAGATAAGTATTTATAAAAAACTCAAAATTAATGGATATTTATATTTGAAAAAAAAAAGAAAGAAATTATACATTTAATGAGATTGAGGAAGTTCAAGACTAGTTAAGATGTCGGCTTAAAGTTTAAAGCCGCTAACTCGTTTAACTTGGACGCTAAGACGGGTTCGTATGAGTATATACTATATACATGCAGCTTGTTAAGAAATAAATTTTCTTTTTTAAATGGACTAAACAGGTTGATTGGCCAATGATACAAGAGTGATGAAACTATGAAGAATTTGGTAACACCATGTAACAACGTAATAATTTGCAAATATAAAACAATATTTTATTAAATAATTATTTAAATTATTAACTTATTTAATAATTAATATCTCTAAATAAGGCATTAATTTAAATTTTATGTAATTAATGAATACACTTATAATAATAAATTTAATAAAATAAATAAAATATTGTTCCATATTTAATAATATTTAGTAATTATATATTTTATCATAATTGAAAGAATATAGTATTATCAAATTATAATATTATTCATGACATAACGAGTTATATTCTAAAAGTTAATTATGAATTTAAATAGCTAAAGTTTACAAAAAGAAAATTCATATAAGAATTTTATATCTTCACGTAAAACTGAACTCTCCTACTCTATTGAATTATTTCATAAATGCGTGAGCTGAATAGGTGATAAGTTTCAATGTCTTAGGGCAATTTTCTGCTTTTTCTTTAGCCATTCTTTAAGTGCTGATTTGTTCATATTGCAAGATAAGTAAGTTTTCTCATTAATAAGTCCTCACATACCTAACTGTTGAAAATATATACATATATATATATATATCCTTGACCACATTTTTAGAGGAACACCCACCATCAATTCACTGTTTGTCAAGAACGCGTTCTATTAGTGGAAAGCAAGACCAACACGAATACAATACGACTTCAAAACTGAAAGAAAATATAGCTAGTATTTGAATTGAACAATGAACCTAGCTAGAAATTACACCTACTGCATGGAGCTAGATGCTATATGAATGTGACTTGAACAATGAACCTCATCAATTTCATGATGCACAACGCTACAATGCTTTCAAGCAAGTCCAATGCTTTAGAAGGCTGAAACAGTTCTGTGAGACTTGAGAATGATAAAGATGATACACAATTGCTAATATCATCCATGAAAACTTCTAATAAATTGCCAACCATATTGTCCTCGACCTTATCATAAGGAAAACAGCTCATAGAAAGAGACATATCGAACAGGACTACAGTCCCCACTATAGAGGGTCAATTTAATCTTCCATGTTCCTGTCTATATATATAGAAATCCATGCCTAACCTAAAGAACTTATAAATCTCTACCACATGGGGTTTTTGGTTACTGATCAAAAGCTCTCCATTAATTTCCATTGAATGATAGTTATAGCAAACAGATGGGTTGCTTTTCCATCTTTCCTTTAATAAACTTCAAGGTCCCATAAATTCATTGTGTGACTGGCTTAAATTATGATGCAATGTGGACAGTGTTGGCTTGTGTGTGTGTGTGTGTATATATATACACGACCAATAACTATCCCAACGACACCAGCTTATAGATTTGAGTGAGATATATATTATAAATTCGGGTATATTATAAATATTAATTATGATAATTATTAAATATAAAAAAGATTTTATTAAATATTTTATGTTTTATTACTTTATATTAATTTGTTAAATAATAAGTAGCTCATATATAATAGAATTAATTTGATTTTTGTGTAATTAATAAATATTATTATAGTAATACATTTAATAAAATGAACACAATATTTGCTATGTTTAATATTATATAATTATTATGTCATAATTAGAATTTATGGTATACCGGGTTATACAGTATTATCACTTTATAGACTTAGGCCATATTTCAAATTGCTTAATGCTTGCCGCCAAAATAAAAATTTTCAATATTGTACACTTGATTATCAAAAAATTGTATAATATTATCTTAATAACTAGTAATAACCTTGCTAATCCAAGAGCTGTAAAAAAAATGTGGACTTCACAACAAAAAATTATAAAAAATAAAATTTTTTTTTTAAAAAAGTACATATACATAGTATGAAATAATACATAAACAGTATATATATAATATTTAATGACGCGACGTTATAAACAGTACAAATAAACAATAAAATTTTACAGCTTTTTTTATATAAAGATTTTAAAATAATAAAATTAAAATATTGGCACTTTTATTTAGGTATCAAAATTAATTATATTAAAAATTCTTAAAATTACTTCTTCCGATCTCATATATAAAAAATAAATTATTTATGTTTAATATATTAATTGTAGTATTCTAATTGTACCTTTCATTAAATAAGTCATTCAAATTATAAGTAGTAGTTATCGTTAATTTTAAAGAAAAAGTGTATACATTAAATAGGGACATTCTTAAAAAATAATTTTTATTTAAGATAAAATTAAAAAAATTAATTACTTTTAACTAACTTTTTTAATACTCATAAGTTAGTTATTTATTTCTTATATACAAAACCAGATGAAGTATTAAATCGGCACCATTTTTTCAGAAGCAAAACTGGGTATTTGTCAATTTTACTTTCCAAAATCAAATAAAGTGTTACTTAACAAATTATCCATATATATACTAAATATGTTTGTCGGCAGGAATTTTCAATGTAGCTTTCAAACTTCATTATCCAGCCAAATTTAATATTTCACATATCAGTATCAATTTGCATATACAAATTTCGCCTGTAACAAAAGCCATGTCATAGTCAATCAACCAAATCGATATATATATATACATATACACACACAACTTGATATTGGTTCTTTGTTTCTTAATAAAATCAATAATGATTGTTTTGCTTTTTAATACATCCATGTTTGTTTGATCTCTTCATAACATTCTTCAAGTGTGTGTTTGATGCATTAATGTGTTTCTATCACATAAATAAGTACATTTATTATATTAATTAATTCATGCTTGGCTGTCTCTCAAATCTTTTTTTTCCATTTTTCTTTTTTAATCAATTTCTTTCTTTCTTTTTTTGATGGTACAGGGTGGCCGGGGAAGGACATCATACAACCTTCTTCCATGTCCAATAGGACACTGTAATTATCATGCACATAGGCATTCACAAACAGAGATAAACCAAACAATAAAAAGATTAAACGATATATATATATATATATATATATGAGCCGGGAGGTTGATATATTGCGGCCATCAATTTTTTTAGGCTTGAATCAATATATATACTTAATGTCTAGTCTATTATAAGTTAAAAAAAATACAATTGCATTTAGCTGATAACTATAGTTTTTTATTTAGGTAAAGCTTCTCAAATATATATTTTTTTAATCATATTTTTTAATAAATGTATGAGGATTTTTTTGGAAAAAATATAATTATTTGATATTGAACAATAAATAATGAAAATCTTGATGATATATAGTGAAAAAACAAGCCAATTCACGCTGCACAAGAGACAAAAGCAAAGAGGAAGTAGGAATTTTACATAACTTCATTGGAATATCCGTGGAGATAACTGCTGATATTGTTCAGACATCTATAAATTAAATAAACGAAGTCATGAACACTTTCACGTCGTCTCTCCACTTTTACAATATGGGCATGCAAAACACTTGTTTGTATATATGTTTCTAACCCCGTTAGGTTCACGTGAACAAGAACCATCATATATGACTGATGTTTTTGATGATACTAAGAGTTGTTTAAGATATCCAAAAAAAAACGCCGTTTAGCACCTTCTAGAATATTTTTACGTTTCCACTTTCATAGCGAATTTTTTTTTTTCTTTTCTTCTGTATTTTCGTGGCTCTGTGATTGTTCATTTATACTGTGTATATATGTTGCACTGTTCATTAGTGTTTATTTACTGTTTATATATATTATTTTTTTGTGGGACCCATATTTTCTTTTTTTTAAAAAAATTGGTTATGGAACCCACATTTTCTTTCTTTCTTTCTTTCTTTTTATACTAGCTTTGGCTATATTTCCTGGACTTAGGATGAAGACTCAAGCCTATAAAAGAATACACTTTCGTTTATCAGATAGAATTAACGGACAAAATTTTTCTTTTGTTAAGGGTTTATAAATTTCTATCTTTGCATGTTTAGTGTTCATTTTTTATTTTTATTTTTAATAAAGACATAAGTGTCATTTTAATCCACTTACCAATTTTCATTTTTCTTTCCATTACATTCTATTCCTTTCCCACCTACCTAACATGCCCTTCTTTCTTTCTCTTATTCTACATGGAAGTTAATTAACTAAATATATTTTTTAAGTAAATTATGTCATTTAAAAAAAAATTGGTTAAATTAAACTTGATATATACTCCTTTTATTTTAAAAATTATACCAGATTCTCCTAAAATTTTAATAAATATTGTAGAAATTTCTCTTATAATTTATTTCTATAAAAAAAAAACTCTACACAATGGAAGGCCATGATTTTATTTTTAACATAACAATAAATATAGTTAAATAATTTTATATTTATAAAAATAAATATTATATAAAAAATTAATTTTATAGAAAAAAAAATATTTGAAGAAAGTTGAATGTATTTTTATACCAAATATAATTTAATCAAATCATGAGATATACTTTTTCTTTTTTAACAAAGGAACCTAAATTTTAACAACGGTCTAGACAGTCGAACATATGTGAAAAATCTTCATTACACTCTAATAAATCTTCATACAACAAATTTAACATTCTCCTGCTAAGGCTAAAAGGCACATCACTTACATGATTATTTTTAAACATTTGTCATCAAATTTTTCTGATAAAAATGTAAAATAAATTATAATATAATTAAAGAAGAAAAACTTGATAACAAATATCTAACCATGACCTTCCAAATCCTCAAATAAATGAAAAGGATTATTAACTTCGAGCCCCACATGAAGATGAAAGAAACAAGCCTAGTTCCTATTGAGGAGTTCTTCTATCATTTGCAAGGCCATCTTCTGCTCCTCATCCAACTCACTATTCTCTTCTTCGGGTTTCACCTTCTCCGGCGTATCCGGCACCGGTGAATCCGACGTCGACGTCTTAGAACCTCCAAGATTCTTCCTTTCCAATTCAACCATCATGACCCAGCTGGAGTCAGAGCGAGGCCCTGCTCGCTTCTGCCACACTCCGATGTGAGAGTTCTCTGTGTCAAGCCTTAAGCAAGTGAGAGATGGCGATGGGGATTTACAGCACTTCCGAAGCTTTGCGCTGAGAGCTTCAGAAAAAGTTGTGGAAGAAGAAGATTGGTGATTTCCCATTTGATTATTATTATCATTATTGGTAGCCAGAGGGAAGTTTGTTTTAGCGTTTCTACCGCTCATTAAAACGGCTGCTTCATCATATGCTCTAGCCGCTTCCTCTGCAGTTTCAAACGTCCCTAGCCACACCCTTTTCTTCCTATTCACACACCACAGATATGACTGTACGTAAGATTCAAGGACTAGTTACATAGACTTTTATAATCAAGTTCGCCATAAAAAGTATGACGTGTGATTTAGATTTTTTTGAAACACCCAATAGTATATAACATTGAATTATAAATATACGACCTGTTATATTTTTAGTAAAAAAATTTAATAACAAACACTTTAGAACTGTTGGAAGTTTAATACAAAATTTAAACTTCTAAACATTCCATGTTCATCTAACACTAGCGAGAATGGAAGTGGCTTAAAATAAAGGAATGATGAACAGGGAATTTTGCTGGGGTCAGAAATGTACAGGCAAATAAAAAACAGAGTAGTACTACTTTATTTTTTTGGTGGAATTTCTGGGCCAAAATAATGAAAGTACGTAAGATTTAAACTTTCGAACATCCGATGTTCATATGTAACGCACACGTTTATTAATATATTATCAAAAATAAAAGAAGCTTATATGTTAGGGAATGATCAAGAGGGGAATTTGCAGGAATGTACAGAGCCAAATAAAAAACAGAGCAGTACTTTCTTTTCCCTGTGAATATTCTGGAGAAGGAAACAGATAAATGAACGGAAACGAATGAAAAATGAAAGTTAGTTTGGTGAGAGGAGAATATACAATAATGGATGGCGAATTTCAGAAACCCATGAGCCCCAATGACGCTGTCTGACACCTCTGAACTTCTTTGATTGCACCATCTCTGACAGAATTGTCTTCTCCTTACAAGGAGGGTGGAAAGGAGAGATGTGAGGAAAATGAGTCTTGAAATGAGAAAGCCCTGGAAAGTTATAACAACGTGGTTATTAATATAAAGCAACTTTAGGCTACTTTAACTCAAGGCTGCTTCTGATTTTTGGTAGGGTAGTCCTAAACTGTTAACGAAGTGGTCCAACAGTACTTCACTCTGGGTAACAATAATGCTGTGATTTGTAAGGGGTCTTTTACCATAATAACCTTTGAATTAGGCTCATTTACACTTTCACTCTCTCTAATTTTATAGAAGTTTTGATTGGGTTTTTCTAATTTAATGTTCATTTTTATATTCTTAAAAAAAATTCAATTTTTTCCTCTATTACGTTTTTTATCTAAATTTTGACTCTAAATAATTAACTTAGACACTAAATCTAAGTGTGAGTTAGATAAATAAATAAATATGTAATTTAGTAAACTGTTATGTTTAACATTAAATTTTGAATAAATTATATGGTAGAGGAACAAAATTAAATCATTTCTCACATGAGAAAGATAATATTATCTATTTTTAAATTAAAATACTCAATATCATAATATGAGAATGTAATCTTTTTCAATACTAAAAAAGTCTTATAAAAAAGAGAGTCATTAAAGGAGATATAACTGATACAAGTGAGTTTTATTAGATTTCACTTCTTCAGTCTGATCCTCATCTCTGATAGTACAGAGAATCCTAATCCCATAACATGGCATTTGAGAAACACGAAGACTTATGGCTTGTAAAATCAGCATTACAAGATTTGTATATACTAAAAAAAACTTAAACCAATCTAGATTCTTTGCAATAATTACATAAAAATAAATAAAATTGTGAGTCTTATACAAATGGAGTCACTCGTCACTCCTTTTTTCTCTCTTTTAATAACTACACAATGAATGAATATCACTTAAGAGAACTATGAGAACAACTTAAGCATGGAAATGATTAAGCAGAAAAAGGTCCAGACTAGGAACATTGGTTGTCTTATTCTATTGCTTCGGTATTATTTGGCAGTGATGTTCAGTTACGCCAAGGAGGAAGCCTTTAGATCCCAACCACGAAAGACGCTTTGTTCCATATACCAGACTAACAGTCAATCATTCTCATGATAAACTCATAACTACAAATATTCTGCACCTCATATATATGCCACATCCATTGAATGTTCCCAAATATTTGAGGAATTATTTAAGTTTTATTTTAAAATTACTTTTTTTGGTATTTTTTAATAGCATTGATGTGTCTTTTCAAAATTGCTAAGGTTATCAGAAGTATAAAATATCCTCAAAACCTTTTTTTCTCACGTTAATTATTTATTTTTTCTAATTTTGAAACTATTCATAAATTTATAAGTTTTTATTCTATAATTGTTTCATAACAAGCTAAATTATACATAATTTATTGAATTTTAGATCATAGGTAAATAATCTCTTAATATTCAAAACTTGATAATGAATGCTTTTAAACTATCAAATTTGTACAAATAATCATTTGATTATTAATTAGTTCATTATTTTATTAATGGTGGATTGATTATAGGGGCATCTGTACAAAAAACAAAATAAAATTTTAAAAAAATTATTATCATTAACGTATTATGTTCTTTTAGTAAAATAATAAATTGATTAACGATAAAGGATTATCTTTATAAATTTAACAGTTTAAGGAGATTTATTATTAAATCTTAAAAAATTTTTAAAAAATTATTTACATATCAATAAAAATTCAAAAAAGGTTTTGTGGAACTAATCCTTTATAACAATATCAACCCGACGTTATTCTCAATCAAAATGCAACGCAGTTTTTATTTATTACATTTTATCTTCTGTAGCAATATAATACAATAATCATTCTTAACACAATAATGCCACAACTTGTGGACAAGGACATACGGGAAACATGCACAACCGCTTATTTGCATCTTTTATTTCGTTCCTCAAAAACAATTACTGTACTAAAGCAGTGTATCAACTTAGTTGCCGTAAAAATGAATAAATTCTTATCTTTTTTTGTGAAAAAAATTCTGATAAAGTTAGTGCACTTTCAAGAAGCAAAATTGAACTAATGAGTTTAAGCTTTAGAGATATATGAGTTTTTTTTTTTAGGAGTTGCATTAGAGTTTGAAATTCATTTAATCAAATTAATTAATAATAATAATAATTTGTCATAAACCAATAGTACTTATTCCAGTGATGCATTATCTCCGAAAATGCCGTGCACAAAATGACGCAGAAAAGTGAAAGATAGATCCAAAAGATGCTTTTTGATATAAATATTTTTGAAAAAACAAATTAATGTCTCAAATCTTGCACTGCTACTTTTGTTTGTATTGTATGTTTGAAATTCTTGCATCGATGGATTTAGGATCCATTCCTTAGGCTAATGCTAGCAAAACATACTATTAGGGGTGTATATGGGCAGGGCCGGGTCAGGGCGATACTTGACCCGAAACCCGGTCCGATTAGGGTCTTGGGCGTATTTTTATGCCCGTGGTCCGGTCCTACCCAGAGAAGTCCGATTTTAGAGCGGGTTAGAGCAGCTCGGGGCGGCCCTAATAAGTAGGGCTGTACATGAGTAGGGCCAGACCGAACATCTAGTATGTTCGATGCCTGACCCGATTAAAACATCAAACTTGTTTTTACACCCGTGACCTTACTCGACCCTAATAAGTCATATTTATGTTGGGATATGGCGGGTTAGGGCCGCCCAAACTAATTTTTTTTTTATGAATTGATACTTATAATATAAAAATATTTTTTTACAAATTTATAGGCATATATTTCAAAATAATGGACTTTTAGAACTCTTATATTTGTATCAATAATAAAAAAAAATCTAGTATTATCAAGTAAAATATAAGATATACTAACATAATTAGTCTTAGGTAAATATATATATTTTCATTATTCAATAAAAGAAATGTCCGTAAATATTTACATTAATGATAAAAATAATTAAGAAGTAAAGAATATTTGCGTAGATAATAAAAATTGCAGTATGTAGAGATAATTAAATGAAATAAAAAAAAAGATGACAAGATATTAATAACTAAAAAAAAAAGTAACTATTAGGGCGAATTGGGCAGAACATACCTTCGCTCGTGGCCCGACCCGACCCGAAATAGTTTGGTTTAAAGTTGCCCATTTATATTTTTAGCCCGACCCGACCCAGCCCGGCCCAATTAGACCGGGCTAGTGCGGACCCCTAGGGCCAATCGGGCCGTTGATCACCCCTACATGCTATCAATATATTTTATCAATTATAACAATAGATTTTAGATCATAATTGAGTAATTGAAGCGTACCTAAATCAATAGAAGCCATTGATGAGTAGTAAAATATAGAGAATTACAACTGACTTGACTTTTTTGTTTACAGAGAGAGAGCTATTGAAAAATTCTTAATGATGGAGTTAATTGAGCGCAATTTACAAACTTTTTCTTAAAATGATCGTGCATTTCAAACTAACTACATCAAAATAATAACTACCAAAAAATAAAATAAAAAATTAATAATAATATATTTTTAATTATCTCTTTTCATAAGACTAGTCTTGTAATAAAGAATTGCTAGCTACTAAAAGGCCACCAATTGGGACTTTTATCCATTGGACTAGTATGCAACTCTATTTATTATGGGCGGCATACTACTAACATAGGCCCAATCTGTTCCAGACTTAATATATAATACAAAATGTTAAATATTTAATTTATAATTATTCCTTTTAACTAATTAATTAATGTCAATCATTTAAAATTATTCTAACAATTTTCCACTTGGATGACATTAATTAATTAATTAAAAAATGCATAATATCAAAATATATGAATCAAGCAATTGGTATATATATATTAAGCCTCAACCAAATTCAAAAAATGAAACTTTATCAAATCACTGAATCCGTTACGGAAGTAAGTGACAATAAAATAAGGTTTCATAATCTAAATAGAATAGAATGCATAATTGGTCTTTTCAACCACAGTTTAGTAAAGAAACAACATAAAATCACTGAGTCCGTTAAGGGAACAAGTGATACTAAGCACATTCACATAGAATCATTGAATCCGTTAAGGAAACAAATGATATAGAGTGCGTCAACAATGTTTCAATATCTAAACTGAACAAAAATTACATAAATGAAAACCAAAATATCTTAAACTCCCATTAAACTAAGGCTTTATCAAAATCAACAAAACTCATATGAGTTACATGATTCTTAAATACTCCAATGGGTAAGCCTTTAGTCATGGGATCTGCTAGCATGTGCTCATTGGATATGTGAACCATGTGTGTTTGTGATTCTGCAATTTTCTCTTTAACAAACAGAAGCTTCATGTCAAGATGTTTAGTACGACTAGAATTTCTGTGATTTTGAGAGAATTGTACAGCAGATGAATTATCATAGAATATGGTAAGAAGACGTGATATAAAGTCAATCAAATATATACCAGAAATCAACTTTTTTAACCATACAGCTTGACAAATGGTTTCAAAACATGCAATATATTCTGCCTCCATAGTTGAAGTAGTTGTAAGTGTCTGCTTGACACTTTTCCATGAAACAGCTCTTCCACATAACATAAAGATATTCCCAGAGGTTGATCTCCTGTCATCTATACAAGAAGCATAATCTAAATCTGAATAACCAATAACCTCCAGTGAATCAAATTTTCTATAGGTTAACATATGATTTTTAGTACCATAAAGATACCTTATGACTTTCTTAGCAGCTTTCTAATGATCCTTACCATGATCACTCAAATATCTGCCAAGTACACTAATAGTAAAAGCTATATTAGGACAAGTGTATACTTGTGCATACATGAGACTACCAATAGCAAAAGCGGAAGGAATCTTATCCATTTCATCTCTTTCAATAGCATTTTGAGGGCATTGTAATTGTGACATTGTTTCACCTTTTTGAATAAGAGTCAGACTAAAAGCACAATTGTCCATTCTAAATTTCTTCAGCAATTTATCAATATAAATTGCTTGAGATAAACCTAGAATGCCAAGGGATCTATTCTGATGGATCTGAATTCCTAAAACAAATGAAGCATTACCAAGATCTTTCATGTCAAAGTGGCATGATAACATGTGTTTTGTATCATTCAAAAACATTCTTAATAAATCCCTCTGAAGTCATAACCTCATCAAATTTTAAGTACCACTGTCTGGAAGCCTGTTTTAATCCATAAATAGATCTTCGGAACCTACACATCAAGTGCTCCTTACCAACTTCAATAAATCCATAAGGATGAGTCATGTAAACTTCTTCAAATAATTTTCCATTTAAAAATGCAATTTTGACATTCGTCCGGTGAAGCTTAAGATCAAACTGTGCTACTAGTGCCATAACTACTCTAAATGCATCTTTGGTAGACACAAGAGAGAAAGTTTCTATGTAATCAATACCGTCTTTTTTATTATATCCCTTAGCTACTAGTCTGGCCTTATACCTTTCGATTTCACCATTAGCCCTTCTTTTGGTCTTAAAGACCCATTTACAGCCAATTGGTAACTCACTGAGTTCTCATACATGATTGTAATGCATGGAGGCAATTTCATCTTTTATCACCTTTAACCAATCAGACGACTAAGGACTAAACATTGCTTGTTGGAAGGATATAGGATTCATGTCATTCAGACCATCAGATTTACACTCCTGCAAATAAACCATATAGTTATCTAGTATTGCAAGCCTACCAGCTCTCTGAGAACTTCTTAATCCAACATCTTGTTCACCAGTTTCATTCATAGGTGGTTCTGTACCTATCTTAATAGGAATCTTAATATCAATTCTATCAATCGTGGGTGATGATGAAATAAGTATAAGTAAAGTAATGCTTTCATCACGTAACTCAATCACCCTGGGCATCGAGCTCCCACTATCCTTATCATTTTCAAAATAGAATGCTCGATTTGACTCGATGACCCTGGTAGTGTGAGAGGGGCAATAAAATCTCTAACCTCTTGATCCTACACAATATCCAATGAAAAAATCACTAACAATTCTGGGATCCAACTTCTTCAACTAAGGATCATATGGTTCACCTCTACTTTACATTCCCAAACTTGAAAATGCCTAACACTAGGTTTCTTTTTAAAGTAGAGTTCATATAGCATTTTTGACACGGATTTGTTAAGTACCAAACTTAAAATGTATGCTGCATTTTTTAAAGCATCTCCCCACAAAAATTCTGGTAAGATGGAGTAGCTCATCATACTTCTAACCATATCCATGAAAGTACGATTGCGCCTTTCTGCAACTCCATTTTGCTAAAGAGTACCAGGCATTATATATTAAGCTTCAATTCCATGCTCCTGTAGGAATAGAGCAAATGGGCCTGGGTTTCTACCAATTTTTAATGTATCTCCCATAATACTCCCCACCTCTATCAGATCTAACACATTTGATAACTCTATTAAACTTCAATTCAACTGTCGCCTTGAATTTCTTAAAGGCATCTAATGCTTTTGATTTTTCATGCATCAAATTGATCCATCCATATCTAGAGTGATCATTTATGAAGGTGATATAATATTTAAATCCACCCAAAGCAGTTAGTGTGATGGGCCCACATATGTCAATATGAATCAAGTCTAGAATATTATTTGATCTATTGACCTATTTGTTTCTAGCTTTAGCGAAAAGTTTTTCCTTTATACAATCAACACAGGTTTTAAAATCTGAAAAATCTAGATCTTATAAGACACCTTCCTTCACTATTCTTTGCAATCTATCTTTGGAAATATACTCTAAACGTTGATGCCACAACATAGATGAATTTTCACTACGTCTAGCTCATTTATGCCCAATTATTGTGTGAGCAGAAGCAACAAAGGATTCAACTGAACAATTATCATAATTCAAATGATATAAACCATTATATAAAAAGGCAGCACTAACTACAATTGAATCAAAATAAATGTCAATCCTTCCTTTTCCTTGCCAAAAGGAATATCCATGTCCATCCAAAACAGAACTAGAAATCAAATTCCTTCTTGCTGAAGGTCCATAAACAACATTATTTAAATTTAGAATGTGTCCAAAAGGTATACATAAATCAACAGTTCTTATATAGTCTACTGCAGCTCTAGTGCCTTCAAATCCCAAAATGCTATTCTCTCTCTCACTTGAGATCCTCCTATTTTTAAGCCCTTGCAAAGAATTCACAACATGAACCATTGCACAAGAATCCAACCACCAGAAATAAGAAAGCACCTCAAAGCTGTTGGATTCTAAATAAGCTAGAGTTAAAGGGGCAAATTCAGAAGATATACCTTCCTTTTCATTCTTGTTCTTCAATTTGAAACACTTAGATATCCTATGCCCTGGTTTCTTACAATAGTGACAATTGCCCTTGAAGAACTTCTTCTGTAAACCCTTCTTCGTACCACTCTTTTTGAACCCAGACTTTGCAGGTTTATGAGTTTCTGGCTTCTTTCCTTTCTTGTCATAACTACCTAATCTACTGCTCAAACCATGAGAGAAGTAATTAGTAGATGGAATATGTGAATAGTTTTTCTTAATTGCTTCTTCTTCTTGAGTGACAATAGTTATCATTTGATCCACCGTCCATTCATTCTCCTATGAGTTATAAGCAGTTCGTAGAAACCCATATTTTGTTGGCAAGGATTAAAGGACGCGGTAGATCAAGGTACTCTCACCTAAATCAACTCCATAAGACTTCAACTTATTATAATAGTTCACTATTTTCATAATGTGTTCTCTAACACATGATATTCTATCATAGTGAGTGTTATCAAGTAGTGATAAGTAATAAGCTTTTTGAGTCTTATCTAGTATTTTGAATTTGTCCCCCACAGCCTTCATGTACTTAGTAGCTATATCTTTGTCAGGAATGCTCTCTCTGATAGATTTCTGGATTGTGTACTTGATCACGGCTAGACATATCTGGTTTAACTTATACCATTACTTATGGTACTTCTTAGCAGTAGCATTGGACTCAGAAATAAGATCAGACGGCTTAAGCTCTCTAAGAGCTAAATCCTTTTTATAAATTATGAAGTATATGTCTAAATACTCTTTCTAATCTTCAAAATTTGTACCATTAAGAGTCTTCACAGCAAATATTTACTGAAAAACAAAAACTAAAAAAACCAAAATTGGGAAATAGTAATTATGTGTGCACAACATAATTATAAACAGAATTTTCAATCAAAATCAGTTATGCAACTATCTTCACATAATGGTGCCAAGGTTAATTACATATACCACACCAATTTCAATTATAATAAAGTCCTTACAAAATGCATTCAGTGCAACTATATAGTTAGGGTACAAGAAACAGTGAAAAACATTAGAAAAATATGCTGCTTACCTACTCAAAGCATAAATCCCAAAATTACATTGATGATATCACACTGTAAAGGTATGTTTAGCACCAATATAATATATTTCTAAATGTCTAGAAGGTCCATCAATAATAATAAAATATATATGTATATTTTAATGTGAAAATAAGGACCTCTGTGATTTTTATAATTTATTTTTGTTGGCTCTATTCACAATCAGAGAGAGTGACTTGTCACCAAAATAATTATTGTTATAATAAACTTACATAAAAAATTTTAGATTGCGCTCAATTAACTCCATCATTAAGAATTTTTCAATAGCTCTCTTTCTGTAAACAAAAGGGTCAAGTCCCAATTTGATGCGATTTTAAACTGAATCAACATTATATGATATCCCATGAACAAGATTCAATCATCAATTCGGGTATTTGGGGCTAGAAACCATGAAACAATAATTTAAAATTTTAAATATTCCCCTTTTTCAAAAACCTCAACACAGACGCATGATTCGCACAATTAAATTGCTTAAATCATTCGATGGGTAACCTGAAGCATGAATTCAAGCATTAAATAAAGCGATAAACATAATAATATTGAGAACAAATTTTGAGTTTTATCGCTAGAAGAAGGTTTTTGATATGATACTTTTGGACATGTTTAATGAAATTAATCTTTATAATAGCAATCCAGACATCAACTACAACGATACGCACATATCAATTGGAAGAAATCAGGTCCAGATAACACAAATCAAAGAACACAACCTTAATGAAGAAACAAGTTTTCAATCTCAAAATTCAGGGATTTAAATCATGAATTGATATAAATTATTTGTATAATACGCATCTTGGAACATTCATTCAACATAAATTTGGGTCAATTTTACTCAATTGTAACAGAATTGGAAAACCCCAATTGTTAAGGTTTATGAACCAAAATTTGAGGTTTTTATGTAATTTCATAAATTTAAACCATATAATTCATAATTAAACAATCAGAATATCATATTGACAGCAATGCTCTAATACTATATGCTATCAATATATTTTATCAATTATAACAATAGATTTCATATCATAATTGAGTAATTGAAGTATACCTGAATCAATAGAAGCCATTGACGAGTAGTAAAATGCAGAGAATTACAACTGACTTGACCCTTTTGTTTACAAAGAAAGAGCTATTGAGAAATTCTTAATAATGGAGTTAATTGAGCGCAATTTGAAAACTTTTTCTTAAAAGGATTGTGCGTTTAAAATTGACTACATCAAAATAATAACCACAAAAAAAAATAAATAAATAAAATAATAATAATAATAATAATAATAATAATAATAATATATTTTTAACTCTCTCTTTCAATAAGACCAGTCTTGTGATAGAGAACTGCTGGCCACTAAAGGACTGTCAGTTGAGACCTCTGCCAAATGGGTTAGTATGCAACTCTACCTATCATGGGCTGCACACCACTAACATAAGTTCAATCTGTTCCAAATTTAATATTTAATACAAAATACCAAATACTTAATTTATAATTACTCTTCTTAACTAATTAATTAATGTCAATCCATATAATTATTTAAAATTATTCTAACAAGACACTCATATCCTCGTATGTGTGGAAGAGTATCAGACAAATTTCCCTACCCATCCAATAAAGCCCTTGTATGTCGTGATGAATTTGTTATACTACTTAGCACCACTGTGTATTTGGCTCCTTTTATTTGTTTTTCATATTATCAAGTGACACCATTTTGATCGAGTGTTTGCCAATTTGATAGGTAGCAACTATATTCAACAAACCAATAACTTCAAGCCCTTACTTTGTCATACAACTGAGAGAAAAAACATCAAAAGACTTTTGATAAGAGTATAAATTACAAATATATGAAACCAGTGGCGCAATGCTCTATATTAGACTAATGTATTTGAATAGCTTATGGATGATACCTCTGAATATATATTAGATGGTATTAGAGATGACTCAGCTATAGATCCATCTTACTCGTGATACCACTTGTTTCATTGTAAGCTTTTGGAAAATTGTCATCATTATTTTTTTTTATAGATATATATATTGATTAAATATTTAATCTTCTTTGAGACCTTATATAGGCTTATTCATAATCTATTGCCACTTAATTTTAAAGAGAATGTGACCTAGAATTGTAGCACTATGCTTGATATCCTTGAGGAAAATCAAGATATGATACTTTCCTAGCTTGCTCTACTAACACCTTGTCCACCAGCACATGTGATGCAAATAAAAGTGACATAAGATTTAAGACTTTAGTTTCTTTAATAATATGTATGTCAATAAACCTCGATGTGGTGGAAATTTCTTGAATGGTAAAATTTTATGCTCTATCTTTGTGGGTAGACAAAAATGACAAATCCATAAAGATGGAACTGGGACCACGTCAAAATTGTTATAATCTCTTCCCCTCATACATTTTCAATCTAATGTTGTTGTACAGTGAAGCTGTCTTGTCTTTTTCATGAATTTTTCAAGTTTGCGTCAAGGTACATGTCACACCCGAAAATGCGACCGCGTGGCGCCTTTTTTTTCTCAAAGAAACTCGAAAAATTTGAGTTTCAAATGAAATCGAAAACCGAAATTTAAATTGAAATAAGTATAATGAATAAGGTAGGGTTAGGAAGTCGCCACCAAAATTTTAATTTTTAAAAGGCAAAACTTTGGAAAAGCCTTTTTATTTGAAAAATGGTCTACAAATCAGAAAATAGATTCGGGAGTCGATTGTGAGTGGGGAAGGTGTTAGGCACCCCACTACACCCGTTACTAAGAACGGTTACCCTAAGTTAATTGTGCAAGAATAAAATGGCCTAAATTCTATTTCAATTATCCCTAACAAAACACATGTAAAATAGGAAAAAAAAATTAAAGGAAATAAAGCTAAGAGTAGAAAAAGAAAGGAAATCAATATTAAAATAAAACACAAAGAAATTCGAGAGTTGAAATAAAAGGAAAGAAGAGAAATGAAAAGAAAAATGTTTTATTTACAAGGGCGGACTTGACCTAGGATGAAAGCCTAGGGCCTACGTACCCTTCAGGAGGGATCAAAGTCCACGTAATTCGATAGAAAATTGCATTCGATGGATGTTTTGTTTTGTTTTGTTTTTTGTTTTTGTTTTTGTTTGGCTTATATTTGATTTTTAATTTTTTATTGGTTTTGTTTTGATTTTTGTTTGATTTGATTTTTTTTTGTTTTATTTTTTTGATTATTTTATTATAATTTTTTTTTTGTGAAAACAAAGAAAATAAAATTGCTTTTTCCTTTAACAAATAAAACAAGTTTTGAAATTGACTAAAGTGTTTTAATTTGCCAAAGGTAAATTCAATTTTGCTTTTCTTGTATTTTTAGTTTTTTTCTTTCCTTTCTTTTTCTTTGGTTTGTCTTCTCTCTTTTTGTGTCTTTTTTTCCTTGTTTTTGTCATTTTTCTCTTTTTGCATGTTCTTTATTTTTTCCTTATATTTAATTTTGTTGTTTGGATATTTTTTTTTTTGTGAGAAAACAAAGAAAATAAATTAATTTTTCCTTTAACAAATAAACAAGTTTTGAAATTGGTTAATATGTTTTAATTTGTTAAAAAAATATTTAATTTAATTTTCTTTGCATTTTCAAATCTTTCCTTTACTTAACATTTTTTTGTTTTTCTATCATTTCCATTTCATTTTTTTGTTTGTTTGTTTTTTATTATTACCCCTTTTGGCTTTTTTTTGTTTTTGTTTTTGTTTTTCTTTGTTTTTTATTATTGTTTTGTTTTGTTTTATTTTTTTTTTGTGGGTTTTTGTATCATATATCTTTTTTATTCTTGTGTTTTCCTTTTTTTTCAACTTTTTTATTCTTCTGTCATTTTTTCTTCTTTCACTTTGATTTTTTTTATTTTCACTATTTTTTATTTTTGATTCTTTTTATATTTAAACCTTCCTTACCTTTTCTTATACTTTCAAGTTCCTAAATTTGCATAAGTACAAAAACTTTGCTCATTTCTTTTCTCCTAGTTTCTATTTTTGTTAATTACTTTTTCTTTCATGTTGTATTTCATGCATATTTTATCTCTTATCATATATTTCTTTCCAAAAGCCATACTCCTAAAAAAAAAGGACAATTATTCTTGAAGACCTAATTCTTTATTTTGAGAGAAACTTTAAACTTTTTTTTTTGTAAATTAATAGCCGATTTGAAAAAGATTTCTTTGTTTTTCCTTTTTTTTCTGCTAGAGAAAATTAAAATTTCATTTGACTTTCTTTTTTTTTTTAGGCAAAAATTGATTAGATAGGGCCATTGGAACCCCAAACTTGCAAATAAAAAAAATAAAATAAAATCAAAGAATACCAAGGAGACTTATTGTCACACATGGCATCAGATAATCCCTATATGCCTGAGGGGATATGAAATCCCACACGGCTATTCTAACGTGAGAATTGACGGAAAAGAAAAAATAAAAATAAAAATATTTACAAACCAGAATAATAATTTGCAAATGTGTGTGCTAAGTGCTCAACCAGATTCATCATGTTCCAATATATTTCAAGTATGGAAAATAGTAATAAGACATGTAAAATAAAATACAACCCAATTTGTCCTCATGGTGATGCCTCCGCCCTTCAGCTTCTTCAGGCTTCCTCCACCTCTTCGATATTTGAGTATATGCCATGCTGTTTTATCCTCCTGTCCAAGCATCTCCAGGTGATTTGCATCCTCATAGGGTACTCCCCAGAATTTCAATGAGCCAAGAAAAGAAATTGTGGATTAGTTTGTAGCCAAACAATAATATTCAAGGTAATTCTATAATTTCCAACATCATAATTGAATAAGGATGACATTACGATCAGGATGTATTTGCTAAAATTTCAGAAAGCTTTATATGTAAATAAAACGTATGTCAAAGAGCATGATCCAAATTAGCACCCCAAGAATTCATGAAACTATTCACATAGGTAGCAATGGAAATCAGTGAACTGATGGTTCTACCCACACGACAAGGTCAGAGAGAAGCAGTGGCAAAGAATTCAAACATTTGAACTCAAATACTATCATTCTGAACTACAATATATTCAACCCCAGAAACTGAGAGAGGCATCCAAGATTCATACTACCCAGAGACAGGCCCAAATTTCAACACTAAGATCACGCCTAATCCATAGCTCCCTAAACACACATTCATACGAGATACCAAACAGAAACCAAAACCAAATCCAATTCATATGATGGCATGACCAATAAACCTCGACTATTCGTGATCACAACGAAGCAACATGACAAGATGGTCGCAAAAGCTATTAACTAGCCCAACCGTATTTATTCATGAAGGAATCAGCATACAGATCCAGATACAAACGACCAAAATCTAACTATTCAGCGCAGATCCACAATCCACATAGAATGAAACCTCAAAATCATATCTAACTAACAAAACGAGACATGTATAAAAAAAAATTCTCATCAGAAGCTAGCTACTAAACAGAGGAACATTCCCAAAAAATTCTTATTCAATTCGTGGGTCCAAATCCCCACTTTGGCCCAGAATGATTTTCAGCCAATATAGAAATTAAGGGCAAATAATATATGAGCTAACAGGTGAAGAAAGCGTATGGAAGAAATATACCTTCTGGAAACAGAACCTGAGAAGAATACATCTAAATTTTTCGATTGAACACAGAAATGGTTTCAGATGCTGATTCCTCCCGAAGACTTCATCTCCAAGAGTCTCATAAAGCGAGCTCTCTCCCTCTTAATCTCCTCTTTTCCCTACGTCTGAACCTCGCGTCTTTCTCCCTCACTTTCGTGTTTTTACTCTCGGCCTGAACCTCCCTCGGCCTCTCTGTTTCTCCGTCCCTATCTCTCGAATCCCGTCTCCTTCGCGCCATGCTCTTCTGTGTGTTTTTTTCCTTCCACCCTAAGCCGAAGGCTCGCCCCCTTTTTTCCCTTTTCTGTACGACCCCTTCCCTTCTCTTTCTGCGTTTTTTCTGTCCGTCTCCCCCTGTCTCCTCCCTTCTGTGGGCGTCTGTGCCTCCTCTTTTCTCAGTGCATCGCTCCTTTTTCTTTCCTGTCTGTGCGTGTGTGTTAGAAAAGTGGTCCTCCTCCCCTTGCCAGAATCACGTGTAAGGGAGAAGAGAAACGGGTAGGGCTTTGCTTGTTATTGCTGGCCCGATGGCCCAATCCGAGAAATGGGGAGGGGAGAAGGATTTTGGGTCCAAAAAGGGTCCGAGATTTACAGGTTGAACTAAAATGGACTTCTATTTTTTTTGTTTCATTTTTTTTTCATTTTATGGCTCTATTCTTTGGGCTTCTTCTTTTTTTTTTTAGTCCAATTCTAAATTAGCTTTGGGTATGATTTTTTTGTTTTCTGTTTTGTTTTTGGTTTTTTTTTTTGAGTTTTCTCTTTTTTTTTTGTATATATTACTTTGGTTTCTTTTTTTTAGTCCTTTTTTGATAAAAAATTTTTTGCTTCTCTTTTTTTTTTCATTTTGGTTTAATTATTATTATTTTTTTGTTTATTATTATTATTATTATTATTTTCATTTTTTTCATTTGTGGGATTTTACTTTGTTTTTTTTTTAATTCATTTCTTTTTTTTTCTCTTTTTTTTTAGTCTCTTTTTGATTTTTCCTTTAATTCCATTTATTTTGTATTTTTGTTACTCCCTTTTTATTTTTCTTTTGTTTTAATTTTAGATTAATGAGCTTTTGTTTTTGTTTTGTTTTAGATTAATTTTATTTTTAAATTCTTTCTCTTTTAAATTTTTTTTAAACTTATTAAACTTAAAAAACCTATTTGATTTTTTCTTATTTTTATATTTTTATATTTTTTATTAGTTTAGTTTTATTATTATTTTTGGAGTATGTCCGGACAAAATACGGTATTCACAGTTGTCCCTCTTTACTTGTTTCTTAGGCAAAGAAATTAAAAATGTGATTTGTGATATTTTTTGTATAAGAAATAAGTAAAGATAAGAACACGTATTTTGTCTGGAGCAATTTGATTGCCTAGAGCGACCCAAACAAAATATAGTATTTACAGTTGCCCTTCTTTACTTGTTTCTTAGGCAAAGAAATTAAAAATGTGATTTGTGATATTTTTTGCATAAAAAATAAGTAAAGATAAAAATACGTATTTTGTCTGGAGCAATTTGATTGCCTAGAACGACCCAAATAAAATATAGTGTTTGCAGTACATACTTAGTTGAGAGAGGGACTTCCCTTAATGATCGGTTAAACTCACAGTAAAAGGAACAGTTCATGTGATAGATAACGTCGAGTGATGCAAATCCTTCAGCTTTGTGGATATAGCATTAACGCGAAGATGAGAAACCTTGCCGGGCAGCCGCGGCGCCAGATTTATGCGAGGGTCGCCAAATGTACCTCTCTAATTTTTTTTTTTCTTTAAAAAATTTGAATATAGTATTGAATTGTGATATCATCTTCTTACAAAACTTGAAAATTTGAATTTACTAAATCTACACACATATATTAAAATTGTGGTATTATGTTCTTACGTGACTTAAATTCACTGGACTCACTTTCACACGGACGCGCTTTGTAATTGTTTATGTTATGTAATGTTTTTTTTATTTTACTAAACTCATACATGTATTTTTTTTTCTTTTTTTTTCCCTCTATTTTCTCATTTTTTTTCTCCTCCTTTCTTTCTCTTCTCTTATTTCTTCCTCACTTTTTTCTCTTCTTCTAAAGTGTAATACCGATGTCCCCAACCTTCCATTTTCAACTTTTTGATATAATTTTTAAACTCAATTGGATCACTTTAGTCTTAGAAATTAAATTGCAAACTTATTAGAATATTGATTATACTATAATTTTATTATCTATTACTAATATAGAAGTAAAGAAATAAATTTATAATTTAAATTTTAGTATTTTATTTATACAACATGCTATAAAAGTATAATTTTGTAATGTAGGATATGAACAATTTTTTTTTTAAAAAAAAGTGACAACAGAACAACAATTTTTATTTAGACATCATAAATCCAATCTTTAATAAGAACAAACTATGATTAATTTAAAAAATATATCATTTAAATTAAAAAAGTAAATTAAAATTTCTTCGTTTGAACCTTAAAATTGGCCAACAACAAACGTGTATCTAAAGTCATCGCTACACCACTATTGCTGGGTAGATCAGCGCAAGCTAACGTCCATGCTTGCTCGTAGCTTTTGCACATGTAGGAGTGGAAGGAGGGTTTCAGGCTTTTAACAATAGCTATAGGTGCCACCTCATCTCTAATTAGAGGGTGGCTTGCTTTCCCCTTCCATATTCACCAACCATCCCATATAGCCTACGTCATTTTATTGATTAAGAATAAATTTAAGGTTAATCAAATTATAAAAAATAAGTAAACAAATTAATTTCACAAAGAGTTATAAATATATAGATATATTAAAGATAAGTTATGCTTGGAGAAATAGAATTATCCACCTTCATCTTAATCTTCAATTGCGATCTTCTCCTCCCCTACTCCCCCTCCAATCAAATAATTTTTGTAATCCATCCCTTGATTTATTTGCTTCATTATACAATTTTTTTAAGTGAAGAAAATTGTATTTACCCGGCCTAATTTATGATCCTAAACTTCAATTTCCTTAATCAATATTTAACTTTTGTAATTAACCAACTTTATTTATCTATTTCGCTGCAAATTATCATAGATGAGTTGTTCTCAGGCAAGTGGTATTAATCAAGGTACTTAAAGATAATGTACAATTTAGACCGGGGGTTGATATATATGGGGTAAATAAATTAGTGTGGTCACTTACAGAAATCTATTAATTTGGTGGATTTGTATTTGGAGGAAAAGATGAAAGTTGCTAGCTAGATCGGAGTCGCTCATTGATTAATTAAGCACAACTCATGATATAGAAATTAATTACATGGCAAATATAGAATCAATTATTTAGGGTCGTTTGGATTGTTTGGATTATTTTGGCCTAACAATTTGCCTGGTCTAAATTTTAATTTTGATTGGTGGTTCAACAGCGGTCTCTTTCAGCCATTAAACTATGAAATCTGGGGGGGGGGAAAAAAAAAACAAACCACACAACTTGGTCAATTTCTGACCTCTGATTCTGCGTTCGCTATTTTACTCAAATTAATTATGACCTACCAGTCTAAGCAAATTAGTCTTCTTCTCTCAACCTAACCAGAGGTACGTATGGAGTTTTGGAGCTGTCAAATTTGTCCTCAGTGTACATTTTTGTATAGGTTTAATTAGATCCAATAGCAATTATTAGTGGCAATGTTAATACGTAGTCAAAGGTTTATAATTGGCAATAATACAAATAGGGCCAAGTCTTGATGGTCCTGTCTTGTAAATAATGTAAATTATATATTCTGTCCAAAAAAATTAATGTAAAGTATTTCATCGTAATTGTTCACATTATATATATATATATATATATAAAAACTATAGTCTATAGCAGCAGTTAATATGCTCCATACGGATTAGGGCTTCGATGAAACAGCTTTGTGCAATCTGGCCCCTCAATCCTGCATAGAGAGAAACCTAAGCATTTATTTATAGGCCTTAGCCAAAATTTAGAGACTGGGCCAAAATTTGACAGAAAACACAAAAGAATTGCAGTAATGGCAGAGAGAGAAATGTGGATGGACTAAATTATGTTGATTAATTAGTCTAGGAAATCACATGCAAATGATAATGATTATAGATATGTAGAATTAAATTATATCAGAAACGGTGTGAATGAGTGACTGGAATGTTAGCTTGGGTTAAAATTTTAGTATATCTTAAATATTTGTTTAATTTTTTAAGATTATTGTTGGAATGAAGTTAATATTTTAAGGTTGAAAATGTGTTCTTAATTTTATTGGTGACATCATAATATTGTGAAAATATTCAAAACATAAGTCAAACAAATATTTACCAATAATTATTTTTCATTTGTTTTAATATTCACATAGCACTTGTGCTAAAATTTGAATGTATAAAACACCACATGCTGGTTTAAATGGTAATTAAACAAATCACATGACATACTTTAAATCACAGAAGGGCAAACTAATTTGGATGAAACCACATAAGATAAACTATAATTTATCTAAATTTATATGTAATTCTTTAGGCATATCTATTCATTACTCTAGACTGGGTATAATAATATATCTTTTGTGAAGAAGTTAATTAACGAAGTGTTGTTTGAGTAGGCGAAGCATGTATGATGTATGCCTAACATTTTTTTTTTCCTATTAATTTTGTTAAGCTCATCGCTGCTGCTAGATTAATATTCAACCATGTTAAAAATTTATAAATGAAGTTTCAGTTATCTATGGGGAAGTACATATTGAGGTTTCTTAGCATCTCTTTGATTTAGAAAATTATATTATATTAATAGTTCTTTAAAATATTATTTTTTAATAATACCATCATTCTTCCTCCTATTCCTATTCCTATCTCCATCAACTCTCTGTTCTTATATATTATCTCAATAATTTAATAACAAATTACTAAACATAGAGACAGATGCCTAATTTAATTAAAATAAATGCTTTTTTGAAAAAAAAAATAAACAACTTCTTTTTTCTTTTTTCCTTCCTAAAAGTTTGGTCAAACGAACTATTAATCACTGACACATGAACTCATAGAATTTGAAACACGTTATGGGATCCTTTTTTTTTTTTCGGTTCACACTTTACACCCGCTCGCCATGTGATTTCACCTTCTCTTCAGTGTTCATTAATTAATAACTACGTGCTTACCAATTTTTATCTTTTGGGTTTTTTTTTCGTCCTTGTTTTAAACACGTGCGAATTTTGGTTATTTAATTCAATTATTAATATTTGTTATGGCACAAAACATATCACTTGGTCACGTGTAGTTTATTTACTAAATGCAATATTAATTGCATGTAATATTATAACCGAGTTTTTGAATCATATGAGATGAAGAATACAAATTTTCTTTTTGTTATCTTCATCTTCTTTTTGTTACGTTATAAAGTTTAGAAACGTGCAACAGAACTCTTTTGAAATAAATAAAAATTAATTACATTTAGTAAATATTAATTGGTTAGTACTTCAAATACTGCGTCTTTCTAGGATCTGCCATTGCCATTTGGTGCATACCATACCACATGATTAATATTGTATTACTATTATATCTCATCCTCACTTTTCTTTTGATTCTCATATCTCCGTCTCCTCAAGTTTGTCCCTTTTCTTTGTGTTTCTCTCTAGCTGTCTGTTTCTCTATACTGAACTGGCTAATTAATGACATGGATTTGCGTTGCTTTTTCTGAATTGTGTTGCAGGTGAGAAGTAATTAATGGCAGAAACTCGTCTTCATGGGACTCTCCACGCCACCATACATGAGGTGGATAAGCTGGGAACTGATCAAGATAACAATATTTTCAGCATGGTAATCAATTAATTGATTCGATGTTTGCCTTTTAATCTAGTAGTTTAACTCTGGCTTGTGTCTGATTTACACAATTTTTGGCTTTTCAGAACTATTCGCTTCCATTTTAATTGATAATTAATTTCTTTCATTTATCTTGCACCTAAACCAAATCCAATTAACTTATTCCATCTGCTTGTTTAGTGCACTCAATCCAATCAAACTATTAAAAATTGGTTTGATTTAGTTTTGTTCACTTTATACTCAGTTTTGATTTTTAATTTTTTTATTTAAGTCCATTAATTTGAATTAAAATTAATTAAAAGTTTATTAAAAAAATTAACTTTTTTACTTTTTTATGTTCCTAGAACTTATAAAATTGGCAAACATAGAATTTTGCTTTCTTAATTTTATTTCAGGTTTTACTTTTTTATTTAATTTTAATTCAATCTATTAACTTTATCTTAAATTTCATTTTCATCCTTTAATTTTATTTAGTTCTAATTTGGTCTTTTAATTTTACTTTATATTTATTTTTTAATTTTATTTTATTCTATTTTGTTCTTTTAACTTTAAAAAATTATTTAAATATTTTTTTTCATACTTAACAAAAAAGTCAATAGTAGCTCATTAGTAATTTAATTCTAATAACTTCTCACCAACCATGGAGAAGCCACTTTTCTAATAAACAATTTAGTAGTATTAAAAAGAAAGAAATATTTGAATAATTTTTTTTAAGTTAAGAGATTAAATTAGAACAAAATATAATTAATGATAAAAATAAAACTTCAAGTAAATTTTAAAGATCATATTAAAATAAAATAAAATTAAGAGGTAAAGATAAAAATAAAAGTAAAATTAACAGATTAAAATAAAATAAAATAAAATTATGAGACAAAATTAAACATAAAATAAAGCTAGAACATAGAAAAATGTATTTTAACCCATAAAACTTTAATTTACGAATTAGTCCGAAATATAATAAAATAACAAACAAATTTTATAATACATACGTGAAATTGTAAATTACAAAATTCTTAATAAATTATTGACTCTTTCAATGCTAATTTTGTAGCTGAAGCAAAAAATCGAGGACACGGTCGGTGTAGGTAAGGGATCATCCCAAATCTACGCAACCATTGATTTGGAGAAAGCAAGAGTGGGAAGAACCAGAGTATTGGAAAACACAGATTCTAGTCTGAGGTGGGAAGAGTCTTTTCACATCTATTGTGCCCACGTGGCATCAAACGTAATATTCACCGTCAAAGGCCTCAATAAGATTGGCGCAACCTTAATCGGACGAGCCTACGTCCCCGTTCACGACATAATCAGCGGTGAGCCGTACGATGAATGGCTCGAAATCTTGAACGAGGACAAAGAACCAATCGGCTCAAAAATCCATGTGAAGCTCCAGTACTTCGATGTCACGAAAGACAAAAACTGGAACCGCGGTATTAGGAGTCCTAAATACCCAGGGGTACCCTACACTTTCTTCTCACAAAGACGAGGTTGTAGGGTCAACTTGTACCAAGACGCTCATGTGCCTGACGATTTCATCCCCAGAATAGCCCTATCGGGAGGCAAGTTTTACGAGCCTCATAGATGTTGGGAGGATGTTTTTGACGCAATAAGTAATGCAAAGCACTTAATATACATCACTGGTTGGTCTGTTTACACTGAGATTAAATTAGTGAGGGATTCTAAGAGGCCAAAGGATGGAGGTAACGTGACACTGGGACAACTTCTGAAGGACAAAGCAAGCGAGGGTGTTAAGGTTTTAATGCTTGTTTGGGACGATAGAACTTCAGTCAGTTTGTTGAAAAAAGATGGGTTAATGGCAACACATGATGAAGAAACCGAGAAATATTTTCAAGACACTCGAGTGAACTGCGTTTTATGCCCGCGTAATCCTGATGACGGAGGAAGTATAATTCAGGACGTACAGGTTTCTACTATGTTCACTCATCATCAGAAGATTGTCGTTGTGGACAGTGAGCTTCCGGGACGACGGTCGGATAAGAGAAGAATAGTGAGTTTCGTTGGTGGGCTTGATTTATGTGACGGAAGATACGACACGGCGTTTCATTCGCTTTTCAGAACGCTGGACACTGCTCATCGCGATGACTTTCATCAACCTAACTTCCCCGGTGCTGACATCAGCAAAGGTGGGCCTAGGGAGCCATGGCATGATATACATTCGCGTCTAGAAGGACCGATTGCTTGGGATGTTTTGTTTAATTTTGAACAGAGATGGAAGAAGCAAGGCGGGAGGGATATACTTGTGTCACGTGGTGAGCTCGAGGAGATAGTTATTCCGCCATCGCCGGTGATGTTCCCGGAGGATCATGAGACGTGGAATGTTCAGTTGTTTAGATCTATAGACGGTGGCGCCGCCTTCGGATTCCCGGAGAGCCCAGAAGAAGCAGCCGATGCGGGGCTTGTGAGTGGGAAGGATAATATCATAGACAGAGGTATTCAAGATGCTTATATTCATGCAATACGACGAGCAAGGAAGTTTATATACATAGAGAATCAGTACTTTCTAGGAAGCTCTTATGCGTGGAGTGGTGAAGATGGCGATATAAAGCCAGAAGACATTAATGCACTGCATGTGATACCGAAGGAGCTATCGCTGAAGATTGTGAGTAAGATTGAAGCGGGGGAGAGGTTCTCTGTGTATGTGGTGGTGCCGATGTGGCCGGAGGGGATACCGGACAGCGGGTCGGTGCAGGCAATACTGGATTGGCAGAGGAGGACGATGGAGACGATGTATAAAGACATTGTTGAGGCGCTGATGGCGAAGAGGATAAGCGAAGATCCTAGGAAGTATTTAACCTTCTTTTGTCTTGGAAACAGGGAGGTGAAACGAGATGGAGAGTATGAACCTCAGGAACGACCAGAACCTGATTCGGCATATGCGAGAGCCCAAGAGGCACGTCGCTTCATGATTTATGTTCATACGAAGATGATGATAGGTAAGTCGTCACCTACTTAAATTGGAATTCTTTTGTGAAAACATTCTTACAAGAGTCATCATCTAATGGCCATGTTACGAAACATGGATCCGAGTCATTAATTGCACTGTATAAGTATGCTAATATGTTTACTTTTTGCCAAAGTTTTTTCATAATTTTAAGAAGGAAAATTGAGTAGCCTTAATATTGGGATATCTTTTGGAGGTTCTGGGTTGGGCGTTCTACTCTTAAGATCTCAAACATACTACTCACGCTTTCACTAAATCACTATTATATTGGAGGGACATAAACCTACCCGACCTTGTCTTGTTCAATTTGAGCTTCCATTTCATATTTAACTCCAGGAACCAAGTGTTTTATTTTTTAACCAAATCGAAGGATCAATTTTGGACAAAAAGTTGTGCCCAATTTAAAACAAGGTTGGACTTGGACTTCTTGTTTAACAAACCAAGGGTTTTAACAATAAGTGTCACAGACTTGGGCCTAATTTTGACCTTGAACTCTGTGCTCTCCTGTAATTACCGGTATCATTGTAGTAGTATATCTTTATTTCATATTCTTTATAAAACAAAAATTGTCATAAAAAATATACAATTGATATATTATAAAAATGAACAAAACAAAAATTTGATGCATGTAAGATCTTCATAATTTTTAGATGATAGAGTGTCATTCTATGCCTCCCATATTTTAGATGATCACATATTTTGAATACTTTGAATATCTGTATCCTAAACACAAACATCTTAAATCAATATCTCATTAATTACATCCAATATACTAAGGTACACAGACATATAGAGTATTCTTTGATGATAGGAGTTCATAATTAGAGCGGCCATTTTATTTTGCAGTGGATGACGAGTACATAATCGTTGGATCTGCCAACATCAACCAGAGATCAATGGATGGGGCGAGGGACTCAGAGATAGCCATGGGAGCTTATCAACCCTATCATTTGGCAACCAACAGGGAGCCTGCAAGAGGTCAGATCCATGGCTTCCGAATGGCATTGTGGTACGAACACCTTGGCATGATGGACGAGTCCTTCAACCATCCAGAAAGCGAAGAATGTGTTGAGAAGGTGAACCAGATGGCTGAAAAGTACTGGGAACTATATTCAGATGAGTCATTTGAAGAGGACCTTCCTGGCCACTTGTTGCGTTATCCTATTAGGGTTTCGAGTGAAGGACAAGTCCAAGAACTCGAAGGTTTTGAATACTTCCCTGACACCCAGGCTCGTATTCTTGGTGCCAAATCTGACTACTTGCCACCAATCCTTACTACTTAATTACTTTCCTACAATTAACTGCTTTTTTTTTTAATTCTTTTATAATACTACTCCTACTTTTGGTGCTTGAGTCATGTTCAATGGCATAGTACAGTATATGCAGTGTCCCGCGGAGAGGCTATTCTTTTTCTACATTGATGATTTTAGTATAATGATGCTGCAATGCAATTTTCTGTTTTCGTATAGATGCCTAATGGGGAAACATTTATGGTAATTTGGTAGTATTAAAAAATTGAATATTGAAGTTATTTATATTCGGATAAACGAATAATTCTAGCCCAAAACTTAAAAAATTTAACTCACTTATAATTTAAAATCGAATTATATAACTATAACTAAAATTAAATTAGATTACATGATAATATGCAAATAATAATAGTACAAATTGCCAAAACTATAAGAATATTGAAAATGAATTCGCGTAATAGATATTATTGCATTAGCAAATATTTTAAAATTAATGAATCAACACTTAACAAATATTTTTAAACATAATGATTGCATATGATAAATATTTTAACATAATTATTACATATGATTAAATGATTGAATTAATAAAGATATATAAAGTTTTCAATAATGGAAATCATATAATAAAAATCAAACGGCTGAGATACTAAATGAAAACAGCAAAGGTTTAGAATATACAAAATAGTCAAGATAATTATTCAAAAATATATTACTTATGAAATTAATTTTATTAAATTAGTTACTCAAAGTAAACGAATTTTGAAAGTCAATTTTGATGGTTATGATATCGGTTTTTTTTTGGGAGTCCGTGGTTACGATATCATTAAAGCATTAGAATTATAGCTAATATCAATAATTGCTACAGTACTTGCAAGCATTAAAGATAAATTTTAGGATTAAAAAAAACAATTACTCTTTTCAATAATTTGTAAGTACCGCTAAACTATAAAAACTAACAAATACCTTCCATTAACTATAAATTATATACAAATATCTTCTTAAACTATAAAAATATGTAAATATCACTTTGATATATTCACATTTAAATCTCTTTATCCATTTTTGAGTTAATAAAATGTTCACATCAAACTTCACGTATGATCTAGTGTATTCCTGCTAGCTTGAAAATAACATATGGATAATTATTTTTTTAAAATAAATTCATACATCTTCATTTGAAATTGCAATTTCAACATCCATCCTGTTGATTTTTTTTAAAAATCAAATTAATTGTCCACGTGTTGTTCCAAGCCAATACGATTATGCTTGATTATAAGTGGAATCTGACATAAAAACATTCTCAATTTCATTAAAAACAAAGTGAACAACTGAATATTTACTTATTTTTATAGTTCAAGAGCATTTACAAATGAATAGTAGTTGAAGAAAATATTTGCAATTTTCCTTAAAAAAAATTTTCATTTGTCTAAAATAGAGAACGATGATCATGCAAAATAATTGTCGCGAAAGACAGGCATTGTATCTTAACAGGGGAATAAATTCTCTGTCCTTCCAAAGAAAATGTAATAAACTTCTTTGGAAAGCTTGCAAATGGACTGAATCCAAAGAATCAAGGATGAGAGAATTTTTAATACTATTATTTACAAAGAAATTAAGTAAAATGGAAAATATTTAAATCCATTACCTCCTCAATTACCAATTTTATGCGTTCCCATTTTTATGGAAAAAGATCCTCTCATGTGCTTCTCTCTCCTTTACCTTTCTCATAAGATTTGGATTGTTTAAATTTTAATCTGAATGGTTTAAATTCTTTTTTAGTTTTTATAAATTTAAAAAATATTTTTAAAAAATTTTATAATTAAAATAATAATTTTATTTTATATTTTATTCTCTTTTAAAAGATTATTTTTTAAAAATTAATTAAATCTAAATCATCCAAATTAATTTAAACAATCTAAATCAGATAATAAAGAGAGCATAGGAGATAGGAACGCAACTATTCAAGTTCTAAAATTCTGACCCATTTTATCTTCTAAAGCTGATCTTATTGACCTCTGACCCCACATCCTCAAACGCAGACCTTCACTCCACCTTCTTGTAAGATTTCATAAGCTAAAGCCAAACCGAATTCCAAAAGTCCACAGAGAAAACTCCATTTTTTTCCCTATTGCTATAATAATTTCCGGAAATTTCCATCCTTTCCTTTTGTTCCTTATTCAATTTAATATTTACCCCCACCCTTGAAACCTCTCAAGCCTACCCGCTTGTCTATATTTACAAGTCCTCCTCTTTCTGTCAACATAAGTCTATCTCTCAATCTTATCTTCCCTCTCCTTCAACTGCTTTGTTTCTGTAACATGGGTTCTATTTCGCAGGGTCTTGTTCTAACCACAGCGATGGTTTTATCAAGCACTGTGCTTTATCTTGCTTTCTCTTGGCAAAGCATTTTCCCACCATCCCGTCTTTCTGGGAATTCCGATTCTCAGGACTCTAACAAACAAATTCTACGCTCTTGCTTATGTTCAGGTGATTGGGTTTCCTCTGCCTTCTTCCTTCCTTTGCTAATCGTAACATTCTTGAGAAGAATCTTCAGCATGTGATGTGGTATTCATTTGTTTGGGTTTTGCAGAAGAAAAGACAAGAGATAGAAAGGAGAAAAAGAAGAAGAAGAAAGTGCAATTTGCAGATAATGAGAAGGCAGCAAGTGAGGAGCCAAGGAAGGAACAGAGGAAACAAAACAGAGTATCGAGAAAATGCGGAAACGAAATTCAAGAAATTATAGGAATGCCAGCCAACAGAATCGCTTTGTATAATGGGATTTTGAGGGACAGAGTACGTAAGATCGAGTGCTCTTAACGTAGGATTCTGGATTCATCCTGTAGAATTGTGTTAGAGAGATTGTTCGATGAGAAAATATGGTGGAACTTTCGTACTCTGTCTCCTCTGTTTTTTTTTTTTAATATTTCTTATCTTTGAAAATAATGAAGAGTGTTGTAAGGAAAAATGTTCTCGTGGCTGTAAATACATATATTTTCTTTCTATTCCAGTTTTTTTTTTTAGAAAAACTCACGGAGGAAAACGATTCAATTCGTCCACCTATCATAATGTCACAGATTTTTCTACATGGCCCTTTTGTTATTTAATTAATTCTATCATATTTTTTATTTGTTCCTATCTCATCCAAACCACAACCTCAAAATTTACGTTAGGTGGAGCTTCTCAACGTGAGGTGGGCATACGAATTGTGATCTTGTACGCTAATGTCCCTTTTATAAAATTTTCTTTTAGTCAACCTTTTTTGGCATTTTTTATTTTTTATTTAAAATCATTTGAGAATTTTATACTAAAAGAACTATAAACGATTCAAAGTCTTCGCTCTCTATCCTTTTTTTTTTCTATCTTGTTTCAAATAGATATTGTGTGTTTACTTATTAAATTTTATATGTATATAATATTAAAATTTGATATTATACTTTTATTTTTTAAAATTTTAAATTCATTAAATCTATACATATTTATTATTGGGGAATTTTGACTCTAGTATAATAAACAAAATTTTAAATATTTCATATGCAATGCGTCAATCTTTATTCTCTATATATATTATTTTTTTTAAATATGGGTCACAATTTTGTGAAAATCGTGATCTTTCAAAAAATTTCTTAAAAAAATTTATACAAAATGGGGACTCATTTAAAAATATATATATATATATAATGGGTCAATATAATTTAATTAGCCAATTGAATAAATTAAATATCAAATTCTTAAATTAAATATCCACCAACTCTTTCTTTTTCCATGGTTATGACAATCCAAACCAATAAATCGTAAACTGTATGTTAATGAAAGGGAATGCTTTGCCTATTGAGTAACCAAATAATTTTCTTTACCTTTTTAATACAGAGCAATATTTGTTATCGAAGAAAATAAAAACAATAAAATTGGCAAACATTTTGTGGGACTTTTTGACTCATTTATATTATTGGTAAAAATATAATATTGATGCATTTAACTATTAAAATTATTCTTGAAAATACTTAATGTTCTTCTTTAAATTTTAATGGGCATGTGGAGTAAACTACTTTTCGTTTCCATTAGCTTAAAAAAAAAAGTTACTCCTCACTTCTTAAAACTTATGTAATTCTTTTTTAAATAAATATTGAAAATAGACTTACCATGGACTTACACAATCTATGTTAAGTATCTATCAATTATCAATAAAGATTTGTTTTTTTAAAAAAATAATTTAACAATTATGCAAATAATAATAATCATTTAAAACAAATTTCATTTATCTTCAATCATTTCATCAAGTTTAAAAGAATATTATTTATTTTTTCCTAAACAATGGTCTTCTATTTTTTTGTGTCCATTTTTTTCTCTTTTTACTAAATTTAAATTATTTCACATTCATTTTTTTTATACCACTTAGCCATAATTTTTAAAAAATCTCTTTCACTTTTTTTAAATCATTATCATTCATATTTATAAAAATTCTTATTTTAAAAATTATACTTCTATTCTCATTTCTTTTTCTTCAATCAAATTAAATTTTTATTCCTCATATGTTAATTTTAATGAAAAATTTCCTGCAAATATTAAAATTTTAATATCTCTAAAGTTTTCTTACAAATTAACTTTTTACTCCTCATTTCTTTTTTTAAATCAAATTCTTAAGTAATATTGAACTTAAAAAATTTATTGAAATATTTAATGAGCAATAAAAAATTTAACAAAAATTTGGCAACTTTTAATCATTTTTTTATACATATTTTTGTTACATTTTTTATTACTTTAACATTACATTCAATATTATTTAAAAAGCATATTTAATTGTGAATTAAATTTTTTATTACATTTTAAAAATTTATTACTAATTATCAAGTTTTAAAAAATTACAATTTTTTTCTTTTGATAATATTTTACTTTTCTTCAATTATTTTATCAAGTACCAACAAATTATTATTTAACAAGTTTTTTTTATTCAATTATTTTCTAAACTATTTAGCCATTATTCTTTTAACATAACTTTTAATTTTTTATTATTTTTTATATTATTATAGTTGATATTTTAATTATTTTTTAATTAATTTATTTATAAATCATTAAATTAATACAACTAAATTTTTTACAAAGATTAATTTTTAATATCTCTAAATTTATATTTCAAGAGTTACTCTTTTTAAAAATAACTTATAATTTGATTTTTAAATTGTCAAGTTCATATAATTTCAATTTATAAAATTTAATAATAAATACAATACTTTTTAAATTTAACAATTTTATTTTATATTATCACACATTTATTTTTATTAAATTATTTAAAAATTGCTATATCACAAATTTATTATTTTTCATATTTATATTATACATTTTAAAATTTTTTAAATTAAATTAAATTAAATCAATTTGCTAAATGATTTATTATATTATGAATTTTTTTTATTATATGAATCACTATTATTACTTAACCATAACTCATATTAATTTTTTAAAAAAATTATTTTTTTTTTGGGTCACGGTTGAGCAATAACTGTGACCCTCTTATTAAAAAAAATTATCTTGATAAATCTTGAAAAAAAAAATCGACGGTTATGCATATGGAATATTTATATTTTTTTTGTTAATATTTTAGGGTCAAAATCCCTATTATTGGATTATGTAATTTTTTATTATTTAATTATTTTATTTTATTTTATTGAATTCTCACATTTATTAGGTAATATTTTTTTGTTCTTTTTCCTTCTTTTTTTTTCCTCATTTTCTCTTAGGTTTTCTTTTTCTTTCCACCACTTTATAATATGAAAATTTTTATTTTCTCTCCAAAAGTTTTGATTAAAGTTACATCTGGCTTTGAATATAACTATCAGAAAATTTTTGTCCACGTTTCAAAATTTTGTCCCGAAAGTAGACATGGGTGAGTAGCTCGTGATTCATGAACACTGAAGAGGCGGAGGCATCACATGGCGAGGGACTTGAACCGAACAAAAAAAAAAAAGGACCACAGAACGTGTTTCAAACTTCAAATGAGCCTGATCTGTCGGTCCAAAACATTTTGAGTAAAAATGTGAAATGCCTTTATTTTAAGTTTTGTTGAAATTATTTGAATTTTTTTATTTTAAAATTTTACATAAATTCTTATAATTTTAATAAGACTTAAAAAAATCTATATTTTACTCAAAATGTTTTTGATTATGACAGATTATGCTACTTTGAAGTTTGAAATATGTTATGTGGTCTATTTTTTTTTTTAATTTATGTACAAGTTATTTGTTCAATCTCTAAAGAGATGCATGGTAGTAATATAGACAGTTTATATTTTTTATTTTTTATTTATTTTAAAAGATGCAAAACACGGAATAAAAATAATATTTTAATTATAAAATTTAAAAAATGATTTAAATTAACAAAATAAAAAATAAAGCACTTAAAATCTAAACTATACATCTCTGAAAAATGCAGAGGATTTGAATTTTTTTTTTTTTGGGTTCGGTTCACATCCCTCGCCATGTGATGCTTCCGTCTCTTCAGAATTCATGAACTACTTACCAATTTTTGTCAAATACAAATACAAACTGTTTTTTTTTACAATATTTTTTAAAAATAAAATTTCATTAAAAATATATTTAAAAACAAGTAAAAATTCAAAGCCCGCTCTAACTGGAGGCTCTGATGAACCCAACTAGCACAACCAACCATCGCAGAGTTCACATTAACTGAATTTTCTCGATCACTAATGATATTGCATACACCTTTTATTTCGCACAAATAATTTTTTTATGTGAATTAGTATAAATTATTAATATATTACATTTAAGATTTTATAACACCATGGAGAGAATTATTTGTTTTTAATATCTATGAGACAATATATTTTAGAATCACGTCTCTTAAAGATACTTCATTTTGAGGAATGAGTCTGGTTGCAATAGTGGAGGGACATTCTTTTATTAACTCTCAAAATCGAAGATTTTGGCATGTTTAATTCTATTTTTGTTTTAATATTTTTAAAATAAATTTTGAAAACAAAAAAATTAAAAAATTTGTTTGAATCATTATTTTAAAAAATAACTGTTTGTTTTTTTTTTTATTCTATGATTTTGCAGAACAAAAATTACGAAACATCAAAAAAATATTTTAATTTTATTGTTTTTAAAAATAAAATTTTATTTTTTTATTTTATAAAACATTTCATTAAAATCACATTATCAAATAAATTTTTTTTATTTTTAAAAATAAAAAATTATTCTAAAAACAAAAAATCAAACAGACCTTTTATCTACCCCACTTGTGCAAAACTGCAACAACGTTTCCAAATATTTCAACACAATTTGCAAGTCCCTCTCTAATGATTCCTTGCGTGTTTGTGTCACATTGATCTTTTATATCAAATTTTGCAAGAATCATATCCCTAGAAGTACATTATCAAATAGTTGAAAACTCTTTACATTTAAAATATATATCTACACGTTAATTTTTAGATTAAGTTACGAGACATAAAATAATTTTAACTTTATATTAATTTTTTGTAATGATGATCTCCATAATAAATACTATTAATTTAACAGTAAATTTTGTTAATACATTATCTTATAAAATTTATTTGATTGCTGATATTAATTAATCTCCTTTATATATATATATATATAAAGAAAGTGAACAAGATAGTTATCAATTATTAAATTACAAATCAATGGTTAAGATTGAATAAAAAATACCATAAATATATAATAATATTTTTCTTAATTTTCACATTAATAAATTGTTGTTAATTTTGACAATTAGGTTATGATTTAATAACAAACTATTACTTCTTTTACCTGTCAACTAAAATCACTTGCTTAATATCACTCTATATTCAACTAAATTTGTGCGTTATAATTTGAATTAGAGAAATTGTTACAAATCTATTTGGTAGAATTATTGCAAGTGTTTTTACATTTAAAAACTTGTTTGGTTGCATGAAAAAAAAAGAAGTTATTTTTGTTTATTATATTAATTTTTTTAATTTCTATATTTAATAATTCTGTATTTAAGACGTGGATGAGTGCTTCTAATACCGTGCCGTGAACGAGCAGGTGGAAGCTTGAGGATGTTGACCTTTCTGTATCTGACTAATGGGTACGAGAGAAAGGACGTCCCATCCTTCCATGGATGTTTGTTGCTGAATTTTCTATTTTGCTTGTGGAATAATATGATTCTGTCAAATTATTTTGTTCATTCAACGCCTCACAATTCAATGTTTTTAATCTCTACAACGACTTCTCAACCAATTTTAATTTATCTAATTTCTGATGATCCTTAAACAAGAAAATATTAGCACACATTCAACCAACTGAGAATTGGTTCATTGAATAACGCGTCAGCTAAAACAACTTGATTAACTCATAAATTCTTCTTTATCCAGAAATTCTTGAATAATTCAATTGACTAGAAACAAATGATTATTAGTAATTTTTATATTCATAAATTAAATGTATATAATATATTTATAAAAAATTGAATTTTATACGCATTCTCATATTTTTGTATCACTTTCTCTCAATATATGTATATTATGTGTAATAACTGTGAGGGGAAAAAAAATATCCTTTTTATCTTATCATGTAGTGATGGAAGAAAGATCTTTGTCTTCCTCAAAATTCTGCTTTCAACCTTCTGAGAAAAAACTGCTTTATCTTTTGTCTTCTTTTCTTGGCATAAAACTTCAACAACTCCACTTGCTTGCATTTATTAGGAAAATTTTCTTCTCATGCAAACTGTAGGAAATAGCATGAAGATGACCCAACAACAAATTTTTGATAAATTTTGGTCAGTTAAATGCATTTGACTAAGATATTAGATGGCGAAAGGAATGTGTATGACATTTTCTGTGACGGCGCTGTAGACTTTATATACAACTTTACATCTATGTTTTGGAACACAAAAATAGCCTACTCACACAAACTTTGCTAAATTAGTATAAATACAAGAAGTTTACACAAAATCGTAATTAACATGCACTGGTTCGAGGGTTGAAACATTCAAATTGAAGTCACAACTGAAATTAAATTCATAAAAATTAAACTTATGAATAAATTTCGACTAAGTAATACTTTAATCGTTTTTAAAAGGATTTAAATTTGAATTTTATTAAAAGATAAGAATTTTTTTTAAAAATTAGTATTGAGTCCTATGTAATTCATGAAAACTTTTGAAATTATAAAAATAGAATTCAGGGAAAAAAAATCAATTACACACGACCTTAGATATAAAACTACACTGTTTATAACTTTAAAATTGTGCGACTTTCTGCAAGATTATATAATATATGGATTTTATCAACACTATACAAGGTTAATTTAATTTTAATATTATACAACTAATTCATTTTTTATGCATTTATTAATTAGAAAAGATGTATTATATACATCAATTATTTAATCCATAAAAATTTGTTAACTTCCTGATCGTTAGTTTTTAGAATTATTACGTAAATAAAAGTTGTTAAAGATTAAATTATATATATTTAATATTTCAAAATCAAATAGTTAAGGATAAAACATACATATTTTCTACCAACTAGTATATTATAATTATAATAATTCAGAATCCATTCTCGCCTTTTTATACTTTGTCCTTTGCCAGTAATTAGCAGAGTGGAGGAGGAAGAGGAAAAGGAACGGTCCAATTATCCAAAACGCCATCCCGTCTCCGTCTTTCACATCAGAAGGGAGGCTGTCGATTTCAGGAAACGAAGAGTCCAAACTAATACGACACAATTTCAAAGGCAAACTCTCGATTCCTTTCCCATGTAAACCCAATCGCTTCTTCGTTTTTTTTTTTTTTTAAATTCTCTGTACAATTTATCTTTTTACTAGCTCTTTCTAAATCATTTTGGTTTTGAATTGTCAGGATTGCTCTCTGATTTTTTTTTTTTAAATTCCTTTCCTGGAGTCGGCTTCGTGCTATTCGATCTCCGCAACATCCTGTAGGGGATCTGACTAGGCTTTCGGTATCTCAGACACTGAATGAATGGGGTATGTTTTCGATTCCAAGCATGTCTGAATAAGTTCAGCTACTTCTTTGCTGAAATTTTTTATTTTATCCCCTTATGGGTATCAGTACTTTTGCTTTTATTTATATTTATGTGGTGGGATGACTCAGATTCTTGTTCATTTTGTCATGAAATCTGGGGAGAATGCTTCTGTCCTGAATTCTGTAGAAAATTGATGCAAAAGGGGTTATAGCTTCACATGCCATGCCTGCATTTCAGTTATGGAAAATAGACGAGCTTAACCCAACTATATGATAAAATTAACTGTAATCATTGGACTTGTCGAGATAAGCTTGAGGTCTTTTGAGAACATGCCTCCCCTTATCTTTGCAGACGAAAATTAATTTAGAGTTTAGACACTGTGATGTGGGGTTCCCATTTCACGTCCTTTACTATAAGTGGTTTAATACTTTGATTATAAGCATAATTTCCCCACTTCCTTGTCGATTGGTTGGTAATAAACCCAGACGTACTCATAATTTGCTAGTAATTGTTATCTTCTGTGAGGTGGTGCAGAGTCACTGCATGAACCAATAATTAAGAACATTCAATTGCATTCCAGTGTGTGTAAACCTTTTAGCAATTACTAGATTGCAGTGTCTGAATTTATGATGGCTGTTTTAAACTATCATAAAATTATGTCGTGATGCATAACAGAATTTAATGCCATTGTAACAGAGCAGTGGTTGTCTTGGATGCTATAAAAAACCCACGGTTATTAGCACAGTGGATATGCCATCAAAAGGATTGGCAATGCATGGTAAGGCTGTGAAGAAATCCAGTACATCAGAGGATTTCTGGACCACAAGCACGCACGATATGGACAACAGTGCTGTTCTGTCGCAAGGAAGCATCTCATCAACCAGTGTAACAAACCAAGCACCAGATCCTCATGGTGCTTCTAGCAAAATCAACAACCCCGCCGAATTTGTAAATCATGGTATTTTTCATTGCTTTTATATTATTCAGCTTCAGCTACTTTATCACATTGCTTAGGATACTTTGATGTTGATTTTGATTAAAATAAATTATGAAAAAAAAGGGACAAAAATGATATGTCTGCTGTAATTATTTTCTTTTGCATGAGTGTTGACAACTAGAAGATGATATCTCTATAATGTAGTTACTTCCCTTTTTCCTTTAGTGGGGCGGCTGGGGTTGTTTTTGTTTACTACTTCCATTTTGGGTGTTATTATGGCTAGAATATGCGATGTTGTGGCCAAATGAAAGTTGATTTGTGAGACGTGATGATTAAGTTTAGCTTTTGCCAACAGCTGTACTTTTATCCTGGTGTCTTAATTTCTCAGTGTCTGCTATTCTTTTTTGGGAGAATGGGTTCTTACACGACTCACTGTTATGCTTAATTATCAAGTATATCTCTTTTTTAAGGTTGAAATGGCACTTTTTATATACTTTTCTTTTTAGCCACGTATTGTTCAGATTTAAACTACTAGAGTGTTGTCCCCTTTTCCCTATTCAAATGCTTTTGCTGACTCAATCTTCTATCTCATCTGATCTAAAATTGTCTTTTTATTACTGACTAGACTTTATGGCATCTTTAGTCAGTTTTGCATTTTATCCCTCTAATAATCTCCCATTGACAGTTTATATCCCTATACTTCATTGTATTACATGAGATTTCATAAGATGAGGTAGTGGTGCAATGGTTGGTTATTATTATTGCCTGTTCATATAACAAGAACATAAGCAAGGGACTAGAGAAAACAAAACCAAAATTACTTGAGATTTTGCTTGCAGGTCATATTCTTTGGAATCAGACTCGGCAACGTTGGGTAGGAAATAATAGGTCTCACAGCCAGAGCCGAACACAACAGCCACAAGAACCTAAATTAAGGTAAAATACACAAGTTTGTACCATAGAAAGGCCAATTAACTTCTTTATATTAAGCATGTAGCTAAATGATAAGAAAGTCTTAATAGGGTTGTACCCTGGAAGGGAGAAATAGAGAAAACGACTCTTGTAATTTGAAAGCTATGTCGTGAAAGTATTCTCTTGCAGCTACATGGATTATGGCTGCTTTTATAAGGAGCTGAGCATATTTCTATAATGTAGGCTCCCCCAAATGGCATGTCTGGATCTTTTACGTTAGTATTGTATATTGCAAAAATATTAAAGTCTGGTAAATAGGCCGATGAACCTTTCTTTTGGGATCAAAATTCATAAATTTGTTTCTTGTATCTTGTAAGCACATATTGTCTGTGCTTTGGCTAACATTTATGTTAATGCAGTTGGAATGCAACATATGAAAGTTTACTGGGGAGCAACAAGCCATTCTCTCAGCCAATCCCTCTTGTTGTAAGCATCTAATTCTGAACTATGAATATGCAAATTACGCCAAAATTGTTTATCTGACGGATTTCTCATATTGATATGAATAGGAAATGGTAGATTTTCTTGTGGACGTTTGGGAACAAGAGGGCCTTTATGATTGAGCCATGGAAGATTAGGAGAGTGCTGCTTGGTTAGAGTAGTTGAAGTAATTTTAGTTTCTTGCGTCTGTAGAAAGAGAAGTTTGGGCATTCTGCAACTTTGTATATCAAATTATAACGTTAATTATCTGTCACATGCCAATGATGAGGAACCTTCTGTCGGCAGGCCTGCGCAAAATTGTATTATATCTGATTTAATTGATGGCGAGAGGCAAGTTTTGGATATATTCAACCCTTTTCTCTTGCAGTTTGCTGAGTAGCCATAACGCTGCAGCCCGAAAATATGTATAAGGATGGCACTAAATTATCATACAAAGTAACATGATGCTTGCACCAACATACTGATAACAGAGTGATAATTTGGTACTTTCATATTACTCAAAAGTGAAAATTTATAAGCCCTCGGCATTCAAAGAATTTCTGTTTGGGGGCATAATAGAGCATATGTTTGATCACTTGCTAATTATCTAAACTCATAACTTCTGAATTATACTTAATGGCTTTATTGTTTGCATAATAGAGAGGGTCATATAAAATATTTGGATTAGCTATAACAATGTACAGGAGAGGTCCAAAAGAATTCAAGTGAACCAACTTGTCTAAAAACCTAAAAAAGCATCAAAATTGAGTTTTGCAGCTCTATATTCTTTTTAGAACTCAATATTATATGAATGAGATTTTCATTTTTCTAATATCATGATTTTATTGAAGAACCTTATGATAATAAACTGAAAAAAATAATTAAATGAAGAGTATTTTGGTTAAAAATTTTTAAATTAAACTCAGGTGTATAATAACTATTATTTTAAAGGAGTTTTATGTATATTTTTAAAATAGAAGATATATTTATATAATTTACTTAAAAGATAAAAGAGAATTGCTAAATCATTGTAAATTTTATCATTCTGTTTTGTTTTCTTTATCTAGTTTTCTTCGTAATGGATATTATTTTTTCTTTAGGCAAAGTCCAGTGGATATTAGTTTATCAGCAATAATCCTTATTAAGGGTGTTTTAGTCCAAAATTTTTAAATAGAATTAAAGTGCAAATCAATTTTCTGTTTTACGAGAGGTATATTTATATTTTGAAAAAAGATAAAAATTTGTATAATTTTAGAAAAACTCATATGAAGCTTATCTTTCGTGGCAATGTCTACAAAAATATAGACCTGAGACTTGCCATGTTTGACCGCAACCTTTGAATCTCATTTTATAGTAAAAAGAATACAATTGTAAATGAAATAAAAAATGATTTTTATGCCTTTATTTTTTTAAAAAATAATAATAAAATAATAAAATATTATTAAATAATGATCATAGAAAATAATAAACATGACATATAAGTTATATAAAAATAATTTTTTACATAAAAATTACCAAATGAGCCTTTTTATGATTCCAAATGTCTTGCAAGAAGAACAATCCCACTTTTTCCACACATCATGTGTGGACCAGTTTAAATAAAAAACTATTTTAAATTTTGTTATAAAATTACTACTTTCTAAATTTTGCATGTTTGGTTAAAGGGCAATCTTATTATTTTGTATAATGTGTATTATGTTTTTCTTATTATTATTTAATAGTATTAGTTCATTTTTATTACTTTTTAAAGTAAAGATATGAGAGTAATTATTTATTTACAAAACTATTTTTTTATTTTTTTTCCTTTTCATTTCTTTTCTTTTTGTATGTCAAATGAGGATTAAAATGTAAATAAATTCTCACAAACTTTAATCTCAATTTTTAGCTTATGAATAATGATGGACTTGTAAAAAAAATTATTTTTTAGTTTTAAAAATTAATTAAAGTTTAACATTTTTATTATAATGATTTTTTGGTGTTATATAAAGTTTAGGTATTAATTTTATAATTAAAGCTTATTTAAGAGATACGGTGTAATGTTTTGAAAAAAAAAGTGAAAAATGAAGACAAAAAATTGAAATTATTGAAAAAATAATAATGATAAAGAAGATATAAAAATGGAAATAACAGAGACTGTTATTTTATATTTTGGAAAAATATGTTATTGATATCTTAATTTTATCTTGAGTTTTATTTTTATTTTTTATTTTATTTTATTTTATTTTATTTTATTTTATTTTTTTAACTTTATAACATGTTTCAATCCAATCTCTCAAATTTATTTGTTCCATTTTAGTTCATTAATATACTTTAGATATCATTTTTATTTTTTAATTTAATTTAATTTTAATTTAATCCCTAAAGTATAAAAAGTCATGTTTCTTTTCATTTAACATTGTCGAGATACATAATAAATTAGTCCTTTTATGGTTTCTTGGCAAATTAATTCTAATAACTTTTTTATTAACTTGAATCTACTTATTATAATTTCATCTCCTACCACTACCTATCGGTTGCATTTTCTAAATTCCAAGATATACATATTTTTTTGGTTTATCACACATTTCCTCTTTAATAAAAGACATTACAGTTGAAAATTAATGGCACTCTTTCAACAAAAAAGTCACAAAGAATAAAAAGCCGCGCTTAGGTAATGATAAAGAAAGATATTATAACATGTAGGATTTAAATTGATAAGAAATTATTATATTTAAGCCATTAAAGAGTAATTAGGATGATGTTAAGAATTTTGACAATGTTAAGAAAAGAACAAAAAATTTAGTGATTTTCAAAAGTTAAGAAATTAAATTAGAATGAAATGAAATTAAGAGATAAAAATAAAATTTAAAATTAAATCAAAATAATCAAAATAAAATAAAATTCAAAATACGAACTTGAAGTAAAAAAAAAAAGTGGGGATAATATGTTTGTCTTTTTATTCATTGTTTTGACATTCTAGGACAATAGTTTAGTATTTTCTTAAGAAAGTTAAAGTTAGCATATTACCCAATATCAACCACAATTTTTGCAAGATTGTCTATCATTGTGTGGTTTTTTTTTTAATTATTCCTTTTCTAACTTAATTGTTACTATTAAAAAATATATCCAATGGATTTGATGTTAATTCTCTTAATTAAATACTGACAAACGTTGTTTTATGTGTTTCAAAATGGAATTTTTTTTCTTAAAAAATAATTTTTATAAAAAATAATCTAAATTGAAAATTTGTAGTTACTTTTTATTTGATGTGTTTTAAAAATTTTAAGATTAATATAATGATTATTAATTTAAAAAATTAAATTAATGACAATAATATTTTAAGAATGAATATAATAGTTTATGAAAATAAAAAAGAAAATACAAATCCTGATGTAACGTCAATTAAAATGTCAAAAAGTAAGGCAGAAACTTCTTTCACGATTTCATTTTTTTGCTGAGAAATTTTTGGATTTTTTTTTCTTTTAAATGTTTATTTCCAATCAGTCCTGACGTGTCACAATTTGAACCACGAGATGTAAGGAACGGTCACGATTGGCCGGAGTGGGGACAGAGGCTGTGAAATGAGAAGACCAGTAGCAGTCTGACACGCGTACGGTAATGACGCGAATAAAATGATATGAACAGTTTCGTGCGTGGACAGGAGACGTGGAAGGCAAGGGTCTTATCATGCTCTGTCCATTATCCGTACACAACCCAGTGGTGATTATGGAAGCGTACAAAAAAGTGGGTACCCACGACATGCACTCCGTACACCGTCGGATCTGATGAATTGTGACCGTCGATGTGTGCATTTGAGAATCGTGCCGCGTTGACGCTTCTGTGATGTTCCCCTTCTTTTGGAGGTTGCGTTTTGTAGTTACATGCTATCCGCGGCCCTATTATTTTTTTCCCTTCCTCCAAATAACAACTCTAATTTAGGTTAAGTATATTTTTAATAAAATAGAAATGAAAATAAAATAAAATTTAAAATTATGTTTTATTTAAATACTTAATAATAATAATAATAATAATAATAATAAAAGGTGAATAAATGACTAAAATATTTTTAGATGTCAACAAATTAAAAAAAATAATTTTTATTTTTTAACATAAAACATAAAAATTATGGTTGAAAATTTTGTGTTAAAGATATTTATATTAACAGATTTTAAATTTTAAAATTATTCTTACAAAATTAAATATCAAAAATTTAAATTGTACAAAAAAATTATAATTCAAAACTTAAAGTTAAAATCGTTAGTTCTTGCGTCTTTTAATATAATTTTAAAATTCAATTTTTTTAATATAAATATCTTTAATTTAAGATCTTTAACTATATTTTTTTAAAACAAATATAAAATATCACTATTATTTGAGAGAATATGGTATTTCTTTTTTCACTCTTTCCTGATTAATAGGTAACATTCCTTTATAACATATTGTGATGGAATTAAGTACTACAACAAAATCAATGTGCTGAATCCATGAACGATTATCTTTTCTTACTACCAAACATCATTTTGTCTCTTTCAATCTCCTTCTCCCTTTTCTCATTTTGCCTCTTTACCAAGCGTGCCAAATTAAGAGATTGGGATTAAGTTTTATGGCATGTTTGGTAGGAAAAATTAAGAAAAAAAAATAAGGGTAAGAGAATGATATGTTTTCTTTAGTTGATATGGATAAATATAAAAAAGGAAAGAATCAAAAAGAAAATAAAATTCTTGAGACCCATCAAATTTAATCTGTCCATTGAACAATGAATTGGGAGACTGGGAGAGAGAAATTGCTTGGAAACACGCCTTTTACTTATTTATCTTACTATCCATGAAGCTTCTGCATATCCTAATGCATTTTTAATCCCGTCTTACTATGAGACTCACTCAAGTCCTACAGAACAGGAATTTTCACATGCCTTGTCCAGTTTTTATTTATTTATTTAATGTATTTAATGCCTTGTCCCCTTATGCCAGATCTTTTTATCAAATGCTTTGATTGGCTGTCTCTGCGTCTTGCATCTGTGGAAGATATTTATATTAATATAAATAAATAGAGATTTACTTCATCCGATCCAAAATATAAGTTATTTAAAAAAAAAATTTGATTCAAAATGTAAGTCACTTAACAATAATTATTGAGATTTCGACGCAAATACAATGTATGAAGATTTAAATTCACAACCTACAATGCCATACTTTATATTTCATCCAATGCAATAAAGTATTGATATGAATAAATTAATGCATAGGACATGGTTGTAATATTACAACCGTGTCTAGTAAAAAAAATTGAAATTGCAATCTTGTCTAAAAAAAATTAAAAATAAAAAAAATAAAAAAAGGACAAGTACATATCAAATTAATTTAAGAAAAATTAGATAAAATTATTATTAAAAAAATAAAAGATGATTGTTCAAGAAAAATTAAATAATAATTTTATTAAATTTGATAAAACAATTGAAGAAAAATGAAATATTTTTAAAAGAAATAAATTTAATTTTTTTAGAACTTGAAAATCAGTAATAATTATAAAAATTTTAATAAAACTGTAATGAGCAATTGAATATACTTGTCAAGTAATATTAAATTTAATATTAAAACAATATAAATTTTAACTAAAATATATATTAAAAAAAGTGATAATAATGGCCAATTTTTTAATAAATTTTTATATTCTTTACTAAATTTTTCAATAAATTTTTTAAATTTAATATTACTTAAAAAGTATATTTTAATTTTAAGTTCAATATTAATTCACAAGTTGAAGTTCAATATTGCTAAATAATACTAGTTTAAAATTCTTTCAATATGTTTTTTTTTATTAGTAGATCACGGTTTAAAAGAAACATGATCAATAATGACATACTATATTTTACTTGTATTTACATATTACATTTGATAAGTGAGGTTTTGATGACAAACCGGTCGGGACATAGAATTCCCCTTATAGATCACGTTTCTTTTAAATCGTGACCTACTAATTAAAAAAAAAACATATTGAAAGAATTTTAAACTAGTATTACTTAGCAATATTGAATTTCAACTTGTGAATTAATCTTGAATTTAAAATTGAAATATACTTTTTAAGTAATATTGAACTTAAAAAATTTATTGAAAAATTTAATAAATAATATAAAAATTTATTAAAAAATTGGCCTTTATTATCACTTTTTTCAATATATATTTTAGTTAAAATTTATATTGTTTTAATATTAAGTTTAATATTACTTGACAAATATATTCGATTACTCATTACAGTTTTATTAAAAATTTCACAATTATTACTAATTTTCAAGTTCTAAAAAAATTAAATTTATTTCTTCTAAAAATATTTCATTTTTCTTCAATTATTTTATCAAATTTAATGAAATTATTATTTAATTTTTCTTGAACAATCATCTTTTTTTTATAATAATAATTTTATCTAATTTTTCTTAAATCAGTTTGATATGCACTTGTAATTTTTCTTTTTTTTATAATAATAATTTTTATTTAATTTTTAATTTTTTTTGGACACGATTGTAGTGTCTTAAAAAAAGAAAATTTATTTTTTAATTTTTTTTACTAGACACAGTTGTAATACAAGCGTGTCCTATGCATTAATTTAATAATATCAACACTTTATTGCATGAGAGGAAATAAGAAATACGGCATTGCAGGCTGCGAATTTAAATCTTTCTACATTGTACCTGTGTCAAAATCCCAATAATAATTTTTTTTTTTATAATACCTTTCATTTAATAACAACAACTGTGTTAAAAATCTTTCATTTAATGACAACAGTTGTATTTATTACAGAGATAAGACTGAAAAAATATGATAATATTTAAAAAGTTTAAGAACATATTTAATTTTTCTTAAGAAACATGAATATGTTAAAAGTAATTTATATTTTGGACCAGAAGGAGTATTTTAACCAAATGAATAGAAATAAGATATATTATATTCATAATAAATATATTTAATTAGATATAGGATAATAAAATAATTTAATATTTTATTTTTATGTGTTTCTTTTCTTTTCCTTCTATGGTATCAAATTAAATGAGGGATAGTTCATCCACTTTATCTCCTTTTTTTCTTTCCTTTCTCTTGTACTATTTTCTTTTCCTCTTATCATACAAAACAATTAATACATTAGTTCCTTTATATGCAAATTTTGAATAAATTAAACTTAGACATAATTTCTTATATTTTATTATCAAAATTTTCAATAAAATTATAATATGTATAAAAAAATTTAAAATTCTGAATAATGTAATAGTACATTGTAAAAATCATACATTTATACACATATGATGCTACTATTAAAGAACCTAATATATATATATATATATATATATATATTCTATCTAAGTTTTTTCTGTTTTGAATCTCTTATTTGACCAGTTGCTAGTCAACCTTTACAAACTCTTGGTGCTCAACAGCTAATTGAGCAGTTTTCTTTAATTAAAAAATTTGAAGATTCTTAAAGGTAATTCTTTGAGATGGACTCTATCTGCCTCTATCTGCCCGAGCTTAGACATGTTACTGGCACTTTAATTAGTAGCCTTGGGATTACTTATATTTGCTACTAATTGATTTTACTGAAAAAAATAATGGAAGAACATCAAAATTCTTATATAAATTAGTAGTAAGTTAAACTCATGAAAATTGACATAACTTTTAATTAGTAGTCCTTTTCTAAAAAAATTCTTGTTATTTTTAAAATTTTTAATAAAAGTGAATTGGGTTAGGGTAAATCACATGAAAGTTCAAGAGGGACAGTAGGGTGAACTGGAAAGAGCAACCTAAGGAAGAGAGGTACGGCGAAAACTGAAATTGGATTAGAACACCTTAAAAGCTTCCCATGTCCCATCGTGCAGATGCGGAACTTGTATTCGTATTATAGACGAGGAAAGTAAGAGGGATACAGATACATAAGACATGCATGCTCACGCAGAAAAAAATTATTGGAATTTTTTGGAGACTATCAATATACTGTAAATATAGACTGTATAGTTCTTCAATGGCAGAGGTAAAAGGTCCAAAATTAGCAAAAGAATGAAATACAGAGACCAGTACGTACTCAACATGACAGTTAATTCTTCAATCAATGTAAAGTGTTGTTACCTTGTCTAATTGCTTTCTAATTCTTGAAAGCAACGAAGAATTAGTTAAATGTACTTGATCTGATACTAACGTCGAGATAAAGAACAGCCATACGTAACTTTGAAAGCACTGAATAAGTTCTCCTAAGATGCTATCAGAAGGAAGAGGCATCTATAAAGAACTGACATGAAAACTTACCGAATAAAGAGTGTGCAAATAACAATGGTGAAAAAACTTGACGTAGATATTTTGTAGAGTCACATCAATTACATCTGACTTATAAAAGTTTAAGTGATTATAGCGCAAGTTCACTGAGATACTGCCAATTATCATAAAGCAAAGCAATGTGTATGCGAATATACTTGCCAGTGTTCATTTGTCTTTTAAACCCATGCGATAAACCAATTGATTTCTTTCTCACCCTATACGTTATAATTAATTGGATAATGTTATTGAAAATTTGGCCTTTTATAAAGTCTGGTTCTCTTATTTTAAATTTTTTTAAATTTATAAAATATTTTTCATTATTATACATATAAATCTCAACGTGATTAAATGGTAAAAAATCTTTGACATTTTCAGAGCCAAATCTTAATTAATTACGCACATATTTCTTTTGGACAGTCAAATATGGCTGAATTTGGAACTCAAGGGGATAACAATGTCATTTGATGGCAAAAAATAAAAAAGGCATTTCATCAACCCAAGGATCATATCTGGTGATGGCTGGTGTCCACAGCCAGTGACTATTCACCAACAGTTCAAAGTCAGATAACCATTTTCCCAAAAAGAGACTAAAGCCACCCTTTTTCACTGTTGTGTGAATTCCAATTTCATTGGTGAGTAAACCCTGGAATCAGAGCAATGTCTCTTCTACAGGAAACATCCCTCTCCTTTCCCTAACACATTTAATAAGCTTCTTCTTTACCTCTCCATCAATCATATTTTAAACCCTACAATCCTACCAATCCCTTTCACTGCTATAGCTTCTCCCACATTTTCCTCCCTCAAACACCAGCCCCACTAGCTTTCCTACAGTAGTTTACAGCAGAATCCATTGATGGCTCCATCTTGTAGACATCCAACATTCACAGTTGCAATAATATTCACTGTGGCTTTCATCTTTTTCCTCACAGTTCTACCTCCCAAATCAGGTAAAAGGGCCACCCCACATCCTATTTAATTCGCTTATTTAAAGAAAAATATTGTTTGAAATCCAAACTGGGTTTTTCAAAGTTTTGAACTTAATTTACTTTTGAGGTGTTTATTAAAATTTTCTGTTCTTTGCTGTTTTTTGGCATTTGACTCCTTTTAAACTTTAATGAGGAGAATGCAGGTGTATCAGTAGTGATGTCTTTGAAGGACGGCAAAAAGTTGATAGGGTCAAAGCCTCCAGCTTGTGTGAACAAATGCAAGAAGTGTAGGCCTTGCATGGCTACACTGGTGGTTCCTAATCACAAAAGGAATAAGGGTATTAGTTTCAAAGTGGTATCTCCTGGGGAAGATGACACCTATTACCTCCTCTCATGGAAATGCAGATGTGGGGATAGGCTCTTTCAACCATGAACTCTGCTCTTGGACGTTGGAGCTTATATACATTTGCAGATCTTTCTCTCTTTCTGAGTTGGTTTGGTGTGGAGAGATGTTTGAAACTAGCTAGTATAGACGTGCGATAAACTCTTTTATCCATGCATGTTTGTCCATTCCAGTGATATATATATATATATATATATACATATACATATTATTCTGAGGGCTTTACGTTGTTTGCTTCTCTTTTCTTTTTTTGAATCAAACAAAACATTGAAGTTCAGGTCTGATTAACTCTAGCAAATCATGCCATTTTGTCCTTGCATTTTTGCCTCGGTGACGGTAACAATCAAATGGAGAGGGAGAGGTTTATAGAACACCAAACATTCCTCATTTTGAAGTTAAGTATGGACTGTAGTGTGGTTATATTAAATGTGAAGATTAGATTTTTCATTCACTTGCATGCTAAGGGTGATCTCGTTTTCTGTTTTTCTTTTGACTACTTCGCGTATATTTAACAGAAAGAACGTTTAAAAAAAATTGCAAGCATCATCAGTTAATCAAAAGACTAGACTTATTATGTGTGGATGGAGGAAGAAGAATTATTTTTACAAGGCTTATTTGAATTCATTATTGCAACTGCTTCACTTATTATCAATTACCATGGGATATATTGGGCACATTAGGTGATTATTATAGTCAATTAAATTTGTATACATGAATTATATTTATCTAGATACATGAATACACATAAATATTAAACTTAATCACTTGAAAAAATATCAAATTACTATTTTTAACAAGGTAAAGTTATCTAGATAATTGTAAGCTTTCAAATAAAAATATGATGTATGTAGAGAAATTTTACAAAGATTTAATTATCTGGAGTTCAGTTTAAAAAAGATTTACTTATTAGATTTTTATTAAAAAATTTAATAATAAAGATATACAAATTATAGTTAAATTTTCTCTTTGATCAAAATATTGTTAGCCTAAGTAGATAGTGGGCACCTCATACGTATATCTTAGGTTTCCATTAAGATTTCATACATCTTGACATTATTAAATTATTTATTTACTCCATGTATATCTTAGGTTTCCATTAAGATTTCATACGCATATCTTAATGTCCTATTCAAAAATTTAGTAGTATATGTTATATTTGTCCAAAAATTATAATTAATTTAAAATTACAAGCATAATTTATGTCGGATTTAAATATTAAATTATATAATGATATAATTTTATGGTGCACAACTGATTTGGATTACAACAAAAGTAAATTTATTTATTTTATGTGACAAAATTATAAGAATTGAATCCTGGAGATATGGGCAACGTTAAGGATTCAATTTTTTCAATATACTTAAAAAAATGTTGATATTGATTATGAGAAACACCTACATAATGTTATATATACTAAATTAGATAATGATACAAAAACATAGTTCTTCCAAGTTTTAAGGGGAGAATAAATGTAAAAAAAAAAAAAAGTTTCGGAAATTTGGCTGCACACTGAGTAGCTTGTCTTGTCGCAAAAATAGTGTGTCTTTTTTGTTGGATTTTTATGCTTCTATTTTGCTAGCAATAATATTACGTCATAATACTTTTCCTTTCTGTAGTGTGTAGTTCGTTTTGCTATATATTTTCGTGCTTCTATGTTTATATGTATTATTGCTTTGTATTTATTCTTTATAATGAAATATTCATTAGCCAAAAAAAAAAGGTGAAAATAGAAAGTACGTGGATGATTCTTTTTTTTTTGGGGGCCAGTACGTTGATGACTTGTTCGAACATGCAAAAATAAGGACGATGTCTAAAAGTTTTGATTCAAGAAACATTTTATTTAACATAAATATTACATTGTTCTGACGCGGATTCAGATCTTTATCTCTTAATTTTTCTTCTTTCACTTTATATTCCTAAAACTTTCTACTTCTTCTGTAAAAGGTCCAAAAAGCTGAATGTTGTGCATGACCCAACTCTGTAGTGTTAGGCATGTCCAAATCCAATAATGAAACGGGCAGATAAAGTAGATCCATTCGGGTCCAAAGTTAGCCCATCATCACCACAAATCATAGATTCTATATTCATCCCCATTCTTATAAATATATTTAAAAAAAAAGAAACAAAACGCAACTTCTTATTTATATATATATTACTTAATTATTCAATTAAAATATAATAAATATATAATTTTTTAATTAAAATGTAATAAATACATTATTTTTTATAAATAATATATAATTTTTAATTAATTTTTTTTATTAAAAATTACACGTCTATTATATTTTAATTAAAAATTTTTATAATAAAAATATAAGTCTGCATCTTTAAGTTTGGTGCCATATGTAAAGCCGTAGACACGAGAAGCAAGAATCATGGGCCTGTTTGATTTGGTTCTGCAGAACAATTTTTTTGTTTTCAAAAACAAAAAAACAAAAAAACCTGTTTGATAAGGTGTTTTTAATGAAGTGTTTTGTAAAACAAAAAAACAAAATTTTGTTTTTAAAAATAAAAAACTCAGAACACTTTTTAAGTGTTTTGCAATTTTTGTTCTACAGAATCAAGTAAAAAACAAAAAATAATTACTTTTCAAAATAATGATTCAAACAGATTTTTTGATTTTTTTATTCTTAAAAACTTGTTCTTGAAAACATATATTTTGAAAACATTAAAACAAAAACAATTTCAAACAGGCTCAATTATTCTTTTTCATTTCTGCTTCAATTTCTTCCAAATGGTTCTCCTATCTCCCACCACTCCAACCAATCTCCCTCCATTCTTCCTCTCCTCAATCTCCTGCACTCGTTTCTACACTTCCTCTCGATCCACCATTTCTTCTTTCTCCTCCTTCTCAATCCGCTCTCACCTTCCATTTCTCCCACTATCTTCTCATTCCGCCGTAGTTTGTTCCGGCCGCTGCCGGGCAGCCGGTCGTGGCCCTCCACCGCCTCACCGGCTAGACCTGCCTCCTGGAAATGATTCAAGACACCTTACAGGTTTGGATTTAATGCTGGTTTAGGACTTTAATTGCAAAGAAATGCGTAATTTAAGTCTGGGGTTTGAGCTTAGATTGTTTTACGATGAAATTCGTGACCTTGGTTCTATTGTGGGAATTTCTTTTTTCTCGGTATTGGAATATTTTGTAGTTAGTGTACTGATTGCAGTTGCTTTTAGTTCAAATTGAAAGGAATGAGATCTAGTTAGCGGAATTTGAATTCTTGAGATGGATGGAATATTGTGGATTTGAAAGAATTTCAACGGTTTTAATGGGTTCATTTTCTATGGAAAAAGAACCGCTATTGTATTTTTCATTACGTCATTGTTGCCACAGCCATTAACAACTCCACAATCCTCACCTTTGTAGATTGTAGTTGAACTATCCCTGTAGCCCCAATGTTGTTTGGGGCACTGCTACGTCCCCATGCTGCTGCTTTTAACAGCTAGCTACAAGTGAGCCCTTGTCACTCTCTGTTGTACTAGTTAGTTAACAATGAACGTTTGTCTTGGTTTAAAGGTTATCTATTGTTATCATAAATTTTATCTTTTCTGGTTTGCGGGAATTTTTTCTTTTTTAATGCATATCTACTCTTAGACAAGGCCAATCAATATTAAAGAATTGCAATATGTTGAGGCCCCGTAGCTTTCTGTCAGTATAAGGTTGAGAAGCCTTTCTCTACTGGCTTATCAGCTTATGGACAATTGAGATGACTAATATACGTTTTTTGGGGGTTTTACCCCATGTTATAATATTCCATTTTCAAAACAATGAATGAATCCCAGTATGCAACCAAACAAGAGGACCATTTTTATTAGGAAATTATAAGAACAATTTATTAATTGTTTGAAGCTAATGTGCATAGTCTCTGTAATTACGGTGTGATAATGGGACGGAACGGATAACAATCAAGTTTATGAGAAAACTATTTTTTTTTTTGGGGGAGAAAGTACGTGTGTATATGTGTGTGTGTGTGTGTGTATAACCCCCTTAACTTAGTTTAATTACAAATTTGGTACATGAAGTTTAAAATCTAACACTTCACTCTCTAAATTATCATAAATAGTGAAAACACTGCATTTCAGTTAAAAGCAACTTCTAAATACTACGTGATTTTGGACAAAACGCAGGTCAGAGGTTGTGCAAAGGAGGCAATTGGAGAAGATGATGAAAACATAAGATATCACATAAAAAATCATGTGATTTTTAGATATTAATTTTAATTGATACGTAACATGTTTCCTTTTTGTGGGGATGAAGTGTTACATGTTAAAGTTTATATAACAAAATTGTAATTAGGCTATACTTCAGGGAGTTATATGTAGTTTCTTCTTCTTCTTCCCCCTTTTTTCATTGTTATAATATAACATCAGTTTGCTGTGCTAATTTGCAAAAGCTTGTCTTGGTATCAGTTTCCAATTGAGGATATTTTTGAAGAGATTAATTTACTTTTCTTATAATGGATTTAGGAAAGTCTATTTGCCGCTTGTATATTGTGAAAATAAGACTTTGGATCACAAAGGGATGATTAAATTAATTCCGTTAGATAATTGGCAGTTTTGACAGCTAAGTATAAAAATCTTTAGGTACATGAATAAGCCAAGAAACAGTCACTTCATTCAGCCTTTTTTTTTTTCCTCTCTCTCTCAAATGACCTATTGTCTGGTGTTGCATCGAATTATAATATATAGTTAGTTTTGCATTACTCTCTTGTTGATGTTATTTTCCGGTTTGACAACTATTGTTGTAATTTTGTTCATGTTTCTTCCATTGCTTTCTTCTCTCAACACTTGTGACATGGCATAACTTGCTTTGCTGTGTAACGCATGCCTGCATAGATTATACACGTTAAGTTCATGTTATGAAATCTGTTGCGTATAGTGTATACTTGGACAGAATGATGCTATATTTTGGAATATTGGCTTTAAAAAATATCATATTCCCTACTTCTATCATTTTTGTTTTGCTTATGTTGTTTCTGCCTCTCTAGCAAGGTATAATTTTTGGTACTGAGAGGTATTTTTAAACTTCATTGAGGAGCAGGTTTCGCTGCATCTAGATTCACCTTGCAAGATAGAGTGCGGATCTTCTTTGCCGTTCTTTTCTGGATGTCTCTATTCTTTTGGGCTTCTGCATGGGATGGGAGGAATGGACCAAACAAGGGGTTAAGATTTAAAAGATAAAGTAGTGAGCATTTAGATTGTACACTCCAACTATAACTCATGGGATAGGGTATACTATATAAGGCAACACAAAAAGGCATTCTAATGTGTGGAATGGATGTTCTGATGCTTGATTGACTTTCCAAATTCATATGTCCTGAGTGCTGCTGAGATTACTCCTGTCAAATGGTAATTCATGAGTAATCATTCTGATCTCCTTTTCTTCCTAGTGCTGTATTTGGTGACAAGATTTTTAAATTGAAAATTTGATGATGTGGACAGGGTAATTCCTTAACTAGCGTTTTACTACTAGATTTTGGAGTTACTGATAGAGAGAGATGAGGGAAATTGTATTTCATATCTAACTAAGCATGTGAGTTTTACAGTCTTACCGGGCATGGGCCAGATCACCTGAAGTACTTCAGGTAAAGTGAGGAGAGAGACAAAGAGAAAAAAATGTGGGATTCACATGGCAGAAGTGGGTCCCACACCTCTCTCTCTGTCTCTCTCCTCACTTCACCCCTTCAGGGGATCTAAATCCGGCAGGGCATAGATTAAGCACTGGTTTCTGGGACCATTGTAATATCACTGACGATGTTCTCGTGGCAATGATAACGGAGAAGATGTAACTCAAATCATTTGAGATAATCTTTTGTTTACAAGATAAATAGAAGGAATAAACTTTCTGCTACCATCTTCTGGATTTTTCACAGTATTCTGAAACTCCGGAAATCTATTGGGCATCATCTCTTCTCCAAGATGTTGGCGTGAAGAATCTGAAAAGAAAAGAGGGGAAAAAATTAAAAATAGAAGTGCACTTTTCTAGGATGACCATAACTCATTCAAATGAATCATCAGTGCATGAAGACAACTGATGAGTCACGTCATTCTCTACGTGTTACACACTTCTCGGGAGCAGTTAATCAATTTGACATAGTTTGTCGTTTCTCCCTATTTTCGTACTATCAGTAAAATGGAGAGGAAATAAGATGGTGTCACCTGAAGGGGGTCACACTACTTTCACTGAAAAATATCATACTCATTATTGGGGGAATGCCACAAAACTATCCTCCTGGCCTGATGCAAGCTTTCATGTCTAAAGTTTTCTAGAGTTGATCCTCAACGGGCAGAGCTTCATGCTTATCTTCGGCTTTCTTTATTTTATTCGTCCGGAGCTTCGTGTTTATCTTCCGCTTTCTTTTGTTTATTCGTCCAATATCTGTATGTTTCATTTTTTATTACAAATCAGTGTGTCAACAAACTTTACATTTTTCTGTCTTAAAAAGATTATAAAATTCTCAATGTGATTTTTAAAATGAAAATTTTTTAATTTCTTTGCTCAATAAGTATTTTAATTAATTTAATCTTTTTTTGGGTTAAACTGATGTGAATCTAACAAAGTTATAGAGCTAGCTTGACAAAATGTTAATGTAGCTATAAAATCAGTGAGGCGGGCAAGTTTAGTGTTTAAAAAAACTAGAAAGTATAATGACCAAATATATGAATTTTGTAAATTATTTTTGGCTTTTTTTTTTATCTTTTTGGACACTAAATATGGTTACTGCATCATATATTGGCTATACACTGTTAGATCAGTTTAATAACTTGGTTAGATTTATTTGGATCAAATAAAAAAATAAGACAAAATATAATCTACTCCTAATGTGACGAGTGTAAAAATATCTCAAATTGGTAAGTTTGCTACAAAAACGCCATGTAGCAAGAAAAGATGTATATGGGTTGATCCAAGCAAGTGTTGACGCATGGTTGGGTTCTATTGGCGAAGGCTGAGGCGAGAAAGTGATGCCGCCTTCTGTCGTTTACAGGCCAATTCCTGGCCGTTCAATTTTTCCAGCTTGACACTGACTCTAGTATGGGAACGGCGGAGTGGGACGCACTCGCTCCTACGTGTCCTCTCCTCAGAGGCCGGTAGCTTCTATATAGAGCCACTGGGTTCGTCGCTGTCTCAATACTGGAGGGATGCTTCATCCGCCTTTAGTTCTCTCATTTATCTTCCTTGTTTCTCTAGATGAGTTGTTATATTTCTGCAAGTCTTCGTTTTTCAACTTGAGTCTCTCTGAACTTGTAGTCATGCTACTACGAAGCTCCTCTGCTCCAATTCCAAGGTCATGGGTACCCCATTCCCCTGAATCAGAATTGATTCTCCACCCTCCTAAAACAAGATCAGTTGTATATCTAGGTCAACCCCTGGCTGACACAGATCATCATAGCTCATCAAGGTCGAAGAAGAAAAACTGTATACCAGATCGTAACGTCCGTAAGAATCAACAGAGTACCAAGATCAAAGAATGTGACCAAGTAGAAGAACCACGACAAAAAACTTCACCTTCAGTTCGAGAACTGTTTTCATGCTGTGGTTTGGATAAGGGAGTGATGGATGCTGAAGAGGGAAAGAAAGATAGTAGGCTGCAGACTTTAGTGATGGGTGGTGGAGGAAAAGGCTGTAATGGTGGACATGGAAGTCGGTGGGATTACTCTGATGGCAGTAATCATGGGAGAGATAAGACCGATGCTTATTATCAGAAGATGATCGAAGCAAACCCTGATAACGCTCTTTTACTTGGAAATTATGCCCGCTTTTTGAAAGAGGTGAGCTTGATCACTATAAGGAAATTCGAAAAAGAAAATTTCACTATTCCCTTTAGGTTAAGTTTCACTTCATAACTCTCTTATTTTAAATTTTTGTCTTATTAATTGTGCTTTGTCAATCAATTTAACTTATGTAGTCCTTCTAAAGCATGGAAATTTTTGTCTCTTTTCTCTTTTTATGTTTATATGATCCACGTTGCTTATTTATTAAAATATCTAATTATAGTGGTACATAGTTTTGATGTCAAGTTTTAACCTGAATCGTGATTTTATTTTTGAAAGAATTATATTTTGTGAAAAAAATAAATTTTATTGATAGAAAATAAATAGTAAAAAAATTTTGTAATATGTCTGAAATGTCAAGAGGGTCAGAAAATATTTTTTAAACAAAAATGATATAAGATTAATTTAGCTAAATTTTAGGGAAATTAATGTAACTTAATTATAAAAAAAAAGGTCCAATTGGCAGAGATTATTCACTAATCCAAAGTTGACGTTCGAGGCGTGTAAGAAACGTATTGTAATTAAATTGATATATGAAAATACGGCGAAAACCATATACTCCATCCTGAGTGTATGTTCTTTTCTCATGGAATTTTTCTGTGGGAGTTCTTCTGATATTCAGTTTTGCAAATAGGTTCGTGGAGATTATCCTAAAGCTGAAGAGTATCTCGAGAGGGCAATTTTGGCTAATCCAGTTGATGGTAATGTTCTGTCGCTCTATGCGGATCTAATATGGCAAACACAGAAGAATGCTGATCGAGCTGAAGGATATTTTGATCAAGCTGTCAAAAGTGCCCCAAATGATTGGTAAGAAATCAACCTTCATTATGACTTTTATTTATAAATATATTATAAATGCAGATGCATTTGTATAGATGGTGCATGTTTCCTTTGTAAGGTTCTTTTTTATTCCCACGTTCTATGACATGTTAGATATGAAACTCAGTCCCCTTGTCTGTAGAAAGCTGAATTGTGTTGTATTCTTTCCATAATCCACTATCCAAGAAAATTATCTGAAGTCATTGCTTTCTTATCTTATTTTCTATTTTTTTTCCCACTTAAACAAATTTGTGTTGTGTCCTGTTTTCTCTTGGTTGTTGATAAAACTATTGAAAAAGCCTTAAACATCTGCAGCTATGTTCTGGCTTCATATGCTAAATTCCTTTGGGATGCTGAGGAAGATGAAGAAGATAAAGACTCGAAGCGTAAATCAGATCACAGCAATGCATATCCACCTGATCCATTCCACAGAGCTAACTACCGTCCTCGTTTACCGGCGGCCTCATAGTCATGCTTACCTCTGTCTCCCATTTCAGGAAATTAACTTGCGAGACAGATAAGGTAACAATGATACAGTCTTTAACCCGTTGGAAAAGGACAAAACTTGTGTACAGTTCTTTGGTTTTTGCTATCAAATTTTTCAATGAAAACATGACAACTGGATGTATTTTGCACTTCGGTATCACATTTAAAAAAATTCTTTCATGTTGTCATATGTTTGAGCCTGATAGCAAACATCTAAAGAACTTTAAATAAGTTTAGTCCTTCTAAGAATGAGTAGGGTTAGTTTAGTACAGACGACTGTATCACTGTGAATTCTGTAAATAACTTGGACCTAATAAGAAGTATCAGCTTTCCGTGCCTTTTGTGTGCCAATCAGGTTTCCACTGATGTATCTTATGAGCATGTCAAATTTTGGTATAAATAAATGAATAAAGAGCAGTTGTTTATACTTCTGCAACCATATGATTTTGTTTCGGTATTCATTACTAAGTAAGGTGATGCAGCCGACGATAATTATAATATTACATGCTTCAAAATAATACTAACATTGCAAAATTGGCTTTGTATATAATGTATTTTGTGTGATGCTGAATGTATGGGAATCAAAGTTGTTAACTCTTCGGAGGTAACTACCAAGAACTTCAATGTTCATAAATACCATGTGTGAGAGCTTTGAATAACCAATAGACCTAGCGCTAAATGTAGGTGGGGCTTGAAACATAGGGCCTTTTGTCTCTTATGATAGTCCGTATTTGTGGCCTACAACATTTTTTATATATCCATCATCCCTTCTATGAGTCTCTTGCTATCCTTCTCTTTCACTGTTAGTGGTAAGGTGATATCATGTTTGATAATGTTCAGTTTGTGTCTTGTCTGTCGTCATTATTCGGTATGGAATTGATGAGAAAAATTGTCATTATTCGGCCACAATTTGTTCAATATAGCAAGGCTGATGACTACTGAAATTACTAGAAATTTTGAACTCATGTTGCATTTAACTCAAATCTTCTTTTACTAAAACTCTATTATGAAGTTTTTAAATTTAAATTAAACCGACTTATGTCACTTTCTTAATTCAATTAACGCAGTAACAAGGACAATACTAAATTGAAACGCATGGCTTTTTTTCTTTTCGTGTAAGAAGTTAACTATATTGAAGTTGTCATTTTTTACTTTTACTCAGTTGTGAGCAAAGTCTACAGACAAAATAAGTTGGGCTAATGAAAGAAAAATCTAAATTCATATAAACTAGGAGCGCATGCACACCTTCTTACATCCTTGTACAGCACCTTTGTGAGTACATATTCATAATTTATGACTGCTTTTGTCATCTAGGTCCTGATAACTGAACACAAGATAGAGGTACGTTACTGTAAAAAGAAGCCTGTGTGGATGAAGAAGCTTGATCACTACTTATTTTCAGGAGTGATGAATGAGAACCCAATGTAGATGACGATGGGGGGTCAGGTACAGGGCAAACACCTTCAAGCATTTGAACAACCTTCGTCATGGTAGGCCTCAAACTCATGTCATCCTGTATACACCATAGAGCAACCTTCATTGCAGTGACAGCTCTTTCATCGTTCTCATCAATGTCTATCATTGGATCAAGAACTTGCTTCAGTTTTCCTTCTTCCATCATCCTGAAGGCATAAGAAGGAAAATGCGCTTTCTCCGAGCCTTCCCATTGATCATAATTCCTCCTTCCTCCAATAATCTCAAGTAGGACCATCCCATAGCTATACACATCACTCTTTTCTGAAATTGCATAGTTGGTGATCCATTCTGGTGCTAAATACCCCCTTGTTCCCCTTAGAGTTGTGAAGATATGACTCTGTTCGTGGCTCATTAGCTTAGCCAATCCAAAGTCTGAAACTTTGGCTATGAAGTTATCATCAAGGAGGACATTCTCTGGTTTGATATCACAGTGTATGATCTTCACCTCACACTCCTCATGAAGATAGGCCAAACCTTTTGCTGTACCTAATGCAATGTTGAATCTTGTATTCCAATTCAGCAAGAAAGCATTTTCATGGTTTTTAAAGATCCATTTGTTTAGAGAACCTCTTGCCATGTATTCGTAGACAAGAAGGCGATGAGGGCCTTCGGCACAGAAACCCTTCAGCTTCACCAGATGAACATGGTGAATACTTCCGATGCTGGAAACTTCAGCTTTAAACTCTTTTGTACCTTGTCCTATTCCTTCCAATTTTTTCACAGCCAATTGGGTTCCGTCTTGAAGCACACCTAGGTAAACTGAGCCAAAACCTCCTTCACCAATTTTTGTTGAGAAATTCTTGGTGGCTTTACTTAGAGCATTATAACTAAAACGAGCCGGCATACCATGAAGACTGTCCAAGAAATCATCTTCCTCCAACGTATCTGGAGAATACTCCAAGAAATGATTCTTTTTGTTGTAGAACCAGAACCCCAATACAAGTGCAACAATAATCAGAACTGTGAAAATAACTATAACAAGAACTAGTAGGGTAGGGTTCCTTCCTTTTCTTCCATCTCCATCTCCTTCAATAGAGACCTTCATATATGAAACATAACCTCCAGAACTCGCTTTAGTGCGTTGGAAACTCCCTGTCTGATCAAAATGGAAGCACTTCCCTGTACTGCTTTCAAAGAAAAGCACAAGGCAAGAGCAGTTTCTTAAGCAACCTTCTTTGCAAGCGTTCAGGGTTGATTTAGAAACTGGTTCAACATACTTGAGTGCAAAGTAATCGAGCTTTTCGCCAACATACAGAAGTTCTTCTTGGGTTCTAGAACACGATGTGGCGTTTGGAGGTTTGCAATTGAAACGGGATTTGAGAAGTGCAGGGCATTCACACCAGTTCTCGAAGAAGCAAACATAATAAGGATCACAAGGCTCGGGGATGCCACAAGGGTCTTGTGGTATTCTCATTGCCTCAGCGGTAACAGATTTTCCCCTGTTAAGATTATAGAAAGAGATTGCACCATTAGGGTCTAATATAGCAGCCCACATTGCCTTAGGATCAGATTTCTCAGAGAAGATAGATTGCCATTGTAATGCTCCACCTTCGTCATAGAAATTCCAAGAATTTGAAACCAAAGAAGCAGAATGAAAATGAACCTTCTTGCTGACATTGTTTCCGCTTGACAGGGACCAATATAACTGTGGAGTTTCATATCCTGCATAGAGAACCAAATCACCTGACATATAGGTGAGATAATGAAACAAATTATTGCGGTTAGGAAAGCTTTTGAGACTCATTCCTTCAACAAAAACTTGATTAGGTAAAAGGGTATCAGTAGGATGGCTAAAACTTTGCCAAATAACTCTTCCTTCTTCCCCAGTCAATACCAAATTGCCTGAATCCTTCAATTCCATGGCTCTAACTTTTGTTCCTGCTGTGTTTGTTTTTGTTCCTGCTGTGTTTGTTGCCCAAACCACGCTATTCCCACTTTCCAAATATGCATTCCCAGTATTGTCAAACACAAATTTATCAGAGTTTCTTACCAGTAAGCCTCTGTTAGCGGTCCAAACCACTTTGTAGCTTTTCAAGTGAATGACAACTAAAACAAACAAGGAAACATCGAGGGTACTGAAGAATCCGAAAGCGAAAACTGAGTTGTTGGATAGTAAGAACAATCCACCATGGTCATCCCAGTCCAGCTGAGATGCCTCGAAGCCTGGATAAATCTGGCAAATGCGTTGATCATCAGCCAGACACAGTCTCAGCAGAAAAAACACACAGATAAAGAAGGTTCTACATCTGTGTAAGCTCATGTTTCTTAGCTGCATCAAAGTTCTGGGTTTTACTGAATAACCCCAGAAGGAAATTTGGAAGTTTAGGGTAAATTAATATTACAAGCCAACACAAGGCAAGAACAAGTAAAAGAGACTACCAAAAATGGAGGGAACTCTTCAAGACAAAATATGGTACTATTTGTGCAACAATTTAGGAAGTCAAGGACAGGTTATATATTGGCAGACCCATAAAAGAAGAGCAGAAAAGACTTTTGGAGAAATAGTTACCATGAATTATGGATATGAAGTGCTTCATTTTCCATTCAGTTGCAGAAATGAAGTTTGATTAAGACTACAGAAAGAATAGGAGGAATTGTACGATGAAGGAACGAAGGGGAAATAGAGGTGGAAAACTGGAGTCGCAAAGGCAGAGAATAAGGAGTTCTCTATAACTTCATGTAAGGAATAAGGATGAAGCTCTCAGCTTCCCCTTCTTGTGTCTCATAATTAATTATGATGGTAGGCACGGTAATTGTTGCTGTATGGTCCCTGAGTTTCCCTATTTTTGAGTTTACTTCCATTGCTAGTTTCTGACTGATTTCTTCTCTTTGCAAAACTTACTATTAGCTTCTTTTTTCCCGTTTGTGTATGTGTTTTCTTTTTTTTGGGTTTTGTTTATGCAACGTATTTAGAATTTTAATTCTTAGGAATAAAGAATAAAAAAAGATGCAGCATCTAACTATACAGTAGAATGTGAAAAATTTTAATTGGTAAAGAATATTACATAGGTATAGGCTATCAGTTTCTCTGCAAACTGCATTATCTTGTCAACTTTAATTATATTTCCTTTAGATTGATAATTTAAATACCAGACTTTCAAATATGTTCTAATCAGTAATCAATGTCTTTTTGCTTTATTTTCTAAGAGAAGTTCTGCTTCTCGTTGAAAGTCCCTTGTGGGCGAAAATTTCTATTTCCCACAAGAGACGGCCCTCGGTGAGAAAAATTAGCCACCTCTCTTTTCAAAAAAGTAATTTTTGTACCGACCCTTTGGTAGAAAATTACTTGTCACATTTACGTTTCCCTACCAACCATTTTTATGAAAGCTCTCAGTCAAACATTGGTTATGATCCCCAAACAGATAAAGAAAAGATTGACCACAAAAATGAAATAGTAAATTAATTATTCAGCTTTTTAAGAATTTTTTTTAATTTGATCTTTTAAAGATAAATCTTTTTAGTTTAGTCTTTTAATTATTATTTTTATCAAAACAGTTTATCAATTAAGTAAAATCACAACCATTTAACAAGTTAGCTGACATAATATAGGCAAGAATTTATATAACCATTATCAAATGATTAAAACTTGTCTAAGTGTTATTTTCCTCCAAATAATATTATCTTGCTTGATTTATCAAAGCTTACCTGATGTAATAAGATGATAGAAATAACATAAAAATAGAGTTAAGGACTATTTAAACTATACGGGATTTATTAGCATAAAATCATGACCCACTAATTAACACTATTATTGACTATTGTTAAATTACGGGTTGGCTCTCCAAATTTAGTAAGTTTATATTTTTATTTAAGAAAATTATATTAACTTATCTGTAAATTTAGACTAAGTACAAATTTGATTTAATTCGTCTTTGATTCAAATAAATTGATTTAATTCAATATTTTTTTTAATCAAATTTGAGGAATTATCATATAATTGAGTCAAATTAAAGTTTAAAAAAATAAAAATTTTAAAATTCAATACAATCCAATAAAAAAATATACAAAAATAACATTATTGTATGGATTTGATTGAAATTTCTATATTAAGAAATATAACTTATAGAATATAAATATTTTTTAAAAAAATTAGTATAATTTGAATTATATTTAAATAATTTTTTTATATATTATATTTTATATGTAATTATTAACAAATATAAATTCTATAAATTTATAATACGAGTTTATGTTATAAATTTATCTCTTTTTATAAGTTTACTTAAATTTACAATTTCATAACATTGCTCTTGTTGTTTAGTTGTGATAAGTGAAAGCATTTTGAGAAAGAAAACAAGGAAAGAGAAGCAAGAATGGAAGGAAACATCTTCTCAAGAATGAGCTGATCGTGAATTAATCATACAGCTGGAGGGCATAGACTAAGTAATGTAATGAAGAATCAGCGCTTAGAATCCGACTTGAAGTGGGGTTAATTTGATTTAGGTTCCCTCCATTATAAGGCACTCCTTTGTGCTTCCTCCCAAATTGTCAAACTTTGGTGAAATATATCTATCTTCTGGACTCGTCTGTGTTTGACCTTTTGAGTCTTAAGATGATGAACGTCCCAGCAAGTAATTCATGAATAAACACATTTGACTTTGTAAAGTAGATTCACTTATTGATCATACTTTAAAGGTTCAGTCACATGTAGAAGTTCTAAACAAAATAAAAATCTAGTTGGATTATATTTCTTTTAAAATTTAAAATGCAGAAATGGCCATAAGAATATATATTTTTTAATCTCGTAGTTTGTTATGGTAAGAAATTTTGAACTATTACGTACACTTTCGTTTCCTAAAAGTGCAGTGAAAAAGTAGGTTTCGAAAGCATAGCATAGTAAAAGATGACAGGTAGTAGTCGCCCCATGCCATGTAATAAATGGTGGAGGTTGTTGGAGAACGACGTCCACTTAAAATAATTAATAATGGTTACCACTATTAAAGTGGATTACAGCTCAGCCCATATTTATGGCTTTTCACATAAGCCTCTAGTTCATATTTGTGATTTAGGTCCTAAACTAGTTTATTCATTATGATTTAAAAGGTATTAATTATTAAATGTTAAAATGAATAAATAATTTTATTGTAAAATATACTTTTTTTTTAAAATGTCTTGTAATGTTTTGGGATTATTATTAGCAATAAGTTAATAATTTAAAAAAAAGGAAATGGGACAATTATAATAAGGGGATCAGTGGCTGAAAATTTTATGGAGGCCCAAACATTTTGGCCCACAAAGTAGGTGATGGGGCAGGAATGGGCCCAGTTGAGATTTCAAATCTTGCATAATTGCACTCTCCCACCCTCCCTTGCTGTCCTAATTAAAGAAGCTTCGCTTGATGAATACAACAATGGGCTTGGGCCTTTCCCATTTGAAATCGTTATTGGGTATTATAACAGATTATTCCTTCGTGTTATTGCTCCACACGATAAATTACAAACATTATTCAGATTCTGATCATAAATATCACAGCTGATACACTATGGTAGAGAGATTTTTGTTTTTGTTTTTTTGGGGAGATCTAAACCTAGTGTTTTCTATATTTATGATCAGAAGAGGGAGGAGATGGGGTCACTGATTGTGCAAATTGCACTGACGAGTTTTTTCATTTGCCACTATATTAGAATAAAATAATTCTCCCCAAAATTATAAATATAACCAACCTTTTATTTAAATGTTGAATTTAGAAAAATCAAATTTTAAATTAAAAATAATAATTTAATTATTAATTCATAAAAAATTAAATCAAATTACTGGTCAGGTCATCCCATTGAGGATGCCCATTTTCCAGCAGAATGATTATTAGAATCTAAAAGCTTTAACTGGTTTCAACAAAGTGTTAAGTCTTATGATTTATTTGGTATAAAAACAAAAAAAATTATTTTAGAAGAAGAAATTAAAAATGATTTTAATAATAGAAATAATTATCATATTTTTACTTTAAAAATATTAAAATATTATTAAGTAATGATTAAAAAACATAATAAATATTACATAAAATTAGCAAAAAAATTACATTAAACAGTTCATCTTTTCATTCTTGCTTCTCAATTCAGAAAATAATTGTTTTTCTTGAGAGACACAGCATCGTAGAGGATGTAGAGTCCCAAATTTACAACCTTAATAATCCACTTTTTTTTTTTTTTCACAGAGAATGTTTTCAACTTTAAACGTTGAAAAACTTTAGCGATTAGTTTAATGATAAAAAAAAGGTGTGTTCTTTATTTTAAATATTTGGATTCAAATGTTAAGGTTAACACATAATTTAAATTTTTGAGATATATCGTGTCAATATAAAAAATGTATGCTTAAAGTGGTTCTCAGAAACATTTAGTTTTGATTTATAACTTATTAACTTTAAAATATCATTATCTGGAAAAACAAAAAGAAAGGGAAAAAGATGAGAAAGGACATATGCAAGTATGCATGATTGACTTTACAAGCTCCATGCACAATAGCCTAGAGACGGTATTGAGAAACTAATAGAACAGAACATGGTAGACGAAGCCTCGTTAGAAACTCATATTCAAAGCCAATGATAATAAATTATTTTTGTATTATTATCTTATCCAGTGAAATTTGTAAGTCGAAGAAAAAGGCCGACCACGATTGGCTTGCAGAGGGAGTGTGATAGGGTGAGAGGGGGTTTGTAAAATATTTATTATTTAATAGCGTTTATTTTTATTATTTTTAATAAAAATTTAAGTATGATTTTTTAATCAATTTCATCTATTTTTTCATTCCATTTCCTCATCCAAAGGTGAATTATACAAAATTCTTATGAATTTTAAATTACATGTAAATAATTCTTTTAATATTTAAAAGGAGACAATGAACTCTTTTAATTTTTTAAATTTATACGATAATTTTTTTTATTATTAGTTAATATATTATTTTATTAATAGAATGTGATAAGTATGAATTTTTTTAAATTTTATTTTAAAAAAAATTTTAAAATATGTACAAATAATATTTATAAATTTTAAGTTATATAAAAATAATTTTATAACATATTAATGATAAAAGAGTTATTTATATCAATTTAAAAATTTTAAAAAGATGAAAGTGAAAAAATACTTACATATTTGAAGAGATTATTGACAATAAAACCAAAGAGAAAACAGGAGGATTCTCTTCCCAGCTCTCTGGTCGCTATCTAATAAGAAATAAAAAATCACAAATGAAATCGTTAACGATACCCATTTGCATTAAACAAAGATTAATTGAAGAAATGAAGGCATGATAATGATGTCTTTGATAGGAAAATGGAGCAATGAGAAAGAAGGATGTTGAAATAATAAGAGGGGGGGGAGGCCATATTTCAAATGAGAACATCATTTAACAAAAAAGATGAACGTAATCTTGTCTTAATGCACAGAGGGGTCCAGTCCAGATGAATGCAGGAAGCCGTAATCGCAAAAATAGCATATTCGCGAAGAGATTCCCTTCTCAACTCCAGGGAGGGAGGGAGGGAGGGAAGGCTCTAGAAACAGCGGATGACGTAAGCGAGGGACCTATTTACAATTTAAAACTTAAAAGTAAATTATATTATTTCTTTAAATTTTATTCAAATTACGTAATTTTTTATTTTTAAAATTTATATACTTTTTTAAAGTAAAAAATACATTAATTTAATTTTAAATTTTTTGATAAAAATATTCTCAATTAATCTAAATACATATTTCTTGAGTTAATTTTAATAAAAATAAAATCTACTCTTTTTAATTTTTTTGTATATTTTTGAATATAAGACATAGTAATATATATATTTTGGTTGATAGAATACATTTTAATAAAAAAATTAAAAATATATTTTAAAAATAAAAAGATATATAATTTCAATAAAATTCATAAGAATTCCATATAATTTATCCCATACTTTTTACTTCCCAATAATTATTTCAATTAATTGAATTTGTTATTTGTTAAACGCATGTAAATTTAATGTGTTTCTGACTTAGGTAAAAGATAGTTAAGTGGTTGTTAATTGAAGAATTGATCTTAAAATTAAGCATTGTGATCAATTTATCACATATCAATCGCATAAATATTTTGTTAAATTAACAAAATTTAGGTGAATATACATTGATTTAAAAATAAAAAATTGCATTTAGTTAATCCTTGCCTCTAATTATAATTATTTTTTACTAATATACAAAAATAATAAACACATAATTTATTAATCCAATTTTAGACTTTTTTATTTATATTTAAAAATGTTAACTATATTAGAATATTATTAATAATTTAATATCATTTTGAATTAATCTTCATCTTTGCAACCAATCTATACAACTTTTCAAACACCAAATCTCATCCCAACCCTCGGAACCCGAGTCAGCAGCAGCTTCTCATTGAAAAACTTCTCTGCGCCCAGAGGCCATGTCGCATAGCGCCAGCTTCCAGTAATCATACTTCATTCTCTTGTCAAATTTCATTGTTTCCTTCGTCTTCTTTATTAACAACAACCCACATGAATTTCACCCCAGAAGCATTCTCCAATATTACTTGTTCATTCTGGTGCTTCCTTCACATATATAAACAACTGAGTTTGGTTCCTCTTGCTCAAGCCACTTCATTCATCCATGGTCACCGTTTGTAGCTTCATTTACCCTGGGTAGCACAGGTTTTGACTATTTAAATTTGATTTGATTTAATTTAGATAGTTCATTCTTTTATTAATTATTATTTTTTAAAAAATAAATAATTAAAATTATTTTTTTATTATACGTTTTAGAGAAGGGTAAAATGATATTAAAATATAAAAAGAATAATTTAAGAATTTTATGCAACTAATATTTTTAAATTTAAATAATAAAAATATTAAAGTGGTTAAATGTAATTTTATTTAAAAAAATAAGAATTTTTAATTTACAATTTCAAACGTTAAATTAAAAGTTCTTAATAGCCGACAACAAATATAGTTTACTGAAATTCCAATTATGAGTGACGGGGAAGGAGTGGTCCGACAGAGGGTTCGGAATCCAAACCCAGATTTCAATGGAGTTAAACCCAAACGTTATCAGCAAACTTTTAACGTGCGAGCGACAGGTGGCCATCTCTTTTTCCTTCCGCCTCATCCAGGACCCTCTCCTTCACGCTCCCCTTCCGCCGCGCGTCTGCATCTCGTTTTTCTCCCAAATAATAATAATAATAATAAAATAATAAAAGTATTCGATCTGCGCTTGAAGGTAGAGAATGGGTAAGCAGGGTTGAAGATTGTAAATATCTCGAAGCGCGTGATTGGGTGACATGAAAACGTGTCAATATTAGAGGGCCACTTGTAAATGATGCGAGGTTGGGGCAAAATCACCGACAGTGGAAATCAAATTTTATTCATTTTTTGAGGGGGTGAGGTTATCAGCTCCCAAATTCAATTGTGAAGGGTCAGAGAGAGAGAGAGAGAGAGAGAAACCACCAAAACCATATCTAGGACTTCCCCCAACGGTTTGTGCTCTCACAGTTACCACTCCCACACACACACCCACCCACCCACCCACAAGCCAACAAACTCGTCAAAGGTTTGTGCTTTCTTTGATATTTTGTCTCCTTTCTCTCTTTTCTTGCTTTGATAGAGAGAACCCAGAGAGTTTTGGAGGTCCAATGGAGAACACAGTGATGGTGGAGAAGGAACTGCAAAGTGCTGCAAAAGATGAGGTCCTTTCCGTCGAGCTTCCAGCTCCTCCTGCTTGGAAGAAACTGGTCATTCTCTCTCTTTCTTTCTTCAATTTGCTGCCTTTTTCTATTATATTTGGTAGCATCTTTTGATTTCTCTACTTGCTTGGTTCAATTCTGTTAATAGCTCTCTATGTGAGATAAAAGGTCTCTGCTTTAATTTTCCATTTATTCTTGAATTATTGAACCAGGGTCTGTGCTAAGATTTGGCTGTTCATCATAAGAATTATGATACCACCCCAAGGCCTTCCTTCAAATTTTGCCATGTTTTGGGTGCAACTTCTTACTAACAAACCAAAAAATTAAAAAAAAAAAAGGAAACAATAGTTAGCTGACTTTCCAGGCAAATTGTCTATTTCACTTGTTTTGAAGACTTCCTCACCGTCCCCTGCAGTTGCACCTAACCATAACCCTAGAAGAAAAGTAAACCGTATGTTAGTGCACAATTTTCCAGAAAAATATTAGAATATTGTGGACTAACCATGCCCTAGTAAGATAATATGGAGTAGAAGCTTGTTTGTCTCCTCCTTCGCATGGTTCTATATGATTTTGACATTTCCTTGACAGAGCTTGGTTTTTGCGCTGGTTTTATGTTTTGTGGCGCTGGCATAAGAGACATCCGTGCCTTATCATCAAGTGTCATAAATTGCGTTTTAAATGAACCATATTTTTTATTGATTGAATTGTGGCGAGAGAGGGAGAACTGCGATTGGAAAAAGTACGGTTTAAAGTTTTACATTGAAAAAAAAAATTATATTGAAAATTTTTAAATTTTAAAAGTATTTTAAAGAATTTTATAATAAAAACTATAATTTGGAACCTGACTTATTATAAATTTCTTTAAAATAATTTTAAAATTTAAAGTTTTTTAATATAAATATATTATAATAAACTTAATTTCCCACTCTATTCCCTTTGTGCACTCTATTCCCGTCTCTCCAGTAGTATGGTTTTATGTAGGTAGATGCAAAAGTTGTGGAAAGAAAATTTGTGCTCTCATATTCTTGCTAGCTTTTGTTTTCTGTAGTATCAAAGGTGTTGAAATTTAACGTGTGGTTTTGATAAAGCTGTTTCCCTTTTGTTCGTGCTGGAAGGGAACTTTGATATGGTCTGAGATTGTATTTGGTGAAATTTGTAACGACTTTGCCAAGTGAGCAGGATTTGAAATTTTGAATGATTGAGCCCATTTTTAAAAGTAAAAGTGATGTTACAGGATGTATTGTCACTTTTCTTGTCTTCTTTTGGTTTTTTTCTGTAAAATGGAAGGCATAAACTTTGTGATGTTTAATTTTCTGAGGAACCAAACCATATTTAACCAGAATATCTGTAGTTCAAATTAAGCAAGTGGAATGATAATTACTAGGCTTGGGAGGGAAGTTCAATTCAGGATCATATAATCTGTTAATAAAATATGATTAAAAAAAATCTCCATATATAATGTTATGTGGTAGCTTGAAACAAAGGATTGGGGCGTTTTTGGCTAATTGTTACGAGGAAGTCTTACGTCATTAGCATTCTAAGCGTATGATCTATATGCAGATAGATGAGCATATCAGAAAGAACAACATTCCAATGCTTTTATTTAAATACAATTTGAGATTCTGATGCGTGTTCATAGTGAACACATGCTCCAACATATTGCCAAACGTGCAATTTTTTTCGTCTTGACTGTATTGCCAAACGTACAATTTTTTTCGTCTTGACTGTTGATAGTTTGTTGACAAGTGCAAAGCTAGTTTTCCATCTGATGTTTCTCTGTATTGGTACTCTAGTTTAGGAAGTAATGAATGGTTAAGCATCCATTACTATAATTGAAGTTTCTATCGCAACTAAAATGAATATCTTCACGGGAAAGATTTTAGACTTGCAAAGCAAACAAACCATACCTGACACAGTCACCGGACACCTCTAGCTTTAGCCAAGTCAAGTGCCCTTTAAATTGGGTACAAGCAGGCAGTCACAAAGTACGCTATTCAAAGTCACAGTTTGGGGGGAAAATATCACTGAGGGTGAGAATTATGTTTTTTTTTTTTCATAAGCCATTGTACAAGTATTTGATCTGACTAATTTGCATATGCTTTTTCTCTCTCAGACACACACATGCAGGCATATATTTTGTTCCTGAAACCTGTCAGTAACAAGACTATATTAAGATTGTTGAGCTGTATGGATGAAAGGAACAAACTTTAGATGGTTTCTTTTTATGTCATATGGAAATTGTTTTTATGACGTGCTCTTTGTTACATTCTGCAGTTTTTCCCTAAGAAAGTGGGAACGCCAAGGAAAAGTGAGATCATATTTATTGCTCCAAGTGGGGAAGAGATCAGTACAAGAAAACAATTGGAGCAGTACCTAAAGGCGCATCCTGGCAATCCTGCTATATCGGAGTTCGATTGGGGAACTGGTGAGACCCCTAGGCGATCAGCGAGGATTAGCGAGAAGGCCAAATCAACTCCACCTGCACAGACTGAGCCTCCAAAGAAGCGTTTTAGGAAATCATCAGGTTCAAAGAAAGATCACAAAGAAACAGAATCTGCTTCAGAGGAAGGCAAGGCAAAGTCTGCCGCTGAAGAGGAAACCAAGGCTGTAGAGGATGCTCCTAATAAGGAAGAAGCAGAAGGAAAAAAGCAACTTGAGAATGGAAATGAAACACAGCAAACTGAGCGTACAAATGACACTGGTAATAACAATAATAAGCTGCAGAGTGATGCAGAGGAAATCACTGTGAGTCATGTGGAAGCTGAAGAAGTTCGGAAGCAAGAAGTTGCATCAGAGGAAAAAACTGCTGGAGAAACTTTGAATACTAAATCAGAGAAAGAAAATGGTGTTGTTATAGAGGCAAATGGGGAATCTGATGGAAAGAAGGCAATAATTCAAACGGAGGAGGTGGTGAAGAAAATGGATGGAGAGATAGTTGAGAATGGAAAAGTCATTGGAGGTGTGCACAATGAAGCCCCTCGACACTCATCATCCCATCCTGTGACCTGCTGAAATGTACTGTACTAATGTGTAGTGCCTTTTGACTTACGTGATGTTATCCTACCTAGCTCTTGTTGAGACATCCTGGATATCTGTAGTCTTATTTTTTGTTTATCTGGTTGTACCTAGGAAATCATTTGAAACGTGTATCCCGTTAGTTTAGGGTTTAGATTTTCCATAGTGCAGCTCTTTAGGTTGTAGGCTGTAAAAGTTTAATGTTAGTCATCTAATTTGCACGCGCCTTGCACTTATTGACTGTAAAAGTTCGAGCCTAAAACCGAGGGGAAAGTGGTGATTGAGATTCTTATAACTCACTCCCCTAGTGTAATGTATTTGATTGGTATGGTAATCTTATTTTGTGAATCTGATTTCACAAACCGTCTGCTAAGAAGGGGATTCTTACTGGGAAGAGATTGATTTTTCAGAGGTCAAGTTTATAGTACTTGTTATGTACAAATTTTGAGGTGATTCAACCATAAAAATATAAAAAAGCTTGACCTTTAAAAATGTCAAACTCTCTAAGATATTATCTTAAAAGAGGAACAAATAAGAATAAAAGAAAATGATCACTTGCGAAATTTGGAAGTATGACAAGTGGCCACAATGTTTGACGTTGTCAAAGTCTTTAATTTTTAGGGAGGAAGAACTGGAATATTTTGGAAAGGATATCATGTATTAAATAAAGATTATTCTAGAATGTCTTCATTAAAAAAAACAATCTGACTTATGACCAAACGGTCAAACTATCAATTTCTGTTTTGTTTGCGAGATAGCGGTACATCCAATTCAGTGATCTAAACGTATTGTAACGTCACAATTTCCAAGCCTTTCCAACAGTGCAGTTACAGATGGCGTTATTGTGACCATCTTTGATCATCTGCATTTTCCCACAAAAGCTTCAGAAATATCCTAACTCATGAGCCCACGAAAGGTATTAAAGTCCTTTTAACAGAAACTCGGCGTCTAATGGCCTTCTAGAAAGACCACCTTGTAGAATACAAGAAGACCAGAAAGTGAAAAGGGTAAACTTTAAGGAAGAGGCAAAGGGTTAGGAAAGGAAGAATCTATTCTAACTAAACTCTGGATAAAAGGACTCAATCATGTGATACTCAATCATAAAAATAATTTATTTGTCATATTTTTATTAAAAAATTTAACTTAATTATAAAAATATAAAGTTTGTAGAGATGGTTAATCGCAAAAATTAATTGATTAAGTTAAAAGTTGCAATTGAGAGCAAACAACAGAGAGGTAAGTGTAATTTCTTTTTCTTAATATGTTGAGTAAGTTAGAGATAACTTCTAAAGTAAGTGACCAAAAATTATGCAGTAAGACAAATAAACCAGGATTTTAATTTTAAACATTTGTTAAGCGAACAATTTAAGTAAAAATCATAATAGATATGTACGATTTACCATAAAATTATAACAAACCTTGAGACATTCTTCATGTTTTTGAAAATTTATTTATTCTTCCATGTTTCAAATATGTGTGTGTGCAGGGTGTTGGATCTTTGTACGTACTGGTTTCTACAAGTTACACTTTTCTCCTTCTTCTTTTGGCATTATGATTCCAGACAAATAGAAATGGAAGGTACAAGAACAGTCTCAGATTTTTTGGATTCTGAAACATGTTTTCAGAACTCTCAGAAGCATATCAATTTGTGGAGGTTCCGAGATCTTCTCCTAGATAATTAGCATTTTTTGTCCTTTTTTATTGACATCCAGCAACATAACATAGGCTTCATTAGGCAATCAATCTGTCCCTTTGTTAGGACATGTTTGATAGCCAGAAAATCCAGCCTCTGGCCAAAGAAATGGAAAGGAAAGCAAAAATAAGCATGTTTGGTAGCCTACTATTAAATTATTGATGGAAACCAAATTTCCTCATACAATAGAAAGCTTTGTCCCTCAAAATATAGATGGAATCTTTTTTTTTTTTCTTAAATTAGTTAAAAGTTATCCTTTTACTCTCCATTCCCATATATTATTTTTGTAATCAAAGATATTTTAATCTTTTTTACTTTTTTATCTATTCTTATATTATTTTCATTTAACTAAACATAAAAATAAAATAATATTCTTAATCATTTTCAAGCATACTAAACATGATTCTAAATTACAAAATTCCTTTTAATTTTAATTCTCATTCGTATTCCAATTCCTATAAAAGTTATTTCTTTATACCAAAGGAGACCTTATAATTGATAATCAATTATTGCTGTTGGTTTTTTTTTTTAACATCTGAACAGTGGACGTCTCCATCCAAAAAAAAAGAGCATGTCTTCTCAGATTATAAAGCTCAATCTTCTGAATGTGGAATGTCCTGGCTCTCTATGTTTGCTTTACCTTTCTTCACATGACAGTAACTATTTGAACATAAAAGTCTCAATTAGATCACACCTATTTGTTTACTTTATATTAGAGAGAAATTTCACAAGGCAAACACGCTAATTACGCCCAAACACCAAAAGAAGCAAGTTTTAGTTTCTGCATAAAAGAAGATAATGAATCCTGTGTGAAAGTTGACCAAAATATAGTTTTGTAATATGGAATTGTAAGGATGTAAGAATATTAATGAAGCCATTGAGAAACCATGAAACAACACTAGATTTGTTTATTATCATTTGTTGGGTCTCTTTTTTGTCTGGGTCCTAAACAAAGGTAGGCCATGCAATCTCTTTTTTTTTGTTGGGTCAAAATTGATTAGAAAAGATAGGCTTTTCAAATTGTTGGGCCAAGAAAGTCCTAAACATGTGTCGCCAAGTCCATATATTGCACAAAATTGAGCCATTTACTCAAAGTCTAAATGGAAAAGCTGATCTCTCAATCCCCCAAAGAAAGCAGAATCTTTTTGTTTTATTCTTGGTTTTAGTTATGGTGGGTCAGGGATTTTTTTTTTCAAAGATTATTCCTGTACACATTTCAAAATTTATATATAAAGTCAAACATAAGAATATTAAATATTTGAGTTTTAATATACTGTAGCTTTTTCATGCTAAAGTTTTAGACGTATTTGATTTGTGTAATGCGACTCACATTCTATTAAAAAGTTTTGTAAACTTTCACTTTATCGATACTGTTCGTGTTAATTTGAAACTATGGGTCTTTGTAGGTTAAAATAGACGTGCACTTTGGCCTTTACTTACCAATTAAAAGAGGTTTGGTTAATGGAGTATTCTTTGGTCTAATTATTTATTTATTTTTTATTGAGCTCTTTAATAAAATTATAACACATATAAAAAAGTCTTTAAAAAACTCGATTATGTGATATTAAACCTGTAAAAAGTATATATTTATTTTGTAAAAATTATACATTTATTATGTTTTAGTTGAAGAATTTAATAATAAAAATATAAAGAACTATAGATAATTTTTTTTCTTAATTAATATGGTCCCAGGTATAAAATTCTTGGTTTATAACGCTTAGTTTTTTCAAATGGGAGTTGAAAATGGGAAGAAAGATGCACAACAGTAATATTTGTGTCTCCAATTGTACAGTATCAGATTAAAGGCTGACACTGGAATATCTCTGTTATAGGGAACTCTATACACACACACACACACACACACACACAAAAGCATGCTTAAATTGATGGAGAGGGTTTGTGCTCATGCTACACTAGCTATCTATATATAATTATATACCATCATTAATTAATTCTAGATTCTATCAATTTATTTTTAGGACTATTCGGACTTTTATTGGTCGATGTACATTCTTGCATATGTTCTGCATATGTTATGTTTGTTATGCATGTTATGTATTTGTTGTTTGAAAATTATGCATGCATGTTATTTACTCAAAATTTCTTATACCTGTAGTGCTTGTAGGGGAGCTGCTGTGACGGTCACAAAGACTTACCGGTGTTTGGCAACAGTCACAAAGCCTGGACTTATTGGTGTTTGGCAATGACATCCTTGAATCATTTCTCTTTTAATATCTTTGTTAGATTGATTTGTACTGTTTAGCAATGTAGTGTGAAGAATGAATTTATTATGAATTAGTTTGTATACAAATGAAAATAAATATTCTTTAACGACGCTAATAATATGGTCGATTCTATCTTGCTACATGAATTTTGTCATAATTCATCGAGGTTTACATATTTTATATATGTGTTTATCTAAATAATAATATTATGGGCTTACTATGCTGACTTTTAGAAACTTGATGTATTTGAACAAAAATTAGAATTAATTAAGTTGATCATCCTTTTATTTTTAAAAAGATTTGATTTTATATTTCTAATTTTTAGATCTTTCAGTTAGAATTATGTAGTTAGTTCCTACTTTTCCTCTAGTAGATAGGATTGAGTTATACTATAAATACATGTATTCTGCATCCATTTGAATCAGATTGGAAGTAATAAAATTATTTTGAGTGTAAATTGTGAGAATATTATTTTTTCTTTACTCTTGTAAAATCTTTGTCTTGTCAACCTATCTTTAGGTTGGTGAGTCAAGTTTGTAAAAGTTCTCAATTCGTGCTTCGACCCAAGTGCGTCGTTGTGTGAGTTAGTTTATTGTGTTCGTAATTAGACGTGTTGTCTAAATAGCAAGTCAATGTTTTTATAAAGTTGGTGGGCTATTTGCTTCTATCGGGTTTCGAAGCATCATCTATTCATCAACTTATGTCGTGAAGATTGGGGCACTCTTTGATTTCACATTATTTGGTATCAGAGCTTTGGTTTACACAATAGCCCCGTTTGGTAGGCGGGAGAGAGCATTCATGGAATGGGAATGGGAAATGGAATGGGAATGGAAATGGAAAGGAATCTTGTACCCCATAAGTATGTTTGGTATAATAGAAACAAAAAAATAAATATTTTTATTTTTTTATATTTGAAATGGGATGAAAGAGAGATTGAAAGGTCAAAATATTCTTAATTATTTTTTATTATTAATAATTATAAATTATAATAAAATAATTATTTTTAATTATCAATAAAAATAAAAAAATGAGAAAAATAATTATTTTTTATTTTTGATAATAATAAAATAATAAAATTTAATTTTAAAAAATTAATTTTAATTATCTCTACCATCAGAAATTAAAACACACAAGGTTAAAATGGTCCAAAAATTTGCTTTCCCTCAAGGTGGACTACTTTCCATCACAAATATGAAGGTTTGCACTCTCCCATGTTTGAGGGTTTGGACTTTCCCAAGGAAAAGACTATGCTGCATACCAAACATGCTTTCCTTGCTCTCCCATTCCCTTTTCCATTCCAGGAGTGGTCTTGCTTGCATACCAAACAGGTAGGTTATCCATTATTATCTAATATCTTTTTCTTCTAACCTCTAAAATTTCTTATTTACCATATCTTTTCTTTGCTACTTTTAATATCAAAAAAAAAAATTCCTACCTTTCTAGATTTGATCCTTAGGGTGTAAAATTTGATTTTTATACTATAAGAGCTATTAATTTAATAATCTAAATTTTTTTTTGTCTAAACGTTCTATTTTAGTATCAATCTTGAATTTTTATGTCACAAAAATAAAATTTACTTGCAGCTTTTTTAGTCTATGCATGGTAGCATTTATAACTGTGGTAACAAGAAGACGTTAGTAAAAATAATGTTACCACAAAAGAATTATATGCCAGTGGGTAGCGTATTAGCTGTTATGACTTAATTATCCCAACAGGGATATAGCATTAACTCTAGGTTTACTAGTGGAGTCAGATAGACTGCTGGTATAACGTTTAGCAGCATATTTTATGATTTGTTATAATAATTTTGATCATAAAATATGTCGTATTTTTCTAGTAGGGCAAGTAATCATATGTTGTTATTTTCACTAGTTTTATTCTATGTGGGAAAAAATAAAAATATGCCGTAACTCTTTATCCTGTTTTAATCTTTATCCATGTGCTATTGATCATGTTAATAATAATGAGGTATATATGAAAACACACATCCTCTTTTCATTTTGTTTTACTCCCATGGATAAGTTATGTAAAAAGATCCATATTCGTATGATTAAATTAATAACAAGATCTCTATTTTCATTAATCGCTTATATTTCATTGTTTCGTATTAATAAAATAAAATTTTATGCATACTTAAATGATAAAGCATAATCTTTACTTCAGCCCTCTTCTTTTGCCATCCTATCTCCATTTAATTAACAATCTATATGATTCTTCACGTCAAGTTTTCTTTTTTTATTTATTTTCTATTTCTTATGGTAGAAGCCATATATACGGACAGTAGATGTTAAATGATCTTTACTTGAGTTCTTGTCAGTTTATTTATCCTACGAAATTACATTTTTTTCATTTTATTATATGTGATTATTCTTTTGCTTATGACTCATGCATGCAGTCTAGAAAAACTATCAGAGAACAAAGGCGATAAAGTAGCAATAAAAGACCTACATATTCTTTTCACACACACACACATATATATCAACAACTTTTAGTAAGTAACGTAAAAGGCAAAATGATAATGGACAATCAACAAAACCACTTACGAGATTCATTCATACAATTAAGTCATAGTTCAACTTTTGGAGTACATGATTGCACATGTGTATGCTTTGGTGAATGGCACAAAGGCCTCACAGGAATAAGATTCTTGATTATAAAATCAAACCTTTACCAAAAGTAAATTTGTTTTTAATGGACAGTATCAAATTAAAGGCAACGTGGGATATCTGTAATATTATGAATGATCAATCCATCGATGCTTCAATTGGTGGAGGGGTTCCTTGATTATGCATGGTAGGCTACCTACCAGCAAAAATAGATATAGGAATACGATTCTCTTTACACTTCGTATGGTCAGCAAATTCTCATTCTTGATCCTTATAAAGGACGATACAAAAGCAAAATTATTGTAACTGTCGGGGCCAAACTTTTCAATCATCAGCTAAATAGTTGAGAGTCTTCAATCAAACAGAGATTAGTTATGATTAATTATGGTTCCTATTTTATGAGTGAAGAGTTAAAACACAACATAATTCTTTAAAGATGAGTCTTCTTAAATTTTAAATAAAATTGAATGTAAGTAGAAAAAAAAAAGTTCCAAATGCAATAAAAAAATAGAGTACTTGATACTAAAAATAGAATTACTCTATTGTAATTGAATTACATGTACAAATTTAAGTGAAATTGAATTGACAACAAAAACTTCAAAACAACTTAATTACAACTTGAATAAATAGTTGATAAATGCTTAAAGTAAATTACAAAAAGTTGTAAACAAATCTAATGAATAAAGTTAGTAAATAATGCAAGTAAATGAATTTATAAACCAAATTCTTTGTATTAGTTTTTGTGTCTCTTTATTTCTCTATCATCTTCGCTCTTTTACAGTTTTTTCGGTGGCAAAATCTGTCTCCATATTCTGCCATTTTCTATCTGCTTATGTCTTTATTCGCATTTAGGAACCTATCGTGTTGATCGTGTCGCATACTTACCTTTCGAAGTCACTTATTTCAAGCATCCACACCGCTTAATTTTTCACTCTCTCCATTGTATTCTTGATTATTGTTTTCACTGATCATTCTTTAGTTGTCATCTCAGCTGACTTTATCTCGGCTGATATTTCCAGCCATATCATTGACAACGGATTTTTATGATCAATAATACTTCAATAACCCTGAATAAAAATGGTATCGTGTCAAAACGATGGAATCTGTGAGGTCGGCACAGTTTTGAAACGATGGTTCGGAAAGGTACTTATGCGTTTGATGCATTACGATAACCTAGCTTTAGATGGTTGGTCTTCATGAGCATATGAACGTGTGGCTTGTGGAATACATCTTTCTGGCTTGTATGAAAAGAAAATGATGGATCACTGAGTGAAAGTATCTTGTCACCTGCGCGCAAATGTTTGTGGCCTGTAATATTCTGAACATCCACGAATACTATGAATCTCAACTTTATATTAGCTTGATGAATTAGCAACCAAGCAAACATCACTCTGTTAATTTTTTGCTCATAATTCAAATTAGCAACTAAATAAAAACAATATATATTTATATATATTATCAAGACATGAGAGTTGTATTTCTTTTTTAATTTTAATTTGTGCCTCAATTTTCTAACATAATACTTCGATGATAAAATAATAGTGACCTAAAAATTAGGCGAAAACAAGTGAATTTTCTTTTTGAAAAATAATATATGACATGGATATGTGACAGCAAATTAAGTGAAAGAAAAACATCATGCATTAGTCTTCCGCAACCGAAACGAGTAATGGAATTACTTTAGTATTGTTAATTTATGAATATTTTTAATATTTGTTTTACGTATGCTGAATTATTTATTCATTTACTTCCTCCATGCAGTTTTATATATTTCTTGACTTTTTTTTTTTGGGGGGAGGGGGGGGATTGGTTCTTTAAACTGACCACATATATAAAAGTGATCAATTAATAATTTCAGTCAGATTGAGATAAAGTAATTAGATTCTTATTTCTTTTTCTTTTGCTTTCTTTTAGACTCACTCTTCACGATCATCTTAAATAACAAGAAAGTATACCAAAAGACTAAAAAAGTTTTTTTTTTCAATTAGATTATTATGGTCACACCAAAGCCAAGTTAATAGAAGCCCTTTCGGTCTTTTTTTTTTATAAATGGCACCCCTTTTATCTTTATTTTTATTCAAACCCTTTATTCCATAATTTCATTTTTTTTATTTCTTTTAACCTGAAATATTTTTATTCAAACCCTTTATCCAAACCCCTTTTATTTCTTTTATTTCATAAAGGTGCGGCATCAACCTTGGTACCTTTACCAAAATGTTTTTTTTTTTGGCCAAAAATGAGTTCTTGATGTTAATCTCAAATTTCTCAGACAAATGCACAAATCACAAAGTTATAAGCCAAAATTTGCTTAATAGCTATTAGATTGCACTAAACTAGGACTGGCAACCCCACAAAGCAAGGGCAAGGAAACAAACATACTCTGCTTCGTGTCTCTGCCAAGCAAAACTTTCTCTGCCCTTGTCTTTGATTTCTGTCGTGGGAAATTTTTTTTTGTCTCCAATTCCATTCCTCATGTGCTTGCAAGACCCCGAATTAATAATAAAAATAAGCAAGTAATATATAAAACAAGTCCTCCCACTGTAGATAGTAAAATAAAAACCAATTCAAACAAAAAAACCAAAAGAAACCCATGAATCGGATTGAACAATCACAAGCTAACATGAAAGAAATAAAGAATGAACAGAGGAGCGAAACGAAAACCATAAAACAATTCCACTAAAGAAACCCATTCGAACCCAAAAAACAAAACAAAACAAAAGAAACCCACAAATCGAGTTGAGCAGGGACAAGCTAACATAATATAATAGAATAGCAAAACTTAAACTGTGAAACAAAGTACAGAAATACAAATGGTTACGTAAAGACTAGAAAGTAGAGACCAAAGTGGGGAGGACCAGGGCTGGTTTTTCTTTATTGTCTCTGCCCTATTTACTTAGGATTTGCCGCATCCCCACCCTATACCCTACGGGTTTTTTTTCCTCCTACTTGAACTAGGCAAGAATCATGACAGGGTAAAGCAAAACCCTTGTTTACAATAAATTTAATAGAAGAATAAAAGAACTTGTAAGATGCATCATCAAAGTAGATGAACAAAATAATGGAGTGACGAGTTTTGCTTTTAGGTGAGTAACTACACAATATTATGTTAAATTTTAAATGAAATTAAATAATGAACAAATAATAAATAATTAAGTCTTTTGATAAAATATGTATTTTTTAAATTGGGTGAAGAATGGATTGAACCTTTATGCTTTGACCCTGCTCGATCTTGAATATTTTTATTTAAATTTTTTTAAAATTTGCCTTAATACCCAATTAACCATTGAATTACCTACCCTAAATAAGTTGGGGCAAGTCAGGTTAGAGCAATTACATTTTAAAAAAAAACCTAGATATAAAACAAGTTAGGTTGAAAGATTTTTTTTATTATATTATTATAATATTTTTGAATTTTATTAAGATCTTTCCTAATTTTTCTTCCTTTCACTTTGCCTTTTTTTCATGAATGGAATTTGGGAATCAAATATTAATATAATTTGAAGAAAGAACACAATTCTTAATATTGGTATCATTATAATTAACATTTAGAAACTAAATTATGCATCTTAAATATGAAGATAATAGAGTCTTGTAATTGAAGTAACACAAATTAAATAAGAATTAATTATCTCCATAATAAATTATTATTATGTTCTCCTGACAAAAATAAAATATAATGTTCTTAAATAATACAACCAATACATTTTTCATCATTCATTGATAAATATGAGTTTAATAAACATAAAAGTAAGGGTTAATATCAAATGTTGTCTTACAAATTGACTTAATCTTTTCAAATTTTTTTAATTTTTAGAGAATATCCTTTTTTTCAATTTTACTTTATCCCTTGTTTGGTTTGAGGGGAGAGGCTTGTTTGGTTTGCATTTTTAAAGAGGAGGAGAGAAAAATTTCATTAAACTTTCCCTCCCCTCCCCCTCTCCCCCTCCCTTCCAATTTGGGGGGATTGGGAGGGAAAGTTACATTTTGGACCAAAATACCCTTATATTTATTTATTTATTTTTATTTATTTATAAGTTTTTTTAAATAATTATAATTATAAATAATTTTTAATATTTATTTAATTTTGTAATAAAAATATTAAATTTTTAAAAATAAAAAAATAATTAATTATATTATCATTACTTTTAAAATATACAAGGATAAAATAGCCTACATATTATTATTTTTCCTCCCTTCCCTTCCTGAACCAAACAATGTTTCATTAAAATTCCTCCCCTTCCCTCCATTAAAATCCCTCCCCTCCCCTCCCATCAGTTGAACCAAACATAGCCTTAGAAAAAAAGGAATAGTTAATCATCAAAAGATTTAGACCCAAAAAAGTCAAAAGGTGAAGTATCGGGTTGGGATTGAACCTAATCTTGATCTGTCTTTTAATATATATATTTTTTTCGGGCTAACTCGTTTTTCGACAAATTGGACTTGTAGACAGATCTAATTACCACCCTCAATTGTCGTCGAAATTTTTTTTTCTAACTTCGTCTATGAGAAAAATTCTTCAATTATGAGTCTCTCAATAGGGTAATTTGACCAAAAATCCCCAAATTTGAAAATAATTTACCACCCATTAAACTGAACAGCATATATAGCTTCCCTGAATTCCTGTTTCATTTGTGCCATGGCTATCGATGAACATCTTTAGGCTTAAAAGAAAAGGCCAATATAAATTATGTAGTTTTATATTACTATAAAATTTACGACCGTGAAGAAGAAGAGGTTCCCTATCAAAGGGACTCTCCAAAATTCAGAAGATTAGTGTGTTAAAACAATCCTTAATCTTCTGTAGTACGGTGCACCACAGGCTCTGATGTTCCATTATCGTTATAACCATCGCCATTAATCTGATCGAGGACCAGGACCAATCCCATTGCAAAGGCCCCATCGAACCCTGCCTTGACGGAAAGCGTGAACACTTCCTTCCCAAGCACGACGCTCGTGGTCGGGTCCACTTTCCGTCGAATCTCAGCCACTGGTTCCCTTGTCGCATTGTAAACCTTGCAACACCGCTGCGAGAAACACCCTTCGATCTGGTACTCCTCACCAGGACTATCGTACACCTCCACCGTCACCGTCGCCCGTGACCGTCCGATGATCGACGATCTCTTCACACTGAAGATGGGCTTATCACCGTCTATTCTCTCCCCTCTAAAGCCCTCCCACCGTTGATGCAAACTCGGCTTCTGCTTCGCAAACAAATACCAACCCCACGTTAATCCAATTACGCAATTACCCGCTACCATTATACTCCATAATGGAACTGAAAGAATTCCAATTAAAAACTAAGATTGTGTCGTATTTGATACACATTTGATATATTTATTGAATACGACACCAAGAACTTGAATTACATTTACACGTTTACATATCTTATTGGGTCACAATGATTAGTCTTAAATCTGTATCAATTATCAATATTTCTTACCCATCAGATTAAGACTCATTTCAATCAGCGAGTCCATTCAGATTTAAAATCACAATCTTACATGCTTCAATTGACTCACTGAGTGGAACTCAGAAGCACTAAAATTGCATTGTATGTGATACGTATTTAACATCTTATGACATAAAAAACAATACTTCAAATTACATTTAAACATTATATATGTAATTTAAAATATTATATATCCGTGTTACTTCTTATTATTATATGTATCGTACAGTGTCTCATTTTCATGTCAATATTGGTGACTTGGATGAACGAGTTCACTCAGATTTAAGATAAAAATTTACACCCTTCGATTTGACTCACCGAGTGGACTCGGAGCACTGAAAGTTTTTAATTTGTTATTTCTTAGTGAACTTAATGTGCAGTGTGTCGTATTCATATTAATATTGGTGATTGGGATGAAGGAGTTCACGAGGATTTAAAACCAGAATTTAGACGCTTTAATTAGACTCAGTGAGTGGACTCGGAAAGAGAGAGGTGGTAGGTACCTTTCGGCGTAGGGTGAGGAGGCAGCGGCCGTGGGGATCCATGAGGACGACTTGGTCCTTGTCGCGGGTGTGGGGGCCGTAGGAGTCGACCCGGAAGACGAGTTGGCCGTTGGAATCGTAGACGGTGAAGCCATCGCCGGTGAAGAAGAGAGAGGTCTTGAGAACTGTGAGATGGGTTTCTTGCTTGAACACATAGCCCTCTTTAATCTTCATATTTTGGGTGTTCTGAGTCTCCGAGAGATCTGTAGGGGAAGCCGTTGAAGACTTGGAAGTTGAATCAGAGTGATAGGGTAGATGGAAGATGAAGGAAAAGTAACGTTTGGAGGAAGATATATAGAAGGCGCAGAGTGAAGAAAAAGCACACGCAGGCAACTCGGAGCGGAGTTTCCACATGTGGATGTGGATGAGTTGTAGTAATAGTAACATGTGGGACAGAATGAGGGGGTCCTGATATTTACTTCATTAATTTTATATATATAAAGATTATTTATATTATTCTTTTAAACAAATTTAGAATCTGAAAAAATAATATTGTAGAAATAAAATTATTTTCAGGTTTTTTTTAATTTTTAATAGTTAATTTGCTGTCACATAAATTTAAACTTAAATTAATGTTTTAAAATTAGACTGAACATTAAATTAAAATAATAAACAATTCATGTTTTAATGATTTATTAGTGATTGAATTAAATTTAAATTTTTTAAATATATATCAAGAAAATAAAAATATCTATAATATGTTATAATTAAATCAGTACATATATTATAAAATAATATTTAAAATAAATATAAATATTTAAAATATAAAAAAATAATTAAAGCATTTTACATATAATAAAAAATTCAAATAAAATAATTGAATAGACTTCATAAAATATCATAAATTTATATCATAGAGTGTCAAAACCTTAGTTTAAACATAAAAGATTAAAAATTGATTTTTAATTGATTCAATATCAAATGGACTTATTTTTATTAATTTTTAACTAATTTAACTAATTTTTAAATTTTTTTATTAATTTTAAAGGTTAGATAAATGGAATGTTTAATTTTTTATTCGATTGACCAATTTTATTCAATTTTCATAACTATGACTTAAATTTTTAAGGTTAACCAAAATTCATTGAGTTTTTATTTTTTTAACTTATTTTCTATGATTATACCCACACCTTTTGGGTTGTCACCTAATTTTGTTTAGAGTTTGTAATTGTCTTTTTAATAAGTGTTTTTTTTACCTAAGTTAAATTTCTGAAGTTGTAAAGGTCTCTCAACCAATAAGTGTAAATGTATATTATCATCAATTTTTTATCTTTTAATTTTAAAAATTGACGAAAGTCCCTATAAATTTTTAATTTTATGTAATATAATTTATTTATTTATTTTTGTCCAAAACACTAACTGTCACTTTCCCATTTATATAAGCTTGGTCAGCCAAAAGAAAAAAGTATCTACCCTATCATTTCATTTCAGGTGATGAACGGAAATTTTTTATCATATTTTCACAAATTTGAAAAGCTCAAAATCGCCACAGTACATAATAAAAAAAATATTATTCATGTACCTTGAATGTAAAGTGCTTCAAGTACAATTAAAAAAAAATTCGAGTGGGGACATTAATGAAAATAAGTGTATTATAATAAATGTTGTTTAAAAGATCTAAAGACTGATGTGACATTGTGTGCTGAGAGCAAGTTTTGATGGTCACTCGAATGCGTGTAACTCAATTGGTTTGAGGGTGTAGCTGAGTTGTTTGGTTTTGGGCAACTCGGTGCCACGTGTAGGTCTTTGAGATGTTTGGAAATATTAACCGCTCGGAAGTTTCCAAGCGTAGTTTTGGACTACTCCCTGCAGAATTTGTCTCCCGTAAACATGTATGGCTTGTATTCTTATTTTTATTTTTATTTTTATGTTTGAAGGAGATTTTGCAACCCAATTTATATGATTTTGCGCCTGTCCCGAAAATGACACGCCTCGATTTATCTTCAGAATATAAAAATTCTTACAATTTAATTTTGTTCTTAAAAAGGAGGGAAAAAAAAGAGGGAGTTATCGACAGCAACATTTTTCCGAATAATTCTGAGGCGAGGATTGATTTTTTTTAAATAAAAAACAAGACTGAAATTGTGTTTTGTCAATTTCAGAGAATGGAAAAATGAAAGCTCGAGGGCCTTTGGCTCCATTGTTCAACCAAAATAAAATAAAAATAAAAATATTATTTATTTATATATGAATTAGGTTTAAGTATAATTTTATATATTTTTGTTGTTAGATTGTTCAATTAATATGTGAATTTTTAATAATAATATGACAAAGTGTGTAATTATATACTTGTTCTATTATATTATTAAAAAAATATACATTTATTAAATTTTAAGTAAAAAATTTGATAATAAAAATATAATAAATTATGTATAAATATTTTCCTTTATTTATTTAAGCATGTGGATCTCAAGATCGTGATTAGATCCACCAAATATTAAACCTTTTTTTTTCAATTTTAAAAAACCCGTATAATATGAATCACGATATGTCGGATAAGTGTGATTTGCTTCCTAATTTTAGGCAAATTTTGGTTTAGGACTTAAATGAATTCCCTAACTTTGCCAAATCTAGAAATATCTCTTAAAAAGAAAAAGAAATAAAGAGGAAGTTATCAACAACAACATTTTTCAGAATAATTCTGAGGCGAGGGTTGAATTTGTTTTCTTATTTTTTTTTACAAAATTGAAATAGTGTTTTGTCAATTTCAAAGAATCGAAAAATCAAAGCTCAAGGGTCTATACCCTAGTCGTCCAACCAAAATTAAAATAAATATTATATTATATTTATTTATAAATTAAACTTAGATTTAATTTTATATACTTTTATTATCAAATTCTCTAATTAAAACATAATAAATATATAATTTTTGTAATGATAATATAATAAAATATATAATTTAATTAGAAAATCATATTATTACTTATAATAATTATACAAGTGTACTATTATATTATTAAAATGTTATGTATTTATCAAATTTTAATTAAAAATTTTAAATAATAAAAATATAAAAAAAAACTTCCTATAATTTTTCTTATTTAAGCATGTGGATCACAAGACCTCGTTTAGACCCACCAAATTTGATTTTTTTTTTCTTTTTTTAAGGATTCGTTTACCATGAATCACATGATATGTTGGATAAGTATGATTTGCTCCCCAATTTTAGGCAAAGTTTGGTTGAGGATTTAAATGAAGATTGTACCAATTTGATGAAGAAAATGGAAAGAGTAGACACAATTTGTATTTACAGAATTATAAATGCAAATTGACTGAGGAAATGCTTACAATAACAAGTTTCGGAGTCAACACGGAAGAACAAGCCCAAGTCTGAAGTCCCACCCAATTAATGCCAAGACCATGCACCTAACCTACCAAATCCCAACCCCAAAGAAACTCAGACACTAATAACCATGATTCATTTACATGAAGTCAAGGGCCACACCAAATTACTGTGATGTGGGTCTATCTCCACCGTCTTAAATTCTCCAGAACTCTCTGTCTTTTGCATTGTAGAACTCCCATCAAGATTAGTTGAACTGTTAATAACCCCACTTGGACTTAAAACAACAATAATGAAATTTTCATCCAACTGGCTGGCTTTGATTTTATTGTGCTTTACCTTATGCACCACGTTGCGTTGAAAGAATCAAATGTACGGTTTTATAAAAGTTAATTTAATTGTTTGAATATTCTCTCTAATGATGCTTATTTTTCGTGGCTATGTTCAAAGCCTTTTTGCTAATGACAATAACATCAAATCCCAGCTATATACTCGATAGTGGACCAAAACTTGCCACATCGAAAAGCTATTTGGACTATGATTAACAAGAATTCAGTAAAACAAAAGCGTGTTTAATTTGCTTGTTACAGTTTGGTGAGAGGATCGTCGGTAATGTCCCTACTTGCCGGGCTTTAAGAGACACTATCTTTTCACTTTCTGATTATTTGCATAGAAATAGGATATTGAATTGAAAAAATTTATATATTTATCAAATCAGTATTTTGTTGAAATAGGAGCAAAAAAGGACCTTAATTCCATGTCATAACGAATCAGGAGCATAGAACCAGAAAGAGACAACTACAATGAATTTTAGGCAGGCCTTCATAAAATGAGAAAAATAAAGGTTTTAATTATGTTATTATTTATATATTGAGTAAATTATAACTTTTTTTTTAATTAAAATTACAAAGACTTCTTCTAAAAATAGAGAAAGAGCCATTCTTGGGCCCAATTTTAGTCAATCCTTTTGTTGGCCCAAAGTCATATATCCAAATGCTGAACTTACATCAGCAGCTTACTCAAATAGATAAAAGGAGAAGGACGACAGCGCTGGCGGATTTGGTCTTCATGGTAAGCCTTGGGAGGCCTATTCCTGGGGTTCCAAGTTCAAATGCTAGTACCGTGAGGAAGAAGAAGAAATGAAGAAATAAGGTATTTTAAAATACCTTTTTATTTTCCTACCTCGTTGGTTGGACCATCTTTTGAACAAATACTTCAGACTGCTTAATCATCTGGGCGTGGGAGATCATCAGTATTTTTATTAATTTAGGTTTATCACTATCGGCTGACCTGTGCCTTTGTGGTTCAATGCTATGCTTCAAACTGCTGGGGCACAGGTTCGAAAGCCGGTACCACCCAAGAAAGGAAAAAAAGAAGAAAAGCCCTTCAATAGAGGTATTTCAAAATACCTCTCTTTTCATTTGTTGTTGACAAATATAGAAGTTAGATTAAGGTTAATGGACGTTTGTTTTGCTAAAATTATATATATATATATATATATATATATCATCAAATTTTAAATTTTGAACGGAAATATTCTCTATTATCTTAATATACAAATATATATTATATCTAAATATACACAAATAAAAAAGAACGATTTTTATTTTAAAATATATACAAATAAAAATAAAAAGAATAGATTTTTTGTTATTAGATTTAACAAAAAAACTATGTACTTAGGTTAATGGAAGATATTTTAATAAAAAATTTTAAATTAAACTGAAGTATAATATAATTTTGTATTTTAAGAATGTTTAAAATTTAAGAAATGTTTGTATAATTTATTTTTAAAAAATAAGGTAAATAATATTTCTGTTTTTTAAGGTGTTTGAATTGTACGGTAGTTTTGAAAGTATTTTAAATATTTTTTATTTAAGAAATTTGTGTATATTCTTGAAATAAAAAATATATAATTTTAAGTATTTCTTTTAAAAAATAGCGTTTAAAAATAGCTGACGGGATTGGATCACAGGTGAGAATTTTGATTGAAAAAACAAATGTCAAGTTCCATCCTCTTCCAGTGTAATAGAACATTGTACCCGAATAGGTATCAACATTTGAGTTTTCATCCATTAATTCATATTCCAATAACCTAAGATAATAAATAAAATAATTTCATTACAAACATAAAATCTAACTATACCAAACGTCCTCTAACGTTAGAAAACAGTTACCCCTCGCTGCCTTTATTGGCCCAATTTTGCTAAATCCTTGTGTTCTCCCAAAATCATATACCAAAACAATCATAAGGCCTCGTTTGGTAGAAGGGAGACATGATTGATAGAATGTGAGAGAGAGTGGGAATGTTGAGAAATTGCGTTTGGTATGTGGGGTTTTTAAAATCATGGGAGAGCAAATTCCTTTAATCTTGGAAGAGGAGAATCCTTCAACTTATATATGGAATGTGCTTTGTTTTGAGGAAGAGAAAAATTTTTGTATCAAATGTTATTTTATTTTTTTAGTTTTTGCATTTTTTGATTCTCATTTTACATTTTTGAATTTTTGGTTTCTTGTTTTAAATTTTTTTTAAAGCTTAATTCTTTTTTTGGTTTATTTTAATTAAATATAAATAATATTTTATAATTTTTTTATTAAGGGTCATTTTAGCCATTTTCTCATTTTTTATTTTTATTTTATTTATATTTCACCAAATATTAAAAAGTAATTACATTCGTATTCTTCTTTTCATCTTATCAAATATAATTATAAAATACAAGATTTTTTTTTATCCTCATTCTATTTCTCATTCATATTCTATCAAAAACTATTCTTATGTATCAAACAAGACCTAAGAGTAAACCCTGGCTAAGGAAGATAGACAAAAAGCATTGGCACCTCTTGTATGTTTTTAATAAAAGAAGTTAATATTAATTTTAAGGGTATTTTGGTTAACTTTTAACTTAAAAAAAATTTGTGTATATTTCGTAATAAAGAAAGAACTAGCATCTCTCAAAAGAAGAATTATCCCTAAAAATTGTTATAGTCATAGGTTATTCAAATGGAGCTTTCTTGAAAAGCATGAAAGAAAATTAAAGAATTTATATTATATTGTCCTCGAATCATCTTTTATAAATAACTCAGAAGCCCTTTAGGTAAAATTTACATTCCTATTTCGCTCATATATATATAAATATATTTATATTTAAAGTACTCTTTAACTTAGTACCAGAATATTTAGAATAATTTACAAATTGCACTTGAACATAATAAAAAATATGCTACACATGGATCATCTGTCAATTAACTATTCACCAAAACATTAGCTTTTTGCTTTCCGACTCATACAGTTGGTTAGCACTTGATTTCTCTGTACCTTTGTGCTTTAGTCAAATTCAATTTGGATTGCATAAGCACGTTCTAAATTATAGTTCCAACAGCTTGTTTGACCAACTTTTTGGAGGAGGTGAGCTCCCTATTAAAAAAATGTATTTATTGTGGTCAATTAAGGTTTTTGACTTAGTTTCTAAAAATAAATAAATTGTTTTTCAGTGCTAGTAAAAGGTATTTTTTTGTTGTGAGAGAAAAACAAAAAATTAAAACTCCTCATCTGAAACAAAAGTAGAGGTAAAAAAATATTCTTTTCAAAAAAAAATCCCACTCAAAATTATTAAATACCATATTTACTTTTTTTAAAATATTTTTGCTTATTTTCTTAAATACATGTATTTTCAGTAATTTGACAATTTTTTTTAACTTGTCAAACACAATAATATTGTCAAACATAAAGTAATGCCCTCTCAGTGCTTTTTGTGAAACTTCGTTTCAAAAAAAAAACAAATGTGAAAACAAAAAAAAAATTCCAAACAATTTAAAAAATAGTACGTATTGGAGATGGCATGGCCTAAAACCCACTCAAATGTGGCTTCCTTAATCTTCTGTATTTTGTAATGTTTTTAAAATCGGACCGGTCATTGAACCGGTGGAAGCACTAATTCACGGTTCATTGGTCCAACCGTGGTCAGACCGTGGTCGAACCGGTCATAATTAATTATATTTTTTAAAATTTTTATATATTAAAATGTGAATATAAAAAATAAATATTGATAAATTTTAACCATTTGATTATTAATTTAATATTTCTTAAGATATTATAAAAATTATTTTAGAGTTTTTTAATTATATTAAAATTCTACTTATTATTAAAACATAAAAAAACTAAAACTAAATAATAATTTTGGCTAAATACATTTATATTTAAAAGAAATGTTATTAGGAAATTGAATATAAATATAATAGAGATCAAATATAAAAAAAAAAATAAAGTATTCATATTATACTTCTTTGATATTCTCTATTTTTTTAATATATATATATTTCAACTCTATCCTCCTTTTTTATTTCTTTTTATTTTTAATTTGTTAAAATTATTTGGGATAAATTATTTTGTTATATAAAAAAATTAAAAAAAAAAGGTACGGACCGGTTCAAACCGATCCGATTTTGGCCGGTTTTGACCGATTTTTTAGCCAGTCGATTTTCTGAGCCAACCAGACCGAACCAGGGACCGATTCCCGGTCGAACCGGCCGGTCCGGTCCGATTTTTTTAACATTGGTATTTTGGGCCAAACGGCTCATTCTAACGATCTATGCACTTACTAGTGTGCGCGCGGAGAATGTATTCAAGTTTTTAGTTTTATATGCATTTTATTAAAAAATAAAAAGAAAATAAAATTTTTGATTGTAAGTAAAAAATTATACTCTAAAAATTTTAACTATAAGAATAAAATATTTATTATAAAAGACATTAAATTTTAAAATTATTTTAAAAATCCAACAAACCAAAAATTTTTATTTTCATGATTAAAATTTTTAAAATGTAATTTTTTTATAATTAAAATTTTATTCTTCATAATTAAAATTTTTATTCTCATAATTAAAATTATATTATCTACAAAAAAACACACACAAAAAAAAACCTAAAAACTTGACTACATCCTCTGTAGTCACAGTCTGTGTCCTTCTAATTCATATACAAAAATAATTAAGAAATGTGAGTAAGGTCTTAAAAAGGATCACTTGACTTGCACTAACTATTAATGAAATAAATATACGTTACCGGTGCTTTCGCGGTTCAGTATTAAGACTGGAATTGTAGAGACACAGGTTCGAGAGATGGTATCCACTTCCTCTTTCAAATCTCAGAGCATGAAGATATGGAGGCATTTCAAAATACCTCTCTTTTTTATTTTTTATTTTTTTAATTATAACGCATTGTTATTCGTATGGAGTTTTGTATATATAGAGCACGTTGGTATACATATTAAACTTGAGGCATTAAATGAGTTGACATACAGTTTAAAGAGAGAACAAGAAGGATATCTACAAAAGTATATTGATAAATCTCCACAAACATATTAAATCTATATTGATCACCTAGAAAAAAAAAAATACGAGTGTTGAAAATTTGTTATTATTATGTCAATTTTGTTGAAATTTTGGCCTACTGGTACAAAGGAGATCTATCTAGATATTGGGTTACTTGTTTAAATTTTGAAATATTATTTAAAAATATTTTTTCCTCCTAAATACACTAAGTTGATATGTAGAAGAATGGCTCCTAAGATTGTTTAGAGATGAATTGAATCTGAATTGCGGTATAAACTTACTCGAAACTGCTCATTAAAAAAAAAAAAAATCTCTCTCACATAATATATATTAGGTATTAAATAATTCTCAAGAGCAAAAAAGCATGGACTAAATGCACTGATTTTTCCCCCCTTAAAATCACGATACCAAAAGTACATGATGATTAACAAGAGTGTAAAATTAATATTGATGACTACACAGATTCTTTTTTTTTTTTTTAAAGAGCTCTACCTATCTTTCATTGTTGGATCAATTCTAAATCTGTATAAAATAATTTTTAATTACAATATATACAATTCTCAAAATAATCTATGGTAAAAAATTTAACTTTTCCTAAGCAAAAAAAAAAAAATTAAACATAATTATTCTAACAGCACTTACAGAGCATTACCTTGAGCCATCAAGTTCAAATGCTGGTAAGCTGGTTGAAGATTGCATTTTTAAGAATTTATAAGAGTTTCAAATTTGATCCTCTTTTCTTACTATGAAAAGACAAAAAAAGAAAGAAAGAAAGAAGAAATCTACCTATAGAGGCTTTCCAAAATACCTCTCCGTTTATTTTTTGTTTGTTGTATTAATTTATGTTTCAACAACTCAGAGATTAGAAATAACATGATTTCACTGCAAACATCAAAGCTAAGTATACTTTAGGCCACCATGGGCCAGGGCCATTCTTCGGCCCAACTTGGCTGAATCCTCATTTGGCCCAAATTATATCCAAAAAATGTTAGTTCTTTTTTGGGAGTCTGCATTCTTTGCTGGGACTGTGCCATAGCAGAAGGTGCTGTAACCCTCCAAACAAAGAAATTGCTCCTTTTTCGTGGTTTTTTTTTAAATGAAATATCTCTATGGGGACAGTAGATATTGTCCCAGCGGAGGATCTATCTTGCCTTTTCTTTTTTAAGGGGGACTAAGTGAGAAAGGACTTAAATATTAAAATGATCAACAGTATATGGGGCCAGGACATTCTGGCCCAATAATTTTATGTAATGCTTTTGTTGGCCCAGAACTATATCCAAACAAGCATAAGAGGGTTCGGATATATATGGAGGTTCATTGGACTTGAACTTGCTATTATTTAAATAAATAAAATGTGACCGCAGTTGCTACCGGCGCTATGGTCTTCATGGTAAGTCTTAGAAGACGTTGCTATGAGGTACCGTGTTCAAAAGCTGGTAAGAGAGAGAGAGAGAGGAAAGAAAAGAGAAATGAGGTATTCTAAAATACCTCTTTTATTTCACATCGTTTCATAATTATTTTTTTCTATTTAGAGCATTCTCAGCGGTTGGATATCGAACAATACATTATTGATTAAAAATATAATATATTATATTTCCCCCACCCCCTCGCTGGCATGTCTGTGCCTTTGTGGTTCGGTGATATTTCTGACTTTGCAAAGGCACGGGCTCGAGAGCTGGTAGCTACCTCATTCTCTAAACCCTAAACCTGAGATTATAGAGGTATTTCAAAATACCTCTCTTTTAGTGTTTTTTTTCGAATTATATAAATGGAAATTTTTTTAGACTCAATTGTATAATACTGAATTATGAATAATCTCTTCTTGTCATGTTTTTATAGAAATATGATAGTAAATATTGGAAGATTATATTTCTTTTTTTTTCATTTTATATATATATGCACATAAATTATATTAACGTATGTTTTTGTTATGGCATATTTTAAAATCCGTTTTAAACAATTCAGGGAATTTGTGTTGTTGCAGCACAAGCGATCAATTTGATCTTATTATTATATCCTCCTTTTGTTATATTCTATGACAGCTTTGGAAAACAATAGAACCATATATATATATATAAAAAGAAAGAATCAAGATGAACAAAAAGGAAAAATAAATGCCTATTCAATCAAACAAAAGGAATTAAACAAAATAATAAAAAGAGAGACCATTGGATAAATTCTTGCGTGCATTAGGTATATATACACCTAAAAGTTAAGATCTTTTCCATCACTTCATACATATTTGAAGTAGACTTTAATTGTCTTGTATACATGCATCTAATGTATCTAAAAAATTCTCTAGAGCATTATTGGTATACATTGAAGTTGAAGCATTAAATGAGTTAAAATAGAGTTAAAAGAGAACAACGTGGACTTTTACAAACTTGTATTGATAAATCTCTTACAACGTATTAAAAACTACTAATCATATTAAAAAATTGCAAGTTAAAATTGTGTTATAATTATATAAATTATGCTAAACCACTAAATACAAAACTATAATTAAAGTTCCCTCATAGTGAATACTAGTCGTGATAGGTTATTATTTAAAAAATATATATATATAGTTTATTCTATTTTTATTAACAATTTTTTTTACCATATCATGATAAGTATATCGTTATCTAATAATAACATAATATGTATATAATTGTTATAGATAATTGTATAGTTTTTAATTAAACCATACATCTGATATATTATTATTAAAAAATTATATATTTATTATGTTTTGATTAAAAAAATTAATTACAAAAATATTTTTTGATAAACTCTTGCCCCCCAAAAAAAACTTCTCTTACACCAATTATATTGGCATTAAATATTTGTTAATGGCAAAAGAAAAAAAGTATTGGTTAGATACATTGATTTATTTTCTTCAAAATCAAAGTAGCACAAGCACATGACAAAATGTGTAAAATAAATGACAATGGCTACACGACTCTCATTATTATTATTATTTGCCTTCACACGATTGCATATCTGACTCCGTATGTTTATAAAAATAAATTAAATATAGGCATCCAGGCTAAAATAACTTCATTATCCGCTTTGCAGTTATATAAATTTGTAAATGTAAAGTAATAAATGGAAAAACTAAATGAATAATTGAGTAATAATAAAATGGAGCCACACTTTTGTCAATTTAGATCTCCTCCAATCATACGGTGATTAAAGAAGATTCAATCAAGGTTGAAAACTTTTTTTTTTGGGGTGGATTTAGGTTTCAAAAGATAAATTTAAAAATAAAAAATATAACTGAGAAGTCCAAATTATAAATGTAAATATTAAAAAATTTTAACTATATTATCGTTTAAAACTTAAAAAAAAAAAAGATGAAATAGCTGGACTGGATCCCAATCCAACTTTTGTTCCCTAGATACAAAATGTTACTGTTTATGAATTAGACTAGACGATGCATGGTTCAGTCAATCTGGCAGCATCAAGAGCATCTACGATTACATGCAATCTTGCTGATCGTACAGCCGGAAATAGCCTCTGTCTTCACTTGTTCAACTTTCGTCTTTGACCATCAACCTCTCAAGATTCCTCTGCTAGAAATGGTCACTCTTCTGTATAATCCGTACTGATCAATGCTTTGATAGAGTTTGATCGTTATTTCATGTCACACGCTACTGAAAACGATAATAAACCCTTCTTTTAAATGACCTTTAATAAAAATAAGGGTAAATTAATATTTCGACCCTTCGTTCAAAGATACATTTTTTTTAATATTTTGGTTCTTCAAAATTTAACTATCTCATTTCAACTTTGTGAAGTGTATTTTGTCTTTAATATCATTATCGAATTAAGCCTATTAACAAAGATGAATAATTTGAATGATTTAATGTGAATCTAATACAATAATGAAGTAGTCAAATGGTCAAATGCCTTTAAAATATGCCGCAATATGCCTAGGCATGGCAAACTGGTGAGTTTGGGTAATATTAGCTAGGTTGTGTCAAATATAATTGAGTCTCAATTTTTAGAGGTCATATGTGGTTCATGAAACACTTAATCCATTCAATTTTTTTTAATTTTACTTTTTTTAATCCAACTAAATTATTTTAAACCGAAACTTAATGATTCATTTAAAAAAAAATTTATAACATTACATCAAATACAAACATATATATATACATGTACATATATAACGTGTGTGTGTTTTGGTATGTGTATACATGTATGTTTATATATATGTACATCGATATAAATATGTGTGTGTGTGTGTGTGTGTAATATGTGTGCATGCACATGCGGGCTCATCATGCTCATAACTATAGGTTAACAACACAGCTCAACCCACATTTAAAGAGGTCAATAAATGACCCAACGCCCGTTTAAGCCAGGGGTATAAATAATTAGGTTTAAGAGAGTCATAATTAAAGTTAGATTGATGTTTTATCGTAGCATATTGTGACAATCAAACATTTCATGGCAACAACAATTTCACTTGAAACTACATGATCCATTTATATATTTCAATTATATGCTAATAGGTTTAATTCAAGGGCACAATATTTTTTGAAAGATTAAAATAAGAGGTTTAAAATTTTAAAAATTAAATTGAGACAATATATATTTTAAAAGCCAAAATGCCAATTCATTAAAAATAATAATCATAACTTTTATGATTGGAAATCAAATATACGAAAGATGTATTAGCAAATTAAATTCAAATTTTGAATGTGGCCAACATTTACCCCGGAGAGTGGCGTTAACTTTTAAGAACAGTAAAAATCAAAGTAGTACGTACGTACTAACTTTCACAAGATTTGATTCACTTTCATTCAAAGGTTACAGCCAAACATACTGATCAAGAAGAGCACGATGTCACCACGTAGATAAGAATCCAAATGCCAGATACTTGACCCCTTTTTTACCTACTCCCTACCACACCAAGTACAAAAGTTGGTCATACCCTGGTTCCTCTCAAACCAGAAAAAGCAACGCTAAAGGGGTGCCTTAGCCTTTATTCCAAAACCACTCTAAAGTATAAACCCAATCCTCCATCAACTTTTGCATTGATTAATTTGATCACTTCATATATATGGCTTTTAATTTAATTATTCTGCGCCGGGTATCTCACTCCTGCTGCTAAAACGCGTTGCTGCTCGATCTGCATTAATGGAGCATCATAAATTATTAGGTCTTAAAGAAATGGAAATCAACTGCTAATTAGCTAGCTTCATTAATTGGGTGACATTATTTGTACCTGGAATAACTCGTGTAACTTGTTCTTCAGATAGCAATATTCATGCTCCAGCATCTCCAAGGCTCTCAAGCATCTGAAACCCATAGAAAATTAATTAAGAAACACTTTGTTAGCTACCGTATATACGTAGTGGTAAAAGGCAATAAGGAATGATTTATAAGTATTTCATGTTTAAAAAAACATAATAGTTTGCGAGATCCATAATGTTTCAATTGAAGTTTTGTTTTTTGAATGAAGAAAGGAATTGGAACAAACCCAGGGCGGTTGTTCTGGTCAATAGAAGCACGGAAGGCAAGACAGACGTTTCGGACTCTCTTGGCACCAATGCTAGAGCTGCTACCCATCAACTGATTCAAATGTATTCCCATTTTCTTGTAGTCCGACGACTCCCTATCCATCCTACATAGTAACAAACAACATAAACATTAATATTAAAACCAACAAGAGTTGGTTCAGTTAGCAAGAACGAGCTGCGTTGATACATTAAGTCTTGGATTCAATTCTGCACTCTATCTTAGAACTGGAACAACTTAAGAGTGAGAGAAATATATATATATATATATATATGAATGAATGAAGAAAGTGAATGGAATTATAAATACGTACAGCAAAGCTCGGAGATTGGTGAGGAGCTTCTCGGACTCGTGGAAATAGATGGAGACAACCTCGGAGACGAAGTTGGGAGAGGAGTGATCTTGGAGTTGGTGAAGCTGTAAGAACTGCTCGTCAAGCACTCCTTGATGGAAGAGGAAGGCGAGGAGACGGTTCATGTCGGCCCACAACCTGTCCCCACCCAACCCAAGCATCCACACCGGAAGCCCCGTCTTGCCCAAACACACCAACCCCTTTGTTTTTTTGGTTTTGCTTCAAGATCGCTATTGCTATTGCTCTGCTTTCGTCCCCGCCGGAATAATGCTGCTATTTAAACACAAATTACAAATATTTAGGGCTATGTTTTGGAGAGTTCCACAGTCGAACTTTCTATTGGATTTGCTTCAAATTTTATAAAATAGTTTTTTATTTGAAAATAGTGTAAATTAACTTACATAAAAGTTGGCTATAGTACACCGATATTCAAAAAATGTCATTTGGCTGTTTTGATATTTGATATTATTTTGATGCCTTACATGTTTAATATTTTTTAGGTGTGAAAAATCCAGCTTATACTGTCAAAACTTAATTTTATGTAACCTAAGGAAGAGTTGGCACGTATATCTAAATACAAAAAGAGAATGAAGCTTAATTTAGACATTATAGTGTCCATCGTCCTTGGAACGCTTTACCTTGTTAATTAAAAATATCATTTTACATCATAAGCTATAAATTGCCTCCGTTTTTTGCTTAGCTCATAGAAGGAAAAGCTTGTACCCCATACGCGCTTTAAGTAATACATTTTCTTCTGTTTAAGACTATTCTATTTCACCATATTCTCAATACCAATAGATATATATATATATATCTCTCTCTCAACATTTTTTTCTATAATTTACTTTTTTGTCAATAAAACCAATTACTTGAATGTTATATATGGTTTTGTTCCAAAAATAGAATTATTTATATTTATTATAATATTAAGAATAAAACTAAAATTTCATGTTGAAACTAAAAGTTCTTTCATTGACAAAATAATTAAATAGTATGACTTATTTTTGTAATATATATATATAATTAAATATGAATGAGAGAAATCTAATAATATTAAGATTTGGGCGTAATTGTAATACTAGTTGATAAAATGAGGGGAAGGAGAGAGCGTGGAGTGTGGGGGAGGGAGAATCGAGGTGAATGTGGGGTATCTACCAGACCAATACGCATAGGTAGGCTGTGTTGGAGGTGAGGGAGGGGGTAACCTGCTGTCCTCGTCCCCGCTCACATCGCGTGCCTCTCTTCTCTGCGCTTTGCTTCCCCCTTTCTCCCCCGACAACTCCCTGCACCCGGTTACCTGTCAGTCCCCCTCCTCCCTCCCTTCTTCTTCTTCTCTCTTCAACAACATTCTCATGTCCTTTTTTTTCAAAATTTATAAAAAACTTGAAATAAAAAACTCTTACACACAAAATCCTCTCATTCTGTATTTTTGGCTGTATTCATTATTCAAGGAGTGCGAAAGAATACGCATATGAATCATTCAACTTAAATTTAAATAATTTAGATTTTATAAAACAATTTTTTATCCCAAAAATTATTTTTTATAGTTGTAATTTATAAAATTATTTCTATTCTATATTTTATATCTTATAAAATAGAACAATTTAAAACTAATATATATATATATATATATAATATCTAAATTATTTTCAAGTTTGTTAATGGGGCGAAAGGCACACTCGCTGCTCTACCTTTCTTCAGTTTCACTTTTCTGCATAAAAATTGGTGAAACCCTTCTCTTACAGCTCACTCACCAGCTGAGGGACATAGGCAGGGAGTACCGCCCGTTAAACAAGGCTCTGGTTCATATCTGAGTCACAGGTGGTGAATGGCCACGTGGCACCATATAAGAGGCTCGTAGTTTTGTCTCTTTGTGCAACTTGGTGTGAAAAAGTAGAGATGATGACAAGACTTTTCAAACCGGTTCATGATGGCCGACTCCTAACACACACACCCCATTGTAGGGAATGAAGCACAAAATTATAGGAAATCTTAATATTATAACATACTTGAATTTAAATCGTTTTTTTTACGCCCCTTTAATATGGGAATAAAAGAGTTTTTTTTAACAATATTTATTATATTTTTTAATTTATTATTTTATCATTTTTACTATTTTTTAAAATAAAGACATATGTATTATTTTTCATTCTTAAAATCAATTTTTTTTATTTTCTATTTTATTTTATATACTAAACAGGCTTTAGTTTTCCTGCTAAATGAAAGTGTTTGAGAAACTTGAAAACCTAGTTAGGACTCCTATATACCAAATATCTTCTTATATTCATATGTATGTTTATATTTGGTCTTGAAGCCAAATGGTTGGTGTTGATCGTTACGCATGTATGACTATCGATCATATCATAGAACTAAGATCCTAGTAATTACATACTTGATGTCTTCCTGTTAATTTTAGAGGAAATATTTTCTTTTAATTTTTAAAAGATATATGATTTTTATATTCATGAGTCTTACAAATTACAATTCAATTTTTAAAATCAGGTGTTTAAACTTTAATTTCTAAATTTTAAAAATATATAATTTAATTAATGAAAATTTAAGACTTACTGTTGATCAGTCATGGTTAGAACATGATTGATGGAGACTAAATATAGTCATTTTTTAAATTCAAAAAATAAGTAACTGAAATATATTAATTTTTAAAGGTTAAATTATATAGTTTAAAGTTTTAGACATTAAATAATTGATTAAAATATGTTTTTTGAAACAAAAACTATATTTTTCCTTAATTTTATTACTCTCCTCATTTTGAGCGAAACTATGATGTAGAAGATGTGTTTCCTCGCATATTGAATGTGTTTTTCACGCTTGATGGAGCCATTGTAGATATACACTTTCGCCGTACTTAGTGTGAATGAAGAACCTAATCTAGGTTATGGGGCTAATAGTAAACTTTAGCTTCAATTCATTATAATATGAAGCATGTTAGTTAATGAATGTCTCGAAATCCTTTCTTGAAAGGCATGCTTTGTTTGTACTGACGTAAGTAAGCTGCCCAGTTGCCTAATAAAGTAATTATCCATTATTAAGGTTTGTCAGTTAACAATGCCCAATTAATTAAATATAAAATACTTTATTCATCTCTTAAATCTAGGATAAGTTTTAATTGACATTTTTTATTATACAGTATAAATCAAATTATTTATTAGTTGAGATTAGGTTTTTTTTTTGAATTATCTTTAAATAAATGTATTTTCATATCAATCTACTATATGTAGATTGAGGACTAAATTTAAGTACCTTTTTTATATCTTTATTAACAAATTTTTTAATGAAAATATGATATGTATAAAGAAATTTTTTTAAAGGACCCTAATTAATAATGTTGAGCAAAACAACATATATTAATTTGTAAAAATTACATACTTGTTATTTTTTTATTAAAAAAACTTGATATATAATAAAATATAAAAAAACTATATCTAAATTTTCTCAGCTTTGGGTAATTAAAGTTTCCTTTTATAAACAATTATTATTGTATTGTTATTGTATTATTATTCTACTGTTAGTAATCAAGCTAATATTCTTTTAATACGAAAGGGGAATCATCATCATCTTGATATTGACGTAAAACAGATATTGATTAAAAAAATAGAAAAGTGCTTTAATTTACAGGAAGCACTTTTGAAGGCGATCATACCAATGTTGAAGTTAAAAAAAAAAAGTATAACCCTAGGCTTCATAATCGTGCTTTTTGCTCACCCATGCTTATTAACTGTGGCAATTATTTAAACTCCATCAAACAGTGCCTTTTGTCTGTGTTTCATATGATTATTGTTTCATTCCCTTATGGCTTCGAAATTCCAAATGTTTGCATAGTCCGAAGTCTAAAGTTGAAATCATGCCATTCTTTTATTGTATTAATGTTCATATAATTGGTTCAAGTATACATATGTTAGGTCATTAGGGTATGATAATATAATTCTGTGTATATTGTGAAGATAATGATGAAACTTCGGTGGTCTCAATGCTCGAGCTAGTTAATTTGTTAAATTGTTAAGGGTCTCTTTCCGTTTGAAAAAAAAAAAAGAGCCACGTACTTTTGTTCTTACTTTTTGCGTAACAGCCCTTTTGCCCTTCAGTCCCCTTTGATCTTTTCAAGAGACTTGTTTGAATTTGAGGTATTCTCAGACAGAATCATACATTTTTTTTCTGCATCTTCATAAAATGTAATGAATTAAAATATCGTAACTTATAGTTCATGAATCGAAATCCATGAGCTTGATGTAAAATATCAAGAGAAATATCACAATTATAGAATGGTGTTTCGTACACGCTTGGTGTTTTCTATAGTTTTTTTCCCTCCAAACCTCTCCGTATATATAGATAAAATAATATAGAATAAAAAATTATTAAAGAAAATGCAAGTTAAAACATATCCGTAGTATTTTTAAGATAATAATTTAGTCATAAATAGAATATATATTTATAATAGAGCAAATGTATAATTAGTCTAAAGGTTAGCTATCCGTTAAGTCACAGGTGGTAGCTTTGTGTTTATTTGCACTTAATTGAAATTCTTCAAAAGAAAACTGACACGGTATCGATGCTTGAGAAACCCACAAGATGAAACTCATTAAATCGTCTCTGTTTCTTTTTATAGTAATATGGTAATAAGTTAAATTCTCCTGAATAATCTTAAATACATTTTCACATTAACTTAATACATTTAAAACATTACTCCTAAAGTGGTTTCAAAGAAATTGAACCTACAATGATCAAAAAGTGAAAAAACTATATTTCCTTATCAAGAAACCTATCCCTACATATGGTCGTGTTAACTTAAGGAACATGTTAAGGCGGAAAACACCCAGATCACCATTGACATCTGTTTTGAAGGTGCAAAATTGTTCATTGCTTAAAATACTAAAACCAGAATGTCACAACATATCATATTGCGGATGGATCTGATCAATCTGATAAGAGGGAAAGCCTTATAACTCTAATAACATCAGTGAGAGACACAAGCCCCACAAGCAAACCATCTTGATCCACCACCCAAACTCTATGCACATGCTTTGTCACTGCCTTTTCGATCACTTCAGATAAGGGTGAATCAGCATGGCAGGTCACAAGTTCCCTTGTTGAAGCGGCTGTGCTGTGTGTGTACAGTGGACTTGTTCGAATTTCTTCAGTGAAAGCTAGGGCACTTATGCCCAACCATGACTTCAGTGTGGCTACGTAACATCCTCTTAAATCCGTTGCGGAAAATGTACCTATTAGCTTCCTGGATCTCCCCTGCAATTAGAAGCAGATTCTGCATCAGAAGCACAGTCCCTTGACATTTTATGTGTACTTGTTTGGGCAGGGCCGAACTATGGTCAAGGCCCAATAGTTTTATAAGTATTGGACTTGAGCTTAGGCCTAAACCCACCAACTACACATCAAATACTTCCAAACTAAATTTAAATTTTATCACATACATTAGGCTTGGGGCCCGTCTATCCTATACTAGTCTAGATTTTATGGGATAATACCATAGGTAAGGTACGGAGAGAAACTTACATGTATAAGCTGCTTGTGATCTTCGTCACCCGTATCAGAGGCTGTGACAATAGGAACAGCATTTAACAGAGCAGTTTTTAAGCACTTAATGGCATCGATGAGTCTTGTGCGATCGGTAATGGCAAAAACGTTCTGATTGATGGCACTAAGTTCCTGAACCGAGCGTGACAGAATGCTTACTAATTCATAGTCACCACCATGTTCTTTCAAGAACCTAAGCACGTCCATCTGCGTCAGCATTCTGTAGCTCGAAGCAGACTCCACAAGTTCCACTCCTACTGCTACGTTCTCCATATGGCTGTCCACTGGTACCATAACACGATGCACCCCTTTGCTCAACACTTCCATACATTCTAATACACTACAGATAAAAGATTTATAAATAAAAATTTAAAAAAACCAAGTCAATTCTGCAATAACTTTTGAGAAATCAGATGAATAAACATTCTAAGTTTATTTTCTGATTTGCCTCTTACTAAGATTTAATATACTCAAATCTTTTTAGCTATGAAAAATGCTGTTAAAACTTACTGATTGTTGCCCAAAAAAAAAATCACATTACAGTTAATATAATTCACATGCATCGATATAATTTGAGTCACATGATCATGTCACTAAATGAAATACCTTTTGTCTAAAAAAAATTGAGATCATTTTAAACTTTCTCAAATTTTGAAAGAAAATGGATCGAGGAAGTTAGATTGCGCTACTGAAGTATGATCTTATTTGATTACATGTAATAGCCGACAAATGTACGTGCGTTAACTAAAACTAGATCATTTTTTATTACTACATGCAAAATATAGAACTCAAACCAAAACACTTGAACTTAATTATTCTTAGATATCGAAGGACACCTCAATTGAAAGATCAAATTGAAATTCTTACAGCTAGCATCAGAAAAACCAAAGTAGCATAAAGTGTATAATGATATATATTGCCTAAATGAAATTTAAAGTGTGCAAAGCAGATCTATTTTTTAAATATAGGTGGTTCTAATTATAACTAACCTGGTATTGGGATTGAGAGTCCATAAGCTGAGCCCTTCGAAGCAGTGACCGATGATTGAGGAGACGGGGACGGACATCCGTTGATCAAGATCTTCAGTGCCACGACCACCGTTCAAACGGTCATCATCATCATCGCCGGCGATGTGTGCCACAATATCAAGCATTGTCACCATCCCTATGTAATGCTTTCGCACCGCCCCGGTTTGCTTATCGGACTCCACGATCATGGACCCTCCGGCGCCGATCCATTGACCTGGCGGCGCAGCCACAGGCACCGCCACCACCTTGTTCGCCACCAGCGCGTTCATGGTGTGGGCCAGCGACGCCGTGTACGGCACCTCCACTAGCCTCTTCTTGTCCACCATCAATTCTCTCACTTTCCTCTCTCTAAACCTTATGCTTTCACTTCGTTGCATCTTCTTCTCCTGCATCTTCTCAATTTTCCTTTGCTTTAACCTAACTTTGTTTTGGGGGTCTTTCTCAAGTTACTAGAGGGAGAATCAATATATATAGAGTGGTACAAAGCTATGCAAAGCAGCTTCTCCCTGGGGTATTGTGGTTAATGGAAGCAGATCCTCTGAAGTCCACTTCAGGTGAAGTGGAGAGAGAGAAAGAGAGGGAGGTGTGGGGCCCACATCTGACATGTGGGTCCCACACAATATGGGGCCCACACCTCCCTCTCTTTCTCTCTCTCCACTTCACCTGAAGTGGACTTCAGAGGATCCTGACCCGTGGTTAATACAACGTGTCGTTTTACCAAGGTGTGAGATATTGCATGGCATGATATAAGCTTGCCACGTATCAATGATTATCAGATGACTCATCAAGACATCTATTTACGTTCTATTTTGGACCAGACTTGCTTAGAATCTTTTTGGGTTTGGTCCGAACGAGCTCAGGGCCCCGAAGCCTGTGCTGTCTTTCAGACTCCGGGATGAGACTCAAAAGAAAATCCCAAGAGTGTATAGTTGTCTCCGAGATTTTCATATTTTGTGTTTAATTTGACCTAAAAGGGTTTTTTTTTTACTAAATATTGAAAGTTAAAACAACTAACGTGAGTGTATGAATATGACTGGATTGTCAGATCTTTTAGTTCTGTTATAATGTATTATTAGTTGATTGTGCAATAAATTAATAAAAATTTAATAATATAAATAAAAACTTTGTCTAACGTCAATGTAGGGGGTGCGTCATTAGAATTATTTGAAGAACTTGGTCTTAGAGACATAAAAATTAATCCTACCTTGTATCATTTTCAAGATTTTCTTAGCAATTAAGAGAATTTTAGAACAGCTAATATCAGTTTTGTCAACAAGACTATAAAATATATATGGGCAATCTTTGAAAGTTAAAACATGCTAACAAGCTAATTCAAGTTCTTGGGGAATCAAAGTTACTGGCTGTGGAAGAATTAGGTTCACAACGCAACCAGGGAAGTTTCAAAAGGTTTTTTTTTCTTTTTTTTTTTCCGGCACACAAAAGGCATTCCTGGTAAGATTATATTAAGATTCTCGAGACCTTTCTCCATCCTCTTGATCTAGGACACTATTTTTCATAACTAAATTCATGTAACTTGTCTCATATTCTCTATAAGAAACATCAATTAATTTGGTCATTTTATAATTTTTTTAATTTAATACTTTGATCTTTTTAATTATTAAAATACTGACAATATTATTTTTATATTTTATATTCATTCAAAATTTAAAATCGTACGTAATAATTTATCGGCCAGAACGGGATTTGTTTACTTTATACCATTAATTTTTAAATGGAAAAAGTAAATAATCTATGAATTTTGAATTTTATATTTGCGCATTTCTATTTGCAAACAGAAAAATGGACCCCATTGACATTGCATGCAGCGGCTGCACGTCATCTTGACAGAGCGAGGAAGGAAAAGGAATAAGAGACTTGGCTTGCACTTCTCTTCAACTCATCTCCAAAATCAAGCAAGAAATATTTAATACCGTCTTTCTGGTTTTTGCAGAGCATAACGTTCGCATAACATCATCACCTTTTTCCCCAGGAAACCATGACTTCAGTCTCTCTCGAACCGAATCGAATTCTCATGTTTCGCGCATCGTCCCTGTCATCCTTCACGGTGAAACACGCTAGGCAGGGAGAATACGGAAAAAGAATCAACTTTTGGAGTGGAGGAACATTAAGAATTTGGTTTTGTTTTGTGGGTGAATTAAAAGTTTAAATTTTGCTTGCTTTCTCGGATTGATTGAAAAGTCAGAGAGAGAGATAGACACAGAAATAGGAGAAGGTGGCAAGGGTATGGCTTTTTGCCCAATATTTTTCTGTGCAAAGGGTTCGGATCGGTAAGTTAAAAAAAATTGTTCATGGTTCTCTGTGTCTTTTACTCTATCATTGTTGATTGTGGATCAGATATTTGTGAAATATGGCTTCCAGGTACTATCATCCTTGTTAGTTGTGTTTTTGGTGGAAAATGAGAATTAGAGAGGGTTTTAAATTCTGGGTTTGTATCGGATTCTTGGTATGAGCAAATTGGTCTGAGTAAGAAAAATCTATTGAGTGTTAGTTTGCTAGGTGAAACGAGGAGGCAAAATAGAGAGAAACAATTTAGAGCATATTTCTAATCACTGAATTGCTGAACTGTTTTGGTTATTTCTTTACTTTGAAACCTAAAGTCGTTCAAAATTACATTTTTCAGATTCAAACTTATATGTTACTATTATGTGTCTTTCCAATGGGTAATTGATAGAAGAGTCTCCATTATGCAGACGAGCACGAGGGAAGAAAGTACCTACCTGCCGAGTCTTTTCTTTGAAGGAACTACACTCAGCAACAAATAATTTTAACTATGATAACAAGCTTGGGGAAGGGGAATTTGGTAGTGTCTACTGGGGCCAGCTTTGGGATGGATCACAGGTGAGATTATAATTTTCTCCTCTATTCTTTGTTGCATGATATCAAATCAGCTTCAGTTTATGGTTGTTTTTAATCATTCTAGTTGTGATTGCAAATGTTCAGTGTGTAGCTGTGGTGATTAGTTTTACACAGAATAGTATGCTTACTGATCTCATTGCTGTCTGCCATAAATATTATTTTCTTCCGCTAAAAAAAAAAGTCTAATTTCAGAGATGTAGATCCTTATAATGTTTTCACTGTGAGTTTTGAGTTGGCTATTATCTTTACCACTATTGGGATGGTCGAGGACATTCTAGTATCAGTCCAGATCAATTATTCCAACGAAAATGTGTCAAACACAGAAATTTGGCATGCTTTTCAAGACAAAATGACCAAAAGCTTAATGAGACAAGTAGATGAAACTTGTCAAGTACTTAGAGTGCCTTGTTGTCTCACCTTCATTTTGAAAATTCATTTGGTAAATGCAGTGAAAAACTTGTGAGTTGAACGGGCTTAGCAATTTTTCTGCCCTGATCTTGAAGCATCTTTTGAAAAAATTCTTTTGTCTTCCTCAATTTTATATGAAACTTGAAGTGCAAAATTTTAGTATGGACCAACGAGGTGGCCATATGACCAAAGGAGGCACTCTTTCACATGTGAGTACATCAATTTTCTTATCATAATTTGTTAATGAACCTAAATAATTTATTTGTTCTAATATTGGATTGGGATGACTATTGCTTGTATCCCACAGAAAAGAATAACTGTGATTTCTGTTCCTTGAATGATAGATATGTGGAGTTGTTGGATAAGGCCATAATGCGATATCTGTCCCAAAAAAATAAAATCAAAAGTTTCAGGTGCTAATGCTTTTAAACCTCTGATCAAGTCATTTCTCTGGCACCTGTGAAAATGAAGCTATTCAGAATATGCTAATGGCTGATATAGTAGAATAGCACAGTTTTGTTAGCTCATTCCTGTTTCAGAATTCTCTTCAGAGTGGCTGCTTGCCACTTTATATCCATGTGTAATCCATGTACACCTCCAGATTGCAGTTAAGAGATTGAAAGTTTGGGGCAACAAGGCAGACATGGAATTTGCTGTGGAAGTTGAAATATTGGCAAGAGTACAACACAAGAATCTTCTTAGGCTACGTGGCTATTGTGCTGAAGGGCGGGAAAGGCTAATTGTATTTGACTATATGCCAAATTTGAGCCTACTCTTTCATCTTCATGGACAGCACCCTGCAGAATGCCTTCTTGATTGGAACAGACGGATGAGTATTGCAATTGGGTCAGCTGAGGGAATTGTGTGAGTGCTGACCTGGCTTTCCTTGATCTAAAAAGCACGGATACTAACAAAGATATAGAACAATATGACAAAAGATAAAATTTTTAAGTACAACTTAAAGTTTTACGTTATGTTTAATATTTTACTTTTCAAGTATTTGTACTTCACAGCTGACTTTCTATCGATGTCAATATATGAATTGTACATCTTTTTGTTTTCATTCAGATATCTTCACCGCCAAGCAACACCACACATAATCCATGGAGATATCAAAGCAAGCAATGTGTTATTGGATGCAGATTTCCAAGCTCAAGTTGCTGGTTTTGGTTTTGCCAAGTTGATTTCTGATGGGGCAACCCATGTGACTACAACAGTTAAGGGAACCCTTGGCTATCTGGCAACGGAATATGCCATGCTTTGTAAGGCATCTGAGAGTTGTGATGTCTATAGTTTTGGAATTCTCCTGCTAGAACTTGCTAGTGGCAAGAGACCAATTGAAAAACTGAGAACCACAGTGAAGCAATCAATAACTGACTGGGCACTACCATTGGTTTGTGAGAAGAAATTTAGTGAACTTGCAGATCCAAAGCTAAATGGTAACTATGTGGAGGAAGAACTTAAAAGAATTATTCTTGTTGCACTTGTATGTGCTCAAAGTCAACCTGAGAAAAGACCCACCATGCTTGAGGTGGTGGAGCTATTGAAGGGAGAATCTAAAGATAAGTTTTCTCAGCTTGAAAACCATAAACTGTTCAAAAGCCCTCCAGCTTTAGAAAACAATGATGGAGCATCAGTTGCCGAAGACAGTTCAGACTTCGTCTCAGAAGAGAAGGAATCAATATTTGAGATGAAAGAGAATGGTGAGCTTTAAACTATGGGTTTGGTCCCATTGAGCCCAAGGTCAAGTAGCCTACGCTGCCTTTTAAACTATAAGGCTCAAATAAAATCCCAAGAATAGTTGTCAGCAAGATTTTCATATTTTATGTTTAATTTGACCAAAGAAATGGTTTGAATGTTTGATTTAAGACCAACTACTTGCACTCCCGTCTGAAATCAATCATTGAATCATTGGTAGGCCATACCTAATAAGGACATATCTAATTATTGAAGAAAAACTAGGAAGGCGAAAGAATGGCTAATTGGGCTTTTGATTTAAGAAATAATATTGTTGAATAATTTGAAAACAAAAGTTAATTTATACGTCCAGGACTTCTCCCCTTTTAAAAGGCGGTGTGGGACAATGACAATAACGGTACTTATTGCTCTTCATGACCCACCATGGAAAACCAAGCCATTGTTAGCATGAAAAGTCTGGTAGCCCCTATTATTTTATGAATTAAATTTGTCTACAAGGTGCTAGCTGGTTTTCTAACCATTGTTGGAAAATCAGTAGATTAACGATAATAAAGGATTAAGAACAAATATAAAATTGCATTAAATCTAAGGAGGAAAGCAATACCGTGGTGTTATTTTGTCTATTTTTTATCATCTTACTTAAGAATATGGAATTTATAGTGATATGCAGAAAGTTAAATATAAAAATAAAGATAATAATAATAATATTAAAGATGAAAAATGACTTTAATTTATTTATTTTTAATGCTTAAATAATGATAAATAGATAATATTAAATAATAATTATAAAGATAAAACAAAAATTTTACTTAAACATTCCTTTCTTTTATACTTTCTTTCCGTATACTACACATGCCATTAAATTAAAAATATAGACACCATTTGAGAGAAAATAACTCCGGTATAAGTTTATACCATTAATTAATAATTATGTAAATTTTCATTTATGTTATGTTGTATAACACAAAGGATTATTTTGATTTAAACTAATTAAAAAATTAAATAAAATTTTATTTTTAAAACATCAAATTAAAAAGAGGATAATCTTTAAGAAAATAATTAATTTACTTTAATATTTGTGCTGTCAATGCCTGCGCCAAACCTGGGAACTCCAACTTGACTTGTATTGGCTTGAACTATATGGTTCTGGTCAAGGGGTCCTATAAAAATTTAAAAGAATGAGTTAATAGTTACGTGTGACAGTGACAGAGTAGGAGAATTAGCACAGTAAACTTGGACTTTGGAGTACATATGGACAATCTTTGAAGAGGAGAAAGAAAAGATGCCAACATGCTAAATTCAAGTTCCTCTTGGAATCAAAGCCATGGGCTATGGCAGAATTAGACTTATAATGCAACCAAGGAAGGTTCAAAAAGCATATGCTAAATTCAGGAGTCTCGATGGTTTTCTCCTTCTTCCTTCAGATCTAGGACATTATTTTTCCTTAACTAAATTCATCTATCTTGTATCACATCCTCTGCAAGAAACATCAATTAATTTATTTTTATCTAATTAATTCAAGAAGATGAACAACAATATGTTTTTTAAACTTTCACCATTGTCAAAATACTGTTCAAAGAATGTAATATTGAAAAAATTTATATTTTGATCTATAACAAGTAAGTAAGATTTCAATTTAGTAATTCAAAAGTTATTTTTATTTATTTATTCATTTAATTAATTAATCGTTAAAATACTTGTAATTTTTTTTATCATATCTTGGTCTAAAATTTAACATCATACCTAATAGATTTTTTACCTGAACATTATTTGTGTATTTCACACAATTAACTCTAAAGAAAAATAGTCTTTCAACGTAAGCAATTTGTTAAGTTTTGATTTAATTTTTAAATAAAAATAAAATAGAATAATAAGCATTTTAATAAGGATTAGACTTAAGTGTAGTGGTTTATATTTTTGTTATTAAATTTTTTAATTAAAATATGACAAGTATATAGTCTTTCAATAATAGCATAACAAGTGTATAGTTTAATTGAGAAATTATACAATTGTTTGTCAAAAAAAAATTTATTATGATATTATTAAAAAATTATATATTTATCATATTTTAATTAAAAAATTTAAGAGTAAAGATATAAGTAATTATATATAAGTTTTTTCTTTTTAATAATTGAGGAATTAAATTCTTTAGATCTTTAAATTAAAAATTTACCAATATGTCAAAAATGAAATAAAATTTTCCTAAAAAGAATATTTTCTCAAGAGTTATCTAATTTTAATTTTGGTGCAAAATAATTAGAGTAAATTATATAGATCTCCTTTGAGTTTTGTTAAAATTATATAAACTTCTCTTCTATTTTTAAAATATATACAAATTTATTTTAAAACAATAATTTACAATACACTTTTATTCAATTTTAAAATTTTTAATTAAAATATTGTCTATTAACATAAATATATATTTTTCTAAAACTAGAAAGATTTAAATGAAAAATATTTTGATAAAAAATTATAAAATTAAACTAAAGTGTAAAATAATTTTTTATTTTAAAAAATTTATATACTTAAAAATAAAATAAAAATTTATGTAATCTCAACAAAATTAATATAAATTTTTTGTAATTTACTCAAATAATTACAACTACCACAAAATGGCCATTATTTTAGATTCCTTGAAGCAACGGCTCATAAAATTTTGAATTTTATATTTGCCCATTTGTACTTGCAAACAGAAAAATGGACCCCATTGAAATTGCATACAGCAGCCGCACTTCATCTTGACAAAGCAAGGAAGGAAAAAGAAATGATAGACTTGGCTTACGCACCTCTTCAATTCATCTGCAAAACCAAGCAATAAACATTGAGGACTTTCTTGCTGGTTTTTCCAGAACACAACGTTCGCATAACATCATTACCTTTTCCCCCACTTAACGATGCCTTCAGTCTCTCTCGAATCCTCATGTTTCGCCCATCGTCCCTGTCATCCTTCACGGTGAAACGTGCTAGGCGGAGAGAATAAGGAAAAAGAATCAACTTTTGGAGCGGAGGAACATTAAGAATCTGGTTTTGGTTTGTGGGTCTAATGAAAGTTTAAACTTTTCTTACTTGCTCGGATTGATTGCAAAGTCAGAGACAAAACAGAGAAATAGGAGAAGGTGGGAGTGATTGGTGGGATGGTATGGCTTTTTGCCCAATATTTTTCTGTGCAAAGGGTTCGGATCGGTAGGTTAAAAAAAATTTATTCATGGTTCTCTGTGTCTTTCACTCTATCATTGTTGATTTTGAATCAGATATTTGTGAAATATGGCTTCCAGGTACCATCATCCTGGTTATTTGTGTTTTTGGTAGAAAACGATATTTAGATGGGGTTTTAAATTCTGGGTTTGTATCGGATTCCTGGTATTACCAACGTGGTCTGAGGAAGAAAAATCTATTGAGCGTTAGTTTGTTAGGTAAAACTAGGAGGCAAAACAGAGAGATAATTTAAAGCGTATTCTAATCACTGAATTGTTGAACTGTTTAGGGTATTTCTTTACTTTGAAATCTAAAGACGTTTTAAACTAAATTTTCAAGATTCAAACTTGTGTCTCTTCAATGGATAATTGATAGTAAAGTCTTCATTATGCAGAAAAGCACGAGTGAAGAAAGTACCTGCATGGCGGGTCTTTTCTTTGAAGGAACTACAATCGGCGACAAATAATTTTAACTATGATAACAAGCTTGGAGAAGGGGGATTTGGTAGTGTCTACTGGGGCCAGCTTTGGGATGGATCACAAGTGAGATTAATACTCTCTCTTCTACTCTTCGTTGCATTTTATCAAATCAGCTTCGGCTTATGGTTGTTTTTAATTATGCTAGATGTGATTGCAAATGCTCAGCGTGTAATTGTGCTGATTAATTTTACACAGAATAGTATGCTTATTGATCTCGTTGCTTTCTGCCATAAATATTATTTTCTTCTGCTAATAAATGTTTATTTTCAAAAATGTAGATCCTTATTACGTTTTCACTGTGACTTTCAGTTGGCACTATCTTTACCGCTATTGGGATGGTCTAGGACACTCTAGTACTCGTCCTGATCAATTATTCCGACAAAAATGTGTGAAACATAGGAATTTGGCATGCTTTTCAAGACAAAATGCTCGAAAGCTTAATGAAACAAGTAGATGAAACTCGTCAAGTAATTAGAATGCCCTTGTTGTCTCACCTTCATTTTGAAACTTTATTTAGTAAATGCAGCGTAAAGCTTGCAAGTTGAAGGGGCTTATCAATGATTGTGGTTTCCTCTTGAAGCATCTTTTCTGAAAAAATTCTTATATCTTCCTTCATTTTATATAAAACTTGAGGTGCAAAATTTTAGTTTGGACCAACAAAGTGGCCATACGACCAAAGGTTTGTCTCTTTTCTTCCCCACCCAATCAGGCACTCTTTCACATGTGAGGACATCAATTTTTTTATTTTAATCATGATTTGTAAGTGAACCTAAACAATTTATTTGTCCTAATATTGGACTGGATGACTATTGCTTGTATCGCACAGAAAAGAATAACTGTGATTTCTGTTCCTTGAAGGATAAATCTGTAGAGTTGTTGGATAAGGTCATAATATCTATCCAAAAAAATAGAATTGAAAGTTATAGGTGCTAATGCTTTTAAACCTCTGATCAAGTCATTTTCTTCGGCACCTGTGAAAATGAAGCTATTCAGAATAGCATAGTTTTGTTACCTCTTTCCTGTTTCAGAATTCTCTTCAGAGTGGCTGCTTGCCACTTTATATCCTTGTATAATCCATGTACACCTCCAGATTGCAGTGAAAAGATTAAAAGTTTGGAGCAACAAAGCAGATATGGAATTTGCTGCTGAAGTTGAGATATTGGCAAGAGTACAACACAAGAATCTTCTTAGTCTACGCGGCTATTGTGCTGAAGGGCAGGAAAGGCTAATTGTATATGACTATATGCCAAATTTGAGCCTACTCTCTCATCTTCATAGACAGCACTCTGCAGAATGCCTTCTTGATTGGAACAGACGGATGAATATTGCAATTGGGTCAGCTGAGGGAATTGTGTAAGTCCTGACCTGGCTTTCGTTGATCTAACAAGCACAGGTTTTGACATAAATATAGAATAATATGACAAAATATGTAATTTTTAAGTACAATTTGAAGTTTTACATTGTGTTTGATATTCTACTTTTCAAGTATTTGCGTTTCACAGCTGACCTTTTGTCACTGTTAATATATTAATTCTACAACATTTTGTTTTCATTCAGATATCTTCACCATGAAGCAACTCCACACATAATCCACAGAGATATCAAAGCAAGTAATGTGTTATTGGATAGAGATTTCCAGGCTCAGGTTGCTGATTTTGGTTTTGCTAAGTTAATTCCTGATGGAGCAACCCATGTGACTACAAGAGTTAAGGGAACCCTTGGTTACCTTGCACCAGAATATGCCATGCTGGGTAAGGCATCTGAGAGTTGTGATGTCTACAGTTTTGGAATTCTTCTGCTAGAACTTGCTAGTGGCAAGAGACCAATTGAAAAACTGAGTGCTTCAATGAAGCGATCAATATCTGATTGGGCACTACCATTGGCTTGTGAGAAGAAATTTAGTGAACTTGCAGATCCAAAGCTAAAGGGTAACTATGTGGAGGAAGAGCTTAAAAGAATGATTCTTGTTGCACTTGTATGTGCTCAAAATCAACCTGAGAAGAGACCGACCATGCTTGAGGTGGTAGAGCTACTGAAGGGAGAGTCTAAGGATAAGTTTTCTCAGCTAGAAAAGAATGAACTCTTCAAAATCCCTCCAGCTTTAGAAAACAATGATGGGGCATCAGCTGCTGAAGACAGTTCAGACTTCATCTCAGAAGAGAAGGAATCAACATTTGACATGAAAGAGAGTAGTGGGCTATAAACCAGGCAAAATAGCTGAAACTAGTGACATTTTGTATTTATGCATATTGTAAAGCTCTCAAAGTTGCAGTTCATTGTTATCGCCAAGCAGCACTAGTTGCCCATTTATTACAGCAGCATAGGCATGATGGCCACACTATCCGGATATGGAAGCATGGGTTTATCAGTACTTGGGATTTGTGTGCATGTCGGTTCTCTCGTGTTTAGAGCAACTGACGTTTGTGCAGTGTTTTCTTGTTTTTTCCTTTTGGGTATCAGTTTCTGAATCTTTCCAGCCTTACTGCAATTAAGCTCAGCCGTTTAAGAAATTGTTATGCGCACTCAAGATCCATATATTGTGTTACTCTCTACCTTTATTTAGAAAATGGGGAAGAGAATGTCAAATGTCATGCAAAGCATAAACAAAAAATGTTCAAACACTGAGCAATAGAGAAACTGCTTAACATTGCCAGTCTCCCAAATAGGGAGGTTAACCTTTTAATATATATATATATAATGTGTGGATGCCCACACCATAAAAGTTGCACGATAGACAATCCACACACAAACAATAGCTTTGCTCCCAAGAGTAGGAGTGAACAGAAAATAAGTTCCCGAAGTATGTAAAATCGTGTAATAAAAATTGTAAAACATCACTTATCTATGCCGTTCAGAGTAGGCCGACGTCCTTATTAGATAATGTAGCTCCAACTACCTACCCAAGAAAGAATTAAAAGTTGAAGTCTGGATAAAGCTCAGTGCATTTCAAAATTCAAAACCTTAACCCAACTGCAGAAGCAGACAGTCTTGATTGTAACATTTGACTTTTAAATCTGTGATATATTTACAAAGCTATAACAACGTTGCTATAAGTAGCCTACCTTGTGCGGCCATTAGATAATACAACAATTTCAAACAACATTTATACATAGAGCTATTATAAGTACTCAAATTCAAGCACCAACACCTCCAATCCTGCAACTGACATTTCAATATAAACCAAGAACTGATGTCTCAAGAAAAAGTATCCTCTCGATCTCCCTCAGCAGTTGTTTCACCTTCCTCCATATTGCTGAACTCTAAGAAGTGAGTTGGTCTGTGGTCCTCATGGTAATACTCCCGAGGGGTCCCAAGCTTCACTCCATACTTCATCCCTGACGCATGCCTCACTCCCATGAAGTTATAATTCCATGGACCATTATCGGGAACCTAGTAAATTGAAGCCAGAAAACGATCAAGAACTAACAAAAAAGGTCCTCTATAGTCTATACATAAAATCGTTAAACCATCCAATCAAACAAATAAAAACTAGAAAATTCCCGGCTGGGAAGCTCACCATGTAGAAACCAAGGAAGCGATCACTAAGGAGCATCTGAACCTTCTCATAATGAGTAGGAAGGTAGCCATGAGGATTGCTTCCGGTGTCCTTATTGATGCGTCCCCATTCATAGCCAGATGGAGTGAGTTTGTAGGCAGTTAATGAACAGGAACCTGGAGTAAAACTGCATGTCAAGATAATACACTTCTCGCCATCCCACTGCTTGTTGCTCTCTAAAACTTTAGCATGTGTAGTGAGATCCTGCAAAGTTTATTTCTCCGGTAAGAGGATGTACTGCAGATCATGAATATACTCCACTCCTACAAACTTAAACAACAATCTCAAGGACCTTTTTTTTTTGTATTTTTTTATTTGGGGGGGGGGGGGGGGAGGTGGGGGGTGGGGGGGTGTTTCTCATTCTTTCTCCTTCTCTTAAAAATCCTTGTGGTCTTCTGAAAGTGAACAAAGCAACAGAAGAAAAATGCAACTGAAAATAACATAAGCGAAAACCTGTGGGGACAACTGAGGAAGTTCATTTGGTTGAGTATGCATCCATCCCAAAGGCTCCAAATCATTTAAGAAATCATGCTCTGGAAGGGCTGATGGGAGATGGACCTGCTGATGAGTCCCCCATTGAGGTGGCATCACAATGCAGCGGATTTCTTTAACCTGAGGATTGTCTGGAGGACTTATGCCATACAAGTATCCAGCAATTTGAGTTCGAAGATCTGCTATGCAGATAAACTTTTTCAAAACGTTCTTAGGCATAATATAGGTGTACCCAGTTTCCTGCACCACCAGTCCAAAATTACCATATGAAGAAGTAGCAATATGATTTTGTCAAATGAGAAAAGAGAATACATTGCAAACCTTTATATCCTCAGAGTTCACATATATATGGTTTACACGAAGATATAAATTTGTGGCTGAGATTGCTCTGACACGCCAGTCAGTCTTAGAACCAAATGCAGCTTGCTCATAGGGACTAGTAGTGGTTACTATGAGTTCATCACCATGAACATTTGTGGTCCTTGTTGTTACAGCTGTCAGCTGACTTGCTTCTTTTGCCTGCAAAATAGTAAATACAGAAACAACTCAATTGAATAACTCATGGATAAGATGGCAGGCAAAATCGAGACTGAAAGAAAAAGACAGGGGAAGGAGAAATTGTGTTGAATTCATTGTCCAGAGAGCGGCCAGAAAAAAATCATGACCTGTTTCTCAATCTCTGCTATCTGTTGCCGCTGTTGAGAAGGTGGAGTAATCTCAGCTCCAAGTATAATATCACGGATCTCAGACTGAGTCAGGGCAGATGTATTCACATTATTCTTCTTGGCATAATCTGAGAGTATAAGATCTCTTAACGCAACCTCCACCTGTCAGCACAACATGTTTAGGTTATGAATCTACCCAAAAAGAGGTTTAGCAATAATGTCATGCCACCCTTAATTACAAAAGAAAGTCATTATTTATCACGTCACTCTTTAATTACAAAAGCAGGTCATCATCACACAACTACAAAAAATATATAAAAATTTTTTAGGGAATTTTTATTTTAAAAAATTTAATTTAAAACTGTGTTACTCGGACTACCCAACTCTACCCTTAAATGACTGACCCCTGGTGACAATCAAGCTCGAATATTGAACTTTGTACAGAAAGGTTTAACGTATAAGATAAATTAATTTCTTACAGCTAAAAATAGGGGAAGAAATATTAAATATTTTATTCTTAAATTAAAATTACCTTCATCCACTGATCATCACTGAGAGAAGGCCAGATGTGATGAGGTTCAGTGATGATTGTTTTGTCAGGCTTTAATAACATTTTTGCCTTCTCATTATTCACATGAAGTGCACGCAGTATCAGAATCAGCCTGGAAAATGCAGTGTATGATGAAATACTCTTCAGCCAGTCATCATAAATGTTGAACAAAACCATTTGTGGTTCTGTGGCTTTCAATATAAGATCCCCAAATTTCTCAATCTTCAAGCATGCCTGGAATGGAAGCTGAAGCTCACTTCCTTTGATCACAATGTTAGGGAAGTCCAGTAGGTGAACCTCCAATGGATCCAACATTCCTTTACGAGTAACAATAATTTGCTTTGGCTGTTCTTCAACAGGCAGAGACCGTACAAGAGCAGCAACTTCTTCTGCTGTTTTCCACTTCGCCAACTGACCAAGACGCTTCTGACCAGCCCAGACACTTGTATGGATAACCTGCAATGTATAATATGAAAGATCTAAATCTGGACAATTAATGCCAGAAATACCCCAGTATGGAGTAGGGGGAGCAAGCAAACAAACCTTGAGAAACAACTGGCCAGTCCTAGGATTAAAAATAAAGATGGCACCATTGATGGGTTTTGTTGTAAGATTTCCTTCAAAGGTCTTGTGGATTGTAACACGATACACATTAGTGTCATCAACAAACCATATTATTTGATTGCTAAAGATCTCTCCATAGTTTTGGGAAGACAAATAAGGTTCTGTAGGCTCAGAAGAATACAACTGCAAACCTTTCCTTATCCGCTCTCTCAAGACATATAATGCAGGATTTGACTGCACATGCACACGACCATTAGTAAAACAATAATTGGTGACATAATCAAAGAAATAACATGTATTCAGATTATAACATGGCCGCCTGGGATTAGCACAGGTGGTTGGGGATTTATCAAGAGGTCCTGAATACATGTCATACTTCTTGCCATACCAAAAATAAAAATTTACACAACTTTTAAGTACATGATTACATTACCTTCATGATCTTATTCATGGCCTGCTGAAGCAGTGGCTTTGACCCGGGGAACCAGTTTCCAAATGCAGAGTGCAAATTATATGCCAGATCAATACCAATCATCACCCCTGCATGGATAGAATTGATCAGGTCAACTTTATATATAAAAAGCACAAAAGGGGAACAGAGGAAACTAACAGAAATGTACCAGTAGGAGATGGATATATAGACATATTATCTGTTGTGTAATCCATAAATTTGGCTCGTGTATATCGCTCAATATCATGAGAGTCATAATCCCCCCATCGAAGCTGTACATCAATCCAGTACTTATTGCTTGCCTTTTGATCGAAAACATCCTTAGCTTCAGCAACCAGACTAGGCTTTGACATTGGCCATCTATGGGCTGCAAAAAGAAGAATATCTGCACAAGAACTGTTCATTTTGTAGCTTTTCCTTGGATGGATTGTTTCCTTCTGCACAGTTTCTATCTCCAAAGCATCTAACTCCTGATCCAAAACCTGACAGAGATCCATAACAACACTCTCATGGATCTTCTGCCATAAGTGGGCCCGGAAAATCTGAATAAGAGATATTTTCAAGGTTGGTATCTTCCCATGCATGAAAATCCCAGTCAGATCAAGTTGCACTTGGAAACCCACATAAACATTGGCTCGATTTATAGTTGGCGACCACCACAGGGTAAACCTACGGTTAGGTATCTGGTTGAGACCAGATCTCTGAGCATTGGTTAGTTTCTTATACTTCATAGATTCCTCAAAACCTGATGCCTTCTCCCAGAAGAGACCCTCCCAAGTTGGAAAGCTGAAAGTGAGAAACAACAGTAAGTAAATTAAAATTTTTTCTATGGTTTCAACAATAGATGTACATATAATAGATAGATTTTCATCATTACAATCGTAAATTAAAATTTTTTCCATGGTTTCAACAATAAATGTACATATAATAGATAGATTTTCCTTGTTACAATCCATTTAAAGAGGGGAAATGAATTCATCATTTATGAAGGGCAATTCATTTTCCAAGAACACGAGGAAAAAGAGGATGCATTATCTTCTCTAAAAATGTCTTTAGCTGAAAATATTATATATGAAAATATCCTTATTTGAAAATGCTTCCAAAGAAGATTTTTCTACTAAAGCTATTTTCCATAAGAACAAACGCACTCTAAGATACTACTAGCATTTTATGCTTCCTACTCCCTGTGCAGTAATGCAACAATCAGGAATGGATGCTCTAGGACTCAAAAGCAGATGATGAAAAGACTACAGGTGTAAAGATGATTTTTATATGAAGATGAATTTAAGGACAAGAATTTTTCTGCTTCACAGACCACCTCCCAATGCAACAGCAAAAGAAGTTTAAGAAAAAATGAACTTATTATGTTCCTTTAAACAGAGTATGTTCAAGAATTCCTTCGACACCACCAAGGGCTTGAATAACATCAGTTCGGTAATTGTTCAAGTTCCACAACTTCCCATCATGCCTCTGGTGAGTCCACCAGAAGGGATTTTGTTTCAGAACTTGGTACTGCTTGAAATCTGTACGCACCCTCCATCCTTTATCATAAGCCAAAGTGTGTCTATCCTTCTGGAACAAAGTATTTATACGTGGTATTCCCCTATCCCATGAATCCTGCCAAACAGACAAGTTTTTTTTTTTTAATTTTAAAAAGGAATATATTATTAGAAAGAAAAGAGAGAAATTACATGAAAAGAGAATAAGAAATTCTCCTAAATAGGAAAATGAAAAGAAAACAGTGAGCCCAAGTGGCTCAAAAAAGCAGCAAAAACTGTCCAATCTCTTTGCACATCAGTGATTAAAATTCCCTTGAAACAATCACATGCAAAGCACCAAAGGGAAGCCATAAACATAAACCTATCTTATAGCGAATTTATGTGCAAAGAAACTAATGCAGTCAGCAGTATGACAAAAAGAAAACCTTGTTATTTACAAGTTACAATATCTATGCAATGTGGTTGTAATTGGGAACTTCGTTTTACTTATTATTCATTTGGGATTTTAACTTAGTTGTTTGGAACTAGGGATATCTTGCCCATAGTAGTCTTTTTGTAAGGATTGAGCATTTGTTAAATTAGTGTTGCTTGGGTTGCCTATATAAAGGCATATTATCAGCTCAAGATTTTTACCCCCCATTGAATTTGGATAAAGAAATTTAAGTGTTTTTAGTCAGATTCCTCCATCCTCATTCTACATCGGAGACCAAACTGCATACTGCCATAAAGTTATAGTCTACCTATTCCTGCCAACACCTTCAAAACACATCATGAGAAACTTCTCCAAGGTGAAATGACAAACCCAGTTTGCACCCAGAAGCCCAAACAGATTATTCAACAAGAATGTAGTAACCTCACAAGAGAAACTCAAGGGCATATTGCTCCCATAAAAAAATTACAGAATAAATACTAAGGACACAACCCACTGTAACTTCTGCACATTCAGTCACAGAACCATCCAAACCCCAATAATTTGAGGTATTAAGAAAGCATCAGATCACTCACTTCCAGATCTTCAAGGGTCAAACGCCTGTTTTGTGCCTGAGCTTCCTGCCTCTTCAATGCATATTCAGCCCAGACACGCTGTGAATCAATGAACTCACTCTCCCAAGGCTGTCAATGGTCCAAAACAAAAGACATACTAAGTTAAATCACACTGGAATGAATTATGTAAGTGCGGATGCACATAAAATATGACATTGGGAAAATAAAATATAAAAAAGGCTCACTTGTATGTAGCGATAAAGGTTGGGAATCAGCTGGTCCTCTTCATGACTCATCCCACTCCTAAAGTGAGTTACACCCACATCAGTCTGCTGACTGTATCGGAGATCGCTTTGTGGTATCAAAATGTGACCCATAGACAACATGCCAAGCCCTCCAATTTCTTTTGGGGTGTAAAAAATGACAGGAGGAAACCTGATAGAAAATACATTAGAATATATTTGAACCCTATAGCTCTAAACAAAATACTAAAAGCAATATCTGATTCTTACCTGCTAGGCATCTTTGAGTTGAGTCCAATTTTAATACGAGTCTGAATTTTATTTTCACACTTAACTAACAAATCTAACAACTCTTGGGTATGTACAGTTGCCTCCCGAAAGTAAGTCATCAGACCTAATTACAGCCAAAGAGTCAATTAGCAAACTGATGATAACAATTGCGTGGAGGCCCTACAGTTAACCATACAACTTCACTTACCTATTAAAGCTGTGTTCCATTTATTGACAATTTTTGTGAATGTAGTAGATCCTGAAGACATAAGAATTTGCCTCACACGATTCTCAAACACTTTCATGTGTTCATCATCAACTCTAAGAAAAGCAACCGCCGTCCTTTCTTTAGTCTGTTCATTTTGAAGATTCCAGACACCATCTCTTGTGTTGCTGAATGCTTCTTGAGTCATTCTAATTTTAGGAAATATCCGTACTTCAAATCCACACCTGTAGACCATTAAGAGGTACAGCAAAGAGAACTTCATTTATCATAAATAAAAAGAACCAGAGAAAAAAAATGTTTGAGCACTCATTCACTTGTGACAGTTTGATAGGAAAAATGGCAACAAAAGTCAAATAGATATGAATGGAGAAGTTTTCATTAGCAAAAGTAAAATGGAAAGAAACTAAAAGAAATTGTTCAAGACCATGTAAAGCTACAAATTCACTCACATATATCCAAGTTATCCATGGACAGTTTAAAACTCTGAAAAAAAAAATTTCATTGTAAAGTGCAAATATTTTGACAAAGGCAACCATCTCATGTCACAATCAAACAGATAAAAATATAACTTAAATTTATTTGCTTAAAATCATTCAACACTTGCATGCTAAAAAGCAAGTTTGGATTATCCTTGCTGTAAACAGAAACAAAGCTGTTCTCCCACTCTAAAGTCGTAATGCTTCGAGGAAGACGATTCTTCATATCCCAGAAGACACTTCTCCCAAGATTGACTGAAAAGGACACAAAAAGAAAAAGTTAAAACAAATTAAAAGTAAGTTTCAAAATATCATCACCAACCTACTCAAGATAAAAAGAAAAATAACTACCATCATGTTTCATGAGTCTCATTCTTGCATCTCTCGGCCAGCATTTCTTATTGTTGTAACCCACCATGTTCTCATTGTTAGGATCAGGATGCTCAGTGAGATATCGCTGAATGAGGTCTCGAGCCTCCTCATGAGTGAAGCGGAACAATATATGAACCCGATCTATGTACCGAGAATACAGCCTGATTGGATGCCTTATTTCAACTTTAGTGTCCCAGTATGTGATGAACTCATTTGGCATCTGTGGTGGGCCAGCAATCTCACTGGCTCTAGTCAATCCAAGAAGCAATAAATCAAGCACCAGTCCATAATATTGAACAACAAAGGATGCAAATTGTAAACCACGTATTAGACCATATGAGTTTGTGTGGCTCATGTCTTTGTATGACAGCACAACATTGTTCTTTGCAGTGACATAATCCGCAATATTGTGGTCAAGAACCAAGCGCAGTAGCCTGCAGAAATCACAAGTTAATAAGAAGTAAAGAAAACCCTGACTACATTTTGGAGGTGATTAACAAAGTAAATACCTGTTTAGCATAGTTAAATCAATCTTTTCAAAAAACTTCTCAAACTTGGTCTGCAGCATCACAACACACTGGCCTTCACTGGTATCCCATATACCTTGCAAATTGTTTATACCCTGACACCACTTGTAAACCAAAAGTGGAGGTGGCTCTGAATCTGCCGGCTTGATCCAATTGGGAAAGAGATGGCGCTTATCACCCTCATACCACAGATACTGATCGAGATAGGCATCTGTAATCTTCTCAAGAGGCTCTATCTCATAAACTGGAATCAAGTAGCTATATAAATCCATAAACTCTATTCCAACCTGCATAAGAAACCCAAAAAAAAAAAAAGGTCAAAACTTCTCCCATGCCAGGGTTTCCCAACCTAAAGCTCACTAATTTTTCATTAAATTTCAACATACTTCTTTGAAGGCACGCTGAGTGAGGAGATGTCGCTTGATTCGCGATAAAGCCTCATGTGGATTGTCATAAGCTTGCTCAATCAGCCCCAACTCTTCTCTTTGCAGTTGATTTAACCTTACTGCAACACTATAGGACTCTTTCAACCTCTCAAGAGCAAGAATAAGTAGCTTTGTATCATGCTTGTATGACAAAGGAGGAAATGGAATGGGGGAAAACTTCCTTGATTCCAGCCAATGTACTGTTGTTGTATAGATAGCAACTGCTTCTTCTGGAGTAACATATGGACCATCTTTCAAATAATTGTGTTGGCGTTCCTGCAATAAGAATTAACAATGAGGGTAAGACTGAAAGAAAACAATAGGACTTTTAAGATCATTAACAAGGATAAAATAATACTCAACAATAAATTCTTTTAGACAGAAAGCAGCAATAGAAACTTAAATGACTCAGCGAACAATAAACATACCTGCTCTGCCTTCAGCCAGAGACGTGTCAATCTTCCAAGATTCTTGCGACAAACAGTCTTATCAACAGTAGCTCCTCTCCTTATACGTTCACGATTATAATGAGCTACATTTGTCCACCAGTCTGCTTTTGACTTCACATAACGAAGGATCATGTTCTCTATGGGAACTGGCAAACCAGGAACCTATATATTACCAACAATGTAAGGGAATCAACAATAGAACTGGAAACAAGATTTAAATGAGAACAAAAAAAGAGGGTAGCCCCACTTTGGCTTCAATAATTGTATAAGTTCTAATTGTTAACCATTCATCTATATGCAAAGAAATTTAAGACGGGCAAGAAACAAGAAACAAGGAACAATTTAGTCATGTACCTTCCAAGGAATATTTGCTTTCCAGCAGCGTCAGGCCTCACTCAAATGCTGCAATATAGTTCTTGCCTTATTTTGCTTAATGCCCTCTGTTATTCAATAAAATTTAAGGTGTAATAAATAATTCTTGCTGTAGAAGCTACTAGGTTAACTGAAAACAAATCCACGTGACAAGTTAAGCAATGGTAATTTAATAACTGTTACCTGGCATGGCATCAAGCACATCATGCATAACCGCCGCTCGTAGCTCTAAGTCAAAGTGGCTCTCAATGCGCTGCTTTGTAACAGTCTTTGCAACTCCTTTTGAGTGGCGCCCCTCAAACTGTCGTGCAAGTAAATTGCCTAACCATCATTCAAGAAGGGGCACTATACCACGAAGGAAGAATAACCAAACTCTCCACATCGGAGCCCAAAACCCACACCCAGGTCCTTTACCAACAGGTCCAGTGTTAAAGCGGTAGTATATCAAGTGCTTCAGGTCTTTGCACATTCTGATTTGCCGCATAAGCCTATACTTGTAACGATACATACCAGTCAACTGACCAACATGCGAAAAGGTATATTGCAGACCATCAGCCAACTGGAAAGCATCCACATTACCCAGACGGAACTGGACATTGGCATCCACCACAAGCTTGGTCAAACGAAGGATTTCACGGCAAAGATGAAAAGCATTACCAAACCGTGATTTCTTCCGTTCTTTTGTAGTCAAGGTTTTGACAGGCTTCAGATTGAAATTATAATCAAGGTGAAGATAGTTCAAATTTTTTCTGTGTATTAACAGATTCAACATGTTATACCCCTGTCTACAAACTTGTAGACCTGCTTCAACCCAATCAAGTTCTGTGGTTTGGAAAAACTTGGTTGCTTGAAGAGATCGGAATAAGTGCTTCTTTTTTTGAGCCTTAGGAGGTCTGTGATGCAGCTCATTCAACACAAAACATTTCAGCAACTTTTGATAACTAACCCGAACTTTAACTGGATATGACGGAGGACTGTTGGGAAAATACACCCAAAAAAAAAATTATTAATATCCATGTTAAGAGGAAATGAGATGGCATAGACATACTTAAACAATGAAACTCAATAGGAGCCTAGGAAGTATGTAAGGGAGAGAGGTCACAACTTACCAATGCTCCTTATACCAATCTGACACAAGTGGAATATCTTCTGCCCGCCTCATGTGCCCAGACCTCATGTTAAAAGGACGAGGTGCAAATAGCAGGGAGATTCCAGCAGATGTGGTGTCTGTATAAAGTTGTGTATCTTTAAGCAAAGGTTCCACACCTTCTGGTAATTCCCACTCCTCATCATCATCCTCATCGGGAATGATTTTCTCACGCCTCTCCTTGTTAGCACTGGTTATTGGGTGTATCAATGGATCATAATAAAATGCAGGCAAATCAGGATCTTCAGTTTTAATGAACATGACCATGGGAGTGTGGTATACACCAAGTTTTACTTTACGAGGCCTATTGTTATAAAGATGAGGAAAAGCAATTCTGTACTCCGTCCTAAGAGGTGACCTTATAATGAGTTTATTGATGTCATTAAACTCATTCCAATCCTCATCCCCCTTCTCCATGTCACGGTATAGAGGCTCAAACTTAGGGCCACCTGCAGGCCAATAGTAAAAGAAAATGAATGCGTAATTTTGAATTTCCAAATTAACAGCATTTTTTTCACTTCCTTTTTTTTTTCAGTAGACCCACATGAACATATTAACAAGATATTATAAGCAAAATATTTTTTTTTAATGACTCAACAATTATGTTAGAATCTGCATGGCAACCTAGTTTCACAAAAGACAAGTTTCTAGTAACCTTGGTAACCACACACAACAATTAACATATCCCTCAATAGCAAAATAACCATCTAACCTAGTTAATAAGAGATTTTACAATTTTTTTCAAGTATAATTACATAGAAGACACATACCAGGTATGCACATATTCAAGGCCTTTGCTGTAAAAAATGACTCCATGTCAAACAAGTAGAAATAGTTGCGGTCAATCAAATCAGAAAGAAGCTGTCCTGCAAGCCGATGCAGAGTTGCCATTATAGGAAGGGAAAGATGCCATTTACGGTAACTAGGACCATTTATGAGCTTTGTTTTCACAAGAGGCTTATGGTCATAAAACCAAGTATACACAGCAGAATCTTCATCTTCATCCAACTCCAGCTGAATTGGCTCTAGAGGATCAACATCTAACAGATTATCAGCGTAATCTAATGGAGGCTCCTCATCATCAAATGGGGGAAATCGCATCCTCTTAAAATGACGACGATCCCTCTTCTCCCTTCTCATCATGATCCACATAGTGCCCCACTATAAAATAATCAACCTGATTAAGAATCATCAAAGAAAGAAGTGTATGTCTTGATAATAAAAAGTATAGCAGCAGTAAAGGCAATTGAAAACTGCTACATGTGTACCAAGAGAGAGAACAACATACCTGGGCCAGATAAATAGGCTCAACAACCCATGGTATTTCATTAACAAATGTGATTGCCCCAGAAATATGATACAAGACCTTCACATCTCGTACCTATATTAGCAAGAGACCTCATTTTATGTGAAGAGAAAAGTAAAGTTAAAAACGATTGACCACAAAATGGAAAAGGACAAATACCTGCTCCCATGGCATAGGCATATTCTCCAGGAGCTTGTAAACTGCATGTGGGATGAATTTAAGTGCTCCAAGATAAACTCTTTTATCATGACGATATTTCTTCGATGACATATCCCCATGGTCCCTGTGGCAAAAAACCAGAAAGGAAAATTACAAAATGTATCCAAACATAAAAATGGTAATGTCTCCACAATTACGTAGAATTATCTTCTGTAGTACTATAGGAAAGGGCACAAAGGTAGATACGAAATATATATATATATATATTTCAGGGTCTTAACATAACATATCTCCATACTATCAAGAACTTATTTACAAGCAAACAGAATTTTAGGTACATAAAGTTTTTTCACCAGTTCTAATAGAAAGAGGAAATAAATGAGAAGTTAAAAATGTGGAGATTAGTTTTGAAAACACATGGATTTCATTTAAATAAAAGTAAAACAAAATATATAGAATGTAAGTTCAACAAGAAGCACACTAATTCTAGTGTAGAAGTGAAAATCGGAGAACACATCATACCACAAATCACTCAATCTAAGTATTTTAAGTTCATCATACAATAGGACACGGAAATAAAGGAAGATGTAAACCATAAGATTCAAGTGGAGTAAATAAAATGGATGGATGCTTCGAGTATTATTATAAATAAAAGAGTATCGCTCAAATTTAAGCATAAATTTTATCGCACAGCTATAAAAGGACTGACTATTGGGCAATAAAAAGCCAATAGGAGAATAAGTCCAACATTGTAGGGATGAGAATATTGAGTTGAATGAGTAGACATTTCAAACAAGAGAGATTTAAAAATGAATGCATTAGAGAAAAAATTGAGGTCTCATCTATTGTAAAAAGGATGATAGAATCACATCTTAAATTATTTAGACATGTGTAGAAAAGACCTATAAAAGCCCCAATAAAAAAGATAGATTAGATGGAGGACAACCCAATAATTAGAGGTAGAAAAGGCCATAAAAACTATAGATCAAATTATTAAGAAAGATTTAAAATTAAATGATTTATTTAAACACATTATTTATGATAAAACTTAAATATTTATGATAGAATTTCATTAGATCTATGTGACCGACCCACCTAGCAGGAAAAGGCCCATTGACATGTTGTAAAGTTTTTTCATCAGTATGCTCTCCTGCAACTAAATGCAAGCTAACTGGGAGCCTTACTTAAAATTAAATGGTATAAAACCAGCAAATATAGCGTCTGCTTTACTCATGTAAAATCAAATCTAAATAAAGGGGTTAATCAACTTCTAATCAGCTGCTCATAATGACCAAGCGACAGCACAGCACTGCAGCAAGTATAATATGAGCCTGAGGCCATTATCCAACACCAGAGTAGAGCAATACTTTCAAATTCATAACTTATAAGAGCGATACAAAATCCAGAGATATCCAACGACTGCTTTTTGCCACCAGAATTCACGAATAGTTAAAAATTTTTATCACCAACTTTAACGGATTACTTGTTTTGCTGAGGCCCTTCACGCATATAGTTAAAAATGGATATGTAAAGAGGAGGGAAAGGGGGATAACATTCGTCAAAGACTACAGTATTTGACCCCAAAAATTCAAATTCTAAATAACAGAGGAATCTTAACACAAAATCACCAAGAAACATTCAAAGAACTCCGAGTAAACATTAATGGCAAAGAACACTTGCCTGATTATTTTCCTGACATGTTCAGGTGGCATATCCTCTTTCTGCGTCTCAACAAACCCAAACTTCCTCTTATCACTGTATCGCTTCGAATTCAGCTGCTGCCATTTTCTAGCCTTCTCCTCAAGCCTCGCCTCTGCCTCGGCCTCAGTCTCAGCTGCGGCCGACTGCTGGGGCGGAGGTGGCAGCACTGTGTACGATGGTTGTGCTGCCGGAGGCGGAGGAATCAAAGGGCCAGTAGTTCCTGGCGGCGCAATCTGGCCATTGTTCCACATATCGAAAGACTTTACGGCTTAAAAACCTTGGAAACTCGATGAACTCGAACAGAATCAGAATGCCGATATCCCTGTAGCAGATATTGCGGATACTTTCAAGGCATGTTTTTGAGGATTAAAGAATGAGCCTTTCAGGGCCCTAGTAGCAGATTTTAGGATTTAAGAGTTCCCCTCCCAGTGCAGGGAGAACCGGTGAGAGAGAGATGAATGAGACTCCGGAAGAGGGAATGGTTGTTCGTCGACGATCATGGCGGTAGCACGTGCCGGCATTCGGAGGAGGCCTTCCGGATTGGGCTTTGCTTGCCTGGGCTGATTCGTATGAGATCATGCCCATGTTAACTCCAATAGAGAATCGGATTTTCTCCTGGACCCGTTCAGATTAAATTTTTTAATCTTAATTATTAGTATTTTTTTAAAAAAATTTATAGTTAAAGATTTCATTTTGTTCTTTTTTTAAATAAAAATAAATTTGGATCATGCTGATTCTCTCGTATGTACAGAGGAGCACGGAAAAGAATCTATATGCCTCCAATAGATAGGTATGATTTGACACTAAGAAATTAATATAAATGAATAAAACTCTTTATCAAGATATTTTTTTTAAATGCTAATAAATAAATGGTTCATGTTCCTCGTAATTTTATTAGAATAATTATTGAGTTGTCTCTGTAACTAATAATTTGAATAGAGCAAATTGTTAAAATCACTGTTTAAAAAACATAAAATGGATTGCATTGAACGCAAATTGAATTAAAATCAATTATGATAGATCAAGTAAAAGATATCCTATACAAGTTGGGCGTGTGTCATTTTTCCAAATTATATGAAAAGATGTATTAAAATATGTGCCTTTAATGTGGGACCTGTAATTTCTTTTGTTGCAGAACCTTCGAGTATCTTGATTAGCTTTAAAATTGCTTAAAGAAACAAATATAAGAATACTATCATTAAAATTGATTACAGAGAAATTCTTGATATTATTTATATAAAGGATCATGTCAATTGCAGTTGCACCTACCTTTAAGAATAATAAAGAAATAGATGAATTTAAAATGGGAGATTAACTTTACGCATGTGTTGAAAGAAGGCAATCATTACGTTGACTGATTGCCAACCATAGTTATATCCCCCTCGCCAATAATCCATAAGTTTAATAAGTCTCTTTAAAATTTAAATACTCTCATTGTTGATAATTTTAGGAGAGTCTTATATGATAACTATATAGTTTTTTTATTTTTTAGGCCTTTGGTCTTTATTGTCACTACGAAAACAAATAAATAATTCAGTCAATTTTAGTTTGTAAAACCAAAATAAAAAACTTGATATTTAAATAAACTTGAATAATATTATAAATATAATACTTATTTAAATCCTATAAACAAAATTAATTATAATTATGTAATATTTTATTATATATATTGATAAGAGAAGAATAAATATTTAAAATATTTTATAAACTTTTCTTTGATATTATAATATTGTGAGTATTTATTTATAAAATTTTGTATACTAAAATATGTATAATTATAAGTGAGTAATTTGAGAAGACATCAAATTTCTACGCTATTTAAATAAAGGAGCCCAATATATTCTTTAAACTCATTCATTTATTAGATGATTGAATTAAATTTATAAGTTGTATTATTATATATCTCATTCTTTTCCAATGAGATTTGTTAGCACTCAATTTTTGGGTAAACTTCTATTCATCCCCCCTAAAAATTTGCCATTATGTTAATTACTACCTTAAGGATATCAAAGAGCATAAGCGTCATTGTTTTAATCCTCGTGCCAAAAGTGTTGAACATAAGCATCAAGAGATTGACATATGTGACTGTGGAGATAAAAAGGAATTCAACTTTACTACTAATACCCTTATTGGTATATAGTGTTGAAGTAACCTATTCGCACCTCAATTTTTATGCCAAAAAGAAATTTAAGTATCTTTCTTTTTAGTAATATGTCTTTTGTGCTACTAAATATGCCTTTGGCATTGTACTTGACAAGGGTAAGATTAGGTTGATTAAGTTAATATGATAAATTATGAAGACATGTCAAAGACTAATGAAGACATGCCATGACAACATTGTGTCCACACACCCTTCATACTATTTATCACAAAGCCAACTAACATATCCATATGACTCACTACATGTCATTATTTGATCATTTGTAATTATTATAATATCTTTAAGATTCATTTATGAATATTTTTAGAAATCTTTAGAGTAACTATTCAAATCCATGCATGTATTTATTGTAATTTCTTACCTTTAACTTTGGCCTTAAAAGAATGGATCCTCTCAAATTCTCTTTGAAATAGACATGGTGAAATTCAGAAAAAGATATACACCTAGTATGTGGAGTCCATTTGAATAGTAGAGCATACTTAAATGTAAAAAACTTACTTGAGTAATGGAATAGACTGCACATACTCTTGTTTATCTCTTTGAAATTGACATTGCCAATTTTAAAGAGATATTAAAAGGAACCACTTTCAATCCTTGGAGTTATTACTCTTACAATGTTTATTTTAGTTGTCTCAAATATATGTTTGTCAACCATTAGACCTATAGTAACATTACATTAAACTCGTATATCTTGATATGGAACCATTCACCATGTGGGGATTATTTTTACATGCTTCCTTTTAACTACTAAACTACTTTACAAGCTAAAGCCTTTTTGTCAACAATATTAATATTTGACACAAATTCATATATTAATCAAAGATTTATGTAATTATATGCTAAAGTGTTGCTTAGTGTGCATGTATATAACTCATTGTACTCGATGATTAAAACTTAAAATCAAGAAAAGTATTGTTTAAAATAAATTTAGAAGTTCTATAAATTTAAAAAACTAATATCATGAATTGATTTTCATTAAATGTGACATAACATGACACATGACAATTTTTATTATTAAGTGGCACTTATTTTACTATATGGACATCTAGTTAGCATTTCTTTTCTCTCATTTCACTTTTTCGATAAACTAGTTTTAAGGAGAATAGATACAAGATTCTAAAATTTCTATAACTACTAATAAATTGTGTTTATAACAAAAGAATCACAATTAAAAGGTAAAATTATAAAATTAAATATGCCTAAAATGGTTGATATATCTCATAGTTATTTTGAGTTCAAAAAAATAATAAGTTAATATAAAGAATAAGTCAAATTAGAGATAAAAAAAAAGGAGTGAATCAAATTGAATTTTTCCCTTCATAAGAGTACCCAAACCTTTTTATTCTTCTTCTTTCTTCTCAAATAAAAAATACTTAAGTTAAAAATTGAAGAAATTAAAATCATAGGCATTTGAAAAAAATCAAAATCCTAAGATTGTAAATTACTATAATGATGCCTTTCTTACTTATTAATTGAATTTTAATTTTAGTTATTAATCAAGTTAATGAGATTTGTTAAGCTATTTTTATACATTTGTTAGCAAGAATATCTTGAATGTTGATAAGAAAGGGAAAATGCAAGGAATACCAAGCTTATGCACATAAATAGAGCCTCGAATCGTCTTATGTATAATGCTTAAGCCTAGCTTGAAAAGAAATGAGTCAAAGTAGGAACTCTTCACAAAAAAAAAAAAAATCTTAAAACTACAACAAAAGTAAAATAAGAAAATCCTTACTCATTAAAAACTATGGTAAAAATAGGAGATCCTAACAAGAGTATAAAAAACAAAACAGAATGAACCAATTAGGAGATACACAATATATTAGAAAGCATCCTTAGAGGACCTAACACTACAGGGGACTTTGAAAGCAAGTTTAGATAGAATTAATGAAGGAGCCATTATATTTTTGTTGTTATATAATGTTTTTCTTTTCCTTCATTTTTTTAATGATTTTATATACTTGATTTTGAGTTTTGTTTTTTTGTATATGGAATTAAACCTCTATATGTGGTCTGGATAAATTCAATTGAGATATTATGATTAGTTTATGATTAATTGTTTAAGTAATTTTATGATATTAATTTTTTGTTTTAGGGTTCATTTTTTAAAATAATTAGCCACTATTTGAATGTTTCAAATATTATGTGAAGAATTAAAAAGTGAAATATAATATTGAACATCAAAGCATTAGACTTAGGGTAAATGTTTTATATAAATATATACACTGATTTGTGACTAATATGATTCAGGTATGTAGAGCCGCTACATGAGATATCACATGTATTACCAAAGAGTTTAATGGATTTATGTTAATTCTTGTGACCACAAAAGTATACCTAAGGTTAATATAAATACATGCATTGTGTCTTGAAAGAGAACAAGATATAAATTAGGGTATTTGGTCATTAATATTAGTAAAAATCAACTCATCAAATCCATTATTGATTAATCATAGGAATCTAATTGATAAAATCTAAACTCTAAAGTCTTTATCATTAATCTACTTAAGTTTGTTTCATTGTGTTTCATTAGCAATTAGTTTTCTTTTCAATGCAAACCCCCTAATCAATCAAACTTAAAACTCCTAATTCAAGTGAATCAAGAACCTTAGACTCCTTAATCAAATTCATATGCAAAATTCTAAACCTAATGATATACAAAACTCTTGAACTTAGAATATGACAGAAGAATTGAATGCCATAAAACGCATACATTTAATAAGTTCATACAATCCCTGAAGAAACTACAAAGTAGGCTAAAAAAATCCGAAATTCATTTTTTTTGTTCTTCTCACAAAAGAGTCTTTCCAACATTTTTTAGTTGTTTTTGAATGGACTAAAACTCATTAGAACACCTTAAAACCCTAATGGGCCTTATTAAATAAAACAAAAATAATATGTTTAGTCTAACAAAGTAAAGGCTAAATAACTAAATAAATCCCAAACTCTTATAAATATGTTACCTCATTAATGAAATCATAAGCACTGTACATGACATGCTTTTTTACATAATGGGCTAAATAATAAATTAGAAATAACTGGATTTGGGCCTAAGTTTTATCTTCACATGCCATCTATATATTAACTAGCTTTAGGCCTTATTTGATGAGCCATCCTTGGTCCACACAGCCTCATTTGACCAATGCATGTCATTCCCTCCCTCCTCAAGAAGATTCCTCCTCAAACCATCATCTACGTCAAAAAGAGAAAGCTAAGAAACATTGAATAAAGCAAACACGTTATACTCACCTAGAAGATCCAATTTATAGGCATTATCATTAATTTTCTCCAAGACTTAAAATGACTCATCTTCTTATGAATGCAATTTGGTTGCTCAATGGGCTGAAAACCACTCTTTCCACAAATGAACTCAAGCTGAATCTCCTCTCTCAAAGGTAACAAGTTTGTGCCTTTTATTAGTTTGTGATGCATATTGCTTGTTCTTTAGTTTAATTTGCTTATTTGCCTACTCATGGCTAAACGTAACTAGATCTATCTTTTTTGTCTATCTAAGTTAGAAATCTCATGCAAAGGAAGAAGTAATAAATCCAAAGGTGTTAATGAATTAAAATCATACACAATCTTAAAAGGAAAAAACCCTTTAAAAGAATGCACACATCTATTATATGTAAATTCAACAAATGGAATGCAATCTTCCTATGATTTTAAGTTCTTTTGCATAACAGCACACAAAAGTTTTCCTAGAGTTTGATTGACTACTTTAGTTTATCCATCTATCTATAGATGACAAGTAGTAGAATCTAACAATTTGGTTCCTAACTTTGCCCACAACAACTTCCAAAAATAGCTTAAAAACTTGACATCCCAATCAAATATAGTGGTTTTAAGAATACCATGCAAACACATAATCTCTTTAAAAAACAAGTCAGCTATATTTATTGCATTATTAGTCTTACGACAAGGGATGAAATGTGTCATTTTTAAAACTTATCAACAACAACAAATATAAAGTCCTTACCTTTCTTTGTTTTAAGCCCAAAATGAAATCCATGAATAAATCTGCCTAAGACTTAGTAGTTACAAGTAAATGAATATATAATCCTCGTGGTTAAATCGTATACTTGGCTTGCTTGCATGAGATGCATCTAGCACATATTTTTTCAACATCTTTACACATGTAAGGCCAAAAGAAATGCTCATGCAATATGTAAAGTGTTTTTGCAACACCATAATGCCCCATCAAACCCCTACAATGTGCCTCTTGAACGAGCACTTCCCTTAAAGAGCATATAGGCACACATTATTAATTTTCCTTAAAAAGAAACTTATCATGCTTATGGAACTTATTAATTACAGCATGCTCACATGCATTATATACATTAGCAAAATTAGCATAAACTCATATGTATTTTTTATATGCTCAAATCCTAATAATTTATAGCTAAGAGCAGAAATCAATGTATACCTGCGTAACAGAGCGTTGGCTACTCATTATCCTTACCTTAATTATATTAAATCACATAAGAAAATGTTTCAATGAACTCTACCCCTTTGGCATGTCATTTGTTCAACTTTCTTTGCCTTTAATGTGCTTCAGTGGCTCACAATCAATATGGATCACAAAATCTTTGGGCTAAAGGTACTGTTGCCAAGTCTCTAGGGTTATCACCAAGGCATATGGTCCCTTGTCATAGGTAGAATAGTTAAGTTATGCACCATTCTACTTCTCATTGAAGTATGCTATTGGGTGTTTACCTTGCATCAGTATACCATTTATACCAACTCTAGAAGCATCATATTTGATTTCAAAAGTTTTAGAAAAATCATGTAAAAAAAGTAATAGAGTATAACATAACTTATTTTTCAAGGCATCAAATGCAACATATTGTTCTTTAATCCACTAGAATCTCACGTTCTTCTTAATGACCTTAATCAAAAGAGTAGCGATGGTGCTGAAGTCCTTCACAAATTGCTTATCAAAATTAGCTAGGCCATGGAAACTATACGCCTTAGACATAGTCTTTGACATTGATTATTTTTTAATAGCTTTGACTTTTCTTAAATTAACCTTAATCTATTTGTAATAACAATAAATCTTAGAAATACTATTCTATCAAGGCAAAAAGTACATTTCTTATTTAGCATACAATTGCTCTTTCGAAGCACATAAAGCACACACTTTAAAAGACATAAATGCTCATCTATATTTTTATTATAGATCAATATGTTATCAAAATAAACAATAAATTTTTTAATATAAGCACGTAAAACATGACTTATAAGTCTTATGAATACACTATTTTCCCCTCAACTAAGCACATTGGTTAATCTAAAAGGTATTATCGATCATTCATATAGACCGTATTTAGTTTTAAAAACTATTTTCCTCTTAATCCCTTCTTTTTATTATAATTTGATGATAACTATTTTTTAAATTAATTTTACTAAAGATGTATGAACTATGTAACTCATCTAAAATGTCATATAATTTAGGTATGGGATGACGATATTTTACCATTATTTTGTTATTAGCTTTACAATTAATGTGCATATTCCAACTCCTATCTCTCTTAGGAACAAGTAGCAAGGAGTAAAGCACATGGATTTATGCTCTTTCTCACGTGCCCCTTATCCATTAATTCCTCTACTTGTCTTTGTATTTCTTTTGTTTGCTCTAAATTACTTTTATAAGCTAGATGGTTTAGAATTGCGGCTCCAGGCACAAAGTTAATCTAATGCCCTATACCTTGAAAAGGTGAGGTAAACCTATAGGCATTTGCTCTGGAAAGACATCATAATATTTTTGTAAAAGAGAGATAATAGAACTAGCCAAACCAAGATAAAGATTGACAATGTTTAGAAGTGCCTCCCTATATATGAGAATAATGAAAAGTTTTTGTATATATATTGTTGTTCTACACTTTTTATTTTTTTGCATAAAAGCTTACTTACCTCTTTTTTCTCTCTTCTCTCACTTCACTTTTCTCTCCTTCATAACTCTTTTTTTCCTCACTTTTACTTGATATTTCTCAGTTGGGTTATTGTTCTTTTCTTTTCTAGTCTCTTTTCCTTTATTTCTTTTTCTCTCTAAATTTTTATTGCTCTGAACTCTTTTTTCATCTCGATCCTCTACTGATGCTCTCAAATCATTTAGTCTTCATAGATTTTGTTTAGTGTCAACGGAGAAAGGGTGATGGTTTGAACTCCCATAACAAATAAATACCTATTTTGGTACCTATCGTGCATAACTCTCCAATTAAATTGCCAAGACCTTCCCAAACAACAAGTGCTTGTGTGCATAGGCATCGCATCATATCATACTTCATCAGAATATTTCCCAATGGCAAACGGCACTAAAACTTGCATATTCATCTTAAGCTTTCCATACTCATTTAAATACTACAGCTTGTATGCTCTATAGTGTTTTAATGCAAGGTAATCCCAATTTCTCTATTAAGGTAATAATATTTATGCAATTGTCCCTATCAATGATCAAACTACACACTTTCCCATTAATGTGACAATGAGAATGAAAGGCATTCTTATGTTGTTCTTGACTTTCATCTTTATTTTGCGAGTTAAAAGCATGCCTAATAACTAATGCTTCTCCACTAACAGGATATTCCACATCCCTACAATCCTCCAAAGTTGGCATTGAATCGCTATCACTTTCATTTTTAAATTTTATAGTTCCATCCTCCCTCATAAACATTACCTTCTTATTTGGACATTGGGAGGCTATATAACCAATTCCCAAACATCTAAAACACTTTGAATTTTGATGCCTCTCAAGTTTGGCAGTCAAATTACTCTTTTCACCTAAGTTGTTGCTCTTGTCTTTTAATTTGTCTTTGAAATCCTTAGACTGGTTCATAACTCTATTCTCCCCTATAGAAAATTTTAACTTTTATGAAGAAGAACTTGAATTCCCATGTGTTTCATACTTGATTGACCCTTTGTATTTAAGTTGCTTTTCAACTCTTATGTCTTTATACAACATGTCCTCTATTTCCATATAATGTTGTAGTTCCAATATATAAGCTATCTCCTTATTCAATCCATGAAATAATTGTGTCATAATAGGTTCTTTATCCTCCTGCACATTAGTCCTGATCATAGCTATCTCCATTTCTTCATAATACTTCTTTACACTCTTAGAACCTTGAGTTAGGTTTTGTAGATGTTGGTGCAACTCCTTATAGTAGTGGCCTGGTACAAATCACCATTTCATAATAGCTTTCATGTCAACCCAAGTGTCAATAGGTCTTTCCAAATTTCGATGCCTGTTCAAAATAACTTGGTCCCTCCATGCAAAAGCATAATCAATGAATTCCATCACAACCAACTTCACTTTCTTTTCTTCAAATTAGTTGTGGCATTCAAAGACAAGCTCTACCTTCCTCTCTTATTCAAGATATAAGTTAGGATTGTTTTTACCTTAAAAAGATGAAATTGTCATTTTAATGCTACTGATGTTGTTATCACTCTTATCATTTCTCCTACTACCTTTATATATGCTCTTAGTGGAATGAATCTCATTATCACTACTACCACCCTTATAATTATTACGCTTAAAGTCATCTCCAAATGAAAACTCTTACCACTTTTGTTTCTAATTATTGGAAGAGGTAGCTTGCTGCATTTGCTTCAACTCTTCAATTTGAGCTAAATGTCTCTCTATTTCATCTTTTATCTCATTAAACACGATATTCATCATCTTAAATTGGGTTTGAATGGCCTTTAAGGTGAAGGCAACATCCGATTGCTTGTCACTACTATCACTTCTTCTATTTAACATTATGAATTCTTGCCAAAAAAAAAAAGTTTGGAAGAAAGAATAGCAAAGTAAATATTCCTCTCACACTTTCTTATGTGTCATGTGCTCAAGATGTTACTTAACACTTGCATTTCACACAACTTGGCGTTTACCCTCGAATTAGCTCACCTTTCTATCCTCTTACCACTCAAAGCCCTCTTTTTATGGCTCCTTGGACAAATTAGCAATACTCAATCAAAGACAATACCAATATAACATAATTCAAAATAGGAAAGAGATCAATTTACTAATTTGAATCATAAGAAAAAAGTAAATAAGGAAAAAGAAAAGGATACTAAAAAGGAAGGTGTGCAACCAAAAAAAAAAAAAAAACAAAATTAGGAAAGCATATAGTAGAAGAATTAGGAAACAAGGGAATAGGAAAGTGCACGAGACAAAATTAAGGAAACAAAACAGAAATAAGAAGGTTGACATAAATAAGAAAGCACCCAATATAAAAGAAGTGAACAAACATAAATAAGAAACAATATTTTTATTTTTTTGTCTTTTTCCTTTTTTTATTACTCTTTTTCTTTTTTAACTCTCTTTTCTTTCTTTTTTTTTTTTTTGAAATATGAGTAGAATAGAACATAAACTAGACAAGTTCAAATATGGAGAATTCTAAAGATGTTGCCAATTAAAACTTGATATATCTTGATGTAAAAAACTTTTGATTACAGTGATTCCAAATTAAGAATAAAAATGAGATTCTAAATTGCAAAAAACATCTATTATTCATCTAAAAACTTGAAAGGAAAAAGGTCAAATTAGCAACACAAAATGAAGAACGAATTGGATAGGAATAACAATAAACAAAACACAAAGATGATTCAAACTTGTTTTAGCCAACACTCTAATACTAAATGATGCAAAAATATTAAGTCGATCAAACTTGAGAACTCCAAATCAAGTGAATCAAGAACCTTAAACCCTTTAATTAAATTTAGATGCAAAATTCTAAACCCAAAAAGATATAAAACTCTTGAACTTAAAATATGATAGGAGAATTGAACATCATAAAGGATTCATCTTTGATAAGTTCATGCAATTCTTGAAGAAATCATAGAGAAGGCTAAAAAAAAAAAAAAATCCACAATTTGTTTTTTTTGTTTTTCTTATAAAAGAGTCCATCCAACCCTCTTGGGTTGTTTTTAAATAAGCTAAAACTCATTAAAAAAATCATAATACCTTAATAGACCTTATTAAAAAAATGAAAATAATATGTTTAATTAAACAAAATAAAGACCAAATGACTAAATAAAGCCCAAACTCTTATAAACATGCCACATCATTAATGAAATTACAAACACTGTACATGATATGCTTATTTACATAAAGGACTAAATAATAAATTAGAAATAACTGTATTTGGGCCTAAGTTTTGTTTTCATATGCCATCCACATATTAACTAGCTTTAGGCTTTCATTTGACAAGCCATCCTTGGCCCACGTAACCTTTTTTAGCTCTCAATCCAATAAGGCTTGTAATGCCTCTTTCGACAACTTGAATTTAGATCTTGTGATCAACCCCATTAGTAAGACAACTTCCTTGCCTGGTTTCTACATGTTGCTTTTAGTTGCTAAGTAGTTTAAATCTAAACTATTTGATTCTCTAAATAATAAAAACAATTACAATTTTGATAGTTGACAACCTTTTCTCTATGGAATGATATATGAATTTATACGTATTACTTGTTCGATGTACACACTTATGAATTTAGCATAATATGCTATAATCAATAGAGGCACTTATCATACTAAGAAGAATCTTGAAAGGTGAGATCTAAATGAGTTATTAAGATTTTATTTCTTAGTCTTTTTTATTTTTTATGTGCCTACATCTCTTCCTAACTTATTTATTAAAGAGTCATAATATCAACTCCCACATAACTATATTTCAATCTTGGATCTATAAATTGTTATATGATTTTGATTTTTAAAGTAAAATTTCATTCATGAATTGTTGTTCATCATTTTGTTCATACTCATCAAACTAATCTAACCTTAGTAGATTAGACTTAGTTAGACCCACACAATTGTAGTTCAATTGCTTTAGTTGTTGGTCATTTTAGTTGCTTACCACAATGGCTCCATCTTTTGGAAATGATCTTAAATTTACCTTTAGTGAGAAAGAGTGGGAGAGAAGAGAGAAAGACTCAAGATTGAAAAAAGAGAAAATATAATGACTTGATGTTAATTTGTGTCACCAGATCAATATTAGAGAAAAGAAATATAAGCTGACTAGATGTTAATTATGAAACCTACAAGCATTATGACATAGAATTAATGAAGCTATCAATATATTTATTTGGAGCGTTTTGCCAAATTAATGAGTTTTTCTTAAAATAAAAATTATTTTTAAGATCAATATAAAATACTAAATATATTCTTAAAATCAAAATAGGGTTTTAACCTGTTATATGTCTCCTTCTGAGTGCTAAGTTGCTATTAAAGTTAAAGTCTTCTATCAACAATATTAATACTTAACATGATTTGGTGTTTTAATCAACAATTCGTGTAATAATGTGCTATAGCATTATTTAGTACGCACATCTATACTTGATGATTGAAACTTACAGTCAAAAAAAGAAGGTAGGGTAAGTCAATTAAGATAAAAAAAACTTTGAAAAATATAATTAAACAAGATTCCAATTCATACAGAAAAGTGGCATTGTCAAACCATAGTAAAGATGACAAGAAAATGTTGATGATGGAGTAAAAAATTTGATGTAAAATAAATGCAAACACAATCACTTAATTAATGAAAAAAATTGTTACAAGAGAGATTATATTCATATACATATATGTATGTGTATATATATATATATTGTCCAAGGGGTTCGAGCACTTGATTAGTGAATATTTGTTAAACAAAAAAGAAACGCATTTGGCACATTTATACATATCATTACTAATTATAATAAGCAAAACAAAATAATATTAGATGCCAAAATAAAAAAAAATTAAAAGAAAAACAATAATAAATTTCACAAAACGAACATGTCACAATTTTGTTATTGTCTAAGATCTTATTTTAGTCTTTTATAGATAGACTATTTTTTTATTTAATTATTTTCTCAATTTAATCTCTTATAAATAAAACATTTATTAATTTGATACTTCATAAAATTATCTTCTTAATTTAATTTTTTATATATAAATATTTTTTAATTTGATCTTTTACAAATAAACTATTATCAATAATTTTTTTGTTAATCTATTGTTAATAAAATTAACAGTCAATTTATAGATTATATAATAGTAATTAAATGATAGCCTATCAAAAAAATTATATGTACCATTAAAATTTTAATTTCTTATACAATAAATTAATATAATAATATTATTAACAACAATTTTATTTGCCAAGATTAACTTAAAAAAAATTTATATATAAAAATTTAAATTGAGAAGATAATTTTATAAGAGATTAAATTAAAAATATTTTATCTATAAAAATCAAGTTAAAAGATAACTTTTAAGCAATTAAATTAAGGAAACAATTATATAAAATATTAAATTAAAAAAATAAATTTATAAAAAAATAAAATAAGAAATAAAAATGAGATTTTAATTCTTTAATCATTTGTCAACTGTGTGCTTATTTATGCGTGTGCCACAAAAGAGAGATCATTTTTCAAATACCACTAACTACGCTACATAAATCCCCGAACTGAAGGAAAGGGCTGAGACATAGAAGCCTAACCCCAAAGAAAACCCCCCAAGAGTCCCTGCCCAGAACCCTAATCCTAATCCTATCTTCCTCTTTGGATAATCGGATTGAATTGGCATTTAGGAATCAGGGTCGGAGCAACAGGAAGAGACGCCGAACGGTTTATTACTTAAAAAATGTCTGCTGCAGTGTGTGGAAGCAAGAGATCTTTCTTTGAAGACCTTCCTCCATCACCTCCGCTATCCAAGAAGCTTCGTTGCTCATCCTCAACCTCGCCAATTCGTTTATCGGCTCCGAGTCTCATCGATCAGCTTCGGGCTGTATTTCCTCAAATGGAAGTCCAGGTATTTTCATAGGAAAGAAAAGGAATTAAAGGAGGGGAATTGTTTATATAATACGTTTCCAATGTAGGTTGAGTGATTTAATGTCTTTTTCGTTTTGAATTGATATTATCAGTTCCTAGGACTTTTAACGGCTGAAGGGTTTCCCTCTAATTGCTGCTTTCTTCGTCAATGAAGCATGGCACTTTGGCTAATAATAAATTAATAATATTATAATGGATCACCTGATGGTTTATTCATATATAACAAAATACAAATAATGCAACCGATGGTTTTGCAACGTTTTTTTTTAAAGGCATGTTAATTTCTGTAACTTTTTTATATTATTTTCGGTTTCTATATATTACGGCTTTAACATGACTAGTCAGGTCTTGTATTGTTACATAAGTTGATGTCAGAAAAAGAATTGCATAATTTATAGCTGGCACTTTTTACCCTATGCTTACAAGTATCTTTTTTCTGCTGATATTTTACAATTTAGGTCCTTGAGAGAGCACTCCAAGAATGTGGCAATGATATAGATGCTGCCATCAAGAGCTTGCATGAGCTTTGCTTGGGATCTGCCCATGAAAATTCTGTAACTGCTGAAGAATCAGATGTTAATGCGGAGACTGGTATAACTAATGTCTGGAGTTTAATGTTTAATGAGAAATTAGGAATCTTCAACCTTAAATGAACCTCGCATGAGGATTTAGTGAATTAAATTGTTTTGGAATAGAAACTTTTCTTTTCCATGTTCTCTAATAGGACTGTGTAATCGTTATTCACTTTATGTTACATACTACCATTCTTCTCTCATTTGATGCATGAGGGCTCACAGATAGGCAACTGAGTTGAATAAATTGTCATCAAGAAGATTGATTTTGGCAAGACTTCTAATTATAAAGCCACCTGAAAGCAGCCTTTGGTAGTTTCTGAGTATTTTTGGCTGCAAACATGGATTTTTGTATTTGCACCTACTTACATTGGATCCACTTCTAGAAAAGGAGTCTACAAATTTAACTTGATATTCTATCTTTGACTGAAGTATGCATCTGTTTTACTAAGCTTTCCTCTTTTACTTCTTGAGAACAAGAGTCTAGTAGACAGTGTTCAATTTTTCTGATCTAATCTTTTAAATGAAAATTAAGAACTGCAAATGATTTAGCATCCTCCCTTGGAAGTCTTTTTGGTTGTTTAATGGATGAAATTGTGTGTATGCTTGTGTGCACTTATATTATGTTCTAGTGCTGTTTCATTTTGTTTTAGCATAATGTTTATGTTTATTTATTTTTATATTGCTTTTTATTAGCATGGTTTAGCTGCACTGGCCTGTTTTATGCAACATATTTTCAATATTCTGAAATGCTTTCTGGCCTGCTTCGCTGTTCTCTTATACCTAATCTGTCTATATGCACATACGATCCACTAAGAAATACTATGGAGGACGGTAAATTTTAAGCTGCTGGTAGGGAGTACATGCATATCTGTGTATATCTTACCTCGGAAAAAAAAAAGGAGTTTCAAATATGATGTTAGTTCTTTATGCTTTTGCTATAACTATACGCTTCAAATTTTTTAATGGCATTTAGTATCCCTTGTTGATGAGGCATTGACAGCTTTTTAAAAACTTGCAGGTAAATTGAAAGATGATTTGGATGCTTCTGCTTCTGAGAATAAGATAGCTTCGAACAACCTTCCTATGGATGGAGCAGAATGGGTTGACCTGTTTGTGAGAGAAATGACTAGTGCTACCAGTATTGATGATGCCAAAGCCCGTGCTGCTAGAATTCTGGAGGTTCTAGAAAAATCAATCTGTGAACGTGCTCATGCAGAGGCAACACATGTTATTCAAAAGGTATATGTTTATGCTTGAATCATAGATGATACCTGCACATACCATTGGAGTTGGGTCTAGAAAAATTTGGGAAGCAGTTATTTGATTAAAAAAGCTTGTTGGGATACAACTGAGAATGCCAACAGCCTGCTACCCATCTCAAGATTCATATTAATAATCAGTTTCCTTATCTCTTGATTGTAGCTGAATAAATGTCATCATCTCATATGTAAGGGGTAACTTAGTTGCATGCTCTATGCTCATTCATACCTGTTGTTTGAAGGCTGTTTATATGTTACAATTGTACGTACCCCTCGTTTAGTTTGCATGCTTATATGTGAAGATAGCGTTGTGTTGGGGGGAAGGAGGGGTTTGCTAAACATAATTTGCTCAGGCATTTTGTTCTATGATGATCTTCTGGAATAGGCATACAAACTATATCGAGGGCATTAGTGCCTGATACTCTCTGTCCTAATATGTTTGGATGTCAAAAGATTGTGTAATGTTTGCTGAAGTGAATAGGAGGAAGGAGTATAATGCTTAGTCATGCATCTTTCATGATAGTTTTGCAGAAATAAGTTTGGTTATTTGTTAAACTGCCAGATTTTAGCTTGCGCATAGTTTTTGTGCTGCACATTTGACCTCTATGCATGTATTTTAGAGGTTAATCTTTTATGAATGCTAACCTAATATTTCATTTCTCTATGTTTGTTGGGCTTGTATGATAATTGTCATAAGATGTTTGCATTTTCAGGAAAATCTGGTGCTGAAGGAGCAAATTGAAGGGCTGATTAAGGAGAACACAATTCTTAAACAAGCAGTGAAAATCCAGCACGAACGACTCTCTGAATATGAGGACAAGAATCAAGAGTTGCAGCATTTGAAGCAGTTGGTGTCTCAATGTCAGGAGCAGTTGAGAACTCTTGAGGTCAGAATTAGCTTTGTTCCTGTTTTCTTTGGATTGTGATCCTTGGCAGTAATGCACCATACATTTAGGAGAGAAAGTGACACAAAAGAATGAAGTGTGTATTGGAACTTTTTTTTTTCCTATCCACTCTCTATTTTCTTTTTTTCTCTATTTCTCTCTAAATGCATATCATGCATTTACTTGCTAAATGCAGAGGATTCAGATCCATTTTCTTCACGCTTTGAGCAAAAGGTTTCAGTAATTCTCATAATCGGTTCTAGAATTTTTGAAAATGTTTGGAAATTCAGCTATCATCTACAAACAATATAAAACCCCTTTCCCCTTTAAAATGGAAAAGAGAGGTAATGAATCGAACACAGATTTTAGAAATGACTTGATGAAGTCTTTCATGGAAAATTATAGTCAATTCGTGATGCAAGGTTGTTAGAAAATTGGTAGCTAGTCCTGGAATTGCATCCAAGGGCCTTTGCTCCTTGGTTAGTTGTCATGTACTTTCTATCGGGTTCAAAGGTCTTGCACAGTTGCACTATTGACAATTAACCCAAGTCTAAAGGTCTTACAAGTGATATAGGAAGTATGAATATTGACACGAACACTGAGACACGATAAAATCTAATGTGGTCTGTTGTCATTTAAAGTGTTGCATTGTATCTAATACAAGTTTCTACCATGTGTTGGACATGGACATGGCTCTTTTTTTATGTATCTATGCTTCATGACAAGGGAGTGTGGGTAATGTCTCCATCAACAGGATTTCTCCCATTTTCCTCCCTCCCTTAAAGAAAAGATTTAGTTTGCTACTAGGGTGCTCATAGGTTCGGTTTGATTCAGTTTTCGATCAAAACCAAAACGGACCGAGGATGTCAGTTTAGTATTTTCTTGGACCTTGTCAGTTTTAACTTTTAATTGGTTTGGTTCGGTTTTTATTCGATTTGATTAGGTTCGGTTTGTTCATGCTTTTTTTTGTTGGGACGTAAAAGTTATTTGATTTTCTTTTTTAAAGATTTTGTTGTTTGTAATATGTAAAATTTGACTTTTAATATAATGCATTTCTTAACATTTTAACTAATAATAGTGTTGAAATAATTAATTATTATATATAATTTTTTCTAAAAGAAAAAGTATCTCTCGTAATTATGTTTAATTATTATACAATTGTAATTGAATATCATATGTAAAGATAATAAAATAATAACATTTCCGAGATAGCTTATTTGATAAGTTCATTTAAATATAAGTAAAGTAAAAAATATATATCATTATTATTTTTTATTGATAAAATGTTTATGCATGATTTGAACTTAATTAATAAAAGCAAAAAAAGAAAAAGAAAAAATGTTGGTTCAGTTTGGTTTGGTTTGGTTTTAACCGGACCAAACTTAATAAAACTGAGAATCGAACCAAGCTGATCAGTTTTATAATGCTTAAAGCTGATTTTAACTTTTTTTAAATTGGTTTAGTTCAATTTTTATCAATTTAGTTTGGTTCAATTGGTTTGGATCAATTTTGAACACTCCTATTTGCTACTATGAGATAAATCAGACAGGAAAATGAGAGAAAAAACAGATGAATAAGAGCAAAACCAAGAAAAGTAAGAGAGCAGTAAATAGAGACAGAACAGGATGGAAAAGAAGAAAGAGAGATGGAGGACAAAACAGAGAAGAACCAAGTGAGATAAAACAGAGAGGGAGAGAGTCTGAACCTGGTGAAAAGGGGGAAAACTACAAACTGAGCTGCGAACCTGGTCCAGGTACATTTGACAGCTTCAGAATGGGAATATGGGCTTTTCTATGAGGGGTATTCATCAACCCTTTCACATGGCGTGGTGTGCCATGGTGTTGTGCCTTTTAATCACCATGGTATCTGTTGCATCATAACATAAAAAATCACTGTATTGAATTTTGTGCATTGTTAACTTCAGACAAAGGAATTAGTTGGCAAATGGTGAATGAAAGTCAAAGATATACATTTTGTACTAAAGAATTTTGCTTTTTCGAATGCTGATCAATGGGCTTGTTTGCAGGTGAATAACTATGCCTTGGCAATGCATTTGAAGCAGGCTCAACAGTGCAACACCTTTCCTGGGCGTTTCCCTCCAGATGTTTTCTAATACAATCAATGTGTGGAATATCATAATAGAGGAAGGCAGCAAAATGGCTGTATCCGGTTAATTATATCTCGTCATAGTTTGTGTAGCTCTTGTATGTCTAAGCATATGGTTGCTATTTTTAGTCAGTTTTCTATTTCATAATTTGTCAATTAATTCAATCATCGTCTATAATCTCTCATTTTATCGTAAGGTTTTCTTTTATTATATCTGCAATTTTCTTTGGTATTATGGTCAAGAATATTTATCTCTTATAAAAACTTTGTTGAAGTTTAGAAACTTACAGGCTTATTCCTTGGGCAGATTGCATAAAAAATTACTATGTTTGGGCAGTCCAAATTAATATAAATTTACTGTTTAAAGTTTTGCTGTTCTGTTCTTATGATTAATACTCAATTTTTGCTGTAATAGGTTTAAGAAGACCGCTATGAAAGACTCCTGTTAGGTTTTTCATTTTTTGGGTGACCTTCAGTTTTTGTAAGTGTTTTTTTTTTTTTTCAATAATAGTAATTATATAAACACTCGGTTTCATCGACACCTGAGAATTACAATCGTAACTATAAGGCTATTGCTAATGCATCGGTAGTTTAATGCTTTTGATTTTCACTACTGATCGTGTTCTATATCATTATGGAACGGTGACAATTGATCTTCGCTAATTATGTTTGGTTGCTCTTCATCTGTAACCTTGATTAAGAAAATTCACTCACAATAGAAAAATCAATGTATGTTACATCGGTGGGGCTAGTTTTCTCCTTAGTGCTATGTTGGGTATGGGGTGCGGCACATTTCAGGGAAATGAAGTTGTTAAAAATATATAAGAAAGGTATATTATATTCTTATAATTATTATTTAATAGTATTTGTTTTATTATTTTTTTAAATTGCCATTTTTTTAAATCTTATTTACTCATTTTTTAAATTTCTATTCTCTTAATTTCCTTTCTTACATACTAAATATAGCTTTGTAAAAGCAACACAGTAGTAGGCCTAAGAGGATCAAATGATTCATGAATATAAATATTTGAAGTCTTTTCGTTTTCATAAATGATTTTGTGATATTATAGGATGAAAATATACTTTTTGCATTCTAAGCTTTAATTGTTTGATCATTAAATCTTATTTTACATGATGTAGTTAGGGATGATCAAAATACTAATACTCAGATTAGTGTTTATAAAATTTATCCGTTTATGCTTAAAATTGATAATGAAAAATGAGTATGGATTTGGGTTTAGATGTTTTTTTGGATACTTTTAAGTGGCTAGGTTTGGGGAGGATATCCTAACCTGAGAAATTTTCCTTATTTTATTTTATTTTATTTTTAATTCAAATTCGGAGATTTAAGAATTTAATAGGAATGGGGATTAAAAAAATAATTTTTTCCAGGTTTAGAAATAAGGATAGTAGTATCCTATCTATAATCATCTCAGGTTGCAGTCTTTAAAAATTTTTTTTATAATAAAATTCAAAAATCAAATAATTAAAACATATATATTTTAGAGATAAGAAATATATTTCTTCTTCCATAAAAAGATAGGTAATTTAATTGAACAAGGATTCGTCCAATTCGGATGGAATGCTTTCTTCATTCCAAATTTAGTCCTCTAACCTATTTACATTCTTATTAACATTTTCATTTTAACACAGCCTTTAATTGAACTAAAGAGGTCTAATATACTTACAAAAAAAAAGGTCTAATATTTATTTTCAAAAGGTTAAAGTAGCGTTTTTTATCCCATTAATTTATTTAAAGTTCAAAATTAGTTTCTTAAGTTTGGAATATGATAACATGATCCTTTATTTTTTATTTTGTCGTACAAGTACCTAAATCATCAAGTCTGTCAACCAAGTTGCCATTGAAATAATCTATTTGTTATAAATTTTCTCCTAAATTAATTTTGATTTCAATATAAGATTTTTAAAAATTAGGCAACCAACAAAACTAATATCTACATGGGATGGCATCTTAACACGGTTAGAGTTATTTCAACTGTGATTAGATTAGAAGATTCAATGGTTTAGGGGACTGGATAAAATAAAAGACAAGTGACCATTTTATTATATTTCAAATTTAAAGGACCAATTCAAAATTTTAAACAAAATTAAAAAAACCAAGATTCTAATTTGCATTTTAATATTATTTTGTTTTCAATATTTATAACTATAAATAAAATTACATCAACATTCATTTGGTCTAGAAAAATTACAATTTTTTTTTAATGTTTGTTTTGAAATATATACATACGATGAAGTCCATTTTTTTTATATAACAGAAGATTTATTACATTCTAAGAGCCTACACTAAAGAAAACTATTTCATCCCTACATTTCTTGTGAAAGCCATCTTGCTGGGAAGAAGGTATAATTTGGATTTTGTGCATACAAAAACTAGCCGTCAAGCGCCAAAAGTCTTCACACAATAAATGAAAGCTTACACGCGGTATCCATTCCAATCTGTCCAAACATTAAAAACAAGCAAAAAAGATAAAGGGTTTAAAATTACATCCTAAGCAATAACAAATTGAATTGCTTATTTGGCCACTTCTTCAAAACTTAGAGGGCATGAATGTTGAAATTTATTAATCCGGCACCATTGTCAAAGTAACTGTCTTTTTAAACCAAAGCTAAATCAACACCTTGTGTTAGTGACAATGCTAATTTCGCTTTGATAATATTGTCATAATTTGCTAATTTTTAGCTATTAGCATTTTTGTTAACGTTGGATGAGTATTAGATTGATATTGCCTTGTCACCTAACTTTGTTTTATAAATACAAGATGATATTGAGTAATTAATTTTTTGCAATAACTTAATTGCATTATGCAAGTTGATATGTGACTCTTTAAATATGATATTGTTCCAATAATACCAAATAACATATAATATAAGTAAAATCACTATTGTATGTTTTTCAATATGTTACATAACTTGTCTTGTTTACAAAAATCATATTTGAATTTGAAGTCATTACTAAATATGTGTAGAGTGAATTTGATCAACTTACAAAGATAACGAGATTCAAACCATATTATCATAAAAAAATAGATGATTTATTATTTCATCATTCATATGACAAAAAAGACAGATATTATCTAGTAGCATATGATGAGTTTGTATAATAGACTTAGTGGTAAGAGTATTAATCAATAGTTTCCATCTAAATAAAAGTATTCAATAAAAAAGTCAAACCCTCCAAAATTGCTCTCATGCCTGGCAGCAAGTAAGAATTGAAGTAATTACATTCTTAACCGAAGCTGTTATCCATTCACCACTATATATCACCTTGCGCTATTACCTATCTAAATAAATTGATCTTTTTGACCAATAATCGAAAAAAATAATTAAGTGATTTGTTAAGTTATGATGGGAGGACATAACAAACCAAGTCACTAAAAATTCCATACTCTCTACTTATGCAGAATAAAATCTCCTACCATCTTATAATCAGTGTGCACGAGTCACAAAATCTAGTGATAAAGTAGAATTAGTTGTTCATCTTTAATTTGTCATGCCAAGTTCTCACGGTTAGCATTACTTGCCTTCCAAATTTCTTATATTTAAGTCAATTAAAATGATTACTAAGTTGTCTAAAAAAATGACTCAGCATGTTTAATATATTGTATAAGACCTGATAATATAAATTAATACAATACATTATAAATTTATTATTTATTTGGTGCATGTAATGTATTGTATAAACTTATATATCATACTTCTTTTATACATGAAAATAATATATAATCTAATCATATCTTAGAGGTGAGATTAAGTCTGATTAGGTTTTAATGTATAAAACTTTATCAATATTTTCTGATTTTAACCTTTCACCTATGAGAATATTCATTGGCTAAATCGGATCGAATTTAATTAATACTAGTTGAGATTGTATAAGTTGGACCGCTTTTTTATTTTTGATAAAAATTATAGAATTACAAAATGATCCTACAAAAATAAAATTTTTGTATAAGTTATTATAAAATAATTTTTGATAAAAATTATAAAATGATCCTAAAAAATAAAATTTTTATATAAATTCCTATAAAATTACATTTTATCATTAAATTTTTTTTATATAAGTTCTTATAAAATAATTTTTTTAAAAAAAATTAATAAGATTGGGATAAGTTACACAAAAATTAATTTAATATCGAACTTAATTTAATTGATTTAGTATGAAACTGAACAAGATTAATTTTTTAAACTAGTTAAGTCATTTTTTTAATATTTGGTAAAAATAAAAATTTTATATAAATCCCTAAAAATTATACTTTACTCTTAAAAAAATAAAATTTTTATTAAGTTGGTTGAAATTGACTAATATGTTTAAATTATTTTTTTAATTTTTTAATATAATGTGACCAAATAAGATTAGATCACTAAGTCACCGTGTACTGTATGCAACCTTATTTATTCATATATTTTAAAAAAAATTAATACAACACAATAAATTTAGATAAATATAATTTATTATTTAAATAAAAAAATATTTTTATCAAAATAATTGATTTTTATCTTATTTAATATTATATAATATATTATTAAATAAATAATGATATTATCTACCAAATACTTTATAATCTTCAAATTTTATCCTACCTTGTCTTATTATATATCGTTCTATCCACCCTATCCTATATATCATTTCAAACGGTCCCTAAGTGCTGACTTAATTCAGAATAGGCATATGCTTTAGATCTTTACCTCCCAAACTTCGCGGATTACAAAGACACGTTCTTTAATCTAAAAACTTTTTGGACACGTTTGAATTAAAGGCTCCTTATGAATTTGGCATTTTTCTTCCTTCTGTTTTGTTTCACCACCTCGAGGTGGTAAGACGGTCGCTGTCTCGTTCCGTTGACGTGCGTTCTCAGCTACCACAACTTTCCTCTTCTGGGTCCCATTCATTCTTCCCTTCCATACTAGTTTCCCGTTACCCTGCAACTTCAAATCATAATGAAAACCAAACTTTTTCATTGGCAGGTTGTCTTAAAAGATGAACAAAATCAAGCCATCTCATCCTTATCTATTAGAATATACTGTTATAAACTAACATTGTCGCATCATCTTCCATATTCAATGGCCATTACGTCTCTCACTTTGTCTTCTCTGCTCCAAGCCTCCACTTCTTCTTACTTCCTTGGTGGGGTCCATCTCCGTTCCCATAAAAGCTTCCTGTCTATCGATTCGCCTTCTTCGACGTTAGATACAAAGGTCCCTTCTAGGCGCCTGCGAATAGTGGCTGTTTCTTCTGGGGACTATTATGCTACTCTTGGAGTCGCCAAATCCGCGACAAGCAGGGAAATTAAAGCGGCTTATCGAAGGTTAGCTCGCCAGGTATCGAGTTTTCATTACGGGAATTGTGATTCTTTATTTAATATGGAAATAAGGCTAGGCCTGTGGCAACAAATTTAAGAAATGGTAAAGTATAAAACTTCTCATTTCGAGAATGACTTCAAGTGGGTATCAATTTTCCAAAGCTAGTTTTCATAATATCGTCGTTGGTTGTTAGCCATGAAGCACCCACACTAAAAAAATGGAGTTGTATTGTGTCTTGATACATATTCGACACCCTTGTGAGATAGATCATGACACTTCAAACGTTGTGTTGCGGCATCCGTATTTAATTGGGTATCCGTCTCAATATTGGTGCCTTGTAGGTTGTTAGAACTAAAATGTGCACCTGGAGTAATTTTTTCTTGGCCTAATTTTATATTTATTCTTTCCTCTTTAGTACCATCCTGATGTGAACAAGGAGCCTGGAGCAACTGAAAAGTTCAAAGAGATTAGTGCTGCATATGAGGTATGTACGAAAAGTACAGTAGTTAGTGTGAAGCCTTATTTACTGGACCAGTACGTCGGCTGACTTTTAATTTTAGTAAATAAGTTGGTTTTTGGTTTTATCCTTTATTTTGCACTTGAATGGTTAATTATTATGGAGAATCTTCAATCTTCAACTTGAATGTATGTGATTGTGGGTTGACGTTCAAGACAAGAAGTACTAGTTATTCTAAATGAGTTGCTGATCAATCTTTCTAAGTATGCGCACCGGTTAAATTGTTTGGATGGTGGTGCAGAAGATCATTAATAGCTTGTAGTTAATGGATTTAATTTAGATGCGTGTAAGTCTCATCTGCCATGTTAATTCTCAGAGCAAATTGTTATCTTTACTTGAATAGAAACAAAATAAAAAAAAGTTTCAGCTAATTATGTGAAACGTATAGTATCTTTGTACTGATAATTTTCATCACAATAGATGCAAAATATTCCTTATCCTTAACGGATAGAAGGGTATCAAGATCTAGCCTTAAGGAACAAACATAGTTGCTGGAGTTGACAGAGACTAATCACAACTTAGGTGCTTTATATTGTAATTTAGGCTACTTTATGTTATCTAGATGGTGATGGTCTTAGAGTAACTGCGAGGCAAGGATTTTTATATTGTTCTCCTTATCTTCTTTTTCAAGTCTTTCTGTATGTCAATAATTTTGAAGTTCATGCTTTCCTGAGGATTATATGCATCTATGATCATATGACATATGATTGGATATGGTAGACCTTAAAAGTCATTTGGTATAAGAGTGATTTAGTAATATTAAGACTGCAACTGCGAGAAACTTTTGGAATCAATTTAGTTTCATGCTTTGGCGATCTATCATTTTTTTCCTTTCACGTTTGGAGATGAAGAAGTGTGAAGAAAGAGAATATATTTATCTGATGTTTATTGATTTGGAGAAAGTATCATATAGATTCATATTTCATAGGGAGGTAAAGGTGGTGGATTTTAGAAAATAAGAATTTTCTTGTAGTATATTTATGTGTAATGAGTTCTGGTGTTCAAGCTAATTGCCAAATTTATCCTAGATAAAAAGGGATGAGAGTGAGATTAAGAAACAAAGTAATTGCCAAATTTATCCTAGATAGGATTGACTTTTGGAAAAGAATCTACAGTGAGGATTTTAATTAGAATTGTCCAGGTGCTTTGGCAGATCAATATTTTTTGGATTAATTATAACACTTATTTTCTTAAATGGTGTTTATGATTTTATCTTTTGAATTCTTAAGTACAACATTGTCAGGTGCTATCAGATGATAAAAAGAGGGCTTTATATGATCAATATGGAGAGGCTGGAGTTAAGAGCACAGTGGGAGGAGCATCGAATGCTTATGCGGTATTCTATATTTATTTATTTAATTTTCTGTTTCACATGTAACTAGGAATGGGCAAAATATTCCATACCCTATGGTACTCATGGAATTTACCCGCTTGGGTCTAGACATGGGAATTTTTATGGGTATTTTTAAAGGTCCAGGTTTAGGTAGTATGATACCTACCCTGGTTAAGACCTGTAGCATATATTCATTTATTCATTTATATTTATAATACATACATTTATATATATTCATCGATATAATATACTATAAAAAAGTTAAAAAAATGCCATCCAGATTGTATTATATAGGTTTTGGATTATATTAATAGTTGTTTGAGACATCTTATTCTTTGTTGTGATTTTATATGGATAGATTTTATGTAAATGGGTATCAAGTTGAGAAAAACTTGTTCATTTTGAAAACTTTCTAGGTAATGGGTTCAGGTCTAAGTCCTGGAATTCAATGGGAATGAGAGATTTTATACCTGCTAAATATTGGTCTAGGAATGTAGGCTATAGCACTTTACCCATGATCATCTCTACATGTAACTATTAAATTTTAAAGGATGAAATAACTTGCTTGACAGGCAATCACTGTTTATATGCCAATACACATGTGGTTTTTTTTTTTTTTTTGGTGGACACAAATTGAAATTCATGCTAGTTGGAGTTGCCTTTTCCTATTTCTCTATGGTGAATTTATTTAAATGTGACAGTCCTTTTTCTTACAGACTAATCCATTTGATTTATTCGAGACATTTTTTGGGCCAAGTATGGGTGGCTTCCCTGGCATGGATCCAACTGGATTTGGATCACGTCGCCGAAGCACTGTTACCAAGGGTGAAGATATCCGGTGAGTTATGGTGTGGTTTCTGCTAAGTAAAGTAAAAATTCACTAGTTGCTTCAGAAATAAGATAATTCACATTTTACTTATCTGTCATCAGTCTGTTGCTCAGTCTGATGCTTTAACTGTTTGCCACTTCTCTATTTGTGTACAAAGTATGCCATTGCTTATTTATTGCATTTGGGGTACTCTGGTCACTGATATAAGAAATCTAGGTATTTCGTATATATTATGATCCCTCCTTTTACTGCTGGTTCATTGCATGGATTAGGGGAGAGGTTAGGATGGGTGATTCAACGTGAGACAACAAGCTTAGACATGAGTACTTTTAACATAATCATTTTCACACTACAAATGTAAGGAGAACTGTTAGTCTAGAAGATATTTTCATGTGGCATTCCTTGTCTCTATACATTTTGCAGTTTGATTGGTAGACCGTAGTGTTAGAATTGAAGTTAAGTTTGATGTAGAAGGATGGCAAGTTTTGCATTTACAAAAAATTATCCAAAAGGATAATTATTTTCAGCTAGGTGCATGACTAGCTGCACTTGTTGCTATGTTTTGTATTTACTCCTAGAACAAGCATATGAAAATGTATGCAATAATGATGAATATTGAGTAATTTCCTGCACGCTTAACAAAAAAGAAAGTTCTGTATAAGTCATTCTCCGATAGTCTGACATTCTATCTTTTCAACTTCATTTAATATTGTAGAATTATGTCTTATCATTGTTATAATCAGAAGATGTCACTTGACAGTTCTAGATATTAAAACTTTACAGCCTCCAAACCTTTTATTAGAGTTTGATGGAATTTGGAGTTGACTTTTAATTCTAATGTCAACAGTTATGACATCTCCTTGGAATTTTCTGAGGTAATCTTTGGAGCAGAGAAAGAATTTGAGCTTTCCCATTTGGAAACCTGTGAAGTCTGTATTGGTACTGGAGTGAAGACGGGCTCCAAGATGAGAATATGCTCAACTTGTGGTGGTAGGGGTCAGGTGATGAGGACTGAACAAACACCTTTTGGAATGTTCTCACAGGTAGTTTCAGTTCTTTTCCTGATGAATCTGAATATTATCACTCTTAAGTCTTAATCTTGCATGCTGTGCTGAAGTGAAGAAAAAGAAACAACAACTCTTCATAAGTGGTGCCTGGACTTGAGCTTTGAGATTTTTTCTACCGATATGAAAGCCTTGCATCTTTGGTGTAATCCTGTGATGTTATTAATTGCCACTCTGGTAGTTCCTGAAAGAATAGCATGAAATTATTGGAAGAAACTAGTAATTCAGCCTTGTAAACCCCCCTCCTCTCAAGAGAGAAAAAAAAGAAGAAGAAAATGATAAAAGTACCTATAAATGTTGTGAAGCTCTTGGAAGTTGGCATCATCTCTCTGTATATTAGTGAGTCATACTATGTACCATTCAATGAGGATTGTCTGATACGTGGTTAGAGGAGGAGCATGATATGAATACTTTTCTTGAGGAGTTAGTATTGAACTGATCAATTAGAAGAATTCTGTTTACACTTGGAGACTTAGAGATGCTATTCATAGAGCACAGAACAAAAAGCAAAATCGTTAGTGGTATTAAGAAAAATGATATGGTGGCTATGTCTTGCAAAGAAGTTTCTAAATTGTGCAGACATTGTGCATTTCCTGTTCAATTCAAATTAAAAATTCTGCAGTGTGTTATTGTTTTCATGAGTCGTTTACACGTTCTCATCTTATTGCTCTTGGGAATTGGTTGATTTTAACTTTCATTACCTGCATATGGTACTTCATTTTCATTTTGTGCCCATAATTTATTACATAATGTACTTATGGAATGCTAAACAGTTTAACTTGAAAATGTAACGCCTTTTCTGTGCTTAAATGTATTATAATCTCCATTGCAAAATTAGGTTTCAGTATGTCCAAACTGTGGAGGGGATGGTGAAGTTATATCTGAATATTGCAGTAAATGCAGCGGGAAAGGACGACTACGAGTTAAGAAAAGAATTAAAGTTAAAGTTCCTCCTGGGGTTAGCTCAGGCAGTATATTGAGAGTTGCTGGGGAGGGTGATGCTGGACCAAGAGGGTATGCCTTTTTAATAATTTTATTGCATCTGCAATATGTAATACTTGTTTCAATCTATAAGACTTATCTTCCCTTTTGATAATAGAGGAAGTTTTATAAGAAAGAAAGAAGGAATACAAATGAAGAGGAAGATTAAATATCCTCCGTAGACAAGACAGCAATGTAAGGACAAATATTTTCCCTTACAAATACAAGCAAACTGCCTACAAAGAAGTGCAACGAGTAATAACACTTTGCCCTCCTTACTGGGGTCAGAATATCTGACTTTAATCAAAAGAAAGTACTCCAAGTTTTGAGGGCACAGCCAAGAAGCACTGAACCCCACAAAATCTACTCCAACACTTTCCACATATTAAGAGGCAAAGCCTTTTAGTATTTATACTATATGGCTGTAACAGTCATGTTGTCATAGTGATATCCCCCTTCCCATTTTTTATGTTTTAAATTAAATTTGTAAATATGTGTTGTATGTTATGCTGCAAATACTTTGGACTTACATGCAGAGATGAACTCACCTCTACCATATATAGAATTTGAGGAACTTATCGACTCTTATTCCACCATATGAACCTTGTTGGGAGGCAGGCCAGAGAGGTCTGCCCTGTTATAAATTGTTTAGGGCCTTAGACTATTAAGATGCTCTTTCTGTACATGAGAATTTGACTTCTTTGAAGTATGGGAAAAAGGAGTTGGAAACAAATATTTGATGATCTTGAAAATTTTGAAAAGAAATACAAAAGACATTACAGATGAGGAAACTGTCGAAAATATCTCTCAATTATTTTATCCATGCTATTTAATGGATACCTAAATGTTATTTAGTTAAATTAGAAAGTCACACACACACACATTCAAGTTCTTCCCCAACAAAAGACAAATAATAAATATTTGTTGTTATAGTAATCGTTTACTTGTGGTTCGGTACCAGAGTTACATCTCTGTGTATGTGAATTCTGACGATTTTATTGTTTGGCTTACGTTCATGTTTAACAAGCAGCTATTGATCTTCTTGTTACAGCAGGGGTCCTCCGGGAGATCTATTTGTATATCTTGATGTGGAAGAAATACCAGGAATTCAAAGAGATGGCATTAATCTCTGCTCAACAATCTCAATCAGTTACCTAGATGCCATACTAGGGGCCATTGTCAAGGTAAACTATTTTAGTCAGTATTTGTGCATATAGCTTAAGTTTTGTTTCTTTTAATGAAATACTTAAGCGAAGAGGACTTATCTCCTACCTGTTAAGCGAGGAGGACTTATCTCCTACCTGTCCATTAACTCTATTTGGATAAAGTGAGAGCTCAGTATGGTGTTCCTATTGCAAGTAAGTCTGCGTGCACAAACTGAGCTGCAGTTACAAGCCAATCTGTTAAAGAACGAACCAATCTATTCCTCCGTTAGGGGACTTGTGCAGTGGTTGGAACAAAGACACTTTTAATTGTGTCAGATAAGATAGTTTTAGCAAACTGTTTTTGAAAATTCATATAAAACATTGCTTTTTGCACAACAATCCAGAAAAGAATGGATGGCTGCTAATTATGACCCCCCATTGAGTCAAGCAAGCTTAATCAATGTACTTCAGAGTGATTGCTGATTAAAAGGTGTTCACTTAGTGCAACAAAAACTAGGGAAATTATCACACATCATTGGTAGTTGGTCTGAGGGCCACCGAGATCCTAGTCTTTAAGAATTATATGCCCAGATTCTATGTCAATGTTGATGTTATTACCTTATGCTATCAATTAATTGATTCTTAAGCACCTGAACAGGTAAAGACAGTTGAAGGCATTTCTGAACTACAAATACCTCCTGGTACCCAACCTGGAGATGTCCTTGTCCTTGCCAGGATAGGCGCACCAAAATTAAACAAACCATTAATACGTGGTGATCATTTGTTTACAGTTAAAGTCACAATACCGAAACGTATCAGGTAATGGGTCATTTTAGAATTTTGATTTCTAGTTAGATCTCGCTCTTTATATGACCCCTTCATTGTTCCTATCTTGTGAATCTATATTGGTAGTTTGATGTGAATTTGTCTCTTCTTTGCATCTTCAGTACAAAGGAACGTGAGCTACTTAAAGAACTTGCTTTGCTAGGCAGCAACACCACAAGCAACCGTTCAAAATCCCATCCTAGAAATCAATCTTCTAGTAGGTGGTTTCTTTATATTTGCGACTTATTTGCATGCTTTCTCCGACAATTTACATAATTTACTAATTATTTGATAACTATTTGAATATGTGAAAATGGATGCCATTTGAGTTGGTCTTACATTTACCGCATTTGCAAGTTGAGAAATCATATAAGCCAATGACGCTTGAGTTGTGAACCATGACGTGTACCTTCTGCAGCAGGAAGTACCGAAGGTCCAGCATCTCAAAATGCTGAAAGTCCACCAGCAACGGTTGCAAAAAAAGCTGAAGAATTAGAAGATCAAAATGATATATGGAAGAAGTTAACGGATTTTGCTAGGTAATAGTTTTCTCTCCTTTAGTTTTCTTTGTTTTCTATGTTTAATCAGTGTATGGAGTGCCTGGAATTTTTGTAATTTGGAAACTTCAATACTGTTGTAATTACTGATTAAGCAGAACTTTTTTTTCTCTCTAGATTAAGTAAAGCATTAGCCGACCCCACTTAGTGGGAAAAGGCTTTGTTGTTGTTGTTGTAGATTAAGTAAAGCATATTGCCAATAGGATAGCTCGCATGACATCATAATCAGTCTTTAAGATTGAGATGAGCTTGATGTACTTTGATTTGATCCTTACCCCCTTGCTCTTTCCCTACTCCCTAGCTCATGTATCTCGTATATTACCAAAAAGAAAAAGAAAAAAGAAAAGAAAAAGATTTCAGTTTTAATAGTGCAGAAGTAAAGAACATGTGAGCCCTTAAAAGGGATTAACAAATTTGCTATTTAATAGGTTTAAGCATAGGATATGTTCTATGCCGATTGCTTTATGCATTCTAATGCTGTTTTCCTAATGAGAACTCATTATCAGCACAAGTCTCTTTCGCAATGAATTGATGCAACAGACTTGAGCCTCTCTATCTTGACAGTACTTGTTTGTTACTGATCGAGCCCGCATAACTAGTTTTATCAAATGTGCGATCAGTTTATTGAATGCAAGTTTACTTATTTACCAACTTAGTCATTGTGCTTCACTTCCTGTACTGAGTTGACTGAGAAGCATTGCTGAACTGAACTTGCAGGCACGTCGCAAATGGAGCTTTAAAGTGCCTAAAAGATAATCTCTAGTTTACACAAGGTCCAGAGTCTCGAGGATGCATTTTATCTGGTTGAGCTAGATTTATATGATCCCAGAAACCATTAAAATGGAAAGGGCTATGTAGACATTTCAATCACTTGCTTGAACTGAAAATGGTCGGCATTCTACGGTAAAATCAAGCAGGAAGTCTTGCATATTCTTTTATTTGTTTCACTTGTAACTTTTGGCAAGAGGCGGTTTTTACAGGATCATTTGTTCAGGGATTCAAATTGTATTCCATTAGCAATTGACTCTATGAAAAGATATTGTATGTTTGATAGGAAGTTTAGGGTCTATGTGAGTGGATCCCTGCAAACTAACTGGGATTATGTAATTCCTTATGGTTAATCTGTGAAAATACAGATTCCCACATTCTTTTTTATTAAAGCCAATTCTGTTTTTGACTGCGTTTTCTAAGCCGGGCCAATATACTTACGTTTAGCATGGCAAAATGTTACACACACATGTATGTAATACACGAGAAAATATAAATATTATATTCCTTTCCATATCACATTCCCGTGGTTCTGGCATTTCAAACTCGAATATCCAGGGATATCAAAATATCATGTTTCTTACATACTAACGAAGAAAGCAAGTGCCTTTCAAAACAAAGTACAGATGATCAACTATAGTCTGATAGATCTAATGATCTGTAAGATTTTGTTTCGCGAACAAGAAGAAAAAGAAAATGCTAGTAATCAACAATCACAAATTGGCACAACAGAAATCACTTTCTTTTAGGGCTCTTTTCCATCTGTAATTCTACTATAAAACTCGTGTAGAAGCAGGAGTCACGAATAGCTGCAAACAAGGTTCCTAATCTTCTCTATCTAAACTACTTTCCTTGATCAAAAGAAAAACAGCTACAACCACAGGAGTTAGTATCATAATCAAAGCCTGCACAATGTTGGGTCTGGTTATCACAGGGTAAACCGCACTTCCAAACTTGATTGCAGCTGCACCCATAACAGAACCCGCCAACAATTTTGAGAGATACCCCCAATCCTCCTATTTACAGCATAATAACTTAACTCAGCAAAATCTACATAGGCATGCTTACCTCAGAACCTTTAAACATTTTTGGGAAATTGAAAATTACCCCCACAAAATTAGTATATATACTTTAACAAAACACTCCTTTAACTTTGGACTAAAATAACAATGTAAGAACCCATTTAATTTGTCATAGCAATTAAAATTTTGTGTTCCTGCCACTAATTTTAATTAAGATTTTATATTTCATTTTTGGTCCAAAGTTAGATGAATATATATATATTTTTTTAAAAGTTTATATACTAATTGTAATTCAGATTCAGTGCAAGGGATGGATGTAGTGTCCTTAATTTTTAGCCCTTCACTTCAAAATCAAAACTTGAGGAGGACATTGGCATCAGAAAATAAAACCCAAGTGAAGTTGAGAAGAAAGAAGGAGGAAGAGAGGAATGTATGTACCGGAGAAACGAAAGAGCCAGTACTCCTTCTGGAGTTTTCTTCCGCTTCCTTACTTCCTTGCTGGGGATCGAGAGCTCGAACAACAAAGGACCTCTCTGACCTCGTCGCAGAGAAGCGAATTGGGCTTTGGTAAATGTAGTTTGTAATTCCCAAAAGCTTCTTTCTGGGGCTAACCTTCTCTGACAAACTGATGCCCCAAGCTGCCACGTTGGTAGCCACTGAGACTGCCATATCCGTCAAGCACAACCTCCCGCCGTTGAAAAGAAATGTAAAATGGTTGGGATCAATCACTGCCTTAGACGTCGTCGTTTATTATGCCTAATGAAAAAACCACTTGTTAAAAAATAGAATAAATTACATGTACATTTTTTAATTTTTATTAGAATTATACAAATCTTTCATTTATTTTTAAAATATATATAAATATTTTTTAAAAAATAAAAAATCATATAAAATTTTAATTTAATTTTAATTTTTTTATGTAAAATATCTTTTATTAACTTTTAAATGAAAGTATTTTATTAAAAAATTTAAAATTAAACTAAAGTATATATTAACTCTTAATAATAAAAGGTATTTTAATAAAAAAAATCATAAAATTCAATTAATACATATATTTTGAAAATAAGAAAGAGATTTATATAAATTTTATCAATATATATATAATTTACTCTAAAAAATACAATCATTTTGATAAGTGACTATAATATTAAAAAATCAAATTAATCGTTGATTTTCCCAATTCCATTGCAAAAAATAGTGATAGATCATGTCTGCACAAGGAATATCAAACTGATAAATCTTGCTGTGACTGTTATTATATTTTAAATTATAACAAAATTAAAATAAATAATTACTTTCAAGATTTAAAATAAAGAAGGAATATATAGGATATTATAACAATTTCACTGAAACGCAAGGGACGTATATAAAAATTACTTTGAAGATATGCTTCACGTCCATAAACTTTCCATTGTTCTCCTTCGTTAACGCAATATCATCTGACCTGGATTTCTTTTCATTTTTGTTTTCAATTTAAATTTTTTGTGTACTCAACTTGGATTCTTTAGTATTCCAAGAAGATATAGACAATTTAAATCTGCAAATTTAAATATTTTAAATTTGATTTTGACAGTTTATATTTATATTTATTTCTTATTTTTTATTCTCCATTATATATACATATATTATTTTGAATGAAGTAAAATACAAGACAGTTTTTCAACTTTTATCAAATAAACTTTTATTTTATTTTATTTTCATTTTACTTCTTTTAAAATTAAAATATCAAAATAAAATTTAAAGAATTCGAATCTATCGTTTACGGGAAAGAATACTCGTTGAATATTTATCAGATCATATAAGCATAACAATTTATGATCATTTGCGAAGCACAAATTGACGATGTGGAAATATGTGAGAGAAGTCATCGTTAATAACAAATTTTAAAATTTTAAAATTTTAAAAATAAAAGCAATTTAATAATTATTTATTGAAGTACAAAATCTAATTCTTTATCAATCATTATCATTTATATTCTACTTTCTAAAATATATGATGTACTTAGAAGAAAACTGATATGTTAAGATTATCTAGTCCTAATCAATCAAATGATTAGACTTAGGTAAATTGGTAAACTTTTTTTTTTGTGTTTGTTATGAAGTTTTCAAATAAATGCATGGCATGTAAAAGAATTTTTTTTTTTTGAAATACCTAATTATATAACATTAAATTGTAAAAAATATTCACATATTATTTTTTATTAAAAAATGTAATAACAAGTATTTGAAAGGCCAAAATATATTTTTGATCTATTGATTTTACCTTATATTTTATTTTCATCTTTTGAATTTATTTTATTTTAATTTTGTCCCTTAACTTTTGTTCAAGTTTTAATTTCATTCCTTAATTTTTTTAATATAATCCTTTAGCTTCACTTTAGATTTACTTTCATTTTTAAAATTCATTTTGTTCTATTTTAATTCTTTAACTTACAAAAATACCTCAAATCTTTTTTTTTTCTAATATTATCAAATTGTTTAATAGAAATTTTCTTAGAGTTAAGAAACCAATGAGTTATACAAGATTCTTCTATTAAGAATTTTAATTTAATAATGCCTAAGGGAAGCTATTTTTTAAAAGTTAGAGAATTAAATTGAAACAAAATATAACTAAAAAAATAGAAATAAAACTAGAAGTAAGGTTAAAGAAGAATGAAATGATATTAGGAGAAAAAATTAAAAATTAAAATAAAATTAAAATCAGATAAAGTTAAAAAATAAAAATGAAACTAAAAAAGAATGCATTCTTGCCTATTTAAAAACAAAATGTTGTCTAATTAATTTGAATGGGATTGGTATAAAGTCAAAACAGCCTCCGTGGGTTTTCACGGGCCACATGTGTTAGAATGAGGTTATGCTATCATGGGCCAAGAGCCCAAGATAATATTCTGTTCTGTGTTTGCTTGAGTTAGGCCCATATTAATCCTATACTGATCTACCTTTTGACGTCATCTCGCCGCCGGATGAAAGACCAATCATACACACTCCTAAAAGCTTCAACCTCTCAACGTAGCTGTTCTATGTTTCCATCCTCGAAACCCTAATTCTGCAATTGATCATAAACCCAGAAATTCATCTATTATTCCTTCTGTTCCTTTTTCAAGCGGCCAAAATGGTTCTAGCTCAGTTAGGGGGGAGCATATCTCGTGCTCTACAGCAGATGAGCAATGCCACCATAATCGATGAGAAGGTCCTCAATGAGTGTCTTAACGAGATCACCCGTGCTCTTCTTCAATCTGATGTTCAATTCAAGCTCGTACGAGACATGCAGACTAACATCAAGAAGATTGTCAACCTCGACGATCTCGCCGCTGGCCACAACAAACGCAAGATCATCCAACAAGTACGTTTTTCCATTAGATTTCGTCCTTTTTGTTTCCTGCTGTAAAGAACATAAATTTTTAAACTTTTTTATGTGGAATTGTCCTTATGGGATATTTATAAATTTTGCTTGGCATGATTGAAATATAATTTTGGTTGATGGAAATGTCTACTGGAAGATAATCTAGTTGTATTTTTGAAACAAAGTGTGATGTCCTTGTCTGCATTAAAATCGTGTACCGAAGCAATGAAAATTTCCTTGACTGTAGATCTTTTGTAAAATTGTTCACTCTTTAAAGTTTTTTTCTTTTTTTGGTTCGGATAGGTTCGCTATGATGCAGTTTGATGGCTTTGCTGCTTGTTTATGGTCACGCAGTATGGCTTATGATGGATTTTGTTAGTTATTTTGTGGTTGGAAGTGAATTTATCGGTGCTCGTTCAAGTTTACTTTGATTATTTACTTCCTCATTGGGAGGGGCTGTTGGTTTTTTAATATATCTAGGCGCATGAAAAGTATCATCAAGTCATTGGGACATTCTTGTGACTCCTTTTTTTTTTGTTTTCCTTCTTTCCTCTACTTTCTGAAGAAATGACGGACTTCGAAAGGGTTATGTTGCCTCGGGGTGACATATTGACCAGCAACATTTGTGTGCGTGTTAGGCTATTCTCAATTTATTTGTATTTTTATTTTAGCCAGCAAAATTCAAGCTCAATGCCAAAATATTGAACGTTTGTGATTAATTACTTGAATCTTTATTTGAGTCTGATAGGGATGAATTAAATGCTTATTTTCACCTCTTAACCCTGTCTCCATGGACCGTTTTTTCTGTTGCAAATGCTACCTTTTGAGGACTGGCGTGGATAGCTGGTTGCATATTCAAATATGAAGCTATGCCAGTTTCTTGTGGTTTGATGTGCAGTTGTCTTAGTATGTTCCTGCTATCCTTAATGGACTCCTTTGCTTCTAGGCTGTTTTTAACGAACTCTGCAAAATGCTGGATCCTGGGAAGCCCTCTTTCACTCCAAAAAAGGGAAAAACAAGTGTTGTCATGTTTGTTGGCTTACAAGGTATGTTGCATTTTGAATAGCTTTGCCTTTTGGTTAATCAAATTATGCAATTTTTTTTTCAAGTCAATGTGAATGGTATTAGTGTGTATATAAACCACCCTGAAGCATAAATATCAAATTTTATAATAGAAAATTATACATATATCTAAGCAATATATGGCTCTTCTTAGCTTTATTGTTTGGTCCGTATCCTTATAAAGAAAAAGCTTTGCACTTATTTTATGATGCTTATATGTTTAAAAAATGATTCAGGATCTGGAAAAACCACAACTTGTACAAAATATGCATATTATCATCAGAAGAAAGGCTGGAAGCCTGCTCTAGTATGTGCAGATACATTCAGGGCAGGTGCTTTTGATCAACTGAAGCAAAATGCCACTAAAGCTAAGATCCCTTTCTATGGCAGGTGCTCATTTATTTGCTTTTGTTATAGGTTAATATTGTATGTAAACTCAGCATCTAGTATTGTTGTGTTATTGATAAAAATTGCAATGGTGGAGATAGTTTATTTAAACTGTAGTCTAATGTTTCATAATCAGACATGCTGGATATATACTGATTGACAACAAAGTCAAGGTTGTAAATTGATGGAGTCGTGGAGCACAACTACTCTTAAATTTTTAGATGACTCATGTCTTGGCTGGTTATTTGTTACTTCTTAAGTAGATTTTTGAAACTATGAGATGAATAGTCTCCAAGAGATTTAGCTTTTTCTTTCTGGAGATGCAATTTGAAGATATGCTTCTAGAAGAATGGTGTAGAGTTGCTGGAGGAGATTGGGGGGGAGGGGGGTGATGTTTTGTTGTCTCAGAATTGAGTAAGTACATTTTGGGAAGAGGTTTGCCTTGCCTTCACTTGAGTAATGACGCCCCATGCATTTTTAAAAACTACCTAGCATTGTGTAAGTATGGGAAGTGAGTACATGGCTGTTATTCTTGATGCAAAATGACCTTTAACAATGGCTGAGTCTGGGACCTACTGCTTTAGAAATTATTCTCTAGCTTGTAAAACCTTTAAATCCTACTACCATATTTTCTTTCTTAGCAAATGAGTTAGGATCTGCTAAGTTTAATATAATTTGTTTATGGCATTGTTTAAGTCAATTGCATTTCATTGCCTATGATCACACTGCTTAATTAATTATTTGGTTTCTGTGGCCCCCCTCTTCTTACAGCTACATGGAGTCAGATCCTGTGAAAATTGCGGTGGAAGGTGTGGAAAGATTCAAAAAAGAAAACTGTGATCTTATAATTGTTGACACCAGTGGGCGGCACAAACAAGAAGCTGCTCTTTTTGAAGAAATGCGCCAAGTTTCAGAAGCAACGGTATGATTTTTGTATGATACATGCATTTGTGTTGTATCAGTTTATAAATGCTGATATCTGCTTGTATCATTTCTTTGCATTGTTCAGAAACCAGATCTTGTTATATTTGTTATGGATAGCAGTATTGGTCAGGCTGCATTTGATCAGGCTCAAGCATTTAAACAAAGTGTTGCAGTTGGAGCTGTAATTGTTACCAAAATGGATGGCCATGCAAAGGGTGGTGGTGCTCTTAGTGCGTAAGTGCTAGTGGGTGATTGTATTGTATTCTTCAATATCAACTAATCTCATTCTCAATTGGTAGTTTTTGCTCAACATCAGTTTGGTTAAACGTAATGAAGAATGTAACAAAACTGTACCGCTTTCATCAATGAGGGGTTTGGAGATGAGCTATGAACGTTCATCTCCCTTTTCCTTTCCCTCGAGCAGTAAAGCATTAAGGAATGATATTTTTCTGGCTTTCATCTACAATTTATTCAGCACTTTATATCATATTGGTGCATCTCTTTGCTTTGCATATTCTCTTGATGGAATTTCAGGAATTGTATCATGTTTAACTTCTTGCATATGCATGACCTACTTTGCATTATATGCCGAAGATTATTTATAGGTTTAAAGATTTAGATCCTCATTACATACAAGTAGGTTGAATCTACTGCTAGGCTTTCCAATCGTAATGTTTATTAGATATTTTACTTGAGCATTTGTTCTTCCAAGCGGTGTCAAGTATTTGGATTGGAACTTTTTTTCCCCCTTTTGTTTTGTTGGGGGCTTTTCTGAGTTATCTTGGTGAATGTGTAGTGAGACGCACTAGGCTAGACATAGTTGAGCAGTCTATGGAGCAAATTTTTGGATGGAAAATGCTGTATGAACTACATTCCTAACTTGGATTATACATTATACAAATTTTTTTTATTCACTTAATTTTAGTATTTGCAAAATTAGTATTATTAGCCTTTGTCTTTGAAAATGAATGTGTGTTTGTGTGTATGTTAAGTTTTGTGGTTTGAATACCTAATCCTATTAATTTTGTTTGTGCAGTGTTGCAGCAACAAAGAGTCCTGTCATATTCATTGGAACTGGAGAACATATGGATGAATTTGAAGTTTTTGATGTTAAACCTTTTGTCAGTCGTCTGTTAGGTGTGTATTTTTTTGGTTTTTATCTTGACTGAATTTAGGTTATGCCCAACTTTATTTGTCTTTCTTTCACCCCTTGATATCATTATTGTTATTTACGGAGGATAGGCCATGGCCGTGCAATTTCTTGTAAATATTTAATGTTTAGTCATGTCATTTGGCTTTTCAACTAGGCATGGGTGACTGGTCTGGGTTTATGGACAAGATTCATGAAGTTGTTCCTATGGATCAACAGCCTGAACTGCTTCAAAAGCTGTCAGAAGGGAACTTCACCTTGAGGATTATGTATGAGCAGTTTCAGAACATACTTAAAATGGGTCCGATCAGCCAGGTTATTACCCGCTTATGTTGTTTATATGATTTTTTTTGCTTTTTTAAAGTCATAAACATTTATATTTGATGGCGCTATGCAGATACTAATGAGTAATGACCGCTTGGTCCCCCTGTATTAAGAGATTTGGTTGATTTATGTAGGTGTTCTCAATGCTTCCAGGATTTAGTGCTGAATTGATGCCAAAAGGCCGTGAGAAGGAAAGCCAAGCCAAAATTAAGCGTTACATGACAATGATGGATTCAATGACAAACGAAGGTAAGCAACAGTGTGAATTAATTTTTGAAATTCAGCCTCATGACTACAAAATCAACTTTAATGTAAATGGAATTCATTCTCATTGAAGTTATGCAATTTTCCCATCTAACTGTTAATATGTTGCAGAGTTAGATAGTTCAAACCCAAAGCTGATGAATGAGTCACGCATGATGCGAATAGCTCGAGGGTCTGGTCGTCAAGTTAGGGAAGTAATGGAGATGTTGGAGGAGTACAAACGTCTTGCAAAGATATGGAGCAAAATGAAAGGGCTTAAAATACCAAAGAAGGGTGATATGAGTGCCCTATCCCGAAATATGAATGCCCAGCACATGAGCAAAGTCCTACCTCCACAGATGCTCAAGCAAATAGGAGGCATGGGTGGGTTACAGAATTTGATGAAGCAGATGGGTTCTTCTAAAGACATGATGGGAATGTTTGGTGGTGGGGATAAGTAGATGGAATATGATTGAGCTGTGAGGTATGTCTCTGACTGCGACTACATACATTAGATGCCTAAGAACAAGAAAGACACATCATTAGGCAAGCTAATGCAGCTACATTGGCGTTGGATATTTTGTCTGTCATTCTGCAGAAATATATCCTGCATGGACAGAAGAGTTTATTTCAATTTTACTTCGGCAGTTTTTCGGCCTGTAAATTAAAATTATTTTTCCTTTTTATGTACACTTGAGATATGATTGAAATGTACCAGTCAAATCAATTCTATTGTTGTAAACTATAAATTTTTTTGTGACGGTTAACATTAAAAAGAAAATGCTATATTACTTCTCTCTCCTCTCAATAATAAGAAAAAGAATTGCAAAACCTGTCTACATTCAACATTAAATTTGTGCTCTTGGCAATCGGTGTGGCATGTGTCGTAATCATCTTTTTTCGGCAAATATATATGGTAATCAAGTTGGCCTCAACCGTGTGTATTGATTCACGTAGAACGCTTGTTTTACATTAAAAAAATAATAAAAGGGAAGCCCAAGGCTACAAATTATCTAACCACGCAGGCAGGGTTTGGTGTATTTTGTTCAAGTTCATAATGCCAATAAGTAGAGCTAAATAAACTACTGCGGCAGTAGTGAAGATTGACTTTATGATTAAGATGCTAATGTTCGTTTCTTCAAGAAATTATACAAAGGGCTACTATGAAGAATTCTATCTGGTTCTATCAAAAAATAAACAAATAATAAAGAATTCTCTCTGAACAGTGAACTCACTAATTAATTACATACAGGGCATACATGCAGAATCAACCATGTCATCTTTCTAAGAACTTGCTTAAAACAGTCTTTCTCAAATTGATTTCCTCTTCCTCATCATCATCCTCCTCGTCAGATTTGATAGTTGCATTTAGAGCACGACGAATTACTGAATTGATCTGCTTCCTTAAACTGGCATTGTCTACAAACATATGTGCCAGCAGCCTCCTCAACTCATTGTCAGTTGTCACTGTATCACCTGAAGTTATACTGCGTGTCTCATTTACAGCGCCAGCAGTATTTTCTACGTCTTGTGCTAAGAGTTGTGCCTGTTCCCATTTTGCAAACATGTAAATAAAACAGTAGTAGACAGCAGAAAGAAACTACTGAGAAGGTACGAAATAAAAGAATTGATGATTGCTATATAAACTTGAATCCTGTCTGAGCAAAATTGGAGGGAAGCCAAGTGCAGAGTACCATAATCCTGTTGGTGCAAAATTTTTACTGAAATACCTTCAACAAAATTTTATAAATTCCACAAACAAAAATCTGAGTACCATAATGATGCCAAGTGCAGACAAAATCTAAACTGTACAGCCATGGTTTGTGTTTTTAGGGTGTATCACAGCCATTTTGTCAACTTTGCTTCATCCATCACTTCTCATAGCATTCAAGTAAACAGATGCCAGGGAAAGTAATCATGGGGAGAGAAAGGATTGTGATGTCTTAGGTTAAGTAGAGCAAGGTGTATGTAAGGTGAAAAAATATAAGAAATTAAAGACTTTCAAGAATATTAAAAAAAAAAAAGTTTGTGAACGTAAATTGGAAAATCATGAAGCACCATTAACTACATAGGTATTAGTTAACGTCTACATAATGCCTATGAATTTATTTATCAACTAGATGTGGGTCCCATGCAATGTCAATTACATAGCTTAGTACAAATTTGAAAAAAGGAAGAAAAAATTTGGAACAAAAATTGGAGAAAATTTGGAAAAGAAAAAAGAAAATGTGAGATCCATGAACAGTTTAAGAACAATAATCTATGGTATAATTCGTTCTCCTTATATATATGTATATATATGATTTTATGAATGAATACCAGAAATGAGACAATTCCAGGGCAATGACTCAAGGACCTCATATTAACTTGAAGCCTTCAAGCACCGTGATTACTGATGCAAGAAATGAAATTCCTCACTCTGATATATAAGGAGGGTGTTCTCGAGAAACTCCATTATGGTCTACTCTAGGAGTGGAAGAGTACAAGGTAGAAAAGAGAAGGACCCAAGGAAAAATATAGGTCACTCAGTCACTAAGTATTAAGAAAATTGGAATACCACTAGGTCATGAATCTAGAAAAGATTGTATAATAAAAAGGAACAGGGTAGTCAGGGTCATTGGAAAGATTCTCGGTTGGATCCTAAAGCGACAAGAAATATGTGAATCGTCTGGTCTTGTGATCCAAGTTCAGTTTGCAGTGGTTTTAATAAAGCCAAGGTTCACCAAAGCAAAGCTTTATCAGGCTGGACTAATGAGTTCTTATGCACTACACGAGCCCTTTAAAAAGCATACTGTATAAATGCAAAGTAGAAAAAACAGGATAAAAAGATATGTGTAGGTATGACAACTTCAAACATAAAGTGCACCAGAAAAGGCATTTCTAGGGACAAAAATGACTCAAGGTGGAGAGCACACCTCTGCAAGTAGGAGACCAATTCGATTATCTGACGTTGCTAATAAATCCAAAGCATCAGATGGTGAAGTGTCAACAATTAGCTTATCTTCCTCCTCAACAAGGAAGTTAACACTACACTCTTGAAGCCTCTGTTGAAGAATTCCACACTCATGCAGCAACTTTGCATTAGCTTCATATGAAAGTTTCAATCTTTGCTTTTCTTTATGGAGAGCTCTCTGAATTAGAGGCAGTAAAAGAACAGCATAAATTTAAGTAAAACGACAGAAAGAAATTAACTGGATTTCAGAGCACAACAGAAGAAAAACTCAAAGATTAAACCCAATTCTTTTTTAAATAAAAAGTCAAGGAAAAGAAGAATTTTTAAATCTTTTTGTGAACGATACATGTAAATGAGAGGAAGTAGTCAGGGTAGGATAACTACATCTCTTTCTCTTTTCGTGTCTTGCTCTTTCTAGACATCCATGCACAAGCAGACTCAAGGAACCAGCCAAATTGATAGTTTCCAAGACTAGAAAATGTCAAACTATTCAGCAGTAGTTGCAACATACAATAACCAGAAAGAAGCCATACCTCTGCATCTAATTTTTCCTTCACCAATTCGCTGAGCTGCTGCTTCAATTCTGACTGAGAACTTCTAAGGGATTTGACCTCCTTTATTAGCAACTTCATATCTGTCTTTGATTTCATCTCAAGCTCATCATGATGTTTCTGCAAGTTCTCAAGTTGTTCTCTAGCAACATCAAGCTCTTGCTGCAACATCTTGTTCTCCTGAATGACGGAAGCTTTTGTTGACTCCACATGCAGCCTTTCATCCTAAATTATTAGATTTGTTCACTAGAGGGCCTCCAAAATGGAATGACAAGAGATGTTAATTAAAGTTAATAATCTCAACCATACCTCTTCAAGCTTCAATTTCATTTCCATCTCCAGGCACTTCCTCCGAAGTTCCTCGATGTCCCACTGCATTTGTGTAAACCTTTCCCTTTCAGCTAGAACAGCCTGCTGCATATTTTCTCTACAGTTCAGTTGAGTTGTTTCAAGTTCAACTTCCAAATCTTTGACCTACAAGAAAAATGAATAGATAATCAGCTTGTGAATATATAAAGTCGAGTAAAATATCATAATTTCAATTCAGTATTTCAACATTGAGATGGCCATCATTTCCATGTACTTAAAGGTAGCTCAGCAAACAATTAGCTCAGTCACCATACACATTTTATAAAGTAATACTAGCTCATAAGTATATGTACATAAATGCCTTTGTTTTGTCAGCCACCCATTTTTGAATAATGTTACTCAATCCATAAGAATGTAAGTTTGCTTGATGATAGATAATGATACACATAGAAACATAGAGTATCACACCTTAAATTTTAATACTATCACTATTTAAATTCCAAGCATTTCTCCAATATTAATAGTGAAAGATATAAAAAAAAAGAACTTCATAACATTATAATAATTTTACTTAGAAACATGAAAAGGTAAGTTTGGCCAGGGTCTCAAGAAAATTGTTGGCTGATAAATCATTAAAATTTGGCAGAAATTTAAACGAGGATAATGTAAACTAAACCTGTGTGAGATTTTGTCAACTTTTTCTAGTTAAAAACTGCTAATGACCTACCATTTTGGACCTCCTAAAGACAATATTCTGGACAGCTCATTGCTGTATACTCAAAGAACTAACATTTCTGCCGATCTACTCATAGTATGGACAGTTCTGAAAGCTTGGTCTAGTTCAGTAAACAAGAAATGTTTTCAATGGAATATATCCATGAAAAAACAACCAAAGTACTTCACATTATTCATTTGTTTACTACTGTCATAGTAGAAACTTATAAGTTTACATCTGCAATGAACCTACAGCATGAAAGATACTTTAACCACTAAATGGCAGTTTGGTGATTTATGTACAGTGCTGAAACATGTGATACGAACATGACATGATTATGATGCAGAATATTGAACAAGTTGTAAGCTGACTCCATGATAGTTATGTGCTAAGGTATGCTTAACACATACAGAATTAAACCTATAGAATGGCATTGATTTTAGGTTTAAAGGATTGAGAAACCACATTCTTCCAAGGAATAATATTATGCAACTTGTGAAGAACTAATCCTAAATACAATTAAGTGATTAACTGAAATGGAGAAATAGAGCCCTCTATTTCAAAAACGAAAAATGAAAGAAAACTTTATACAATTTTAGATACCTTTGTTACGAGAAATTGTCTTGCAGCCATTTCTTGATTTAATCTTGCTAGAAGATCCTCCACATCCGTTTTTGCTGTGGTCAGTCTCTGCTGCAGGGTAACAAGGATTCTGTTTAACTTCTGTTGCTCATTGGATGGAAAAGTCACCAACAAATCCGTGTTTAGATTTGATGTTTCACCATTCCTTATAGAGCTTATGTCACTTCCAATGCTGTCTGTTGACAGTCTCTTAACATGACCATCCAACTTATAATCTTGTATTTTAGGAGAAAACTCAGTTCCATCTAAGCGGAGAACTTTAACATTAGCAATTTTCTCAGTGACTTTGTCTGTAGCACTGATTCCAGTATGCATGTCATACTGGGAAAATTTTGATGTATCCTCATTAATAAATTCTTTGTTGGATTCAGCATGCCCAACAGTTGTTCTTGCTGAATTAATCAAGTCATGTTCCGCTATTGAATTGTCCATACTTAGATCAGAATATTCATCTTTTCCATGCCTTGGTGTTCCGAGCTCAGATACTTCATAAGGGGTATCATTACCAGAATCTGATGCCATAGATGAACTTTGAGCTTTTACGGAAACATGTGGATCATCTTGGAGCATAAATGATGGAGTAGTACTACTAACAGAAGTTGCATCCAACATCCGCCGTGACTCATGGAATGCTGAAAGAAACAGCAACAGAGAGGTTTTAATATGTTTGTGCAACATTATGGACTATATTTTATTATATTCTTCTCAACTATGGAGGAGTGATTTACAGGTTTACATAAAATGATGGAAAATTCTAGTGTACACATATGGTGCACCATTCAGTTTGTATACAGGACCAATGAGAACACACAGTTTGTTTGTTATTTTCAAATACCATTTAACCTTGTCAACATAACTGTGCGTTCTTAACAGTCCATTGCACAAGCTATTTGGAGTATGTGTACGTGAGAATAAGAATATTTCTAAAATAATAGAATGCCAGTTCTAGGCATTTCATACAAGATCGAGCAGCAGCTTCTAGTTCAAGGAATATTGCAGCGGGGGCACTTCTTGATACATCAATGTCTGATAACAGTTTTTCCATCCAATCCTCTAATAAACACCTTCGCTGAAAGTAACCAGTTTGTTAGTATTTAAATGAAATAAAGTCATTTAAAAATTAATAGAAGGTAAAGACAAAACAAATATTCAAGTTTAATAAGATGAATGAACAAGTTATTATTGTTGTATTACATGATAGACAAGTGGAAGAATAGGAATAAGTAATCTACCTCTTCCAACAGTTTCTGGCTTTTAACTTTCAATAACTTTTTCGGTGGAGCTGGAGGCAAATTTTTCATGGGAAATTCTTTTTTCAGCTGGAAAAAAGTGAAAATAATAGTTGCTCATAATTTCAGAAATGAAGTGTACTGCAGAAGAAACCAAATATTCAAACTCACTGAACACACCACTTACTTCTGAAAATAGCTTCAGAAAATCATTAAATCTGCGTAATATTACTCGTGTGGTGGTGATTCCTTCTGGGGATTGTATACCAACTTGAACCCTGTAAAACTGTTACTTTTGAATGTTAAAGCAGAAAAAAACTGAAGGAGAAGAGTTTTACCCAAAATTAAATTAATGTGGGAAGAGGTGTGGTGCAGAATGACTGAAAGTTTGAAACAATTCACCAGTGTCCTAAAAGAATAGGATAATACCTCACACAACTTGCATGATATTCATAACAAGAGAAAAGAAATTTCTTCCCGTATTTGCAAAGATTAAAAATAGAGAGCAAATTGCAAGTAGCTGAGTAGAAAAGCAATTTCCACAAAACAAAAACAGCAGTATAAAAATGTGAAACTTAACTGGAGAAAAAATAGTACATGACAACAATCATCTCAGCCAAGTGTGTCTCGTCCCATTTGGATAAAAGGAAAAACAAAAAACAAAAAAACAAAAAAAAAAACAAAACGAAAACAAAAAAAAAGATTTTTGTTCCTTTAACATCTTGGCTTTTTGCCATGCAACTAAAAGAAAAGAAAAACACAGTTTACACAAATTGTAAAGGAAATGTACTCAAAACATTGAACCTACTAGTGTATTTGAAGATTCTATTTCTGTAATCTTTTTCCTTTAGTTTTCTTATAGCTGAAAAGATCACTTACCACAACAGGATCAGAACCTCTTGATTCCGGCTGGACAACCCAGGAAGGAACTGTCACGCAGTAACTCCAACCCCCGTGAGGATCATGGGGCCAAACAGAATTCCGTCCATCCTACATTTGAAACAGTTGAATATTTAAACATAGACTAGGTAAATTAAATTACGAGAATATCAAATGTGAACTTGTATCTGCAAGTTGAATTCAAATCATCAAGAGATGGAGGAAAAATTAAGCTTCTAAGCACGTTGACCATGTCAGTCAATAAAGTTCTCACATGCATGGGACCTCTGGCCCTGATGAATTACCCCTCGGAAAAAAAAAAGTTCTCAAATGCACGGGGCAATAGGCGGTGAGATAAAAACGAAAATGCCATCTGCAGACTGCGATATTAAGATATTTCCATCTTCTTAAAATGTCTCTGGTAGCATTCAAACTTAGTTTCTCAAAGCGCTAGTTAAGTCAATGGTTGGCTATAGCAAACTCTAACAAATTATCAATGAAAATTCAAATTATAAAAGCTTCCAAGTTCCTACAAAAAGAAACCACTATCTGTATCTTGAGTTTGCCGTAAACGTTAACAATTTACTGATGAATCGCTCAAGCAGAAGATAAAGTACCCATTTGCGAGGAGGAAGGCTCCAATCCATGCCCAAAGGCAGAGGCGAGGTGCCATCATGGCGATGCTTGGGCGGGCTTGGATTGTGCATAACCGGCTTATTCCTATCATGACTGCTCCTTCCATCACCGAGAAGATCATAATCATCCTCAATATCGTAGAGTGAAGTCGAGGAGCTTGTCAAATAAGAGCGACGATATGCATAAGGGTTGAAAATCGGATCCGAATAATTGATATTAAAGTCGAGTGGAGAAAGGTCGTTCGCATAGTGATGCATATCTGGGTTTCTTCGTCTTCGATCTTTGGTTTTTGAATGGCCAAGTTTGCTGAGATGATCTACAGCAGAAGCTTGAACACGAGACGCAACTTCAAATTGCAGAAAAATAGAATCAACATTCAATAGAATCTTTCCTTACAGTTCGATCCTTGCCGCGAGGGGCAGGAGGCCTAGACAAGTTTGGCTGTATCTGATTATTTTACTTGTTATTTTTAACCTCCTTCTGCACGAGTATAATAATATAGCCCCGCAACCGCATCATACTTCTATCACCCTTTTTTTTTTTTTAAAAAAAAGGCTAAACTTTAGAACTATAATCAAACTGTGTCTTTCCTTCATCATATTTGTTTTCAATCTTCTTCTGCACATATCCTTTTTTTTTTCAAATCAGTTTCATTAGATTTTTCATTGAACTCGGTTTTCTTTGTTGCGTAGTATCCCAATCACATAAACCTTTTTTTTTCTTTTAATTTAATAGTCCTCTGCAGTGCAACATGAGTATGTTTGATATGTCCTTGAGAAATAAAATAAAAATAAAAAAATATAAGAAATATTAATTATATCATTATAATTATTATTTGATAATATATAGTTTTTGTATAATTTTTTTAAGTAAAGATATGAGAATATAGGATCAATTTTTTTTTAATTTTCTATATATGAAATGATGTTTATAGCTATTTAATAACGTCTATCTTGATTTAATAAAGTCTTGTTATAGCTATTTTTATAATTTATAAAATTTTTGTAATGAAGATGCAATTTTATTTCTTAACTCATGTTAAAACATATGTCAAACATCACGATTCGATCACAAAGATGGTTGATGAGTGCAGCCAATTTTGATTTGACAACAATCTTGCCACGACTACACCTGTGAGGTTTGTTTCCGTGACTTTAATCCTACTTGTAATCATTCGGATCTATATTGCTCTTTAACTGAGCGGATCTCTAGTCTGAAGGTCTAAATCATAAGTTTAGTCTTTTATCTTAATAATTTTTTAAAAAAATTATAATTAAAAGATTATTTTTATTCTATATTTTATTTTATTAAAAAAATAAAATCTAAATTATGCAAATCAACTTAAACAGTTAAGCGACTTAATTGAAGCACAATTTACAAGATTTCAATTGAGGTGATCCAATTTCCTAATTGTTAAGATTAAAAGCTCATAGTGGTTAAAAATTGGATTAAATTACCTCTTGTTATTAAATATTTTAATAGAAATATAATAATTATATAATTTTTTAATAAAATTATTACAAATATATTATTTAATTAAAAAATTATATAATAATTTATAAAAATTATGTATTTATCATATTTTAATTGAAAAATCTGATAATAAAAATATAAACAATTATAAATAATCTTTTTTTAAAATTATGGTTCAACTATTTTTTCAATCTATCTAGCTAGAGCATATACCGAGCGCTACAGTTCAGATGTTAAGAGAATTGATGAACACAACTAAGCTCTGATATATCAATAAATTTGATGACATTCATTTATTAAATTAATATGCTTATTATATGAAAGTTAATTAGCATTTTATGATCAGATATAAATAATATGGGAGAAACTTGACATGTAGTGACGGATGCAGGGAGGCCTAGGTGGTGCGGAAGGATCCCTTGCATATGCATAAGTAGGGGTCTCTATATCTAATTTGAACTATCTAAATTAAATTTAGAAGATTTAGATTTTTTTATTTTTTAAAAATTTTAATTTTTTTTATTTTAAAAAATACAAAATATAAAATAAAAATAATTTTTTAATTATATATTTTTATAAAAATAATTATTTAAATAAAAAAATATAAAATCTAAAATCTAAACCGATGTAGGATGGGGCTGGCCCTCCACCATTTTATATTTTTTTTCTCATATTTTTTATAGCTTAAACTAAGAAACTATCTTCTCAACATAAAAATAGTACAGACTTATAATATGTTTGGTTTAATTTTTTTTTCACCCAAACTATGATTTTGACCAAAGCAACAAGTTATATAGGTTTTCTCAACATAAGTTATAGTTTTTGGTCAAAATCATGATTTGGATGAAAAAAAAATTAAACCAAACATGTTATTAATGTTCTTATCACCTTAATATAAACAGTCTTGGCACAATGCATTTCCAACCTACACGTAAACATTGTTGCTGTTCTCTTCTTGACTATACATGTACTTTGATTTGTGGACCTCTTTTGTGTGTTTTTGTTTTTATTTTTATTTTTTTATTGATATTTATATAGGTCCACATGTCTGTACATAATTTCATGAGACAAGCAAAAATTAACTGACACTTGGACAGAATTAGCCAAGCTTCAACTTGTTCAAAAAGAATCATCTTCCTCAAGCCATGCGCAGTCCAACGAGGAGGGATCCCCCCCTTCTGCTACGGATCCTAGAGTAACAAAATTATTGAGTGGTAGCTGCTTAAAATTAAAAAGAAAATTAAAAAACTTAAAAAATTTAAAAAAAGCAAGCCACGTAACAATAAAATTGTCACTAAATGACTTAAATGTTACAAATTCGAATTGAAAACAGTCTTTTTATAAAAAAGTAAATATAAGATTGCATACATCTACCCTCTCCAGATTTCATCTAATGGGAGCCTTATGCACTGAACCGCCTTTTTATATATACAAATATGTTGATTTTTCTTTTGATTTTTGCCTCCCATTGCTTTCATTCTTGATCCGTCCATGCTTTCATTCTTGATCCGTCCATGTTGACATGAGGTAATGGGAATGTTACATAGTCAATTAATCAACCGTTCATTATGAAAAACATCATTTTACATTGTTTGGAAGTGTTGAGATATGGGTTCTTCTAAATTTTTCCAGATTATCCATTATTTTCCTTCATTGTTCATTCATTTTTTTACTTTTCTTTGAGTTGATATCGTTGGTTCCCACTTGCTCATTCATGAGTCATATAAGATTATTTGATATATAAAATGTTAGATATGAAATGGCAAAAAGAATAAAAAATGAATGATAAATAATAAAAAGAAACAAACGCGCGGGTATATATGTGTTTTTGCATAAAATTTATCAATTTGTAACTTGGCTTATAATTCATTATTAGAGTATATATAAATATAATTCATTTTCAAATCCTATGTTAAACTAAAAAAATTACCTTAGTTATTAAAAGAAATAGATCTCTCTTTATTAATTTAAATGTAATTTCTCAAAAAAAATTTAAAAGTGAAATTCTAAATATGATAAAAATTAATAATTCACTCTAGGTTAAAGTTTAAACTCAAAATAGTTAAATTGTATTAGAATTATTGAAATAGGTTTAACATTGAGTAACACGTGTTTTTTCCCCTTTGGTACACACGTTTCAATTAAAACAATTGACAAGCATTGGTTTTTATTTTTAAACCAACTACAAATGTTGTATATTTTCTTTTTTCCTTTTTACAATTTAGTATATATATATATAACTAGCATGTTAAATATATTTAAGTCAAAATATACAAAATTCTCTTAAACTTCAGATTATATGAATTTTTTTATTTTTCAAAATTTGATAATAGATTTTCAAATTTCCAATTTTGTACAAATATTCTTCATCGTTAATGAATCCAATAAATCACAAAGTGATATGCATGAGGGTGAAGTCGTTTTCCTTCCTTAGAGTGAATTTGTTTTCACCGTTCTCTGAAACAATATCATGCGCCCTTCTTTGCCCTAGCACCATGGAGAAGAAAGGGGATTCGTGGAGAAGTGCAAAACACCATTTTAGGGCTTCTAAGAAAGAAGAACTGATGCTGTGCATTTTGTGGAAGAATAAAATGACTTACTTACCTCGCAAGCTAGGTCAGATGCCACATGGTATAGTTTAGTTTGATATATTACTTCTTCCTTAGTGATTTAATAAATCTATTAATAACGAAATTATTTGCATAAAATTAAAATTTTAAAAAATTTATTATCAAATTTTAAGTGTTAGAATCTTTTTTATATGACTCAAAATTTAGGCAAATCATGTACATTTTGGCCTTATATTTATTTGAGTTATTTATATATTATATTCTTATTATAATTAATTTTGGATGTTCCACAAACAAAACTTTTTAAAAAAGCTTTTTTTTGGGAAAAAAGTATAACTTATAAACAAGGTTTTTACAGGTGTTACTTTCATTCTTAACATACTTCATATATTTTTCCTTTTATATTTACTTACTCTGCTAATGAGGAAAAGTTTACACTCTTTTTTTATTTGTATTTCAAGTAAGCAATATTGTTTTCAATAATGCAATATGAATATAGATTACGTGGAAGTGTTATTTTTGTTTGTAGATTGTTACGTTGTTTATTAAAAAAATGCTTTACATCTATCTAATATTAAAATCTAAAGAAGATTAATATTTTATATCAAAACAATTATACTTTATTAAAAGGAATTCAAATTTTAATCCTATTCAAATTCAAATTTTTATTTTTTTACATATTTTTTCGGATCATGAACCCTACATTCTTTTCCTCCTATAATTCATTTCATATACTATTTGAACCCTTAATTGGGCTCTTCCCACGCTGCCGCTTGTGACGTTAATCGTAGTTCAGTTCGTTAGCGGCACCTCTATCTTTCACTTCAACTTCTTCGGCGCTCTCTACAAAACCACTCCCACCACACTCCGCCGCCGTCGCAGTCGCCGCTGGTAGCATATGGTTTTAGAATTACGGCTCCCTAAGGTTCTCTCTATCTCCCGGTTTATTGTCATTTTATAATAATCATATAGACGGTATTCTTCTTGCTGTTTGGGGAATAACTGCACTGGTCCTGGTTTTGTTGTTCTTTTTGGTGTTGTAGTGTTGTGCGTGATTGTCGTGTGACAGATTGTTGTTTCCTGCTCTTTTGTAAGCCCTTGGACTGTTAACTAATAGTATTTGGAGGTTACGGGTGATGATTGATCTAAGGTAGATGAATAATTAAAGCCTTATGAAACTCGATATTTGCCTGTTGTAATTGTTAGTTCTTTAGCTTTAAAATTTGGTATATGAAAATGAATGGTGATTGCATTCCAAAAATAATTCTGCGGGAATGTTCATTCCTACGTCTAATGCAGGTTTGAGGATGGATTATGCATTCCAACTATAGCGCATAGACAGAGACACTGGAGCAGCGAAGCTATAAAATTTAAAAAGACCCGCCATGTCATAGATGTGTATCTTAAAAAAAATGTTAATATGTACATGAAAGTTAAGCCAAAATATGCTTATAATGTATCTAATAAGTGCAAATACTATAGGTTTCAAGTTTTTGGCTCCTAGGTCCTTGCCATTTTAGATTTCGTTTCCCTCCCGCTAATTTTTGTTGCTATTTTACACTGTCTTAGTAGCACTGGTACAGATATATTATATGTTTAATATTAAAAAATACTGTATAATTTATATTCATACCAAATCACAATTAACAAAATATAATCATTATAAACTCTGACTTTAGCACAAAAGACAAAACTATGCCCATACATACTCAATACCCGGAGGGGGGTTGGTAGGGATTCCCTGATATTTATGCAATACAGGTATGGTGTGGTTGCGCCTACAGAATGGAGTATCAATGCTTCATGGTTTCTTACTTTGTGCTGTGGAATTAATTTGGAGTTTATAAAGGTTGCTACTTTGAATCTCTTGCATTTTCCTTTTCGAATGGTATTTATTATCATTTGGATACTATTCTTCTGTTCTAGTTATGGAAATGCGTTATCGATGTTGATGGTATAGTAAAATTGGAGCCTTAATGATTTGTCAAATGTCAAAATAAATTGGACACTCAATTCTATTTCAATTCCTATCTTCCAAAGGTCATTCCTTTGTTACAAATCTATGTCCAAAGTATAAAAGGTGAAATGTCAATGTAATAAGGAATTATAACACAGATTATATTTAGAAAAGAATGTTATGAAACATAACAGATTAAAAATAGGGACTAATGGGAAGTAGTGAAAGTGTTAGGAATTGGATGGGAATGGGTAAAACCCCCCATACATGGGGAAGAGAAAGGAAAAGCAAGGTTTTCTACATGAATTTATATACATTCGTAATTTTCTTTATCAATATGAAAGACCTTAATTAAATTAGATTGTGAGAAATTGGCGATTTTTTTGTTCTTAAATTATATTGTATGATATGATATCTAATTATGCATTGATTATCGGATTCGTTTATATTTAGCAAAATTCAAATATTAATTATTGCCATCAATAATTGAAGATAATATTTGCATTTTTTTTATAATATACTGTAATCTTAAAATATGGATAATTACTTTGTGAAGAATTTTCTAGGCATTTAAGAAGTTTTGTCTGATGATGTCATGGGCCAATATGTAAGAAGATTATGATTCTTTTTCTAAATTTGTCTTTGAATCAACATACATACTGCTCAGTTTTGGCTCCAGAGAGGTTGTTTTGTTTTGGGACTTGATTTGTCATTGCACATAACGTACTGGAAGGTTTAAATTGCTTTTGGCTGACATCTGGTGATTTTCAGGCTAAGATTGATAAGAAGTTTTGAATTCAACAATTAGTTGCAAACTGATTTTAAGTAAAGGGTATCAAAATTTGTTTTGGGATACAAGTTTGCTTCAATTAGAGTTTATAACTACTTGTTGTTATCCCTTTTTGAACTCGTCTTTGGCATTTGTTAGAAGCTAGATATACACAGTATATACTTTATTTTACTAAGCTTTTTTTCTTTTTGCCATTATTGTTTTGTCAACTTATAGAGTTCATTTTGATTGAAGTCTCTTTTCTATAAAATATATATATATAATTGATTTCCTGAGTGTTACGAGATTGTTGAAATGTTTCTGAAGTTTTATGGTTGCCATCATAATTTTGATTGTTCTAATGAAATTTGTTTTGCATTGTGTTATATTTTGAGTATATAGAATTGAATCTAATAATTTGTTCTGGTGTCATTATCTGGGTCAGCAATATGCCTTGTTGCTTCGATGCTAAGAGTCAATGTAGTTATTGGCATAAAAATCAGATTCCAGGAACCATTTGCTTCTGTATGCTTGTAGTTGATGGAAAGATGTCATGACTTTTATTATCTCTTCCTCCCCCCCCCCTTCTCTCTCTCTCTCTCTCTTAAAAAAATGATAAGATGTCATGATGTTTATTATCTTTGAAACTCAATGCTCTCCCACAAGCACAGAGGACCTGGTTCTTTGTTTTGCATCTATTTTCCTTATCAGTTATATAATTGTTATCTCAGTTATTTCTTTGCAGCTAAAGTTTGATAGGTTTTAAAAATCTTAGTCTTGCTGCTTTGACTTGTTATCTTTATTTTGTATGGAAGATCATCCTTAGCCTGCTTTGCTAATTTGTGCCCTTCTAATGTTCCATTCTTTTTGTTTTCAAGGATTATACCTGCTGTGATGGAGATTGATACACTTGTTAGCCCTATCAAGAGCAATGAGCAATCTGATCCAGAAACACAACCCAGTAAGTGTAGGAGAAAGAAGTCTATTGTGTGGGAACACTTCACGGTAAAAACTGTTGGAGCTGGTTGTACCAGGGCTTACTGTAAACAGTGTAAAAAATCATTTGCTTATATTACTGGTTCAAAACTTGCTGGCACAAGTCATCTGAAGCGACACATTGCCTTGGGAATCTGTCCAGCAAGTCGACAAAATAATCAGCAAGGCCCACATTTCAAAACTGGCAGTTCTGGAGATACTGCTCCACCACCAAAGAAACGTTCAAGAGCAACCCCTGGGTTTGGTGGTATCTCATTTGATCAGGAACGTTGCAACCATGAGATTGCTAAAATGATAATTTTGCAAGATTATCCACTTCAGATTGTGGAACACCAGGGTTTCATTGATTTTGCACGGACTCTTCAGCCCCAGTTCAATGCACTAAGCTTTAGTGCTGTTCAAGGGGATTGCATCTCTATGTACCTCACTGAGAAGCAAAACCTCTTGAATCTTATCAATGGAACTCCTGGACGAGTCAACCTGACGTTGGACTTATGGACTTCAAACCAGACAGTGAGCTATGTTTTTCTTCGAGGACACTTCATTGATGGTGATTGGAATGTACATCATCCTATTCTTAATGTCATTATGGTGCCATTTCCTGATTCTGATGATTCCTATAATAAAACTATTGTGACCTGCCTTGCTGATTGGCAACTGGAGGGTCGGGTATTCACACTTGCACTTGATCAATCCTTCTCAAATGAGACTGTGATGGGAAATCTTAGAGGCCTCCTTTCTGTTAAGAACCCTGCGATCTTCAATGGTCAGTTGCTAAGCAGGAATTGTTTTGCTCGTGTTCTTAGTCGCCTTGCTCTAGATGCACTATGGGCGATGAGAGAAACCATTGGAAAAGTTCGAGAGAGTGTGAAGTTAGTGAAAATTTCAGAATCTCATGAAGCAAAGTTCATTGAATTGAAGCAACAACTTCAAGTCCCTAGTATGAAAGACCTTTTAATTGATGACCAAACTAAATGGGACACAACTTACCATATGCTTGTTGCTGCCTATGAATTAAAGGAAGTCTTTGCTTGCTTTGAGACCTCTGGTCCTGATTACGGAATGACTCTGTCAATGAGTGAATGGAAGCAGGTAGAAATTCTCTGCGTATATTTGAAGCATCTATTTGATGCAGCTAACATTTTAACTTGCCAACCATACCCAACCGCCAACTTATTTTTCTCTGTAGTGTCAAAACTTCTGGTGGAGTTGACTCATGCAGCTTTCAGCCAGGATCCCTTCCTCAGTAATTTGATTAAGCCTTTGCAAGAGAAGTTTAATCAATATTGGAGAGAAAGTTGCCTCATCTTGGCAGCTGCTGTAGCCATGGACCCAAGGTATAAAATGGAACCTGTGGAGTTAACCTTTCGTCAGATCTTTGGTGAGAATGCTGAGCCATGGATTAGGGTTGTTGAGGATGGTCTTCACGAACTTTTACATGAATATATTGTAGAACTTCTTCCTTTTACAGCCACAAATGGGGATGAAGGGAATGAGATTATGATTAAGACAGAGCCATATCAAGAAGGGTCTCCTGATGGATCTTTTGTTGTTGATGCAGATGGACTTTTAGACTTCGAAATTTATATCTCTGATATTACCAGTAACCGAATCAAGTCGGAATTGGATCAGTATCTGGAAGAGCCTCTGCTACCCAGTGTACAAGAATTTGACATTCTGAGTTGGTGGAGAATAAACAGATCGAATTACCCAACTTTGTCTAGAATGGCATCTGATATTTTGTCCGTACCATTATCGACTCTCTCCGCAGATTCTGTTTTTGACACACACATTAGAAAAATGGATAGCTACCGGAGTTCATTAGGCTCTATGACTCTTGAGGCCCTTTTCTGTGCCAAGGACTGGTTCCATTATCAATCGTTACCTATAGATGCTTCCAATGCACTAATGAAAATGGAATTTTGCATTTAGGTTATTTCATGTAGGGATAGATCCACAAGTAGGCTTTAGGTATTGAAGTATTGCAACTTCCATTCAGGTCTATTAATTTTTGAGATTAACTGTCAGATTGTGGATTACCTGTTTATAGTATAGCATTAATTCCATTTTAACCTTTTTGGGCCAATTAATTCCTCTGTACACAAGAAATTGATTGTATTCATGGTTTCAATGAAACACCTGGAAGATTTCGTTATCTCTCGGATTTGATACAGCTTTTTATGGATCTGCTTAGCAGAAAACAGATGCTTCGGATTGATTGACAAATTGCTTTTGTATAAAGTGAACTTCCAGGCATCTGGGGAATGAAAATTTCTTAGTTATACTAGTTGCAAAATCAATGGAGCAACTACAACGAGTCAATGAAAAAATCACTAAAATAGATATGTTAATTGATTTTATCACTTGAAAACCTATAAAAAATCAGAAAACTAGATGTGTTAATTGACTTTACAAACTTAAAATATCAACTCTAGTGAGTTTTTATTATCTAAATAAATAACAAGTATATTATCTGTATTTATGAATTTTTATTTTAACTGTGCTCTTCTTTTTTGTTTACTTCTCTCATACCTTCAAGGTAATTGGTTAAACAATAGAATTGAAATTTGGAATGAAAAATTTTGAATAATATTTATTATGCCATTGTAATTATTATTTAATAATATTTATTTTTTAATTATTTTTAATCTATAAAAATCATTTTTTATCTTTAAAATTACATATTTTCTTTTTATTTCTATTCTTATCCTAACAATTCTGCATATCAAATGAGTCTTTTATTATTTATCAAATACACATGTGCATGCGCGCGCGTGCAGTAGCAATGTTCATAATGTGATGTTAATTGGTATTTATATTGTTGCAGCTGGCAATGCTCATACTGTAAATTGAATTAATCCAATTTAATCATATGTTAATTAAAAAATTTATCATTTATATTTGAACTAATTGCTTATTTATTTGGTTAGACATTTTATATTACCCCTAATATAATGCAAGTCTCTTAATAGTAAATTAAATTAAATATAAAATAAAGTGAAAAGTGATGTCAATATCACTTTTTACCCAAATGTATCATGGAATCCACCAAGTTTTATATTTTGTTCGTGAATATCCCACTTAATTTCTTAAACCTAAATGAGGAAAAAAAAGGTCCAATTAAAATGTTTCAAATTGTTGGCTTTCCTAATCTTTCTGTGGAGAGAGAATCTTCTCGTGTAGCAAAGATCCTCCTCTCTCTCTCTCCCTCTCTCTCGCGCGCGGGCAGGGGGAATCCTCTTTATTACAAGAGAGATTCAAATCTAAAACTTTTGAGTATTGATTGAGATAAAGACAAATAAGAATGAAAATAGATATTTAGACCATGTTTGGTAAACTAGTGGAAAATAAAAGAAAGAAAAAAAATTTGATAAAATGTTAATTTTATTTTTATAATTATTATTCAATTATTATTTAATACTATCAATTGATTATTATTCAATTATTAAAAACAATTGTATTATAGATATTTTTTATCTATAAAATCATATTTTTTTTCTATTTTTATTTCTATATTTAACTTTTTACATACCAAATGGATATATATTTAAAAAATTACAACCTAAATCAACACTCTTAGACTAGTGTTATATTTATAATAATTTGTTTTTTACTTTTTTTAGAGCTTGTTTGGTATATTGTATAAGACCTGATAATATAAACTAATATAATACATTATGAACTTATTACTTGTTTGGTACAAGTAATATATTGTATAAGTTTATACATCATACTTTTTTTATACATCAAAATGATGTATAATCTAACCATACCTTAGAGGGTGGAATTAGGCCTAATAAGATTTTGATGTATAAAGTCTTTTTAATACTTTTTGATTTTAACCATTCGCTCATAAGGATATTTATTGGTTAAATTAGATCGGGTTTTAATTTAACTCGATGGGGTTGAATATAGATAGAGTATTAGAGTAATTTGATGTTTGGCTTGATTTTGCATCAAACTTTTTTTTTTAAGGTCTAATGCATGGGTTTGGCCAGGTTTAATTAATATTAGTTGGAATTTGGTTACTTGGGTCATTTTTTAATTTTTGGTAAAAAAGTTATAAAATTGCAAAATGACCATAAAAAATAAAATTTGTATATAAGTCCCTATAAAATTACATTTTACGAATAAAAATTTTTTATATAAGTTCTTATAAAATAATTTTTTTAAAAAAAAATTAATAGGATTGAGATAAACCATGCAAAAATTAATTTAGTATTAAACTCAATCTAATCAATTTAGTTTGAGGCTGTGCTAGATTAGTTTCTCAAACTAATTAAGTTTTTTTTAATGTTTGGTAAAAATTATAAATTGATTCATAAAAAAAATTTCATATAAATTTTTATAAAATTATATTTTGTCTCTAAAAAAATAAAATTTTCATATAAATTCTTATAAAATAAATATTTTTTTTGAAAAAAAAATCATAAGATTATATCAAACTAGTTGAAATTGGCTAACAGGACTAATCTAACATTATCTGCCTAAATTATTTTTTAGCTATTCAACCCAATGTGAGCAAGCGAGATTAGATTGCCTAGATTGTCAGGTCATCATACACTATATACAACTATATTTTTTCTCTAAAAATTAATATAATATAATAAATTTAAATAAATATAGCGTATATTTAAGTAAAAGATATTTTTGTAAAAAAAATTACTTTTTATCCTATCCAATGTTATATAGTGTATCACCAAATAAATGATAGTATTATCTTATACGATATATTATCTTATACAGTATCATATCAAACATTGTATAATCTTAAAATTTTATCAGGCCTTATTCTATACATAATACCAAACAAGTCTTTTGGTTAAATAATTTTTTAGTTGTCTAGTTCATTTGATATTTTACTTTGAAAATGTTAAACAAAAACTGAATCAAAATTGATGAAGAAAAGTATGATTTAAAGAATTTTTTTTTATTTTGATTCTTAGTAGATAAATAAATTTTTAATTTGATCTTTCATTATTTCATGTATCGTTTTTTTTTTTTTTCAATTTAGTTCCTAAAATATTAAAATTCTTATAATATTATTCTTTCATTTTATTTTCATTCAAAATTTCACATTAAAGTTAAAAGCCTATTGACTTAAATGCTATTAATTAACAAATTTGATTTAGATAATAAGTGGCAAACAACTGGAATTCTCTTGCACCACTTTTCGGCGGGTGTTGCTTTGGTGCAACTTTTAGCGGCAAGCAGCATTAATTTAAATAATTTATAATTTAAATAATAATTATTTTTTATTTTTTTAAAAATTAAAAATAAATTTTAAATCATCTAAATTTAATTTAAATAATTTAAAATTTAATACTGCTTTAGTGCAGAAAATTCGAGTTGAAGTGGCAAATAACTTTAATTTAATGGACTATTAATATAATGTTTAATTTTAGATGAAAATAAAATAAAAATATAACAGTACAAAACATTTAATTATTGAAAATTAAATTAAAAAAAATAGTATCCGGAAACTAAATTAAAAATTTACTAATATGTCTGAGATGAAAATAGAGTTTTCTTCCACATTTTTAACCGAACTAAACCCAGATTGGTTATAAACGAATTTAACCAATCCCAGTCCGACAACCCGTGCCTTTCCCCGAAATGAACGAGGGAGAGAGAAACCAAACCAACCAATTCGCTTTCTGCTTCGATGCATATATGAATGCCACCCCTGCTTTTCTCCAAAACTCACCCGTCCTTGTCAGCCGTAGGCTTCGCAATTTCACGTTCGTTTTCACAGAACGCATTGATTCCTAATGCTCCCACTTCTTCAATTCATTGTGCTTCACACACTGACCACCATTGCTCTGAACAATCTCTACTTTCTTTACTTGAAATGTGCAAGTCTATGGACCAACTCAAGCAAATTCACTCGCAGACCATCAAAATGGGTCTTAGTTCAGACCCTTCCGTTCAAAACAGAGTTATAGCCTTCTGTTGTACAAAGGATTCAGGGGACGTTAACTATGCTCGTCACCTGTTTGATACAATTCCTGAACCAACTGTGTTCATTTGGAATACCTTGATCAAAGGCTATTCTAGGTTAGAGTGTCCTGCAAATGGTGTTTATATGTATCTACAGATGCTGAGGAGAAACATCAAGCCGGACCGTTACACATTTCCGTTCTTGTTAAAGGGATTTAAACGTGACAAAGATTTGCAGTATGGGAAAGAGTTATTTTGCCATGCAATAAAATATGGGTTTGGTTCTAATTTGTTTGTTCAGAAGGGTTTTATACATATGTTTTGCTTGTGTGGCTTAGTGGATATGGCTCACAGTGTTTTTAATATGGGCGATGCATGGGAAGTGGTTACCTGGAATGCATTGATATCTGGGTATAATAGAGTTAAGCAATTTGAGAAATCAAAGAAGCTTTTTAATGAGATGGAGAAGAAGGGAGTATTGCCCAATTCAGTTACCTTAGTTTTGATGCTTTCAGCTAGCTCCAATTTGAAGGATTTAGATGAGGGCATGAAGATCCATAAGTATGTCAAAGAAGGCATTGTTGAACCTAATCTCATATTGGAAAATGCCCTGATTGATATGTTTGCAGCTTGTAGAGTAATGAATATTGCACAGGGGATTTTTGACAATATGAAGAGTCGTGATGTGATCTCATGGACTTCCATTGTTGGTGGGTATGCCAATACTGGTCAAATTGACTTGGCTCGGAAGTATTTTGATCAAATGCCTGGAAGAGATTATGTTTCCTGGACTGCCATGATTGATGGGTACCTTAGAGTGAACCGTTTCAGAGAAGCTTTAGTACTTTTCCGTGAAATGCAAATTTCAAATGTAAAACCAGATGAATTCACCATGGTTAGCATTCTAACTGCATGCGCGCATCTGGGAGCACTTGAACTAGGGGAATGGGTGAAGACTTACGTTGACAAAAACAGTATAAAAAATGATACTTTTGTTGGGAATGCTCTGATAGACATGTACTTCAAATGTGGAAACGTTGAAAAGGCAAGAAAAGCATTTAAGGAAATGCATCATAAAGACAAATTTACATGGACAGCAATGATAGTTGGTCTTGCCATTAATGGCCATGGCGAAGAAGCTCTTAATATGTTTTCAGATATGATAGAAGCTTCGGTTATACCAGATGAGATAACCTACATTGGTGTGCTGTGTGCATGTACACACACAGGCATGGTGAAGAAAGGAAGAGAATTTTTTGTGAGCATGACCACCCAATATGGAATTAAGCCCAACGTGACACATTATGGATGCATGGTTGACCTTCTTGGTCGAGCTGGTAATTTAAGAGAAGCACATGAAGTCATTGAGAATATGCCAGTAGAACCAAATTCAATTGTCTGGGGATCTCTTCTCGGTGCTTGTCGGGTCCACAGAAATGTGGAACTCGCAGAAATGGCTGCTAACAAGATTCTTGAGCTAGAGCCTGAAAATGGAGCTGTTTATGTCCTGTTATGTAACATATATGCTGCCTGCAAAAGATGGGAAAGGTTGCGAGAAGTGAGGAAAATCATGATGGATAGGGGAATCAAGAAAATACCAGGTTGCAGTTTGATAGAGATGAATGGTAGTGTTCATGAATTTGTTGCTGGAGACCAGTCACATCCTCAATCTAAAGAAATATATGCCAAGTTAGAAAACACGATGCAAAAGTTGAAATATGCAGGGTATTCACCTGATACATCAGAGGTCTTCCTTGATATAGGAGAAGAGGATAAGGAAACTGCAGTTTACCGGCATAGTGAGAAGTTGGCTATTGCCTATGCTCTTATTAGTTCAGGACCTGGTGTTGCAATAAGAATTGTGAAGAACCTCAGAATGTGTGTGGACTGTCACCATATGGCAAAGCTGGTCTCTGAGGCTTACAGTAGGGAACTGATAGTTAGGGATAGAACCAGATTCCACCATTTCAAGCATGGTTCTTGTTCATGTAACGATTTTTGGTGAGGAGTAAAAAACATTTCCTGGTTTATTAAGTCATACATCAACTTATGTTTTCATTTGACCATTAAATTTATTAGATTCATTTTGTTACTTGCTATGATCAATACCACAAGCTAATCTTGATAGAGCTGGTCTGTAAACAATAATAGATGTTCCATTGCTGATCTGAAAGGCTTTAAGCTGCAACACTTCGAACTAGTTACTGTAGACAAACAATTTGTTTTACTTTTCGTTTACTTACCAAAAACAGATAAAAGAAACCAAAGACTAGTTTATCATCAGATAAATTTTTACTGTGTATACCAAAACATGCATAAGAGCTTACCCCAGCAATAGTGATACAGCCACATCGCTCATGAGTCACATCTACTTGACTTTTCTTTAACTAAATTCAGTTTTTAACTGTCTCATCTCACATAATCTAATATTTCTTAGACGAAATACACTGACAATTACAACTAGGGAAAAAAATTGAGTAGAGACAAAATGATCAACTGAATCTCCAAGCTCAGCATAATGAATCTCACTAACAGCCTGAAAACTGTCAACTAGAACCAGGGTCAAGTACAGGAAGCCTGCAATGCAAGCTAATTGATTTATCGGTCTGATGAGAACCAGGAATGAAAAACTGAAATATAACTGTCAAACAAGCAGCCTGTGGAGCAATCCCATAGAAAGCACAATCTGGTTTGGTCAAGTGACACTGAAGGCTCTTGGCAAAGTGCTTCACACTCACTTGCACAGATTGAGCATCTCCTCTTGAAATTGACCTCGATGACCGAGTCTGAGCACTCAAATTTTGATCTTCAGAAGGGGCATTTGCTTGCTCCCCAATGACCAACAATTTCCGAAATTCAGCACCAAGAGTGATCAGTGTTGTTGAAACCTGTATGTGTAAATCCCCATACTTGCTTATGGAGACACTAAGCACATCACCCACCTGCTTCAACCTATCCACAAAGTTCTGCAATTGGTTCAAATCTGGCACCTGAACTAGAGTTTGCGGCAGGTCTTGGGCCATATCCAAAGCACTCTGAAGTTCAAGAACTTGAGCTCTTGACATTGGCTTTGAAATTGGGATATCCTGAATAACTGCAGATTTATAACCTTTGGTTTCAAAGGTAAGAAAAGGCATAGGTTGGGTACAATTTGGAGGTAGCTTTTTCACCAACTTAATCTGGAGACGATTAGCAGTAGCCCCATTGCCACCAAGTTCAGAACAAATGCTCACACTGCTACGAACCGCACGCTGGAGAAGAGTGACATCTATGGCAAAAGCAATGCGATCTTCGTTCTGGCTAGAGATGCGGTAGTCGTCGAAAAGGGCTTCTTTGCGAAATTGGGCAACGGATTGAATACCATCGCCATTAAGGAGGTTGTGGAGGAACATGGCATGGTCTCTTGTGAGGTAGAGGTGGCATATCTTTCCCATCTTGTCGAGCGCCGGCAGGAACCTCTTCTCCAAAAGACTCACTCCATTCTCCGTGAGAAAGGCCTTGAACTTCATCCTAGCGAAAACAATTTCTTACAGAAGACATTTTCGGTCAATCCTTCGTAATATATCGGGTTTCAATTTCAGATATAAAGAACATTTTTATTGATAATTTTCGATGAGAATATAAAAATGGAAATTCTACTTCTCGGAACTGAACTGTTTGGTAGCTCAGAAGACGCAGGGAGAGAAAAAGAAAATTCACAAGGAGGCGCGAAAAATTAGGTTCTGTTCCACAGTGCATAAACTCAAATCAGTGAAATCCTCATTTTACATAAGAAGAAAAAACATATTAATCACCAACTATTTCTCAGGAGCCAAACAGAACCGGGGAATTGAATCGCCTGAAAAATCTTACCTTGGGATTGATAGCGAGGGTTTCTTCCCCAGGAATAAGAAATGCTAAAGCGCGGCAACGCTTTGTCAAATATGTAGCGAGTGTGTGTTCAATTTTCAACCCACAAATAAAAGAGGGAGAACGGTAAACTGCATTAAGGAGGCGGGTAATTTTTTTTTTTTGGTGAGAATTTTATACGTCTTAATTAGATGTTTATTTCAAAAATAGCTTGACTGTTCGTGCAAAAAATCTGGGGGACCTATGCACAATTTCGTAGGCCTCACATAAAAATATTAAGAAATTATAAACAGTATACAAATAATTAAAAAAATAGTAAAATACAATCATTACTTCTTTCAATTAATATATATAATAAATTTCAATAACTAAAAAAAAATCCTAAATTGAATCATGTTCAAGTACTAATCAGTCATCATACTCAATTTAGCTATTTAGCTAGAAAACTATAATTATCATGTTTTAATTAACTTGCCTTTGAAGAAAAATATTTTTTTAACTGTTCAATTTTTGAAAAAGATAAATAACCAATTGGATAATCCATTGCAATTACTTCTTTTTAAAAAAAAATCTTTCAAAAAAATAATAGGAAAAAATATAATCAATGTCCCATTTTATAGAAGGAGGTAAAAAGAAAAGAAAAAATAATTTATTAAATAATCTCATTTGATATACATTTTGTAAAATTAAAGAAAGAATTTGTTTTCATTTTATAAATGTAGGAATTGATAATAATTATTATATTTAATTTATGTAAAATTTATTATACTTTCATCATTATTACTTTTTTTTCATTTTAATATTATTTTTAAATAAAAATATAAGAGTTTATTCCATTTCTTTTATATTCTCATTTATTTTTTATTTTCATATATAACAATTCTATCTACAATCGAGCCATAATAGGTGGGAACGGGAAAAGATGACAGTTTCTAGTGATCCAGTTCCACTGAGCCTTGAAATCTTCTGAAATCCCACCAAAACTGAAGTCTTTGAATGAGTTGAAGATCCGTTGAATGTCCAACCAAAGAGCTTCTAGATTTGGGTTCCTGCTAGCTCGTGGATTCATTAAGGAAGCAGGCTTTTGTGAAGAAAGAGGAGTTGAAATTCAAAGAGCTCTGGACCTTGCACTGGAACCATGGTCATTAACCGCGAAAGCAGTTTTCTAATGGCCCAAAAGGAAGCCAATTTTCTGAATTGGAGATTGGCAAGATCCCAGTCAAACCCCCTGATCATTTCTGAATTAAAGATGATGATAGCTGTTCATTAAGGCTTGTGTCTTCCAAGGGTTGTTTGGTTTAAAATTCATATGATATTTTACAATATTTATTATATTCTTATTATTATTACTTAACAATATTTTTTTGTTATCTTTTTAAATATAAATATGAGGATTATTTTTTATTTATAAAATTATTTTTTATTCTATATTTTTTTATTCTGTATATCAAATGAATTCCCAATTCCTTTTCTTTTGATGATCTTCCTTATGACTGACACGCCTGTGCTGTTAAGATGACGTGCAACGATGCTGCTTTCTCTCATAGGTAGCTTTTGGGAGCAGTTTCTTGTATAATTATGTGCCTCCCACGCAAGGAAGTTCAAGCTGATAATAGATTTCACTCTATGAATGAGTGAAATTGGGTCCAGAGAGATATTATCATGGATGATCCGATTCCTGGACTCCCAGATGCAAATCCAACCATTGTGATCACTTTTTGTTACTTCCTTCTATAATAAAGCTTGATTGAATTCCACTTACCTTATAATTGCTAGCCAAGTGATGTTTTCATCCTTCAATTTATTTGGTCAAAAAGACGAAAAAAAAAACTTATGAAGGCTATGAGAGAACAACACATAGCAAATGCTAGCCGTTGAGTAACGGTGAATAACAAAAAAACTTGTGAAGGCTATAAGAGAAAAACTTATTTGGTCAAAGTTATAACTCTTTAGATAAATGTTATTTATAGAAAATTGATAAGCCAAACTAATGGTGAATAAAATATACGTAAATATCAAATATAAGTCCTACTAAAAAAAAATATTTGTAACATTCTTATATATATGATTATTTCTGATTAATTGGTCTGCAAATTTTTTATATTTGCTTCAGCGATTATGGCAAAATTTTGCGCGTCCGTACACCAGGCTAAAAACTGGGGGGAATGAACTAAGGACATGAAAGTAACGAGCAAAACATTTCAAGAATACAATGTAAATGCCCTTAACTGGTATCAATCTTTGTACTCTATATTGCGTGGTCCTCTATATTTACACGTCTAAGTTTGTTCAACATTTCATCCAATGCTTGCACTGCAGTCCTGAAATGGTCATGCGATTTCCTACCATCCTCCACAACCTGCACTATGCGTCTATATAAATGGTCATACCTATGAACTGGGTTATTAATATCAATGCCACTAGATTTGTGATCAATAACATAACTGCGCTTCAAATCTTTCCTCCATCTTGGAAGAATGTATTGAGGTGGGATCTCTTCTATGCCATTTTGGTTTAAGATAGATAGTGCATGCCTACACAAGTAACCTCTGAAGTTGAACAAACCACATATGCAAAGGACCTCCATTTCAGATCCATTGTAATACACCTCATAATCTCTTGTAACTCTCTGATTTCCTTCAACATCAACTTGTTCCTTGATGACGTATGAGATTACCGGCCCATCCACGTTTATCTGTCTGGTGCTTAAACAGAAGCAAATTCCTTTCACTTCCCTTTCAAACATTCTGAATACTTCATTTGTGTATAATTTTGAAACCTGCAACTCAAAGTAACACCTTGGTTTCTGCATAAAGCTTGAATTTTTTGAGTCCAAATCTGCCAAAGCCTCATGCTGCCACTTTATCTGCAAAGCCTGATCATATTTTTCCAAAAATTCTTTTAGAGAAGTTTGCTTATTAAAGTAGCCCTCAAAAAACCACGATGCAGCATCACCTGGTTGTATTGGAAACATTCCTGCCAGAAAAGCTTCCTTCACATAAGCTGGAACCCACCGTTTCCTATCCTCGTATAATGCTTGAAGCCACTCATGATCTCTAATTTCATATTGCCGCATCATGTCCTCCCAAGCTGCATCGAATTCCTCAGCCCTCAGAGAGTAATAAACTGCTCTACTAAATGCTGCTTTCACTGCTTCATATTCTAGCAATCCCCCCAGTTTTTCTGGAATTTTTTTCATGATATTGGATAAGCATAGACAGTGAGAAGCTCTTGGAAAAACATCAGCAACCACAGTTTGCAAGATGCGACACTGGTCAGTAATGATAACTTGTGGAGGGCGTCCTAAGATACATGTAAGCCATGCCCTGAATAGCCATGTATATGATTCAATCGTTTCACCAGCAACCAATCCACAACCAAACAGAATGGACTGTTTATGGTGATTTACTCCGAGAAATAGAACGAGAGGAACTTCATACTCACTTGTCAAACATGTAGTATCAATTGCAACCACATCACCAAAATAATTGTATGCTACTCTGGACCTTGCATTGGCCCAAAACAAATTCCTCAAGCATCCCTTTTCATTGATATCCAACACATAGAAAAAGTGTGGATCTGTTAATTGCAACTGACTGAAAAAATTTAGAATTGCTTCAGCATCACCTTTCTTTAGCTTCAATTGATTGGAGTAGACAGCTTTGCTTTTGGGTTGTCCTTCATCAACATCTACACTTCCATTAGCCTCAGCATCAATTATCACTGTTCGAAACAGTCTAATTTTCTGAACTTCTTCAGTACTATCTAATTGCAGTGTTCTTTTGGTCCCCAAACCCAGACGCTTATGGGATTTGTAAAACTTTCCACTTGTTGGGTTAATCAAGTGATTATGCTCAAGCTCAACTTCTATAATTCTCCACCTTTTGGAATCCATCAGCCTGAACTTTATCATTGCTGGACAACCAGTTCTTGTTTCAGGTCTTGGGCGATTTGCTTCACTTTTTTTCTTGAACCCAGCACTACTGCAGCTGAGTTTTCCTCTGTATCGTTCCTTGCTCTTTCTATACCAAGTATTACTTACTCTAACCCCAAATCCTTGATCCTTGGCGTAGCAATTGTAGAAATAATATACATCCTCATAAGTCTCAAATTCCATTCCAACAGCAGGAGGAAGAGGGTTCTCCCCTTGGATTATGCCAGTTTGACTGACAAAATCTGCCATTCCACCGTCCCCTTCAATCTCAAATCCATCAGCATCATCATCTGCTACTGGCTCACTGTTGAGAGAAACTTCATCCATCTAACAGGCTCAACCAAGATGCTGTTAAAGACAAATATAAATTTCAAACAAAGTAAACTGATTGTAATAAAAATCAAATATATGAGAATCAAAATACAAATTGTAGTCAAGTAATATATTCCCATGGACTCCATTTTGGACAATGACCCTCAATTATGCCCAAAGCCATAGACAACAGATAGCATTTAATTCAATGTCTCTTCTGCTGAGAAATATGTAATTATTCAGTTATGAACAGGGGCTATTATTTTGGGCATCCTTCAAGTCATTTCTTCTCAATGCTTAACTACATAAGAAAGAGATTTTTACTGAAGTTTGATGAACAGAGACACCAACGGTAACATTTCATACTTTAAGTGATGCACATGACACATCATTGCACCTTGAAAGGTGATGTATATTAAGCACTAGCAATTATAGCAGCATCACATATATAATGATGTTAAAGTTCACTCATTAATATTGGATGGCCTGAATTTTGTCAGTCTGCTAATGACAAAGCAATTAATACAATAAGAAAAGGTTAAGCTGCCAGAAATGTAATTAGACACATAAAGCATAGACAGGAAGTGATTTATTTGAACATGGCCAACAATGACATTCTTTTTGGCCCTGCATGGCCTACAATATCATGAACATCGCTTCAAGCAAAAGCATGAGCTTTCTAACCGCCCCCTTCCCCCACACCCCCAAAAACCACTTCTGTTTCAAGGTAGATTAACAATAACAAGGTTTAAAAAAAGAAAAAAAGGGGGGGGGGGGGGGGAGGACCATGTACAACAAGGTACACTAGCCAAGTGCCAAGAGTCGTAGCCCCATGAAATTGTGCTTCAATCACATATAGAAACCACATTTTTGGGAAAATCCATGTTCCTAGGAAATGACAAACTCCCTGAATGATATCAACAAACAAAATATATTTCAATTCTAGCTTTCTTTTCTTCAACTTTCTCTCCTCTGCATGGTAGGTATTATTCTCCATCAAACATCCCCAGCAACAGCATTAATATATTCTTTTATGATTTTTGGATCATTTAAGCATTTCACTAAAATCAGATATCTTTAGAATAGGGAACATATGCAAGAATAATTTGAACATATAGAAAAATCAAGAATTAAAAAAAAAAGGAAGGAATTGAAAATATAAATTATTAATTAGGCTTGTACATAGAGGATTTCAAGCTAGAAGAGATATTTTTTCCTTCAAATCCACAGCATCTTCCTCTTCTTTTTCTTTTTCTTTTTTTGATAAAAGAAGAAAGTATTATTAGAAAGGAAAGAGAAAGGGGGGGAGAAGTACAGGTCTTTTGTTATATACTCTTGTATCATTTGTTACATGATAATGGCCTTATATTTGTGGAAACACCATTTTTAAAAAGAGCACACACCTCTACACCATCAGGACTTCATCCACAATCATGACAGGCCAAAAAAGGAAGAAAACCCAGTGCAAAAATTACCCAGCATGGTAACCTCTAAGGGGGATGTTGATGCAGTGTCTCTATTTTAACTTTACAAAACGTCAATCTACCATGATTCTCTCATGCTTTAAGTGGCCTCCAGTGCAACTGACCAGAAAATGATAGCAATTTGCAGCACAGCAGAACTTAACAGGACAAATTTTTTACCTTTAAGGAATTGGAGGAATTGGGTCCTGAGCTTCTCTTCAGTGAATAATAAGACTTGACAGCAAATTAACTTTCTTCATAGACTCTATCCTAACCAATCCAACCCTGCTCCAACGTAGTACAATAATTCATATAAAAAGCAACTGCACCTCTTCAGACCATAGCCATGTAAGAAACAGACTAATATGGGACATGAATCTACTTAATTCTGTCCATTCTATACAACCTACAACAATTCCTCCCTATCTTTTGCAATGTTATCAAGATCAGGGAACAAATAATTTAAAGTTGTCTCCCAGGTAAACGGTAGCTCAAAACATCTGTTCTAAGTGCACATACTAATAGTTCAATAAATGAAAACCCCCCAACCAATAAAAGAAAACTAACGAATTTTAAACACCATTCCATAGCCAATTCCATGAACACTTCAATTTGATGTGACAATGCAATTGCCTATTTATTAATTAATCACAAAGCATAGAATAATAAATCTTAACATTAGCATCAACTAATAAATAATTGACCTGCCATCTGCGTCCTGAGATTGAGAGACATCAATTTTTTAACTAAATGAACTGTATTCATTGAATAATTACAAATGAAATTATCCCGCATAGAAAAGAGTTGTTTCACCCAAAAGTTAGGCCAAATGAAGGCTACTTTGTCTCTCCAAATGTTGGTTTGTCTCTCCAAACGTTGTTGCATTCTGCCAAACACTCATGCGGGGTCAATTTATCCCCCATGAACTCCGTCATAAAATATATTCAACTTGCTGTCAATGTAGCATATCTTGAAATCTGCATTTCAAATAATCAATGATGAATCTGCAAAATCCATACAGCTTTAGGTTCTATCAAAGAAGTTTGTCCATGTCACTTCTATAATAGTTCCTGTACAAGGGCAACTTCTGCATGATGTATTTGAAATTTTTGGACTTCATACTTGATAATTGAGTAACGCTTTCAAGTCTAGATAGAAATGAACACTGACATTCAATCAAAATCAAAGATATAATAACACCAAATGGGGCAATAGTGACGTCGCCTTCTTCTCTTTTCTGAAATCCTTTTGTTTGGAGTACATCACTTTTATACTGGTAATGACAACCCATGTCAGCATGAACTTTTCATAGCTAAATTTTTGCTTGCGCATGTTAAACTTCTTCTAGGTGAACCGAAAGGTAACAGTTACAATCATGTAAGAAAATCTTCACAAATTAGAGGGAAGGGAGCATACGCAGAGGTTGGAAGAGAAAAATCTCATTCTCTACGAGTTATCAGTGCTAGAATCACGGCGATTAGACGTTATAAAATTAGATTTTGTAGATATATATTCCAATTCTGTTCATGTGCTTAAGAAGCAAATGCAATCACACCTCAAGAATACTGATACGTTTTCACACTTGAATTTGATTATAGATATGAGAAATAATTAAATGTACATATAAGTTCTAATGCTGAGCTTAATGCACTTCAAAATTCTCTCATCGTATTGTGCAAAGAAGAAGTATTGAGCTCAACAGGGGGGGAAAAACCTGCTAATTGACCGTTACCTAGTATAGATATCAACAAAAAATGAACAAATTGAACATTTTCTGACTGAAATTGAGAAGCTAATCTACTAACTGAACCAAGTCTAGTCAAACTGGGAGTGGAAAAGTATGGGACAAAATATTTGAGTGAGAGAAAGAGCTTACGGCAATTCGATGACGGGAAAGATGCGTAGTTGCTTAAGGGCTCGGAGCAAAGTGGAAGGAGTCCTCCGATGGGAATGCCATCGTCCGGCGAGCGAAGTTGCGAAAGAACTGGATTAAGGAACACAATTTGATTGCTACTAGTCAAACCTTGCTCCTAATTCCTCAATTCTGTTTTTTTCTGTAAGCGATGCAACGATAATGGGATGCTGGAAATTATAGGGAAACAGCTGATGGCTACCAAGAGAATTGATGAAGACCATCAATGGGAAAACGCAGCGCGAGGAAGAATAGAAAATCAATGGGAATCAAATGCGTCAAGAAGGCGTCATTTTGTCTTCTTTTTTTTTTTTTTTTTCTTTCGTACGCAGAGGTAATTAATTAAGAATTTTTAGATCCTGTTTTGGTACTTTATACTTCGGATTAATTTATTGGATTCATAAAATTGCTCAACCAAGAAAAAATGCATAAAATAAATAAAATAAGTGCAATTTTTGTTTTAACGACTTTTCTGTAATTTTCTCATGTTACATTTCATGTTAGGGAAGAAAAAAATACATCTATATAAATAAATGTTATAAACATGTGCATGAACATAATGTGTGTTGTGGTAGGGGACTGCATACAATGCAATACATTAATATTGTAATCTTATGAATTTCTACCCTATAACATTTTGTCTATGATACTACCTTTATTCGTAACGTGTAACATTTTCTCAATCATGGTGTCAGCAAATTTAGTCATTCCCTCTTATACCATATGTATTGTTGTAAAGTGTATTCTTTATAGTGGTTATGTGTAACATTCTTTCTTTCTTTCTTGGGCAGTGGCCAACCAAAAATATTAGATAAGAATATAGTATAGGTTAATTCTTGAAGAACTAAATAAAACATAAATAGTTCTTGACCAAATCACCATTTTATGTCTCTCTTTCTATCTTCTTTGTAAGTTTTTGGAATCTCCTCCCTGTTTCTTTTAATCCTTCTATTTTTGTTCTGTTCATAACAATAACGCAATTTTTTCCCCTTATTTGTCGTTCGTGCATTTTTTTTTTCCTTTTTGGTTGAAACACACATTAGCATTCCATATGCACGGAAGTTTGGACGAGATCAAGAGGCACATTCTTTGCCCTCTCAAGAAAGTCTTAAACTCTTTCTTTCTCCTTTTTTTCCCCCTTCAAGTTCTTTTTCTTACAAGCCTGAGGTAAAGACTAGAGAAATAACGGAATCTAGATCCCCTCCTCTTATGTTTGGAATCTTCATATTCCCTCATATTCTTTCTAATGGGAGGATCTGTTCCCTCCACAAAAATAAATGAAAAATAAAAACAAAATTAAATTTGTGATGAGGGAAAATAAGAAATTCCCGACATGAAGAGATCTATTTCTGAAATAACCTTGGGGGTGGGAGTGTTAGCCCAATCAAATCCAACATTTGAGGAGAAAGCTTTTATTCCGGGTAGGGTTGGATGAATTTTACAACTATATGAACAGTCATGGCCAACAGCTATAAACATTGCCCAAAGAAGAACCAACCGTGTGTGTAATGCTTGGCAAGAAAGAAATGAAAAAGAAATTCTAGAGGTACAAACTATGTGCACTATTGATTTATTTATTCAATCTTGTCTGCTACAAGGCGGACCTTGTTCAAGGACTCTTTAAATGCCTGCCAGGCAACCATATAATGGTCTTGGGATGCCATTCCTTCTTCAACAACTTGCATAGCCCGTCTGTACAAATGATCATAACACTGAACGGGGTTGGTGATATCAACATTATTGGAGCTGAGATGTCGTACATACAATCTCTTATAATCCTTCCTCCATCTTGACAAAATATACTGACATGGAATTTCCTCCACACCGTTATGATTAAGGATACACAAGGCATGCCTGCATAGATAGCCTTTGAAGTTAAAGCAGCCACAGCTACAGCGAACTTCTGCCCCTGCTTTATCATACATGACTTCAAAATCCCTTACATCCCTCACTGATTCTTCCCCTCCACCTTCTTTAACTATGTACGTCTCCATAGACCCATTTGTTTGAATTTGTGTGATGCAGAAACAAGAAGACATCATTACCACTTCATCTTGGAACTTACTGAATATTGCATTTGTGAACAATTTTGAGAGCTGCAACTCATAGTAGCATCTTGTTTTCAGTAAGGGTGTTGAATCTCTTGACTCTAAATCAGTAAGAGCTTCTTTCTTATGCTTCTTTTGTAGAACTGATTCAAAAATGTCAAAAAATTCTTTCAAAGAAGTTTGTTGATGCACATGATCGTTGAAAAAGGGACTCATGGCCTCACCCTTTTCATAATCACAAATTCCAGCAAAAAGTGTGTCCCTGGAATAAACTGGGGCCCATCGCTCCCGTTCTTCATGCAAGGATTGGAGCTTCTCGTGATTGCTTATTCCAAAATGCTGGGTCAAATCATCCCAAGCCCTCTCAAATTCATCAACTGTTTTAGAGTCATATATCACTTTAGTCAATGCCATCTGAAATGCATCATACTCCTGTGACAGTGCCGAGTCTCCCAGAATGCTCTGCATGACTTGTGAAAGACAAATTTTATGGTGGGCTCTTGGGAAAACCTCTGCTATTGCACTTTGCATGGTTTTACAGTGGTTTGTAATGATAGTTTGTGGAGGGCGACCAGACATACATGTAAGCCATGCCCTGAATAACCAAATGTATGTTTCAAATGTCTCATCAGCAAGCAGACCACATCCTAACAAAATAGATTGCCCATGGTGATTAACACCAACAAACGCCACCAGTGGAATCTCATAATTGTTTGACAAACATGTTGAGTCAAATGCAACCACATCACCAAAGTAACCATATGCAGCCCTTGACCTAGAATCAATCCAAAAGATGTTCCTCATATGTCCATCATCAGTCAGGTCCATCACATAGAAAAAATTAGGATTCATCAGTTGACTGTGGCAGAAGTAGTTTGCAATAACTTCTGCATCCCCCTTTTTAAGTTTCAAATGCCTGGAAAAAGTAACATGATTGTTAGTTTCTTCTTCATTAGCATTTGAGCTTCTATAACCTGGTGCATCTATAACAGGTGTTCGATATAACTTGATTGTTCGCACTTCAACATCTAGAGTTGGCTCAACCTTTCTTTTGGCCCCACTGTCCATCCTCTTATGTGATTTAGAGTTTTGTGCTCTCTCAGGATCAAACGAATGGTTATGCTCAAGCTTGACTTCATCCACTCTCCACCTGTTAGATTCCACTAATCTCAACCTAATCATTGCTAGACAACCTGTTCTTGTTTCTTTCCTACGGCTATTTGCTTCTTTAACTGTCTTGAAACCCTCACAGTTGCAGCAGAGCACGGCACCACGCTTCTCTTTGCTGTTACGTTTGGTCCACGAAGATTTAACCCTAATAGCAAATCCAAGTTTCTTGGCATAGCTATTGTAGTAGTTGTAGGCATCATCATATGTATCGAATTCCATCCCTACAACTGGTGGAGGGTAGTCTTTTACTTGAGATTCTCTGTTATGACAATCATCTATCACCGTTTCATCTCTCCCAACTTCGTGTTCATTTCCATCAATCTCAAATAGCTGCCCACAGTCATTTTCAAAGTCGTTGCCCTCATCCTCAACCTCAAGCAATTGGTCACTGTTTGGAGACCCTTCCTCTATCTGAGAAAATGTAATAAACATTCAATAACAAAACAAAATCTAATAGAAGTGAGTATACATTGAAATTGACAGCCATATAAATTGAAATATCTTGATAACAAAGTTTGTAGATGTCCTCACCACCTTGAAATTTTTTGTTGCTGACAGGTAGTGAGGTCGTCCATATCCTTTACACTCTCTTTTTTCCCTCACTATATGATTATACTTTACCTCCCGACCTCCCCTCCACACACCCCCCCCCCCAAAAAAAAAAAAACTCTTCTCATCCAATTAGCACTTTTTTGGAAGCAGTATCTCAGCTATTTCTTTAACACTATCGAATAGCAGGGATCTAGATGAATATCCAGGAAGGCATGACATGTGTCACAGATTTAATGATTTAATCCCTTAATTATAGTTCACTGGCTGCTTTACAATGGATCCTCGTAAAGCCATTAGAGGACTCGCTCATTTTAATATCATATCATCTTATAGCTTCTATAAACTTACATTGAAAGTTATTTGAAGCCATACACTAGATAATTAACATCAATTCATAATTCACTTTTCTTTCAGCAAGGACTGCAAAACAATTGATACTTAGCTGACAAGAAAATCACCAGTGCCAAAAATTATCCAGTCCAATGGCACCATTTTCTCAAAACTGGTGGACCCTTCAAAATTGGATAACTAGAATTGATGTATATTCTCAATATTAAGTAGGATCGCCGAGTCCTTGAAAAGAAGAAGAAAAATTACCTCAAAATCATATTTCTACCATTTACTCCACTTGCCGAACCAGAGAATTAAAAACCCCTCACAAAACCTAGTTGAACTAACTACCACACTAATTTCCAACAACTTCTAGATTTTACAACAACATTCAGGGCCCAAAACCATCTTCCCCCTGTTTCCTCTCCAACTAAAGAATGATTATTGTACAAAGCGGAAAACACCCACAAGGTACCCATACGAAAAGAGAGAGGATTTTTTTTTTTTTTTGGATATGTAATATCCAAATCCAAATTGAAGCTAAAATTTGGGAAACAGGCAGAGAAACAGAGAATCTCTAAGCACAGTATTATATGAAGCACACAGGCATAAAATTTCAAGGTTTAAGAAAAGAATTACCGTGATATCGAGGTTGTGACTCTGCGACAAGCTATTGTCGTCCGCAGAATACGTGGTCTCGCCGGTCATGGTCTGCCGAGAGGCTCACCTGCGTTCGGTTCCGTCGAAATATGAGAGGTCGGCCTTGCCCTAACCCCCTCTGCTTTGCGTTTTGCACTAGGGTCCCCGTATTTCATGTTAATACTTTTCGGCCCCACAATTTTGGAAATTATCAAATCATGATAGTTTTGGGCTTATATGGAGTTAGAAGAATTAAATGGGGCTTAGGTACTAACAATAGGCCGGAGCTTGATGATGTGTGAGCCTGATTAGATCGCGTTTTGTGTAATTCCACTTGGCTTGATCTATTTCTGGAGTTGGGATTGCAGACTGCCTTAGATCATGCTTCTTTGTTTTATATAGCCATCGTTTCGGAAAGGTCTATTCCGTTTGCAAAAGTTTTTGTTCTATTTTTCACAATGTAATCATATTGTACAGCAGACTTGAAATGAATGGGTATCTGAGTTTTATGAGGTGGTCCACCGAATTAATTATTAGACTACGCCATGAACTTAAACATTGGAATAAAACACAAATAGGTAAGATTCAGAACATAATAGTAACGTTAGAAAGAGAATTGCGACAAGTTCAATCACAATTATCCACGACGAGGTTGTTGATGCCGAAAAGGATATCAGGCACAAGTTAAAATATGATTTTGAAGAATCCTTTTGGCGCAAAAAGCAAGATAAGTATGGTTACTTCAAAGAGATCAAAATACGAAATATTTTCATAGTTTGGCTAAAAATCGACGGGCAAATAATTGTATGACTAAGATTAAATCAAAAGATGGGGCATGGGTAGAGGATTTGTAGCAAATTGAACATATCACGCGGTCATATTTTCACAAGTTTTGACTACTAATCCATCCCTATCCATTTATCAAAATTCTCCGGAATTAGATTAGTTTGGTATTCCTTGTTTTACAGATTCTCACCCCCAGTGTCTGCAATCTTTTATGGATATAGATGAAATTAGTCAAGCTCTATTCAGTTGAATATCAGGTCCTAACAAATTCCATGCATCATGTCGTAATAATATGGTTCTTGCTTTCTTTTAGCATGATTATTTGCTAAAAATTCTGAATTGTACATTCATTATTTTGCTACCTAAATATGATTATTCACAAACTTTGAAGGATTATCAGCCTATTAGTTTATGTAATATTATTTACTAGCTCATTTCCAAGATAATATGTAATTATCTGAAGACCATTCTAATGGATATTATAACTCCCAATCAAAGTGCATTGCTTCCAAGATGGTTAGTTTTTGATAATATTATATTGGCATCTAAGCTTATGAATAAGTTGCAACATATTCCACAAATGCAACAATGGTGGTAAGCATATAAGTTAGATATTGCCAAAGCATATAATAAGGTGTCCTAAAATTATTTACAGCCAATATTACAAAAAATGAATTTTTTTTAAGGCATTAGATCTAATGGATTATACAGTGTGTCAAAAAATTGAGTTATTAAGTGTGAGTTAGTAGTAATCCAATTCAAGTGTTTTATCCATGACAGGGATATGGACAAGGTGACCCACTTTTATCATATCTTTTTATTATATGTGATAACATTTTATTTTGTATGATCCATAAGAAAGTTTGCATATTTAACGCAATTTGGAACCAATTTTTCATTTAATGTATGTAGATCATAAGCTTTTATTTTTCAAAGCTTCCTTTTAAGTATATACAATGGTTCACTCTACAGCAATATAGTCATCTTTCAAGACAATGTATCAATCAAAGCAATTAATAGATTGATTTTAGTCAAATTATACTGCATAAATTCAAAAAATTCCTTTTTGAAATATTTGGTGTTAAATACAAGGCAAGATTAAGACAATATTTATGTGCTTGAGTGGATATTGGACGGTCCAAAACATATATCTATATAAAAGGTGGTAGAAAAGGTGAATCATAGATTGCAAAACTAGAAGGTTCATACTTTTGTTTCAAACTTGCAGGTTAACATTAATCAAATCTGTTCTTAATTTTACATTAATATACATTTTTGGACATTTTAAGTAGCCCAAAAAGTATTGACACGAGATAAATATGAAAATTTCAAATATTTTTTAAGAGTATCATGATGCAAAGCCTAAGTCGCATCTACTTAAATGGTTGATGGTATGTTTGACTCAACATATTAGGGGTCTTGGTCTTAAGCAAATACAAAATCTTAATAAGGCTCTCTTGGCAATATATATATATATGAAAATTAATCACCAATAATTTTCACTCTTTCTTTGCTCATGTCTTAAGGCTAAAATATTATAGGGATGATTGTTCAAGCAGGTTAAATACTAATTCGTTTACAGAATGGATGTAAAAAGGTATTTGTAAAGGTGATTTTATAATTACCAATCATTTTCAATGGCAAGTGGGTGATGATGGGTCTATTTCTCTTAACAACTACTTTTGGTGGCTAATGAAGTTAGGTTCGCCTCCCTCATTTAATACAATTAGTGAGCTTATTATACATAATCAAAGTTCTTGGAATTTATTAGCTTTAAAGTAAATATATCCCCCTACGTTACTACTTCAAATTGCTAAATTACCATTTTTAGGCACTGGGCAATAGGATAAATTAATTTTAAATGGCAATGTAAGTGGTACTTAAATAGTTGTAGATAGGTGCCAACTTTTGACCTTTAATTCTATTTCTATCATCCTTTTGCAATTTATGTCTTGGAATTTAATATGGAAACTCTAGCTTCCATTCCAAATTAATTTATTCCCCTAAAAGTTGTTAAGGAATGCACTTCCTTTGACTTGAACTTTACATGCCCAACATTTCTCAATCCAACCACAATGCCTATTTTGTTTATCTTTTGACGAAAGGATAAATCATTTTCCATTACACGTCCTTTTGCATGAGCTCTATCATTTGCATCTCCTTTATCTTTATGAATTAATTAGATCTATCCTTTAGACATTACTATTTGGTTGTAAACTTGGTTTTTCCAAACAAAATGGGTTAAAGATGGAAGTAGGGTTGCACATTAGTCGATTTGGCGCTATTTGGCCAAATTGGGTCAGATTGCCTAAACAAGTTGGCTCAAGTATTAAGCTGGTTGTTCAAGCAACCTGGTGTGAATATAAAAGTTAAAAAAAAATGTAAAGACTAAAATGAAAAAAAAATTTAGGGGTTATTTTAAAATTATAACCAAACAAATTTAAAACCACTTTACAAATTATAAATAATTAAAGGCATCCAACTATCTTCTAATTACATCTATATGAAAGAAAATGAGATGAAAATGTATATTTTTAAAGTTGAAAGCAAAAAAATTTAAAATTAAAATAGTAATAATGTATTTTTGGAAAAAATAAGTGGGCCAAACTACCTTCAAAGTTTGCATCATTTTTTTATTGCTTTTTGATATTTTTTAGATAAAAAATTATCTAAAAAAAATTACCCTATTCAAATCACCGTACTTAAAGTTATCGCTTTTTGATATTTTTCCCTTTACGCTTGTGGATTTTTCTTGTTTTCTCCTCTGAAGTTTGAACCCACATTTTTTTATTTTCACTTTATAAACCTTACAAAGATCTATCAAAATAAATGGTGATATAATCAAAATATTTAAGTAATTATAAAAATATAAACATTCAAAGTTTTAATTTTTTTAAAAAAAAGCAAATCTCGATTCAAACATAATTGGGAGGCCCTTGGATCTATTCTTTTTTTTTTTTTAATTCAACTTTAATTAGGCCAAGGTGAAACAAGACCTGCACTTGGCCCATCTAGACCTTAGGTGGAAGAACTTAGTGTGCTAATTATTTTCATATTATATGTAATATGGCATTGTCACAATTGTAAGATTTTTTTTAATCTTCACCTTGGTCAAAAATTTGCTATTAATATGATAAATAAATTATTTTGACAATGTGTGTTTTTCAAGATCAAAGTTTCAACGTAAAATTACATATAATCTTTTAAATTACAGTCTAATTATAAGTTTGGTAAATAGTCTTTAAAACATAACAGTTCATCTCTTAAATTACCATAAATAATAAAAATGTTACATATCAATTAAAATTAAGAATAAATTAAACAAAATTCTCTTAAATTTTGCTAAAATTATATATTCTTTCCATCTATTTTCAAAATATATACTTTAGTTCAATTTTAATTTCTTACAAAAATACCGTTTACAAAAAATACGTAATAGTGGCTAATAAAGCATATATTAGTTAAAAAATTTAAAATTATATTAAAATATAATATAATTTTTTATTTTAGAAGAGGTCTATGTGTACAAATAAAAAAATATTTATGTAATTTTAATGAAATTTTTTGAAAAAATCTGTATAATTTACTTTAAAATCAATGACCCAAAAATTAGAAATATGAAGGAAAATACTCGTAAAAAAATTGCGCACGGAGAAATTGAAAAAAATGATAAAGATTTAAAAGCCTGTTTGATTTATTAAATTATTAGTGATGTAATTATAAAGATAATGCTGAAATAAAACAGATTGCATTGTTCATGTTTAGTATGACATCAAATGTAATAAGAATACCTTTTCATTTATACGTTTGGTTAGATAAAAATAGTAAAAAAAATAGAATATATGATTGAACAAACAATAAAAATACCTTTGAATTAAAAAAATAGAAGTAATTTATACTATTTTTTTTTCCTCTAGCTTTAGCGTGAACGGATCTGAATAGCCATTCCTCTGGCTTTCGCGTTGACTATTCCAGCAAACTTCATCTACAAGCTTGTCCCTATAGAACTTGCTTTTGCTTTCACGTTCACAATGAGTCCTTCCTCTGCAAAATCAATGGTCCATCTCAATCCCTCGATCTCTCCTCTCACACATCTTCTAGGTGTAAGGAAAAAGCCCACAAGCTTAGGTCATGAACCCACACTTTTTTTTTTTTTGGCTTATTATCATCTCTCGGAACTTAAACAATTTCAGAGGGAAACAACCTTAAATTTACAGCACATATACATGGAGGAAAACCAAACACCTAAGTACACACAGAAATTTCTTAATAAAACCAGTAATAGAATCGTGAAATAAATAGGATTCACATAACCAGGGTATAAAGTAGGAAGATAAAATAGGGTTCACTGATGTTATCAAATCAAATCAAAACTCTATATTCTCACTTTCAAACCCTGGCTAGAATTGGAAAAAAAACAAGGACATGCAAATATTAATCCAATTTCATATTAAAACTCAAAGCATGATTAGCAAATCTTAATCAGAACAAAAAGAGACTATCGAGGACAATGCCTTCAGATCCTCCACCTTTCGGTAGCTCCCAAGAAGCATAGAGATTAATGAAATCCCATCGCCCAAAGTGAGATAGATTCAGAAAATCATGCACCTATAGACAATTAAGAGGTGGATTTTCCAGGGTTTGTCTGTGTTAATGCAAAAAGTGTCGATGCAAAATTCTGCCAAGTAGTCCGTCCGTACATCGCTGGAAATCTTGGCCAGCGATGAGATGGGTGTTAGTGATGTTTCGATCAAGAACGATAAGGTATTTTCCACAATTTGACCCTTAACATTTTGGCCCTCCCCTACTAATCACCATGCTACATCCCATCCCATCCCATCAACTAAAAAGAATTGCATCAAATGCGTTGAACGAAACGGGCCTAAAAGTATTACATAACAATCATCTCATTTTTTAAAACATTAATTTTAAGTGATACTCTCAGAAAATAATTAAATAAATAAAATATTTCGTTTTAAATGTTATGTAATAAATTTTAATTGAGGGAGAGTTCAAAAAGTTATATGTATTTTAATTCATTTATAAATAAATAAAAAATGGAAATTAGAAAGAGAGAAAATGTGAAAAGTAAAACATATTAGATAATGCCACGTGTTAAGACACGTTGCAATAGGTTGCGCTTATATTATCACACACCTCCATGAGCCACAATTTATTTAAGTATCCAAAAAGAAATAAAAGCAGCGGCCAGTTTTGTTCGTTGCATCCAACCGTTGAATGAAGCTCTGGTCTTCAACTTCAAAGTCACGCACACTTCTAACCTCTGCCACTCATAGAAAACCCAAACAATGGTTTCTGCTCTGCTTTCTCTCTCTCTCAACGTTGCCATTTCGTCATCCTCTACAAACCACAGAAATGCCTTGAGCAGCAGAAGAAGACGATCACCAACTGCTACAGTTCGAGTTCGAGCTAGCTCTACCGAAAAGGGCGAATCCAAGGACAAAGAAGACACGCCTGAGTTTAATCCTTTCGGCTTCGTCACCGACAACCCGTCGAGCCGCAACGCAATTCAGTTGCCTGAAAATCCTGCCGAGGATGGCAATGTCGGCCAAATGCTCTATGTAATGGTCTTCGAAATTGAACCCTTGTTGTACTCACTGGTCTTGATTAAGCAGTTGCTTTGTTTTATTATTTTTTCTTTAATGGCCAACTTATGCAAATGGTTTTGGCGATTAATGCTCTTCGGTTACGATTTTTCAAATATAACCAATTTAAACTCCCGTTATAATCTAATATCAATGGCTAAGTTAATTTTGAGTGATTATAGTATTCATAATCTTAATATTGGTTACAATTTTTTATTTCAAATACCCATTTAAATTTTCTTGATGGGAGTCTATTAGGTTATGAAGTCTTATTACAAGTTATGAATTGGTTTATGATGGGAGAAAACTATAGAAGTCAGAATGTTGAAGGATCCTTAGCTTAAGCTTTATCCAAATTCTATCTCTCTTTTCTTTTAGTATTATATATGTCAAAGCTATAGCTGGAGGTATGTTTTCGATTCTATACAATTTCTGCATTTAGATCATGTTTCTCTGGATTATATCTGACTTTGAAAGGATTTTTTCTGTTCATAATGGTCATAATATTATTCATAGAGTAAAACTCCATTTTGATCCTCCTCCAAAGATGATCCAAATATCAATGGGTTCCTTCAAAGATTTTTTCGCATCACTTTAGTAACTTGAAAAGTTTTATTTATTTATTTCCAACCTTATAGAATATTTGCACCTCCAAAGACTGTATAGTACCTCTTGAAGGATGAAATTGGAACAAAATTATACTTTTGAGTACTACAATGATACAGAAAAAAAAAAAAAAAAAACTTCAAAGGAGCTAATTGATACTGGTGTTATCTTTGGGAACCCAAAATAGGGTTTTTCTCATTATTCATAGAAAAGGAGCATAGTGATTGTAACATCTATAACTTGTGTGTTTTATATTATTCTAGAGGATAGAAGACAAGGGCAAGGAATATGGGTCATACATTAAATCTGGGAAGTTCAGATGGTTTGTGAGGGAAACTGGTAATATTTACTTTGTTGGAAATTAGTTTTCTCTTTAGATTTCCATTTTTTTAGTTCAAGAAATGCTTTAAATTATTTATATGTTTTTTACTTCCTTTTAGGATCAGCAGAAAGCAGACGAGGAACTATTGTCTTCCTTCATGGGGCTCCAACTCAATCTTTCAGCTACCGAGTTGTTATGTCTCAGGTTATCTACTTATCTCACTACATGTTGTCATAGATTTAATAACATATCTCTCCTTTCCATTTGATGCCTAATAAGAAAGTAAAATAGAAAAGTGAGAAGCAGGAGAGAAAAAAGCCTACATATGCAACCTATGGAATTCAATTCATGGTCTCTTCTAGTAACATAATTATCTGAGCTAAATAAATGATTTTGTCTATCTGACATAAGCCAATTCTTGAAGGACAAAACTAAGGTGCAGTTTTAGGTGTTTGCTATCAGGTTCTTAAATGAAAATATAATAAGTGAATATTTTATGTAGTTAGCAGTAATTGATTTGGTTTTTGAGAAGAGTTTCTACGCAAGTTATGTTTCTTTTAAAAAACCAAATAGCAAACACTTGAGGACTTTGCTTAATTTTTTGTTCATTCTCATAAAAAAATCATCTGAGCTGAAAAATGATTTTGTCTATGTGACATAAGCCAATTTAGGTGTTTGCTTTCTGATGAAAATACAACAGGTGGATATTTTATACAACTTAATGTCACCTGATTTTTCCACTTGTTATGTTTTCATCAAAGAACTTGATAGCTAATACCCTCAAGAAACTTTATCTAAGTTTTGTCCATGCTCGAGTCCCCCTAGATTCATGAGTACCCAAATAATGGCCTTTTGTTGATACTATCTACATATATAACAAAAGATGTTTTCTTGAATGAATTTTTCAATATTCTTTAGTTACTATTTTAATTTTCTCTCTCTTAAATAGTTGGCAGATACAGGGTTTCACTGCTTTGCACCTGACTGGATAGGATTTGGTTTCAGTGACAAACCACAGCCAGGATATGGTTTTGATTACACAGGTTTTTTATAAAATTTTTCAAATTCAAATGATCTCAACCATTATCAACTATTCCCGTAGAAACCATACATTTAAAGATGTTCTTACAATTCTTACAGAAAAGGAGTTTCATGAAGAATTGGATAAATTACTCGAGGTGCTAGGGGTCAAATCTCCCTTTTTTCTAGTCGTTCAGGTATGTAAAGACATGGAGTATATATCTGTGGAAGTATCTTTTGCATCTGAGAATTTAGCACATTGATTACAATTATATAGCACATATAAATATGCATCTTAGAATTGGAATGCACCAGTTAGAATTAGGTGTATACTATGGCTGCATTTTAATTTGTGTGCATTCTTGCACTTAAATAATATGTCTAACATAACGCCACACTCCTCCTTAAGGGATTTATTGTAGGTTCATATGGATTAACTTGGGCCCTGAAGAACTCAAGCAAGATATCAAAGCTAGCAATACTAAACAGCCCATTAACTGTTTCATCTCCCATTCCCGGACTTTTTCAGCAGCTAAGGTTTTGGTTCTTGTTATATAAATCAACAAACTTGGTGCTAAACTGCTAATGCTCATGTATAAAATCTTGACTGAATCTGTACTTCAGTTTATTAGATATTTCTTATGGTTTTACCCATTGGAAGTATATAAGAATTCAGTAAACCCTATGTTTGCTTCCAATAGGGATTGCAAATGACAAAAAATTGTTTAAAGACCATATTATTTCATGAGTCTGTGCTTGACAAATCATTCTTAAGCAAGTGTGTATACACGAAAATGTCTTCAGTCAAGTCTTCTAATATATATATATATATATATATATATGAGTATTCTCAGTGACATTTTTTACATGATGGATTCTGAGTCAAATAATGTGACACAATATATTGTGTTAATTTTTTTTATATTGTATTAACTCTGCTTCTTTCCTTTCTAGAATTCCTCTATATGGTGAGTTTACATGCCAGAATGCTATTATGGCTGAGCGGTTTATTGAAGCAGGTAGCCCGTATGTATCCAAAAGTGTATCTGACTATTGGATAGTAACAGTTGTGGCCCATGATATCTTCTACCTCATATATTATGACATTTTCACTATACTAAAATTCCTGGATAGCTTTGCAAGTAAGATTGAAGTTAACATTATAGTTAGCTGAGAAATATGAAATTATAAGTCTAGCATCTCTTTCTAGATCTTGCTACATACATACATTATCCCTGCACAGTAAATCTGGGTAAGCTTACATTAGGTGTTAGCTTGCATTAAGCTAATCACCTTTGTCCTCATCCAGCATCTATGGCATTTCTCATTAAGTCAGTTGCATGGAGAATTCAGCATAACTATTATGATTAGCTTAAGTCACAGTCATCTTCATATCATAATCCCATTGGACAATTAATTTCCTCAAATTTTATGTTAGTTTCCTTAGGATATGATGAGAAAGGAGATAATGTCTCCTCAACTTGTTACTTTTTTTGGGCATTGCTCTTATAGGTACTTTTATTTATTTATTTATTTTGCAGTTATGTCCTAAAAAATGACAAAGCTGATGTCTATCGGTTACCTTATTTGGCAAGTAGTGGACCTGGATTTGGTTTGTGCCACTAACTTCCTTTTAATGCTTTTCATTTTTATTATGTATCTATTCACAAAATGTAATAAAATATTTTTTGATAGTCTGAATCTATTGATATATGCAGCTATTGAAGAAACCTAGTAAAACCATCTTAAGGCCAATAATGAAAATACTAAAAAATTTATTTAACCAGAAAATTTTGACCATATCTCTTATTTTATTCATAATTCTAAGCATCCAGTAAAGGTTTGGTACTGTCCGTAATCTTTGATTTGAGATGCCTCTGGGTACACATTTTTAGGTTCAAAAAGATTGAGTACTGAAGTAGATGAAGATATGTTAAGAACTAGGGCTTTGCAGACCTATTATAAAGCCCTTATTAGACACAGAGCTTGGAGAAACAAAAAGTATCATAATGATAAGCTAATGTTCAGCTTATGTCAATGTATTGCTGCACCTTCTAAAATCACATATTTGTAGTCAAATCACTTCTATGAAGAAGGATAAAATTTCTTTGCTTTCTAGTCAAATGTATCATTTGACCTCTTGATACGTAAGATCCACAGCTAATTTCTTGTCCATGTCCTCCTTTGTGAATAAAGTACCCTGAAATCTGCAGATGATATTAATTATCTTTAGCAACCTCTTACTTAAATATAATAGCAGATACAGACTATACTTATGCTAGGTTGAGCAGTGCATGTTTATCTAGAAGTCTGAAATATATTAATGTATCGGATATGAAACACAGTACTAGATAAAGATGTCAGAAATTGTTTGTAGTCTGGGTTTAACAAGGGTGATTCTTTTTGTAGCCTTGTAGCACTGCATCATCATACGTACTGTAAGACTATGGTATGAAGTGATCTCTATATGCGTTGGATCAAATAAGTTGGAAATTCTCCATCTGAAAATAACACACTTGTTTTAATTTAAAACTCTATTTTACTTGTTTTTTTGGGAAGCCAGGAATGATTAATATAAATGAACTATACATCATTAAGAGGATTGAGGATAATGATTAACTTGGTGTCATTTTGCTTGGTTATGTCAATGATAAATTGTGGCTACTGGGGTTTCTTATGTTTACAACACTGAGGACTGATTCCTAAGCTAAATTAGATAGAAATATATTTGATGTAGTTAGTTCAGATTCTAGAAAATCAGTAGTTCAATCATGATCATATAATGTAATGAACGTGAGCATCTACTAATATTCAAGTTGATGGGGTTTCAGCTCTGCTTGAAGCTGCAAGAAAGACTAATTTCAAAGGTAATTTCAGTGAGATAGCTGCAGGATTTGCATCAGAAAGGTATATTTTCTATCTACATCTTCTTTTTCATTTTATTAGACTCACTGAATTTGAGCCTGCAAAAACTAAAAAACAAATGCAACAGTTTCAGAAATTGATTACTTCTTTTAGGTGAAAGGTTAATGTGTGGAACATGTTTGACATAAGTAGCAGATTCTACTCATTTTAAACATCTAGCAACATAAGTATTGTAATAACTACATTTCTAATTAGATAAATATGTGTAGACACTTATAGAGCATATGTTTGGCAAAATATATTCATTTTGAAGTTCAATTTTTTTTTTCTTAGCTAATTGATAATTATGCTTCGTTGAAAGTAATAATATTTATAATAGGTGCAATTATTTAAGTGTATGTGATCAAGTTACTTTAATAAAACCACGATACATGTACATTTTATACAACTCAACACCATATCATTGACTTCTTCAGAAAAGTTTCTGCATATGTTATTATTCTATTGAAAAACCTGAATAGCAAACACCTAAAAGATTGCACCTAAGTTTTGTCTTGGTATTGATGTTTCAAACCCTTCTATAAGACTTGATCAGTTTGACTTTCCTAATCTGTAACCTAAATTTTTTTTTTATAGTAGTTAGTACTTATTGTCTATGCCAACCCAATCAACTGACAAAAGAGAACCACTAGGATCTCTGCAGTCATCCATTCCTCTTAGTATCAGGAGCTTATATTGGTGGTCGTCCCTCTCTAAGAAGATTCACTAATATCCAGTCTTTGGGTGGGCCTTGGTTAGCCCAACCAATCTCTGGCGCCCAATGTTGGAGTAACCTATCTGCACTATTAGTTTTTTTCACTAAGATAAAAACAGAGCATATTATCTATCAATATGCATGTGTTGCATGAATGTCCTACTCCTATTATAGAAGATGGGATAGAGCTGTGGCAAGCAAAATCCTTCCTTGAACCTGAAGCGATATAAATGGATTTTGTACTCCAGATGGGATAAACCAGTATTACTTGCTTGGGGATTATCAGACAAGTATCTGCCCCAATCTGTGGCAGAGGAGTTTCAGAAAGGAAATCCAGCACAAATTACGCTTAAGTTGATTGAAGGAGCTGGGCATATGCCTCAAGAAGACTGGTGAGTTACTTCAAAATTAGATTCAACTGCATATATAGTAGATAAATGGAACCGGATCCATTGCAATGGCCTCTGCAATGGAAGATTTAGATCATTTAGATTAATTTGGACCGTCCAAATCTATTTATTTTTATTTTAGATTTTGAAAATAATTTTTTTAATAAGCTACAGAATGTAAAATAAAAAATAATTTTTTAACTGTGAATTTTGAAAAAAATAATGTTTTAACTTAAAAAAATAAAGAAAAATTTAAACCGATAAAATTTTAGTTTAAATGGTTGAGATTTTGTAGGGGAGGGAATGGACAAAAAAATAGTCGTGAGGGTTCATTTCATAGACAAAAATATTGTTGAATCTCCTTCAAAAAGTTAACCTTTTGTATATATCTTTGACAGGCCTGAGAAAGTTGTTGATGCCTTGAGACTGTTTTTCTGAACTCGAAAGCTAGAGAAGTGCTTATTTCTCTCTTCTATTGCAAAGGTCAAAAGCTAGCAGACCCTTTACTGTCTGTTTCCTTCATTGAATATAATTCATTTGTAAATTGTAAACTTATTACGTCTTAGAGTTTTACATTGGCTATTATTATTATTATTATTTTTAAAAAGCTCTGTTCAATTGAGTCTGTTCCTATTTCCTTGTAGTATTTGAAATCATAAACTTCCCAATCTGTCGATTAAACATAAAAGATCTTTAAAGTTCTCACTCCATAAATCCTGGAAAGTTACCCTCTTTGAGAGTTTTAGTTAAATTGACCATAAGCATTGTCGTTTATTTATATATGAAAAAAACTTTGGTTATTTTAAATAAGAAAAAAAACACTTTGTTCAATTGAATCTATTCCTATTTTCTTGTAGTATTTGAGATTATAAACTTCCCACCCTGTCAGTTAAACATAAAAGATCAGTTCTCGCTTCTTAAATTCTAGAAAGTTATATTGTTTGAGAGTTTTAGTTGAATTGACTATAAGCATTGTTGCTTATTTTTATATTAAAAAAACTTAAATATAGTTTTTTTATATTTTTGTTATAAAATTTTTTAATTAAAATATGATTAGTATATATTTTTTAATATTAATATGATAAATGTATAGTTTTTATAATTCAATATCATATAATTAAATTTTTTAAAAACTTTGTAAACGATTAAAAAACTTAAAAACAAATATATGAAGAACTTCAATTAAGTTTAGTGGATTTTATGTTTATAGTCTTATCACAGCTAACTAAGCCACAGTGTGATCTAATAAGGAGTTTGAGGGACATTTTATACTCAACTTTTTATTGTATTCAGTCATTTATCAAAAAATAGTCATATCACAACTTACTCTACTTCACCAAAAGCAGAGTTATGTTGTGTTTGGTAAGTGAGTCTAAAAAATATAGAAAATTTAATATTTATTTGTTTTACTAATATTCTTTCAATCAAGGGAACAAAAATAGGAGCTTCTTGTATCTAATATTTTTCTTGGCAGAAAAGGTGAAGTGTTTTGAATTGCTAACTTCGATTATTTTAGATATTTATCAATAAGAACACTCCTTTTTTTTTATTATGTCTAATTATACAAACTAGTAACCACCTATAAATGATCACCACGTTTTTAATTAAATAATCACACAATTTGGTTATTAGAGTCTTGCAATAAAATATATTATTTTTCCCTTTTAACCAAACAAACCGAACAAGGCAACCCACATCATGCTGGCAAAGAGCAAACTATACATGCCCAATTGCTGCTAATCAAATATTCAGAAAAATTTTGTAAATTACTCATATAGTTTCTTATAAATTTAAATTGCAACACATTAAACAGAACAGCTCCTTATATGCTAGTCCCACCATTGTTTGGGAGAAATTTTTATTCTACTCATATAGTATTAAATAATAATAATAATAATAATAATAATAATAATAATAATAATAATAATAATAATAATAATAATATTATTATTATTATTATTATTATTATTATTATTATTCATATTTTGGCAAATAAATATTTTTTTAAAGATCTAATTCAATCATAGTTTTAAACCATATTACATGACATGGACCATAAAACAAATTAAATTATTTGATTATATATATAATTATTGAATTTTTACAAAAGCATCGAAAATGAAATTCTGATTCTCACTCTGCCTTGTTGACATTAGATATATTTAATTCCAAAAATGTCGTTTCGATTATAGGTAATTTACAATAGGTTTAATACAACGTTAAGGACAAGGTTTACTTATTCCTTCTATGTTTTTTAGGAAAGACAATCGTGTACAAGGGAATAAGTCAACGTTGTCTTTTATATATATTCGTTTTTTTCAGGGTATTTCTCTTCGAATTCTGTATGGCATGTTTGGCAAGAGAATAAAAAATGAAAATAAAAATAAAAATAATATAAAATATTTATTTTATTTTTATAATTATTATTATTTATTATTATTCAATCATTAAAAATAAAAACATTAAAATTAAATTTTATCTGTAAAATTGTTTTTTAATTTTTGTTTTTATACTTAATTTTTTACATATTAATTGAGTCATAAATTCCAACCCAACCCATTGTTATGACATGTTTAGCAAGTTAAAATTCTAAGAAGCCGCACACTGTTGGAAAATTTTCAGACGCAAACATTGTCATGTCAGTGGCAGATATTAATGTCTACCAATATTTTCAACAAATTAATAACATGGATATTCATCAAGCATTTCAATCTTAAAACTCTCAAAAAATTTGGAGAAAAAAAAAACCAACTTGATTTGCAACTCACATTTTAAAAATAGAGAGGATTCACTAATTAGGAGATGTGTTTCCCTTAAAGCCGGTTTGGTAGATAGATTAAAAAAATAAAAAAATTATATAAAATACTCATTATATTCATATAATTATTATTTAATAATATTTTATTTTTAAAAAATATCTATTTTAAAATAAGGGCAAAAATATTTTTTATTAATAAAATCACTTTTTTACTTTTCATTCCTATTTTCATTTTCAACTTTCTGTGTATTATATTTTTTGAAAAATTTTACACCTTAAATTTTGTAACATTTTAAAAGATTTCAATCCAAATATGCATGATGAGATGTTATATATTAAAAATAGATACAATAAATGAATAAAAATTAATTAAAGTCAGTATTAACAAAAAAGGAAGATTAACGAACATATTCATTTTTATAAGCTTTTATGGCAAATTTTATCCTCTCCTATGCTTTCTCCTGTGCTATTTTTTTGTGCAAAATTTAAATTATCTAAATTAATCTAAAAATTTTAAATTTTATTTTATTTAAAAACAAATTTTTAAAATAAAATAGAATACAAAATAAAAAATAAATTTCTAACTGTAAACTGAAAAAAAAATTATGTATAAGTTAAAAAAAATAAAAATAAATAAATTTAAACCATCTAAATTTTAATATAGATGATCTAGATTCCATGGAAGAAATAATGAAGAACGAGCGAGAAGAGAGGATCCAAATTGCTTTCATCGGCTCTCCAAGAATTTTGCGTGAGGTGAATGAAGAAAAGTTCGAGTTCATTCTCTACCAATGAATTCCAACAAGTAATTGACTAATTGTAGGTACACTGAATGAATAGAAATTAATTAAAGTCAGTATTTAAAAAAAAAAAAAGGTCAACAAACATATTCACTTTTGTAAGTTTTGCTTCGCTCTCCAAGGACTTGGCAAGACGGTGAATGCAAACAAAACAAAGGGTGAGTTCATTCTCCATGAATGACTCCAACACGTAGTTGACTAATGGTTCTACACCTTAGTACTTACGCAGGAAAAATGGCTGATTACTAGGAAGATGCCAACTAATCTTTCTCTGATTTACTAAGTATTAGATATGAAGTTGACATAAGAATTAATTAAGTCCTATTTTTACCCATGATTAAAGAGTATACGAAATCTTACCTTCTTTGAAAATAGAGTTCATCGTAATAACAAAATATTTGTGATTTCTTTAACTTATTCGAGAGAAGCAATTCAAGACTGTTATCGCTGTCAATCAACCATTTCATTACTGCCTTTAATTAAGAAAGAACGTGTGCGTGTGCGTGTGTGTGTATGATTAAGAGTGATTAAGAAAGAAATGTGTGTGTTGTATATTAGTTACAGGCTTTAAATTCACCCAGTTTAAATATTTTAATTTATATTATCAAGATTCAAAAACTTATGATCATATCTTAAATTTCATCGAACCACGTAGAATATATTGTGACAACAAAAGTTTTATCAATAACAAGTTACTCTAATTAGTGTAACTCCACTGATAATAAGTTATGTTAGAGAGTGGGGCTTAATTAAAAAGAACATATCAATTAGATGAAAGTTAATATTAACTTATATTTTTCTTTGAGTATAAATATGGCCCCTCGTTACTATGACAAAGGTTAGCTTATAACTCTCACAATTCATATAGAACTTACATTTTTGTTTTGACATTCTTATTGAAGTAATATTCTTATCTTTTAAACAATACAATTTTTTATTTTTTTCCCCAAGCCATCTTTTTTTTTTGGTTTTACTGTTGCTATTGCCCATTTTCAATACATTGATTATTTGGATTCAAATTAATTAAGACAAACATTTTTAAGAAAATTATTATTTTAAATATATTAAAGTAATGTAAAGATACTCTTTAAAATTATTTTAAAAAAATAATCTCAATTAACACGCGTGAACTGACTCAAATTGTTTTAACATAGGAGAAAAAAGCCATTTTATTTGTGAACTTCTACTCATACTTTTTCAAATTTAAGTTTAAATCATTTTGGTATTTGAAAAAAAAAAAGCCAGGACTCCTTTCACAATCAATATTAATGCCAAATTATTCAGATAGACACTGCCCTAGGTGCCGCTCGAGTAGCTAGCTTATTCAGATTTACCTACTCCGATATAATCTGTTTGTTTGTTTTTTTTTTAAAAATTATATGGTGATTTTTTTTTTTTACGTGGAACATCACGCTAAAAGACAATTGAAATATGCACATATGGAATCTCGGATTCATTTATACCTTCGTTCTCAAATTTCAAAGTTCCACCGTCTCAAGTTTGAATGAAAAAGATTTACCCAATGTTCACATGCCTCGCATGTCTTAATTAATCAAAAGAAGGTGTAATGCTGTCCTTGAAAGCAGGACTGTTGATAGGTAGAGTCGGTCATACATCTAATAGACTCAATATCTGACTCAATTAAGATATTAGACTTATTTTTATACTCGTGGTTTAAGTTAACTTGAACAAGATCGATTTTATATTATCCATTAAGATTTTTTTTTATAAATTAATACTTGTAATATAAAAATATCTTTTTACAGACTCATAAACATATATTTTAAAATAATGAATTTTTAGAATTCTCATATTTTTATCAATAATAAAAAAATAGCCTAATATTATCAAGTAAGATATAAGTTATATTAGTATAATTAACCTTAGGTAAATATGAGTATTTTCATTATTCAACAAAAAAAATGTCAATAAGCATGCACATCAATGATAAAAATAAGTAAGAAGCAATGATGGTTTATGAAGGTAATGAAAGTTGCAGCATGCAGAAAGAATTAGATAAAATAAAAATAAAAAAAATATAAGATGATAAGATGTTGATGACAAAAAAAAAATAATTACTAGAATAGATTGGGCAAAACATGTCTTCACTCGTGACTTGACATAATTTAATATAATTTTATTTAAAATTCTCTCTATTTATGTTTTTGACTCGATTTGACCCGATAAAGCTGAGTTAGGGCGGATTTCTAAGATTTAACGGGCCAATAAATATCCCTGCTTAAAAGTGTTTCTTCCTTTCATTTAATAAATAAAGACAGATTTAAAATTCTCTAATAAAAATATATTAAGTGAAGTTTTTTATAGTTTTATATTTCATAATTGGATCTTTTAAAAAAATTATTTATATATTGATAGGGGCCCAAAGAATAATAAATGTCTCCTTGATAGAATCAGATAGAATTAAGACTTGGATCAGAAACGAATCATTCCTATATAAAGGGTAATGCTTGTGTTGGATGGTTGGTGTTCTAAAGTTTAAACAAAGGCTTCGTTATTAAGATCTATTTGATTAAATGACATAAAAAGGGAAGGAATATAAAAAATTGATAAGTAAAATGAGAAATTATTTTTATATTTATATTTTTAAAAAAGTGATTTAATTGTTAAAATAATAATTTAATAAATAAAATAATAAATATTATATAAATTATATAAATATATTATATTTATATTGCGAATAACCAAATAAGTCATTAACAGATCTCCTTTCCATCATCATCGTCAAATTTATTATTGTTAAGTAATGCTGTAAAAGTTATCATTCTCTATACTGCAGCCGAATAATTTATTTTTTTATTTTTGTTTTCTTTTTTTGGACTTGTGCTCCTGTTGTTTTTACTCAAAAAATCATATATGATTTAAGTCTAATTCAAAAGAAAAAAGCTCTTTGCTTAAAATTTTTATTTAAAAGTCTTTAGCAAAAAGTTTAATTCAAAAGAAAAAAGCTTTTTGCGTCACTATTTTGCTGGCCTGTTGACCATCATCTCTAAGGAATCATTATGTACATAAAAAGATAAAAATGAAAACGAAAATAAAAAATGATAATTTTATAAATAAAAAGATAACTCTCCTTTTCTTATTTTTAAAAAATAATAAAAATATTATCAACAAATAATTATAAAAATATAATGAATATTATTTTTAAAATATTTATTTATTTTTATTTTGTATAATGATACTAATCGTGCCCTAATACAGGGACCGCAATCACGTTGAGGTATAAATATCATACTTGATGGTATCCTAAAAAGCAAATTAAGAGAATAAAGAGTTTCTTCAAATCGTTGATTATCAACGATGGTGACTTAGCCGAAAAATAAATGATAGTCGCAGGATTTCTGTAAGATTTAATTTCATGACACTTGTGTGTGTCCAAGTTTGTTCAACTTGCACAAAAACGACAAAGAGTAATTAATCGTGATTAAAATAATAATTTCTAAATTGTATTCTTAATTTGCGTACACTTATTATAATCCTAATTGTTATGAAATCACTCAAACAAGAGTTTATTAAAAGGAATTTAACTAAATTTGAAGAAATTGACCTAGTGATTAAAAAAGTGTTTTTTTTTTTCTAAAATATTCAGGTTCAAATCTTGAGGTTAAAATTTAAAAAAAATTAATTTATTTTTTTACATATATCCCACCAATGTGAAGGTTTGTCCTTTAGATAAGAAATATGATATAGATTGATACAAAAACTATCTTAAAGATGGACAATATTCAAGTACATTATAATATTGTGCATATATATATATATATAAAGAATTTAGCTAGTACAAGAAAAGAAACAAATATTATTTTTTTTTCCTTTTTCTTGCTAGACACGCAGGAAGAGAGAATACGGAGACAAAATCATGTTACAAATTATTTTTTTAAAACAAGTTTTGATTTTAGTTGTCTAATGCGTAGTGTGTAACATTGTAACATGGTATAGGACAAATAAACAAATTCTAGGGGAGAAAAAAAACTTTTGGCTTTCACGTGAAGACAAAACGGAAGCAGGTGAGGAAGGAGTGTATACGAACAAGAAAAACGGGATAAATGATAAATGCTAAATAAATGCAAGCAATGAGGACTAAAATGAAAAGCCCTTGACCATGTAAATTTTTAGTTTTGTCTCTTCATGTAAAGGAATCGTGGATATTATAAAATTGAGTTTAATGTAAGCGTTAATTATTACATAACTAGTGGGTGGCGCATACCAAAATTTGGTAGGCCCTACAGAAAAAAAAAAGTGTCATTTTATCGGAAACTATAAAAATAAACTATATATATATAACTATTAAATATCAAATAACATTTTATTTATTTTATGTTTAATTACTTATAATATTAGTTATTTAATAATTAATAAGTTTTGAATGAATTGATTTAACTATTATATAATTTGTTATTGTGCAATAAGAAGATATTTAGATTAATTTATGTATCAATTAAAATTAAGTCTTTGTTTAAACAATTTCAAAAATACAAACCCATATCAATGAGAAATATTTAGAAAATACATTTTTTAGGTGTTGTCTCCAAAATTTGAACCCCATGCACAGAGTTAGTTTAATTCACAAATATAAAGATAATAATAAATTAATAAAAGTAACAAATTATTATTCCATATTACCTCATATTAGAATTCATGAATTTCTGATATGATGCAATTTGAAATAATAATTTGTTACTTTTATTAAATTTATTATTATTATGTTACTTTCATGATGCTACCAATTTCACAGTAGGTCTTTTCACATATTTGAATATTTCATAGGTTTCGAAAGAGGGAAGGGCAAAGTGTTGTCAAGCAAGGAAATCGATCAACTAAAAAAAAGGAACAAGAAAGTGAAGATAGTTGCATCCAAACCGATGGCATCAAAGGATCTAAGGGGCACGAAAGAGAGTGGGGTGTTGTACCGTGACAAACTACTGAAGTTTGGTTAAACACCTAATGTGTTAAGGGTGAACGAAGAGCAAGAGAGTCAACCAAAGGATGATGATATGGAAGATGAAAGCGAACTAGAAGAGTCTATTGGTGAAGAGTATAATATAAATTTGGAAGACGAGAGTAATGTCATGCTAGAAGATAAGTGTCGAAGGTCGAGGTGTTAGACGAAGAATACAAAGATTGGTGTGAACTTTGGAAGAAATCTCTTATTGTTAAACTTTTAGGTAAGAGGATAGGTTTAAATTTCTTAAGATCGAGATTGGAAAAGCCATGGAATATACAAAGTTCAATACAAATTCTTGATATGGATAATGATTTTCTTGTGATGTCTTTTGCATCTATGGAAGAGTTCTTTCATGCCTACTAGGAAGGGCCTTGGATGATCATGGATCACCACTTAATAATGAAGAGGTGGAAACCAAATTTTGATCCTTGGAATGTTAAGGAAGCCATTAAAATAATAGCATGGATTAGGATTCCTAAATTGACAGTGGAATTCTATAACACAAAATTGCTCTAAAAGGTTAGTAACCTTGTTAGGAAAACCATTAAGATTGACCTTACGATGCTGCTGACTATAAGAGGGCGCTTTGTGAGAATTTATGTAAAGATTAAGCAACTGTTGAAAAAATTTAACTTTAAAGGTGAATTTACAAAATTGATACAAAGGCTTACACTTGGTTTGTTTTGGGTGTAGTACCCATGATCATCAAAAGGAAGAATGCAAGACGCATATGACCAATAAGAAGGAAACAACAAACTTGAATGATAAGATCATGGAAGAAGGTAATGACGCTAATGTGATGGCACTGGAGGGCGTAAGGGGTGCGAACACAGCAGAGAACAATGATATTTTTGGGCCATAGATGTTGGTCCAGAGAAATCCAAGGAGGAAAAATGGATAAGGTTCTCATAAACCAAATTTGGAGGGATATAATAAAAGTTAATGTAGTACATTGTATGATTCTTGAGAGGTTAAAGATAGTGGCCATATGCAATAAGGAAAACTTGGATATGGTGGGGCCCAGGATCTTGGGTAATAACATGCCTATGAATTCTATATCCTTGGGGCATCAATCCAGAGTAAAGCTAAACTATAAAGGACAAAATAGGGTAAATAATTAGAGAATAATTACTTAGAATAAGATGTTTCCTTCAACATGGTTTGAGGCAGCAATGATTTCCAAATGCAAACCAAAAATCTATTTACAATCTTGGATAATGTCATGTAGGTTGTGGGTAGCATAGAGCTAAGCTAAGATTTGGATCTTAGCCGTAATGGAGTTTTAGTTTATAGAACCCAAAGCTTTAATAATGCTATGGGCTCTAATCTCCCACATCTTCCATCACCCATGCATACCATGCACACAAAGTCATGTAATAAGGGTTTACATGAACAGAACACTTGTGAGGACATAGACCAAAATGAAATGATTTGTTTGGATAAGGTAAGTGAAGAAGAGGGTATTCCCTTAAAGTATGACCGTAAAGTCTTATAGCCTTTAATCTTCTTATGAATATGACGCTTTAAAACTCTAAGAGGACTAGTTTTAGAAGTTTTTTCGAGGTTGATCAAGGAGCTTACTAGAGAGTTCAAAGTGGGTTTTCTTGCCTTATTGGAAACTTATCATAATGGTGTTAATGCTGACTGAATCTCCATTTCTTTAGGCTTTAATAAAATGGTTAAAGTCGATGCAGTGGGTTTTAGTGGAGATATTTGGTGTTTGTAAAGGGAATCCTTAATAGAGGCGTAGCTTATTAAAACTCAAATATAGTATGTTAATCTTTGAGTTTGCAGTCACAAAGTGAACTAGGTTCTGACTGTGGTGTATGGTAGCCCCCAAACTAGTGCTCAAAGAAAGTTGTAGTCTAGCTTAGAAGAGATTAATAGACACATTGCTGGCCATTGGTGTGTGGCAAGTGACTTTAATTCCATTTTGCTAGGGAACGATAGGAGGAGTTATAGGGGGTCTTAAGGTAGTCCAGATAAGTATTTTTGTCATTAGTATGAAGAGGCCCATATAATAGATATTGGTTTCCTAGGTCTTAAGTTCACTTGGAAATGCAATGATATGGAGAATAGAATTGATAGGATCATTTGTAATAAAGCTTAGGTAGATTTGTTTGGTAATGCCTCAGTTACCCATCTTATGAAATTTAAATTAGACTATTCCCCCCTTTGGCTTAAACTAGACCATGGAGCTAAGGTGAATAAAGCCCTTCAACCTTTCTGCCTCTTGGCCCATTAGGTGCATCATAAAGGTTTCAATATACTAGTTCAATATAATTAGTCTAATAATGTGTGGGTGGAACAAAAATATGGCAAACTTTAAGGAAGCAGCTAGCATTTGGAATCATTCTACCTTTGGAAACATTCATGCGAACAAAAGACACATTATTCATAAGTTAATTGGGATTCAGAAAGCTTTAGCTAAGGGTCACTGTAATTCCTTGGAGATTCTTTAAGAGGATCTCTAGAGAGACCTTGAACACATTCTCCTGTAAGAAGAATTGTTATTGTTTCAAAGGTCACGTTGTAAGTGGTATACCTATAGGGATAAAAATTCCAAGTTCTTCATGCCTCAACCATAGCTAGAAGAAGGAGGAATCAAATTGAGGCAATTCAAAATGAAATTGGACACTAGATTTTTTATAATATAAACATCAAGAAATTAGCAGTAAACTTTTTTAAAAATCTTTACATGGATGAGCTGGCTGGTTTAACTCCTCTGAATATTGACATTCGTTTCCTGAACCTTGAATACTCAAAGATGACTTTGCTGGGCAATAGGATCAACACAGAAGAGGTTAAAAATGTACTATTCTCAATAGGCCCTTTCAAAGCCTCTAGCTCGGATGGTTTGAACGCCCTATTTTTTTAGAGTCAATGAAATTTGATTTCTTGCTTGCTTGTCTAGTTAATTTGTGAATGATTCTAAATGTCTTATAAGATTATAGATATTAATCATACTTTCATCATTTTTATACCAAAGGTTAAGCACATTGAAAGTATTAAAGACTCTCATCCCATCAATTTGTGTATTGTCACGTATAAGATCCTGACTAAAATTATTACTAATAGAATTCATCCTTTGATGCATAAACTGAACTCTCCTAAGTATTGTAGTTTTGTGCCAATGAGACACAATGGATAATATTATCATAGTTCAAGAAGTTATACATTCCATGAGGAACATGAAGGGTAAATGGGGTTTTATGGCCATTAAGATCTATCTTAAAAAGGTGTATAACATATTAAAGTGGGAATTTGTGGAAGATACTTTGAAAGCCGTTGGGTTGGCTACTCATCTCATTTAAACAATTATGTATTGTATTTCAACTTCCCCCATGCAAATTCTATGGAATAGGGAACAGATGGAGCATTTCATTTCCTCTCGTGATGTGTGGCAAGGGGATCCTTTGTCCCCTTACCTTTTTGTTCTATATGTAGAGAGACTAGCCTACATTGTTTAGAGTAAGGTTAATAAGGGAGTTTGGAATCCTATCAAGTTGAATAAGAAAGGTCCTCCCTTTTTTGATTTATTTTTCATTAATGATATCATTTTCTTCACTGAGGCTTCTCTTAAGCAAGCAGATGTTTTAAAAGATTGTCTTGATTGTTTCTGTGCAAGTTCAAGTCAAAAGGTTAATAACTCTATTCATGATAGAAGGTTAATAACTCTAAGACCTATATCTTCTTCTCTAATAATGTGGGTCATTGTCGGCGTTCTAAGATCAGTCAAGCCTTGGGCTTTACGATCACTACAGACTTGGGTAAATACTCAGGGGTCTAGTTGTTGCATGGTAGAGTTAATAAGGGAACCTATCAACATATTATTGATAAAGTTGCTTCTAAACTCTCTAGTTGGAAGGCTAGCACACTTTCTCTTGTAGGTAGACATACTCTTTTGCAATCAGTGACTTCAACTATTCTTAACTATATTATGCAAACAACCTTACTTTCATATTTAGTGTGTGATGATATCCAAAAACAAAAAAGTTAAGTTTTTTTATGGGGCTCTTTTGGTGATAAGAGGAAGATCCACCTTATATTTTATAACAGTGTTTATCACTCTAAGGAGAGAGGAGACTAGACTTGCATCACAATTGAGATCAAAACAAAGTGCTTTTTATAAAAATGGGTTGGGGACTAATAGAAGAGAAAGATGAGCTTTGGGATAGGGTTATTAGAGCAAAGTACAAATGTGGAGAGGATAATTTTCCAATAATAGATTATAAAAGGAAAGGATCTTGACTTTGGACTGGCCTTGCCAAAGTGTGGAACAATGTGCGTAATGGTACTTCCTGGTCTATATGGAATGGTGAACGTACATTGGCTTGGAAAGATAGATTGGTATCGAATCTCAAATCTTAGAAAAATTTCTTTAAAAAGTCCCTTGATCTTGGGATAAAGCAAATGTAGGTTTGTGATCTCACTTCCCTTTATGGTGAGTGGAATTAGAATCTTTTCAGGGAGTTTGTTCAAGACTATGTGATCAAGTGTATAGTGGCCATTAGACCCCCTAATAGTAGTCAACCTCTAGACGTTCCTCAATGACGATTCTCTTACGACAACCTTTTTTTGGTGAAAATTGCTTACTTCCTAGTTAATAAGAAGGTTATAGATTTGGATAATACGTGGAAGAGGATATAAAAGCTTCAAGTTCCCCAATGTGTAAAAACTTTTGTTTGGCTCTGCTACCATGGTAAGTCCTTGGATAATATGGAACAAAGGAAAAGAGGCTTGATTGGTACTACCAATTATAACCTTTTTGTAGACAAACAATTGAAACCTTGATCCATGGCTTGAGTGACCACCCATATGTGAGAAGGTTATGGCTTCGCATGGTTCCTTACAATCATTGACAACACTTCATGGGCCTTAAATCTTAAGGATTGGATGGTTTTCAATTTAGATAGGACTAATGTCCTTTGGCATGAGGATTGGGAAATCTAATTTAGCTTTGTTATTTGGAATATTTGGAAAAGACAGAATTCCTTTGAAAGTGTAGGTCAAACAAACTTTAAAAGCTTTCAGGAGGCAAAGGTCTTAGTTGGTTGGGAGTGTCCTCATAATAGTTGTCGAAGATCAATGTTGATGGCTCGATGAAAGGCTGGTTTAACCAAGCAGCCTATAGTAGGGTGATACGCAATATAGTGGTAGCTTTGTGATAGTCTTTGGGTATAACATTGGTTTTTGCACCATTGTTCAAGCAAAGCTTTAAGCTATCCTAATGGGTCTTTTAGTTGCGTGGGACGTGGGGCAAGGAAAATCATTGTGGAAGCAGATTCCTTATTAAGGATTCAATTAATTCTATCCAAGAAGGATCATGGCGGAGCTCAAAACAATTTGATTCACGACATTCATCTCATTTTAAGTAGAGATTGGCAAGTTATGCTACAACATAAGCAATTGCCCCGTTAATAGGCTTGCGAACTTGGCTTAAGGTTTGGAGCTTGGACTCCATATTTTTCAGTTATTGTTCTCTTAGTTTAGCTTCTCTTATTTCTAAAGATGCTAGAAAGGTCTCCTTCCTCGCCTTGTAGGTGTAGAGTTTTTGTTCATTTCATTTTTCCTCTTGATAAAAAGAAAATAAAGAACTTATGATCAAAGATGGATTGATGTTTTAGGCTTTAAGGATAGCTAGCCTCTTAGAAAAATGTTTTTATATGTATTATATATATATACACACACACACAAAATGTTATTTTTCTTTAAAATTTATAAATCTAACCCTTTTAAAATTTTTTATTTGTCCTCTTTAATATTTTAAAATCTTAAATATATATTTTTAACAACATAATTATTTCGTACACTAATCATAAAAATAAATTATCTAAAATAAATAAAATATATTAAAACTTCTCTAAGAAACTTCTTATATCTATTCTTTAAGGATGATTGATAAGATACTCTCCTCTCCACTCTTTAATTTTCACTCTTTCACAATTTTTTTTTTCTTTAATCATACTCTCTATTTATTATAAAAACAAGAGATCAGAATAAAATAGAAGATGATCTTTTTTTGCAGAGAATTTAGTTATTTATATTAAAAAAGAGATTATTAAGAATTTTACTAGAGGAGATTATAAATAAATTTTATTCAATTAAAAATTGAATAGACTAATATATATTGTATCATTTTTAATATATATATATATATATTATATTGAGACAGTTGTATTTATTTTGATATTATTATATATTTTTAATTATTCTACATCTCTCTTATTTAATTTTAATAAATTTGAATATTATATTAATTTAATAAATATTTAAATTTATACTTTTTTTGTATAATTATTAATCTTTGTATTAAGTATAAATTCTCCCTCACCTTGCAATTTTTTCTGGTTTCGTGTCTAGTGATGATATATTCAAGCTCGTTGTACCATCGCTCTATTGCGAAAAGGATGGATACCACGAAAAACAGTTATCAAGTTCAAATAATTGAATAGCTAATTCAACTATTGCTAGCAAAAAATGATTGACCACTGCCTAGATGTGTTTATATTCTTCAATATTTAATCTGTAAGATTTTCTTTAAAACATTTTAACTCATGCTATATAAAGGAAGAATCACATGTATACTATTTTATTCTTAATCTATTTTCAATAGAAAAACTATAATTATAAAATCTTACTAGTTGCATTTAATTAATTCACTTCAATTGTCCCACGCATTGTACAAGTACCTTACTAGTGACTTATAATTTTGTTGTGGCATTATATATAGTTGTCTCTTTCTCTTTCATTCTTGCATGTATGGCTTCTTCTCTGGTTTATTTTTATATTTCTAATTGAAAATTTTGTAACTTAAGCCGCCATCTTAATGCATTTAATTAGTGAGCAAATATTGATTTCAAAGTCACTGTCAAGAGACAACGTTGATGTGCTAGGTAATTCAATAAACTAATTAATCAATCAATTAATTATATAGTATAGATTTATAAAAGATCAAAGAAACTTGAATAATTAAAAATAAACACATGGTCAAATTCAAAATTTATTAGTTGGGTGAATTTTTTGACTTATTTAACTTCAACCCTGACGATGTAATTAAATAAATAGAAATCATAGTGATGTATATGTGCAATCATATAATGACACTCTTAAAAATTTGAATAGCGCATATCATTATGAGTTAACTTAATTGCCAAAAGAGACTTAATAAAAGTTTTCACCATATTGTATGTGAGTTCGAATTTTTTTAACATTAGAGGTCTATGTTGATGGCTAATTCCTTGGTATCTAATGTTTTTCTTAGATTTGTGTGATGTTAGAATAACCTATAATAATAATTATTTTTTAAATAATGGAATGCAGTCGATATCTAATTTTTTAAAATAAAATTTCATTAAACTTGATGATAAATAATTATCATGCCGTTTAAATATATAAAATTATAATGCATATTATGTGTCATTAGTAATGACATTTTGGAAATGTTGGATCTACTCTATCTAAGGGCCACTCTTTATCCCAATATTTAAAAGAAGTATGAACATTCACTCTCTAGTATAAAACTCTCAAGCCACCAGTGTAATTTAATAATGAAAAGTTTAATTAATTAACCAAAGGCGTAAAAGTCAAATATTTGTTTCAAACATGTAAAACAAAATTATTATAAAATTACTATCAATATATTGTAAAGGAAATGAGGTAAATAAAAAAAATATGCAACATGTATTTAATACAACAAATTAGTTTTGCAAATAAAACAATCAAGGAAGGAATGTCATATAATGATTATATTTAGATGCAGTTTTTTATATTTTTATTATTAAATTTTTTAATTAAAATATAATAAGTGTAGATATATATTTTTTAATAATAACATAATAAATATATCATTTAATTAAAAAACTACACATTTATCTGCAAAAATCATACATTTGCTTTATTATTATTAAAAATTATGCACTTGTTATATTTTAATTTGATAAGATAATAACAAAGGTATAAAGAACTACTTATAAATTTTTTTCACATTAACTTATAGATATTATATATTTAATAGGATTAAGATATTAAGAGCTCGATCTCTGATTAGATCAAGCTCTTCTTCATTCAATAGTGTTCTAAGATGTGTACAAAGTAATAAAAAGTATTTATTGTAGTTTGGAGATGATTGCAAAAATCCTAAAGCGTTCAAATGGTGAAGAACTCAACCTTATAACAAGTCAAGTTCCTATAGAAGAAGAGAATGAACCATTTGTTGCTCCTATTGAAGCAATAGATGATATTACCCCTAATATGGACCATTCATATTTGATTTGGATAATTTTATATTTTTTTAATTTGATTTTTTATTTTAAAGGCATTAAACTATAAAAAATAATTTTATAATTGTCAACTTAAAAAGTGATTATTAAAATTTTTAAAAAAATTTGGATAATCCAAATTAAGAAGGAAGAGCAAAATCCTGTTTAACTTCTATTAGAACAATGGAGGATTCATCCTCGTAAAATAAGCTTTTTTTTAAATGGCAAAAGCACTTTTTGTCATACCTTAAGTTTAAGAATAGTCTTAATTTTGTCCCCCCTCCTCCTTTTTTTTAACATCAACTTCACTCTATATGTTTATAAAATTTTTTAATATTTTCTTAATTATTAACACTATCAAAATTGTCAATGGAATTAGATAACCTATCATGTGACTATTAGAAAATGAAAATATAGACATTTTACAACCAATATGGATATATCCCATCTGATAAATCCAAAATAGTGTCATTTTATATTGTTTAACTCTAACCTTTCTTTTTTTTTTTCCTCTTTTCATGGTTTATGGTGAGATATTGGACTAGAAATAAGTGTAATATGACGTTTGCATCCTCTATTAATCACATACTCAACAAATTAGTCAATTTCATTAACAATTTAATTGACATTAGTGATTATGAAGGCATTGAAAATTTTATAAACATGTAAAGATGAAATTGATTAAAGAAATTTTAAAATAAACAAGGGCTGAAAAAAGTAATTTTGCCTTTGAAAATTATTTAAATGAAGCGGAATAATTTGTTGTAATTTGAAGGAAAGAGAATGCTACAATAGTACTAGTAATAAACTAAATACAAGGACAAGCAACCACTAGAAATATGACTAGCCTGGGTTTCGGCTGCGGGCAAGCTATCAATGGGAACTGCTCGTGCTGTCAAATACGTTGAACTGTAGAAAAGTTAAGTATAAAAATAAAATAATAATAATAATAATTTTATAAAAAAATAATAATATAAATATTTTTACTTTTAATAATTAAAAAATATTAAAAATAATATTAAAAAATAATTATAAATATAAAATAAATATTTTACCCAATTTTCTATTTTCGTTTTCCTTTCTACCCCCATATTAAATAAGAATTGATTACTCCGCCCACTGGTGAAAGATCCTAGGACGCAACACGTGATAATACAACATTGAATCAGTCACTCTATTCGCCTGCCACGTGGCACAAAGTCGATGGCCACCCTCGCTCGACCAACGGCACCGTTTTGTTTTTACCCTCATGCGCTCCTCCAGCTCACTTATAAGGCAGCTTCACAATCACATGGTTTTGGGACGCAGAGAGAGAGAGAGAGAGAGAGAGAGAGAGAGAGAGAGAGAGAGAGAGAGAATCAGCTTATTAGCAACAAGGAGAGGCCAGGATTGCTCACAAATCTTGAAAAGGGTTGAAACTTATAACACCCTTATCCTATCTTCTTCTTCTTCAATACAATTTTATAAATCAAGTTTTAATTCTCCTTCATTCTCACTCTATAAATCCCCTTTTCCTCCATTTTCTTTCCTTTAATTTCTCTGAGCTTCATCGATCAAATTTGGGATTGCCGATGACTTCTCAAGTGAGGTTTTGAGCATTTTTCTTTTTTGTTTTTCCATCAAATTTCCTTTTGTTTTGAAGAAAATGGCCCCGAGGTCAGGGAGAGGGAAATCGAATAAAGCAAAGGCAGAGAAGAAGAAGAAGGAAGAGAAAGGTTAGTTAGACTCTCTTCACCTGCAGATTTTGGTGATGCTAGCTTACTTTTTTTGGGTTATAACTTGTGAAACACCTAAACTACTTAACCTAATTTGTTTTCTTGTGCCGTTTTAGCATCAGTGCCTTCTCTTGTTGACATTAATGTCGTCACTCCCTATGATTCTCAAGTTGTCCTCAAGGTTCATATATAATCTTCATTTCGCCAAATATCGATAAATTTAATCGCTAAGAATCAAAAGTTCAGCATTACTAATTGCTAATTTGTTTGAAATTTTCTGAAGGGTATCTCTACTGATAAGATACTTGATGTAAGAAGGCTATTGGCTGTAAACGTGGAAACGTGCCATTTTACTAATTATTCTTTTTCTCACGAGGTAGGCTTAATTCTCGAACTATTCAATGCAATATTTTTTTTTTAATTTTTAATTTAATAATTTATTCTCTATAAATTAAACTCTAAATCTTTATTATTTTATATTGTGTTACTGCAATTCAACTGACCCAATCTTCCTCTGTTAGGTTAAAGGGCGGAAATTGAATGACAGAACGGAGGTTGTTACTCTAAAGCCATGTATTGTAAAAATGGTTGAAGGTAGGTGTAGCTCACACACTTGTCATTCAGCATCCACCACCATTTCCATTCTTTCATGAGAAAATTATATTTTAGAATTAGAAGTTAGAAATATAAATTATAAAGAATTTTAAATTTCAAAAGACTAAAAAACTTATCAATCGTAACAAAATACTCTTTTATTTATTTAGGATACCCAGTATATCACTATTGATTATTTAAAGTAATTATATGGGTACCTAAGTTATAGAACTAAGTTTTGTGATCCTATTATAATAATTTTAAAATTTAAAATATTTTATAATAAATATATTCAACGTATGATTCTAAAGTATAATTTTCCTTCTTTCATTCACCATTGCATTTACCTTTTTTTTTTAGCTGAATATCCCAGTTGTATCCTTTTAGGTATGCTTTTTGCAACTGTTTCGTGCACTTTATTTTGATCTTTCTTTCACTTAACATTTTACCAGAAATGGCAATATAATTGGAACGGGTTACCAAAATGATTCATTGAAGAAAAATAAACCCTTTTTCTTATCACATGCATAAAAAATGGAAAAAAAACTTATATTCAACCTACTAACATATATAAACAAATATAAATATAATCATATAAAACATAAGATGATACAAGGTTTTGGAAAAATAAAAGGGGGGGGGGGGGTTAGAATCAACTTTTAGTATCGCGTTCATCTCATTGTTATAGATTGACGTTAATGGCCTAAGAGCCATTATTAGTTCATTGGCATTTGACATAGTTTCTAATAAGATTAACTTTTAAATTTTTATTATATGTTTTTTAAATTATTTTAACTTATTTATTTTTTAAAAACTTAATCTATTGAAGAATCTTTAGAAAATGTGAAGGTCGTGTTTAGGTCAGGGTTGTTGTGGGATAGTGCCCTCAGTCAATGCAGCCCTATTGAAATACTAAATGCTTTGTCTTTGATCAGTGAGGTCAAAGCCTCAGAATAATATTTTGATTAATTACAATGGTCTCTGACTCCTGTGAAAGAGTGTGCCCCTCGTAGAATTCAACATTTTAAATTACTCTTACCGACATGTTCTATAAATATAAAAATAGTAATAATAATATGATATTTGGTTTTGGGGGGATACAGCCTTTGGATTCCCCCATTTGTTGCTTATTTATTTAAAATTTTTGGTAACCAACGTTGCTTGTGCCTTGTAATGTCAACATATCTTTTTCGTGAAAAAAATCCGTTTTTTTTTTTCTTAAAGAGAGGTGGTATCAGTGGGATCCATTCATATGAACTCTACCTCCCTTTTTTTTTTTTTCTTTTTTCCACATAAATTTTCTTGATACAGTGAGAATCCAAGTTTACTTGCAGCAGCAGTCCCTAACACTATTTTAGTATGTCAAAAATGCTTTTTCTTAAACAAGCTTGTGGAATTATAATAAACGAAAATCGGCTTATAGTAATTTAAGCAAAAAAGAAATTTATTTACTTTTGTTATTAATATTTAATATTTAACAACCCTATAGTAGATTTTGTTTAGCCAACAAACTCTATAGGAGAATTAACCAGAGTGATTAATGAGTTTTTTTATAAAGTAAATCATAGATTTGTCCTTTAGTGAATTTTTTTTCAACTTGGTTTTTTTCTACTGAAAGGGTTAAAAATTAATATTCAGGAGTAACTTCCCTAAATTACCCATTATTTCAAGTTATTAATGTTTATGCCCCTCTTGCAGAGGATTACACAGAGGAAGCCCAAGCTCTTGCACACGTGCGGCGACTCTTGGACATCGTGGCCTGCACAACCAGGTTTGCGAAGACTAGACGGGCCTTGACAAGCCCAGACTCCAAAGCTAAGAAAAATAGTAAGGCCCAACATCACAATAAGCGTAATTCGAGCCCACCAACGACGCCCAATGGAGAAATCCAGATTGCGTCGCCGTCGTCGGAGCCGCACGTTTCGCCAATCTCGGATAACGTAGGCATGGTGGCCATTCATCCGACGCCGAAGCTTTCAGATTTCTACGAGTTCTTCTCTTTCTCTCACCTGTCTCCTCCGATTCTACGTGGGTATTCCTTAACTTCTGCTTTGTGGAGTTTTTTCCATTTTAGCTTCAGAGAAGAAATTACATTTTATCTTTTTGGATTAAAATTTGATTACAGGATTAGTAAATAAATTTCAAAATATAATAAAATATTTTTTAAATCTTAGATTAAATAAAAATATTATATCTTAATTAAAATTAGGGGTAAAATATATCAATTCTTTTTAAGTTTTATAAAATTATATAGTTCTTTTCTTTAATTTTTAAAATATACACTATAATTTAATTTTAATTTTTTATTAAAATACTTTTCATAAAGTATAAATTTTTTGACCTACAAAAGTTAATTTTAAGTATAATTTTGATTTTGAGTGATAAATTTTCTTTTCACTAAATTTTTTCATCTGAGAGAGAATATTTTAATTAAAAAAATATATTTTAAAACTAATAAAAATATTTTAATTAAAAATTAACTAAAATATAACATAATTTTTAATTTTAAAAGAGAGAAATATATATTTTAAAAATAAAAAAATTTATAAAAAAATGGATACCCTCTACTCTAAAATTAATTACAAAAGATCACCTGGTCTTTAGGTGGTCTCTTTTATCTATAATTTTTATTCACTTCCGATACCAGCATAAAACAATTATAATTGAGATTTAATATTTTTATTTTGATATAAAATTCATAGACATTTTGTCACATTTTAAGATTTTTTCACCAATTTTTGCTGGAGTGCTAAAATATGCCCAGCGGCTTCTCTCCCGTCTTCTCTCTCCTTCCAGTCCGTCCAGTCTGTGTTTGCTTCTTCTTTCTGTCTGTTTTTGATTTTTCAAAGAGTAAAAAATAAAGGAAAAAAAATAAACCTTTGAAACTGGACGACTGAGAGAGGGAGAACTGCAGACAATCTGAACCCCTAAAATATGGTTTCTCAAAAAATGAAAGAAGCCACAGGCTTGAATTTAATGTACATTGGCGGGTAATGGAGATTACGGTTGCGAGATAGTGAAGTCATGATTTTGGCTGCATGGGTAATCTTTTGCAGATTTGAAGAGATGTGAACTGAAGAATGGAGATGATAGACGCAAAGAAGATTACTTTCAGCTTCAGGTTGCAAAATTTTTACCTGTTTAATTTCTTATAATTTTTGGCTTTTTTTTTTCCCCTTCCATGCAAGAAGTGGCTTAAAGCTAAAAATGCTACTGCTACGTGCAGATTAAAATCGGCAACGGGAAGCTGATAGAAGTGGTTGCATCAGAAAAAGGGTTTTATACAGTGGGAAAGCAGTCACTTCAGAACCATTCTTTAGTTGATCTCCTGAAACAGCTCAGCCGAGGTTTTGCTAACGTATGTTTCTTCACAAGGTTATTTCATTATTTGCTTGCGCATATTTCCGATTAGCAAAATTTAATGTTCCTAAAAAATGCCCGGTAAGACATTTGAATTTATCAAGTAGTTGATAATAATCTCAACTAAATAAAAAGTTGATACATTTTGAATATTAAAAAAAAAACTTTCCTCTTTTATCTATAAAAACATTATATATATTTAGTGTCTAATATACTTTTAAATGTTCATAAAGTTTTTAATTTTTGTACTCCAGCTTCATGATCGGATTTTTTTTTTTTTAAATTTGATTTCTCCGTGAAGGAGTAATGTGGTTTCCCATAAATATTATTCTAGAGCATTTGGTTTCCGCTTTTTGGCTTTTGTTGTGGTCCCACAGCATAGACTTACAATGTCAGAAATGTGTCTGCTATATTTCGTCATGGTATATCTTTATCTGAAGTAAGTAGTTTGATGTTTTCACTTGTGACACTTACATACGACTGACTAATGCAGGCATATGGATCGTTGATGAAAGCATTTGTGGAACACAACAAGGTGGCACTTCATTTCCAACTGAAATCAATAATTTACATATATATATATATATATATATTTTTTTTTTTTCAAAAGACACTTATATGAATTTTCTGATATTGTTGCACCTTCAGTTTGGTAATCTTCCATATGGATTCCGAGCAAATACATGGCTTGTCCCTCCATCTGTTGAGTGTCCTTCAAACTTTCCTGCCCTACCTTCTGAGGACGAAAACTGGGGTGGTAATGGTGGCGGCCGGGGAAGAAATGGTGAATACAATCTTAGACCATGGGCTACAGATTTCGCAATATTGGCTTCTCTTCCTTGCAAAACCGAGGAGGAGAGGGTGGTCAGAGACAGAAAAGCTTTTCTGCTTCACAGTCAATTTGTTGATACCTCAATATTTGCGGCTGTTGCAGCTATAAGGCGTGTCATAGAGTCAAAGTCAATTGGAGATAACAAATTGAATTGTTCTCCGGATTCAATCCTGCATGAAGATCGTGTGGGAGACTTATCCATTGCAGTCAAACATGATATTAGAGATACAAACCCAAAATATGATATGAAATTTGCTTGCGGTGAGTCCACAGTGTTTAAGGAGGATGCTCAGCAGAATTTACTCAAAGGGTTGACTGCAGATGAAAGTGTAATTGTTCATGTAAGTCATTATCCCTTGTGCCCGTATATCTATATATATGCCTGCATATGTCTTAACATTGACCCCACTCAGCAAGTAAGAAAAATTTACTTTCTTTTCCCTTTTTGTTCATGTACATATTGCCAAACATCAACATTAAACTGGATTTCCATTCTTGTTTATAGAAATTCAAGCCTTTGTTCTTCTACATTAATCAAAGAATTATTCATTATCTCTATGACCCATAGCTGAATTGCATCTTCTCTCAACGCGTTGAAATTCTGAATTAAGGGTTAAAAAGGTTTGAGCTGAGTTTTCAAAGCTTATCCACATGTAAGATGAGCTTTATTTCTCCTTTTTTAAGAGGTCCAAAACTTTCTACAGGATACTTCTTCTTTGGCTGTTGTGGTTGTACACTACTGTGGATACACTGCAACAGTAAGGGTGGTGGGTAACATGAACACAAGGAAGCCTGAATTGCAAGATATCGAAATAGATGATCAGCCAGATGGAGGGGCAAATGCTCTCAACGTCAATAGGTTTGAACCATTAGCTATTCTGCACATTGTTATCTTTGTATAATCTGAAGATGCATGCACTTCCTGACAATATATCTTACCAAGCAAGAAAATTTTCCTTCCTCCATGCTGGAGGGGTCCATGGGAATGCAAGTGCAGACATCAATACATATTAGTAATAGTATCACACTAATGATGCCAGCCACCAGAGACATGTATTTACTTAACATACTCAAGGTGAAGCTATGCTGTTTCTTGGGGGCGGGGGTGTCCCTCTTTCCTTAAATGAAAAATTGAAGTTTCAAAATTTACTTGCTTCTTAAATTTCATTTTGATAATTTGTATATGTTTGGCCCTATAATTTTCCAGATGTTATTCTTTTTTGTACTTTCTAAAGGGAAAAGTAACGGAATGAGAGTATAAAGACTCAAACTTATTCATACTTCATTAGTTTGGCCCTTCAATTTACGAGATGTTATTCTTTTTTGTACTTTCTAAGGGGAAAAGCAACAGAATAGGGGTTTAAAGACTCAAACTTCTTATTCTTTGTTTTAATCCTAATTCACAGGAGGTATAATTAAGACTGCTGTTCCATTATTTCAGTGTCATTCTCGATTTAACAAGAATAGAATCATGCTCTGTGGGATTTGAACCTACGACATCGGGTTTTGGAGACCCACGTTCTACCGAAATGAACTAAGAGCGCTTTATTTTCATAAAGAATTTTATGTGACCCCAATTCATCTTTCATGCATATACTATCATAATCTGTATATATAGAAGTAGATATATATATATATATATAGAGAGAGAGAGAGAGAACTCTCATCATATATATATTGATAGAGTATGTATGCCCAATTTTAATTGGTCTCAATTTTTTTTTCCTCTTATTGCTGTTTATGTCAATCAGTTGCTTTTATTTTTGCGGGTCATCTTTGAACTAAATGAATTTGAGATCTTTACAGTTTGAGGCTACTGCTTCACAAGTTTGGAGCTGAGCCATCAGAAGGGAGATCATCACTTTCAAATTTGGATGATTTAGACTCTTCTAGAAATCTTGTTCAGAAGGTGGTTAAAGAAAGCTTGGAAAAGAAAAATGAGGAGCCAGTCATTTCAGAAAGGTCTATTCGGTGGGAACTTGGTTCTTGTTTGGTGCAGCATCTGCAAAAACAGGAAACTTCAACTGATAAAAGTTCCAAAAAAAAGGAAGATGGCAACGAAGTTGAACAAGCTGTCAAAGGTCTTGGAAAGCAATTTAAATTTTTGAAGAGAAGGGAAAAGAAACCAAGTAGTTTAGATTGTACAGACTATAGAGAGCAAAATGACTCTAGACCTGGTAATGTGGAAACTGATAAAGCTGAGTCAAACAATGATGACTTAAATAGCTCTGCTGAATTGGAGAAACTACTTTCAGAAGAAGCATTTTTGCGTCTGAAAGAATCTGGAACTGGTCTTCATCTAAAGGTTTGTGAAACATTTTGAAGATGGTCTTACTGCCTATTGCTATATTCTCTTCTACTGCTGACTGTTGTGGCATTTTTTTTTTCTTCCTGGAATTTTTTGCATCTTTTGTGAATGCTGTCATTCTCATTTTTTTAGTTTGTTTATTTTCGGATTTAGCTTTTTTTGTAAAATATTTTAACTTTTGTTATAATCATTATGCTTATGTTATATCTTCAGCTTTTTAATACATATCATTTGAATTTCCTTCTTCGAACAGACTGTTGGTGAGCTTATCAACATGGCACACAAGTACTATGATGAAATTGCCTTGCCAAAGCTGGTAACATTATTTTTTTAGATGGATTTTACATTTTATAAATAATATGAAACTTTTGGACATGGTTGAAGAGATGTATGTCTTATTTTTATAGGTTACAGACTTTGGATCACTTGAACTTTCTCCAGTTGATGGCCGTACACTAACTGACTTCATGCATTTAAGAGGATTAAAGATGCACTCCCTGGGTAAAGTGGTAAGAATTATTGTCCCGCTTCCTTGCTCCCTCTAGTAACGTCTTTGCAAACTGAAGATAAGCCTTCTGGGTGCAGTAATGTTTCCTCTATCTTCAATACATCTCTTTGAATAAATGTTAACATGCCCTAAGCCTCAACTATTACAATTCTTAAAAGCTCCTATTGTAATCTAAATTATGTTGCCAGTTTAACTTGCTTTGGTTCTAATTTCTTGTATAATTCAGGTTAAACTTGCAGAAAATCTTCCACACATACAATCCCTTTGTATTCATGAGATGGTTACTCGAGCTTTCAAGCATTTACTTAAAGCTGTTATCGCCTCAGTTGACAGTGTAGCAGACTTATCTCCGGCAATTGCATCAACGCTGAATTTCTTACTTGGAAGCTGTCAATTGGAAAATGTTGACCAAATTTTGACTGAAGATAATAATCTCAGATTGCAGTGGTTACGGGTGTATTTAACCAAAAGATTTGGATGGACATTAAATGGTGAATTTCAACATTTGAGGAAGTTATCAATCCTTAGAGGGCTTTGTCATAAGGTATCACATCTTTGACTTCTTGTGCTTATATTTTTTTGCATGAAGCATTCATTAATTGAATTTTGCTTTTTTTTTTTTTCCCAGGTTGGATTGGAATTGGTCCCAAGAGAATATGACATGGAGACTCCCTACCCCTTTGGGAAATATGATATTATCAGCCTGATTCCTGTTTGCAAGGTGGGATTCTGTCTGTCACTCGGCCCCTTCCTCCTTACCAAGCCAGTTAGATGTTTGATCCAATAATTATTATATCATTGAGCCACTAATCAGCAAGAATATATTTTGTTCAACAGTACGTAGGATGCTCCTCAGCAGATGGACGCAATTTATTGGAATCATCCAAAATGGCTCTTGATAAAGGAAAGCTTGAGGATGCTGTAAATTATGGAACAAAGGTACCAATCATTTTGTTCATTCTCTGTACGAAGCAACATTCTATTGTTCCTTATTAAAATGGTCCAGTAGTTGACCTTGCTATCCATCCATATTGCAGGCATTGGCAAAGATGATGGCTGTTTGTGGTCCCTATCATCGAACTACTGCAAGTGCTTACAGTCTTCTAGCTGTGGTTCTCTACCACACTGGAGATTTTAATCAAGTAAAAAGAAAAAACTTTCATCTTTATGCCTCAGCTATTGTAGAAATTTTGATGTGTCTCAGGCTCTGCTTAAGCCAAGATTATTGTTTATACAGTAATATTTTTTTAGAAAAAAGGGCGGCCCAGTGCACGAGACTCTCACTAGGTGGGGTTTGGGGAGGGTAGATGTACGCAGCCTTAGCTGTTTCCAGTTTGAACCCATGACCTCCAGGTCACTCAGCGGCAACCTTACCGTTTTAAATTGGCTCCTACCAAAAAAAATACAAAGCAAGAAAAAAACAACAAAAACATGCTGAACGTAAATGTGCCTCTGCATCCATAGATTAGCATGGTTGAGGAACGAGGAGCCTAAATATTCAAATTACTCTACAGGGTTGTGTTGGCCTGTGTTAGATCTTGAGGGAACAGTGTCAGATTGACCAGTTGCTTACATCAAATTTTGATTACATTTTCCTTGTGTAGGCAACCATATATCAGCAAAAGGCCCTGGATATAAATGAGAGGGAGCTTGGGCTTGACCATCCAGACACAATGAAAAGCTATGGGGATCTTTCTGTCTTTTATTATCGTCTGCAACACATGGAGCTGGCTCTGAAGTAAGATAAACTGACTTTTGTGTTGTACTAGTATTATTGCCTAAGCGATGACTTTCTGCCGATTATTTTAAATTTGACTAAATTCTTATATTTGCATATTATTAAACGCCTTTAATTCCATCACCATCTGTAGACATCATAACTAAATCAATTGCTCAGATTCCCTTCATTAGTTTACTGCTGCCACTTTTTTCTCTTCTCATTGAATTTAATATATCTTTTGGCAGGTACGTCAACCGTGCTCTCTTCCTTCTTCACTTTACATGTGGACTGTCTCATCCAAACACAGCTGCAACATATATAAATGTAGCAATGATGGAAGAGGGCATGGGAAATGTTCATGTGGCGCTCAGATACTTACATGAAGCTCTCAAATGCAACAAAAGATTGTTAGGAGAAGATCATATACAGGTCTCCCTCTGTTTATGTATTTGTGTATATGACATATGCCCTTCCCTTATGGCTGGGACAAAGTTTTTATATGATGTTATTCATGTTGTAGACTGCTGCAAGCTTCCATGCCATTGCCATAGCTCTTTCATTGATGGAAGCATATTCCCTGAGTGTACAGCATGAGCAAACTACCCTTAAGATACTTCAAGAAAAGCTTGGATCTGAAGATCTTCGTACACAGGTCATTATTTTTCTTAAGGTTTTAACTTTTAATGGTATATTTATTGTTGAAGAATTTACAATTTGATACCTGTCTTGGAGTGAAGCCTAAGAAAGGCTTTCCCCAATAAGGGGGTGACAATTGGTATTGAGTGTTACCAATCTTTTTCCCCAATGCAGGATGCTGCTGCATGGCTTGACTATTTTGAATCAAAAGCAATAGAGCAGCAAGAAGCAGCTAAAAATGGGACTCCAAAGCCAGATGCATCCATTGCAAGTAAAGGTCACCTTAGGTACTGATATGGTATCCCCATACTACTTGGTTTCAAATGGAGGCTTATATTTCTGGACACAAAAACATGTGACCTTTTTTTATGCAGTGTGTCAGATCTCTTGGATTTTATTAGTCCTGAACAAGAGCCAAAAGGAAATGATGCTCAGAGGAAACAGCGGCGTGCAAAGGTGTGCAAATATTTTTCTAGCCGTTTCTGATCATAAGAACAATAATACATATATTTTTTCTTTATGGGTTTGCTTGTAACCTACAGATGCGTGTGATTCTGATTAAATTCGTAACATATGCTTAAGATACAGCAGAGTAACCTATGTTTCCTCCTAAATAATTACATCTTTTTCCCCGCCTCATAGCCCCTTTGCCTTCCTTTAATTACTCGCCTTAAGAGAATAATGTTCCAAACTACCAAAGTCTTTTACATGTTATAAGTTAAAATTGGATGGCATTCAACATATCATATTCTTTTCGAGTTAACTTGCAGTTCTTTATACCTTGCAGAAGTTCCAAAACAGATGCATTCTGAAAATATTTTGTATCAATTTACATTATTATTCATTTGGCATTTGTTGGTTTTATATATGATATAGCAGATACACCCAATAAGTGATAAAAACAATCAAGAACACGATGATTCAAGAGCTGATGAGAGCATTCCCCTTGATGGCTCAAAAGATCCTACAAGTATGGAAGAAGGCAACACTGAAGAAACAAAAGTCACGCTTCATTCTGAAGAACTGAAAGAAAATAGTGAGTTCAGCAGGTATATGCCAGTGACAAGTGAAGTTGTTGAGGAAATATCGTCTGATGACGGGTGGCAGGAAGCCAATTCTAAAGGGCGGTCAGGAAACACAGCTAACCGCAAGTTTGGTAGGAGGAGACCTCTTGTTGGAAAGCTGAGGGTTAATAGTTCTGAGAATTGCATTTTCAGAGAGAGTAGTTACAGGAATGACATTGCTTCACCGCAAAAAGGAACTCCAAAAATCACTTCAACCATTTCATCTTCACCTAGCCAAGCTAGAAACTTCACTTTAAAAGAGGATCCAGTTAATCATCCAACAAAAGCTCCAGCGTCCAAAATTTCCTCTGCTCCAGCAACTCTTAGTCCTTTGGCTTCAAAATCTATATCTTACAAAGAAGTGGCTCTGGCACCACCGGGTACAGTTTTAAAGCCCTTGTTGGAGAAAGCTGAAGTCCATAGTGTAAAGGCTGAAAATGAGATGTGCAACGTAGTTGAAGAAAGCTGCCAAAGCTCTGTAGTTGAAGCAGTTTCTGAGCATGGTAAAAAAGAGAGAACTTGTGAAAATGATATTCAACGAGAAGATTCTGCATCAGAACCTGAGGAGGGGTCCCTCTCTTCTGATCAGGCAAAACCTACAGAAACCAATGGTAGTAAGCTTTCAGCTGCAGCCGAACCATTCAACCCAGGAATGTTGTCCATGCCTCACCATTTAAATTCGGTTGCTGTCACAAGCATTTATGATACAAATGCTAGTCAAGGCATGCTTGTGGAGCCTGTGCTTCCTCCTGCTGCTGCTAGGGTCCCCTGTGGGCCTAGATCACCTCTGTATTATAGAACCAACTATACTTTTCGCATGAAACGTGGCTATACAAAAAATCACACCCCCATCAGGGAAAGAAGTGGATCTGGGGCTCCAAGAATCATGAATCCACATGCACCTGAGTTTGTTCCCAGAAGAGCTTTGCAAACGGAAACCAGTGATGCCAACTCAACAGTTTCCAGTGGCCTTAACTATTCATTTGAAACAAATATGGCAGAAAACAACAATCTAGATGAAAAATTCATCAAAGATGTCAAGGATAGTTCCCCAAGAAACTGTATTTCTGAATCTGAGAAGTCAGAGCTAGCAAGGCAGATATTGCTTAGCTTGCTTGTGAGATCAGTTCAGCAAAATATTGACTCTGCTGGTGAATCCAAAGTTAGTGAAGAAAAGCGCAAGAATTTGGAAAATTCTTCTGATGCAATAGCCAAAGACAGTGCTATTATAAAAATACTATATAGGAATGAAGAAAAGAATAAGATGATTCATCAATCCAGTGGAAGTGAAGAGCAAGAAAAAGTAGATCTAGCCAAGAAAAATAACGGAGATGGTGAAGGATTTATGGTTGTCACAAAGAGGAGAAGGAGCAGGCAGAAGTTCACAAATGGAGTAACAGATTTGTGCAACCAGCAGTCCATCTGTACTTCAGTCCGTTGAATAGTTATGAAATGACATTACCAACACGCCAATAAGTTCTCTATTCATCTGAGGTTATCTTGAGAATATACTGTAACAATGTATAAATCCATGGTTCAGAAGTTTTGTTCATTATGTCCAATGTTTCTTTTTTTTTTCTCTGTTAATTCAGGGGGGCTTCTTGAATCTCCATATAGTAAAATTTTCCTCATCTTAAGAGATTTTGTTTTATCAATAAAAATCTAATTGGAAGTTCATTTTAGTATTATTATTGCTGTTATTGGTGGTGATGACTGATGATGGTGTTGTTTGTTACCTGGATTTAAACTGTAGCTAACTGCAACCCCTTCATGCTTTCTGAACCTGCTCTAGTAAATTCTTTAAGCAAGAATAACTTCACGCTTGATGATTCTTGACATTTTTACCCTTTTTCCGATCATGCTGCATCTGAAGTTCACTTCCAATTTTGCTATATGATATATCTCTTTGGATTTGTTAATATTTGTTTTGATCTTGAGGGTTATGAATATTTTTGTATTGAGTTACTGACTAGGGTTCAGAATCACTTAAGAAGTGGTATTGTAACTCAAGCAGCAGCTCCAAGAAATACTTGGCACTTGGCTTACTCTCAGCACAAAATAACCCTCAGTCCCCATCTGGTTTTCTAAGTTTCTCGTCGTTAATACCTTCCGATATTGCTTCTATTCTTCTCAAATTCACAATCTCAGTTATATCAGATTTACTGATTTAAACTTTAAATCAATCCAATTTTGGTCTGTCAACTATCTCACATAGTATTAAAGAGAGATTCTTAAATAGATTCAATTTAAAAATATAAACAAATCAAGTTAATTATAAAAATATATATAAATATATTTAGCACTTTTTTTTAAGTGAGACCCATCCAATCGTTTTTAATATGTTTATACATTTTGTTATAATTAATTTGATTTATTTATTTTATTATAGGCCGAATATAGCTAAAGATTTTTCATTACATATTTGATTACCTCCAAACCCCAATATCTGAGGGATATCCCCACGTGGGTATCAAACCATGCACTAAGCCAAAGCATAATTCACACATAATGAATCAAATTTTGAATATTGAGATATTTAACTATGTTCTTATATTGCTACTCGAAAGAAAAGAGAGAGAAGAATGGATCACTATTGATCTTAATTAGTTGTTATTTCTGGATTAGACACAAGGGTGAAAGGCATATTAGAGCATCATTGAACTCTAATTTTGAAGATATTTTAAAGAATTTGCCAAATAAAGTTGCGACACATCACATCTTAGTGGGTTAGAACCACCGCCTAGTGGGAGTGGAATGGCTTGAAGATGAAAACATAGAGAGCAATGATTATGATCATAATGGTGCATTATGAGTTTAGGGACTTTCGGACGTGAGATTCTCTTCAATATTGTTTGTTAAAATTGAGAGAATAAAAAAGGATCAAGTTGTCGGAGTGATTAACTTTCTATATATTTTGCATGCCATGCAATTTTCATTGTTGGATTCTAGGATCGAGATACGCTCATTGAAGAGATCAACAAAGCTACAAGGTTAGCTAATGACTTGAAAACCCAGAAGACATTGGAACAGACAAGATAATTGCAAGCCATATGTTTTGTGGTTTCAGTAATGGCCTGTAATTACTCATCATCTCAAATAATTCGCTGCAATAAAACTCAGCTAAATTTGGTTAGTGACAATAGGTTTCTCTGTTTTAAGTATATGAAGAAAAAAATATAAACATGTCAAAGGTGCTAAAAAATACGATATATCCATGTACTTAACAACTTATTTGAGAGAAACTAAATATAAATTAATTAAAAGAAATATTATATCTTTTTACTAATTAAACTAATCTCTTTAAATTTTATGTGCTATTAATAAGGAAAATATATATCTTCACATGCTATTTATTAATAAGTTTTCATTTAGTAGTATTAAATTTGTTTCTAAGAATGAAAAATTTGAGTTTAGATTTATCGTTGGATACCTAAAGGTCCAAAACTAATCCCATTAAGTTTTCATGTGCTATTATTGCTATAATTATTATATAGTAGACTGATTAAATCAGAGTTTGAACTTTATTTTTACATAAATATTTGTTGAGTTCTAGATTCATTAATTTTTTTAAAAAATAAATTAACAAATTTCATAGTCATATCTTAATTTATGATCCTCTTTATCATAGAGCAACCAAAAAAATTATTTGCATTGGCTTAAATTGAACAAGAACTTTCATAACTATAAAATGAATTAATGAAATTAATCCATTTTTTATAATTTTGAGAGAAACTCAAAAGTGCAATAAAATTGCATATTACGTATAATAATAATTGAAAAAAAGGTTCTTAATTAATTATTGTATTACGAGAAAAGAAGCTTGTGTAGATGTGATATATATAATTCACATATGGCGCCAAAAGTTGTGTGCATGCATCTACGAGAGAGAGTGTATATATATATATATATATATATATATTATGCCAGTGATTTGATCACTGGGAAGAACCCTAATCTTGTTAACCATACAATTATGAAAGAAAAAATATAGTTCAAGTATTGTTTTCTCTACAAGGGTTTGATACCAGTTCACCATCCAAGTGAATATATAAAGTTGAATTTGTGAAAGTGCATTAATATTATAATCGATTTTGTACGTCCAAACTGTGCGACCATAATTAATAAAGATCACAACCTTCTTTATTTCATAAATTATGAGAATGAGATAATCTGATATTTTTCAAAGGGAAGTATACATGTCTTTTTCAAACAAAAATCTCTGAGCTTTCAGATTTTTCCTCTCATTTGTTTCAAAGGAAATCCAACAGTGCCATAACCTGAAAAGACTTTTGCTGCGTACCCTTAATTTGTACTTGATTATTTAAATCACTGCCATGTACAGGTATTTATAAAATTATATTTGAGAATGACGTTCTAGCTGCATTTAATTATCTCTGTCGAACAGTATTTCGTAACAAGTTAAAGAATCAATTTTATTTCATGGCCAAAAAAAGGGTCAATTTTATTTGAATGCTTTGATAGAGATTGATTTTAAAACAATGTCTTAAGAGATTCATTTTCTTATGTCTGGAAAAATAAAATTTCATGAATTAATATTTTTGAATATTATATTTGAGGAAATACAAACATAATTAATATTTTAAATAAAATCACCTAAATATAAACTTTAAATTAACTAATTGCATAAATTCAAATGTTACTCAATCAACAATTGTAAAAACTTACTAGAAACCAAAAAAGTTGTGAAGTAAGCCATTGTATAATTAATAATTTTCGAGTTGAACTTGAGAAAAATGAATTCGAGCAAATGAATTTTTTGTTGGGCAACTCCTGTGCAATGCAACAAAGTTTTATTTTACAAAAAAGAAAATATACAATCCCTTTATTTGGAAGGTTAAAATTATTCCAGAAAAGAATCCAGATTGGAATTTGAGCACACTCTTAGTGCATGTTTAAAAAAAAATTTTATCTTCTAAATCATGTTTTGTACAAAACAACAATATATTATTTTTGTAAAATCATGGTCAACAAATATGATTTTTCTTTTCTCAAACTTATATCCAAACATGATATTATTCTTTTAATCAAGAGAAACTTCCATCCAAGCCGTCAATATATGAAGGGTTGAGATTAGAAGTAGTAGATTGACATTTTCTGAATATCAGTTTCTGAACTACACGCAGTGTCAGACTGTAGAGCGTTATATTTGCAACAGTCACACGGCAATACTGCTCAGTCTGCAAATTTGATAAAGACGAATCCTATAGTCCTTTTTTCTATTAAAGAAAAAATATTTGAGAAGTAAAACTTGGGAAGGTTAAAATACAAAATTTGAAAATTTTAAAAAGAAATAAAATAAGACCTGAGAGTTTTTGTCTTAAATTTAATAAAATTAAAATATATTGCAGTATTGTGTTAATGAAAATGTCACCTTTTTAAACTACATAATATTAAAATGAAAATATCCAAACTACATGCTGTAAATTTTTTTTTCATTTTAAATTAATCGTTGAACAAAAGTTTGCTTAAATTATGATATTTTCAAACAGATATACCCGTTGGGGAATGGCAGAGGCCAAATAATATTAATGTGAATCTCCAAAATTTTATTTCAAATGTTCTTTGTGTCTTCACTGGATATTGCATAACTATTAATAATTTCTTGGCCTTCAATTTATTGCAGTGTGCAACGCGAGGGGGAAAAAAAAGATAAAATTTCAAATATGTTAGATTAATTTGGTCTTGCATTCTCTATGTTGGAAGAGTGAACTTGGGTTGTCACCATATTCTTTATATTGGGCATAACTTGATAAAGAGTTAATTGAATTGGTAAAAATGAGTTAGGTTGTTGAAAATACTTATTTTAAATTAAATTTTCCTTTTAATGTTTTTTGAAAATTTTTAATCACAGAAATGGGTAATGGCTTTTATCATTTAATTTTCTAAAAATAGTTGTCAGTCATAACTGTGTGTGAGCAAATAGGAACATTCATTTTATGCATTCTTGGATAAGATAAGATCACAAGTTGGTGGTGCAATGATTTGTGAAATAGACATTAGCAATGATCGTGCAGTTTAACTAAATGAGAGACCTTCTACCTTGCTTCCATTAAATTATTTTTGCCGACCATAAATGCTTATTAATGATACGATAATAACTTTGCAAATCACTTAATTTATGTTACTTTCAAGACTACAATATTAATTTCTAACCAACGGCAAAAGGGAAGAATTAAATTATTTTCACTAAATATAGTTTGATCCCTTAATTTTATCTCAAATTTTATTTGTGTCTTTTCAATTTTGTTTGTTCTAATATGATTTTTTAATTTTATTTTAGTTTTTATTTTTATCTTTTAATTTTATTTTATTCTAATTTATTCTCTTAAAGTACAAAAATCACTCAAATGCTTCAATCTCTCAAACACTATGAAGTTATTTAATAGAAATCGATTAAGTTGACAAAAAAGGTATTATATCAGGTAAAGATAAAATTGGCGAGAAATTAAATTTTAACTTGATAATGTTAGAAAAAATAAAATATTTGAATAGTTTTTTAAAGTTAAGAGATTAAATTGGAACAAAATAAAATTAAAGAATGAAAATGAAACTTAAAAGTAAAGGACAAGATTGAAATTAAATAAAATTAAAAGATAAAAATAAAATTTGAGATTAAATTAAAAGATTAAACTGAAATGAAATAAAATTAAGATATAGAAGTAAAATTTCAAATAAAATCAAGCAAACAAAAATATCTTTTCGCCAATTATTTTAGATAAATTCAAGATTTGGAATAAAAAGATCTCCCTAGAAAAGTAATGCTCAAACAAAAGACTTAGGAGAGAATCTTGTTATAATTTAAGAGATTGTCTGATGCATTTAACAATGCCATTAATGAGTAAAAGAAAGACATTAGACACAACAAAAACATAAAATACACTATCGTTCTTATTGTTTTCATTTATGATTAATTAACTGTTTAATAATCATGCATTATAACTACACCATTCATTATTAGTTTGAAATATATAGTACAAACTCTTTCAGTAATAATTGAAAAGAGCTTAATCTTTTCTAATGTAGACCCATCACTCAAACTAATTATTTGTCACCTTGAGTGTTGAAAATTATACATATAATTAACATCAAATAAATTGAGCCAAAAAATTAATTATTTTTAGAATGTGTGCCTTTGGTTATCCAACCATAAATAGTAGCATTGACAATATGTATGTAAATGAAAAGAGAAACATTCATTCAAACAAAATTTATCCCTAATTTCACTTTTAGGTTTTAACAAATAATAGCTTTAAATTTTCATATACTCTAATGCTTTGCTTAGCTTTTATTCTGCCTACAAAGCAACTAAAATAATGCCTCAAAAAATGGTGCCATTTCATTAGATGGAGGGGAAAATAAGTGTTGAAGTTCAAAATATGATTAATTCGCTATCGTTAGTCAAATTTACCCCCCCCCCTCTTTTTTAATATGTAATAAAGTCATTATAATGATAATCTCGAACATTTAAGCATATTTCCCCATCTAATTTAATTTTTTTTGTTTCAAGTAAAAGTGATTTTTCAGAGTTAATTGGGCCAACTTTGAATGGGATTTTCAATATTTCTAATCTGACTGATTGGTCTTTCATAGAATATTAGTACTCACTTGCTTATTTAAATCCATTCAATGTGAATATTACCATCCAAACCTTCTTAGCCAAACAAAAGTGAAAATTAATTAAAAAAATGTTAAATAACTTTTCCTCTCTTAAAAAATATCTAAATTACACAATTATTTCTTTTATTATAAAATTATGTACAAACAAATTGAAATTAAAATATGACTACAACATCATCAAGAATAATATCAATTTTTTACTATAAATATCTTATTAAAAACTATATATTTTTAAACATTTATTTCAATGATATTTATATTTTGTTTAAAATCATAAATTTTAAAAATTGATTATTTTTATAGTAATCAGATCAAATGCATATGTAATAGTGGTTGTATTATATAAATAATGTATATAAGAGTATTTTGATCAAAATATAAGTAATTGTTACTTATCCTTTGTTTTAAGAAAAAAAAAGTTACTATACTATCTCTTTTAATTATAGGAGAAGATATTGTAATTTATACAAAAAAAAAACATTATAGAATAAAAAATCATTTCATATATATTGTCTTTTCTTTTCTCTAATTACAACGTGTTATTACATAATAAAATTTTTATTGAAAGAATGTAAAAATATCAATTGGAAAAATAGACTAAAAATCAACTCCGCGTACGCATTTACAAACAATTGACACATAAGTTAAAAATAAAGTCGTAAATTTTGTTCAAACTAGTTCAAATATAAGTTTTTAATGTTGAGGTATATGCTAATGCAATGTTAAGCAGCTAAATTTGACATATTGGTGTTGATAATGAATTAAAAGTGATGACAATCTATGCAATTCAAGCTTGACTTTGCCTCTATAATTTGGAATCTTTCATTCTGTTTTTTTTTTTTTTAATTACAAGTTGTTTCTTAAAATTGCAACCTTCTTGTTCTTGCATTCTTAGATTGGCATTTACGTTAAAAACCTTGGAAAAAATAGAAATCCAAATCACTTGCTTTCAAATTCAAGTTTCCGAATGCTTCTCAAATAACAGTATTTAGCATATCAGTATCAGCATATCAAGTTCCTTGACGTGGAAATAAGAGTTACACCCAGTCCCAAAAGAGAGAGAGAGAGAGAGAAGAGTTCCACAAAGTCTCTACATCATGCACAAATCTCAGCCGTAAATTTGGCTGACTCAATCTGAAAGGTGAATAAATCAACGGTCATTAGCCTCAGAACAAAATAAATCGTTCTGTTAAGCATTAGGGGGAGACTAGTAATGATTAATTAATAGCCTGTTTGGCCAAGCTTTTAGGGAAGAAGAAGTAGTTTATTTATAAAAAAAAAAAAGTAATTATTTTAATAAAATAACATGTTTGGCCTAGCTTCTGAACAAAAAATAAGTTGCCTCTAAATAGTAGTGAAAACTTCTCAATGCAGGAAGAAAAAAAAAATTAAAACTTTTCTTTGAAGCATAAGTAAATTTTTTCTTTTAGAAAGAAGGCAATCTGACTCTCTACTCAAAATCCTCTATTACCGTCTAACTTTTTTTTGATCTAACATCTATCATCACTTTGTTCATATTCATTTTAGTAATTTAATATTAAAAAGTACTTTTTCTAAATATTTGCCGAACTAAATAACATTTATAAAAGCGTTTTATTAAATAACTTTTGCTTATCTCTTACAACATTTCTCATAGAATTTTAATTTTTTAAAAGCTATTTTTAAATAAGTAAATTCTGCAACAATTTCAAACAAGTAAATAATAGTAAAATTAATGTTAAATTATTCAATTAGGTTCCAAAATTTCACTTGGTTGTTAATTTAGTCTCTATAATTTAAAATATGTAATTACGTTAATTAAGTTCCTATAAATTTAAAATTTTAATTTGATTACAAACATTAAATTTCTATAAACAAGTGTTATTTTTAACAGTTATAAATTCCTCATTCTAGATTACTTTAATCACTTAACCTAAGTATGACAATATATTATATATGTGAATAGATTTCAATATTTCGCACGCCAATATCTAGGCACAATATATATGTGAATAGATCTCAGTATTTCACCGCAATATCTTCGTATACTCCTTTTTGCTTTTGTTTGTTATAGTGAAGTCACAGGCCAAGGAGTTGGAAAAGAGAGAGAATAATCAGGGATTAAATCCGTCGTCATATAAGACTTCTAACTTATCAAGAGATGTGCCATTAGAACAAGCTCTTGAGCCACCTAACATTAACCAAAACGCTAACATAGTAATACATCGTTACATCACATCAGAGAAATCTAATTACAAGGATGAAATTAAAAATGATTTAATTACAAATTTTGAAGGGACAAGATTAATTAAACACTCTCAGGACAAACAGAAAATTTTAACTTAAGATTAAAATAATAATAATAATAACAATTGGTCAGCAAGGGGAAGCTAAGAAGAAGTGGGTTGGTTGTTTTGTGTGGGAGAATGCAGTGGAAACAGAGGCAATAGCTCAGGAGGCTGAGAGGCTCGTGGCGTACTCAATGGATTTGGGTGCAAGTAAAAACCCTTCTCAGCTATGGCTCGTTCTTCCTCTTCACGCGGCGTTCGTGGGCTTCCACGCGCCAATATCTCCAATGGCGACACCGGCGAAGCCATCATCATCTCAGCTCCAAAACCCATAAACCCTCCTCTGTTTCGAACATAATAGGGGGAAGAAGAAGAAGAAGATGGAGACGGGCTTGGGTTTGGGCTGCTGATATTGAAGATGGGCCTTTCGGAGACTCCGATGCTCAGCTCCATCTTCTTCGCCGCGTGCCGCCGCTCGTGCAGCTTAAAGCTCGGTTTCTTAGGCCCAATCTCGGCAGCGCCGGAGGAGGAGGTGGTGGGTTTGTGGGTGGCGGCGGCGAGGCGTGAAGGGAGAGTGAGAGGGAGTTTATGAGCGGAGGGGTCGTCGGATGCTCCGGTTAGTTTTTGGACGACGGCGCGGAAGGTGGAGGGGTCGGCTTGGACGAAGGTGGTGTTGGGTGTGGTGGGGTCGGATCCGTACGTGGGTGAGTGGTGGAAGGTGGTGGTGGTGGTGTGGGAAGACGCCATGAGAGAGAGACAGGGGGAGAGAGAGAGAAAGAGAGAGGTAGACTTCTGAGAGACTGTGTGGGTTGGAGAGGAAGCGGGAAGAGAAGAATGAAATGAAGGTTTATATATACTGTAACCAGAGAAAGAGAGAGAGATTTATGAACTGTAAAATTTCTTTTCTTTCCTTTTGATGTTCGAGCTGTGGTTGCTTTGCTGCTTTATGGGAGTGGTGTGTAGTGCAAGTGTCAGATATACGAAAAGAGAGAATATATATATATGAGAGACGCAAGTCATCAGAAGAACTAAAAATTAAGGACTTAGTTTGGGATTGATTTGTTTATTTTGAAATAATTTTCTTTTAAATATAGTTTTATCAGGAGTATTGTGAGAGAAATAGTTTATATATAACAAAATTATTTAGTAAACGTTTTTATTAATATTATAGTATTTGGTATCTCTTTTAAATAAAAAAATATTGTTTATTGTCAAAATCCTAAAAATGACATATATTTAAAAGGGTTGCTAAAAAAATGTTAAAAGTAATCATGGTAATTAATGATTTTGAGTTAGCTTAAAAAATGACTTTTTGTTTTTGAAAGTATCAGTATAATTTACTGTAATTATTAAATTACTTGCAGTATTCCTTTTTTTTTTTTAATTTTCGTTGCAAATTTAATTCTAAATCTAATCATCTTTGGCTTAGACATTATTTAGTGACTTAAAATAAAAGATTAAATTTTGAAAGATTAAATTAAAAATGTATCTTTTATCAGAGATCAAAAATAAGATTTTTTTTTTAATATTTCAGATTTACCTGGAAGTATAAATTTGGATCCCATTTTTGTACTTTTACTCTGTATATTATAAATAGCATTTCGTCTACATCTTTTTATAAGGCTCTAAAAAGCACTGAAAAATGGGGACAACTTTGGGATGAGTGAAACTCAGGATCTTTTTTAAATCCTAGTAAGTGAAAATTCATTTTCATTCAGGTTAAGCTTTAATTTGAGTCTTGTTGAAGTATATTGCAAAGTCATATATAAGCTTGTTATAGAAATCTTGTGCAAAACTAATAGATATAAAAAGAGAAAGAGAGAAAGAAGAAACTCAGATATATATATATTAATTATAATCTAATATATGTCACACCCGGTAAAGCAAATGAAGGCAACTCCTCCAAATAGTGGCCCCATCTTGATACACAAAAGTCTTGGGTAATAATGGAATAGTAAGATCAAAAACAAAAAGGGGTTTTGCTTTTTCACTTGAATGGGGTAGTGGGATTAGCGAGAAATGAATAAAATGGTGGTCCAGTTTTGAATTTTAAAAAAGAGAAATGAATGAATGAAAGGGTAAGCTGGCATTGAATGATGAGTCCTGCTGGGTCAGCGAAGCATTGAAACAAGTTTAGTGAGAGAGAGAGAGAGAGAGAGAGAGAGTATTTTGCAGAGACAGAGTTTGGTCAGACTTCAGAGTCTCTCAGAGAACCTTATGTGCCTTGTGAATCTGTCTTTCTTCTTTTTTCTTCTTCTTGTTCCAATTATTATTTTATTTTATTTTCTACTGTGTTTTTTTCTCTTTCTGTGCATTTTCCTTTCCCTAGATTGCGTGAGGAAATTGCAGTTTGACATTGATGACAAAGCTGTGTTAAGGCAATTCCTTTGTGGGTTGGTTCGTTGAAGGTTCCTTGCTTCACTCTTTCTTTCGTTTTGGATTTGATTTGTGTTTTTTTCTAAGGAGTGACCCTTTTTGACATTTGTAGTTTCTTTGTCTTTCAGGAGTCTTCTCACTCTTTTCTTCTTATTTTTCTAGTAGCTTGCCTTTCACATGCAACACAAGAAGACGGCTATGCAACTTCTAATATTCTTGGCAGAACCGTTTAATAAGTATTTTTAATAATATTATTGTGGTTGACAAGTCTTTAAAAAAATGATTTTTACCATCTTAGAAAAGAATGTAAAGATTTACTTTTACAATTAATATTATTTGAATTAATAAATAATTTTTAACATTTATTATGGTTTATTAAAAATATAGAAATTTAAAACACATTAAAGATATAAAATATTCAACCAAAAAAATACATGTAATATATAAAAATTAAAACAAGATATTAAAATGCATCAAAATAAATATATAGGAGTAAAAGAAAAATGACAGTGAAAAAAGAGACTCTAAGTAAAAAATAAAAATAAAGAGAGATTAAGTGATGGTATTTTTATGGTTAAAAAAAGTGTTACTTTTGTTCTTTCCCATAACAGAAAATTTGTTTTTATTATTATTCAGAAGTAATTTAAATTTTTTTACGAGTAGAATCAAACACTTTAAAAAAATTGAAATATGTACCTTTAAAAAGAAATAAGTGACTTCCTTTTTTTAAATAAACTTGTCCAAGTAGCACTCATTGGGCCAGTGAAATTTAGTTTGAAATTTATCATAAATTTTTCAAGATTAAATTTATTGTAATAAAAAAATTGTGAATTCATTGGGCCAGTGAAAAATATTAAACCGTTGGAATGTTCTGAAAAATGTTGAAGTACAAGCTCTGTCTTCTGCGAGGCTATAAATATTTCACGCGACACACTGTGCTGTGGGTAATATGTCTTAAATGGGGAAATAAAATGTCCCTCAACAAAATCTACATCTAAAATTTAAATTTGTATTTTTTTTTTACCTTAAAATTTTATGTTGCCAAATCACACTGCTGAGATTTTTTTGCTTAATTTAGTTTCGATTAATATTCATATTTAGATCTTTTAACTCAACAAATATATAGTTTCAATAATCAAAGTTGATTGATGGTTATTTATTTAGTTATTCTAAATTAACCTAGTTTGGATGCTTAAGCATGGGAAAGTTATGGAAGAAGGAGATTCATACAAAGAATCATTTCAAAATAGCATTGTTTATTTTGTAATGCTTGTGATGGATTAGAATTTATAGAGTCTTCTACTTACTTACTATTTAGAATTCATAGACAAAGAGTTAATAAAGTCTCCTTAATTTGTCCGCCATTCATATGAGTCTCAGCTCTCATTTTTTTTTTTACTAGATTATCTATTGGACAATAAAGAATTTGAGCTTAGACCAAGTGTAGTTTTGAAAATCTTTATTATTAAAATTTTAATAAAATTATAACATGTATATATATATTTAACTCAATCATATAATATTAAGTTGTAATAAATTATACATTAATATGCAAAAATTATATATTTATCATGTTTAATTAAAGAATTTAATAATAAATATATAAAACATACTGCATATTGTTTTTTCTTTATTAATGGCCCATGACAGGGACCCCATGGTAATTCAGTTACCTATTCCCACATCAGAATGGAGCTATCCACCTATCCATACAGATCTCTAACCTAAATATTCATTCCAAGCTGAACAACAGACAAAGGTTTCTTATTTTAATTAAAAAAAATTGTTATTATTGAATTATATTAAGGAGGGATTCTTAAGAAGCAAGCTAAAACGTTGTGATTTGTGAGCATGATAGATAAAATAGAATGCGGTTCAGGCATTCAGTTTTGTATACATATCTTAATTAATTTATTTTTTTTAAGTTTTGAAAAAAATAGAAAATAGATTATTTACATCTTAGTTAAAAGATAATAAAAAATTTTTTACAACCTAACTTTCAAAAAATAGCATACTTGGAATTCAAAGACTAATTAAATCTCTTCTCTATCACTAAATCAACTGTTTAGGGTTTGCAAAATTTGTGTCCAAATAACCTGCTTGTTGATTTGTCTTTAGGCTAAATAAATAAATAATTATCTATGTTATTTTTGGTAAGCTTTGTGCAAGATATGACACGTCAGCCCTATCTATGCTTCTTATCTTCCAAAATTTGATAATAAATTTGGTGAAGCAACTTGTTTAGCACTCGCTATATATCACTAGCTACTAAATCACGTTAGTATAACTACCAACCACCTAGCTTCATTTTAAGTATCTTAATGTTCTGAAGAGTTTAAAATTTTGAAATGTTCGAACTCTCTTATTCTTAAATATTTTTTAGATTTGTATAAAATAATTTTATATTTCTATACACATAAATCGCAAGATAATCAAACAACGTGAAAAAATAAAATCAATTTTTCAAAAAGTCAAATTCTCTGTAGCAAAATCTTTTTCTTTGTTAAGCAACTTGTGTAGGCTAACCCTCATGAGACTGAACAAGACGTGATGATAATTCTCTCTCTCTCTCTCTCTCTCTCTCTCTCTCTCTCTCTCTGCATATTGAAATTTCAGGAACATCTTTATCAGATGCCACAATTGTAACAATACAAATTTGGGCAAAACTTCTTTCAACCCAACAATAAAAATCAAAACCAGTAAAGGCAATTGAAATAAGATTAAGATGGTTAGGGTTTAGGCTTCTAGATTTCATGAACAGGATGAGGATAAGATGACTCCAACGAATATATACCTCATTAAATTGAGTGATGCAATAGTGTTCTCTATTATATGGGAATAAGCTGTCTTTTATTTGTCTAAATACTGCACGTGAATCAACCTAGCTACCTGCCTAGCTATATATATATAAGTATGTACATATATATATATATATATATATATATATATATATGTGTGTGTGTGTGTGTGTGTGTATGCCTTTCACGAGAATATTTTACAACCATTGATCGTATGATGACCTGTTTGGATTTTTGAATGGCCCACTTTGAGGAACTTTTGCCAATGCGTGGTGGAGAAGTGAATGACATTGTGTATTATTGATAAACTTCAAATTATGAAATATATAAATAATATATATGGGGGATGAATTTTATTTCAAAATGTATTTAATATAATTACCTGCCCTTTTGTGATTGATTAGATCTATTTATTTTTTAAGAAAACAAAGTCTTATTAAAAGTTTGGTTAAATTAATATTTCAAGCTTTAACTTGATCTACTGTTTCAATGTAATCTTTAAATTTTTTTATGTTAAGTTAGGAATTTAATTTCTAATATATATATATATATATATATATATATATGTATCTTAAATGGTCAGTCCGTTAGTCAAGTTTATAGACACAAAAGATATTAAATTAATATCATCAAGCATGTCTTTTAACATAACTAGTGACAACTTAATATATATATATATATATATCGAATTAGAAGTTAAACAGTTAATTTGGTATGAATGAATTTAAAATATTAAAATACAATTTAATCTAAGATTTAAAATAATAATAAATTAAAAGGGTAGTCTTTATTTGGTAGTCAAAAAGGGCACTTATAGAAAATCATGGTTTTAGAGTTGTTTCAGAGAGTGAATGATTTGGAGGGAACATTTAATCATAAGAGGCGTCTGTGGAGGACACTATGATTGCCTAACAAGACTTATACAGAATGGAAGAGTGGTGTGTTAACTAATTAGAAGACTCAACCAACACTACTACTATTAATTATTTTGAAGCATATGAACAAGTATAATTATTTTGAAGAACTGGGTCTTGTGTATATGATTGAGCTTGTATTAATATTCTCTCACCGTGGATGGAATTTTTTGTTTGGGACAAGTGTTAGGTGTGTAGGACAAAGTATAAAATGATGGGGTGTTTGGATTATAGTGAACTTGTAACACATGAAAAATTGACCTTTAAGGATAAGACGACAACAAAATGTACTTTTTATGCTTGAATTGTCATGAGGCTGTTTCATTATTTAAAGAGATTCTCTAAGGTGAAGGGACAACCTAAACCTATATAATCCGAGGTCACGGAATTTTGTAGAACCAGTGCTATTGGAATAAACAGTGTTTAAAACCTACTCCATATATACATATGACATGACATTACATTTTGACAAGTCACTTTTTTTGTTTTTATTTTTTTTTTTGAGAAAAATCCTGTGGCTATTATGTTAATGACAAATTAATAAGTGAACTTTTAATCTAATTTTTTATAAATTACTTTTTATTCCATTTCGTTCCAAAATTTAATTGTAATCGTTTACTCACTTTAAATTTGACGTTTAAGTCAACAAACTGTTAGACCTAATGTTGTTTCAGGAGTGATCAAGTGGGATGTATAATATTGTTTAAATATTTTTTTTTGAAGGTAGACTAATAATGATAATTAAATCAAATATTCCCTTTGGAGTCGTATAAGCTATTTTATTCATAATAACTTGTCATGCTTAGCCATAGATTTGTGCATTATTCAAAGTAATTTATTATGTCAGTACACTGTATATGATATGTTATACTGTAACTCTAAAATTCTTTAAACTTTGACAAAGTGAATTCAACTGATTTATACCTATGGAGATTTTGGACATACAAAAACAAATATTAAATTTTGAATTAAGATAGATGGATGCGTAATATTACAAGTATTATAAAAATTAAAAAATTCAGTTAAAAAATAATTTATGAATAATTCAATTAAAAGCTCTACCATCAATCAGGGAAGAAAATAGACTTTTTTTTTTTTAAAAGTAAGGTTCTTTATGCTATTCTTGATGACAGTATTTGGGCCTAGATTACATTTTCTACGCTGTAGATGGGCTTTGTATTAATATTCTCTCCCTCTTTTGCACTTATGTCTCTTCCTTCAAGCTCTTCGTAATTTTCTCATTATTGGGTTCAAAATAATGTCTTCAAAATACATATCTTAAGGAGTAAAATAACTCAAACTTGAAATTAGCCTTAGTTATAAAAGTAAAACCACTATCATCATCAGCCATAAATAATACTGAATATCTATAATCTAGTCATGCTACAAAGTTTGGAATTTCTTCTATATATAGTTTGTATTAATTAGTGTATGGTATGAAATCTGGACGTAATAAAATCTTTGAAGAGCAACATGAAGAAAGATGAATATCTGCAAATGATTTTTTTTTTTCATTTTTGGGTCAATAACTCTTGAAGATAATTTGAAATAAATAATTTAATTGAAAACACTTATGCTAGGGTTTAGTTCTGAATTTTATTTACTTCATTTCTGCCCAAAGCTATGATAAGGCAAAAGCATTGTAACCATCAACTAAATAGATATCACTATTTTTCTTTTTCTTTTTCTTGAAGTATCTAGTTATTTGTAAACTATGATGGATGAGATTTTTCAAGTCAAAATCGTCCACTGCATGTGAATGTCCCAATAAAGAAAGCAATATGAAATTAAGACAGACCTCCAAAAACTTACTGGGCTTCAGGCAGGAAAAGTAGAGACTTACCATTTCTTCCTCTAATTAACTACTGTGCTAGTGCTATTATTTTCATTAAAATTATCCATCTTAACAAGACTAGTTCCACTAATCTGTGATAAATTTTCATCACTTCCTTGAAAGTCAAAAGATTTCACAACTCACTGATTGAGTGAGTAGTTTGGGGGATAATAATACTATTCGTATAACTTAGTATATTAAGCCTCATATCTCGTTGTGAGTCTTCGTAATTATACTATATACTATGGATTTGTGTGTAGGGAGGTACTTCTTTATGCTTTTGGTTATTATGGTTGATGGGAACAAAGAAATACTAAGGTTTTTAAGTGCTCTTCATGCTCTTAGGACTCTTTACGTCAACAACAACATCATGGGAGGGCATGTTTCTGACCAAGGTAAATTCTACTTTCAACGATGCAATTATGCCCTCTCTAATCTCTATTTAATATTTTATGGTTATTTGGGTGAACTTTACTCCGTTAAATGTGTCACTTTGATTTTTGGTAAAGATTTCAGAAACTTGGAAGTCCTGATGTTGCGAGAATGTGGCTTCAAGGGAACCCTTCCAAATCAAGGTCAGAAAATTCATCAACTATGAAGGCTAGACAGATTACTTACTTATCCCATAAGATATTCTATCAATGCTGCTTAAAATACCTTTATTTTTCAGATTCTCTAATTTTAATCCAGTGAGTCACTAATAATTATGATTTGAATGTTAGCCTCTTTTACTTTTTTTTTTAACCCCTTATATTCATTATTTGAGCTTTTAATTCCTTGATAGCTTGAATCTCTACAATAGTTTAAGTGTAGAGAGTAGTTGAAAAAATTCTAATGGAAATCATTTGTATAGTCAATTAATGTAAAGAATTAATATGAACTTATTAAAATGAATGTACCAGTGGATTCAACCACCTAAAATTTTTACTTTAGTAAATTCAATGATTTTTTACACAATCAACTAGTACATTTTATACACACACTTCTCACCCCAAAAAAAAAAAAGCCGTATACTAATATTGCTGGTTAGCAGTTAATCTTTGTGTATGCCATCAAAACTGAAAAGAAAAATGGAAAAAGCTAAGGTGGAAGTTCCGAGTTACAGCCTTTAGGAGGTTAATGCCATTTTTTCTCTTCCAAATTTTTATGTCTTCATCAATTGATAGTTTGATGCATTGTTATTGCCATCTTTGTCCCTTGTTTTCTGATTACAGGGCCATGTGATTTGAAGAACCCCCTAATTGGAAATAATTTAAGAGGTGGCCTACCTCATCATTGCTTTAGCAACTTTACTCTCTGGATCTCTCAAGCACTCAGCTAAGCGGAAACATATCATCCTCCACCTTTCTCAACCTTACATCCCTAGACTACCTTTCTCTGTCAGGAAACTACTTTGGAGCTTATTCTTCTTTAGCTCATTGGCTAATCATTCAAAAATTGAAGTACTAACGCTTGCAATGCATGGAAATAAGTTTCAAGTTGAGACAGAGAACCCCTCCCCCCCGGGGGTCCCTTCTTTTCAATTGAGGGTCTTCCAAGCACCCAATCGTAGTGTCAATACAAACAAGAGTACCATTCCCGGCTTTCTTCTCTACCAACATGACTTGAAAAACATCGATCTTTCATGTAATCAGTTGGTTGGAACACTCCCAAATTGGTTGTTGCAGAATAATTCACAGTTAGAAGTGATGATTCTAAATGATAACTCATTCGCAGGATCTCTGAAGCTACCCACTAATTTAGATAAACGCATGAACAAATTACAGAGGTTGCATATATCAAAGCAACAAAATGGGAGGTCATCTTCCAGAAGATATTGAGTTTCTCCTTCCAAATCTGAAGCCTTTGGATTTGTCAAGCAATGCATTTCACGGTAGCATTCCTTCTTCATTTGGGCAGACGTTGCAGTTGATGATACTTGATTTGGCCACCAACAATTTTTCCGGGGAAGTTCCAAGACAATTGTATTCGAGTTGCATCTCTTTGGTGGTTGTGAGAATGTCAAACAAAAGTTTGCATGGTCAGTTGTTTCTTAGTTATTGGAACCGGACTACTCTGAGGGTATTGTCTCTAGAAAACAACAACTTCAGATGAACAATGCAGGATGGTCTCCTAGGTAGCCCAGAGTTGCTAGGTTTAGGTGTCTCAGACAAACTTATTTCAGGGACACTTCCTGATTGGGTTGCTGGACTAAAACAGCTTCATGTGCTAAGCATGTCCGGGTATAACTTTGAAGGAGAGATTCCAAATGACTTGTGCAAACTAAACCTAGAATACATAAACCTCTCTCAGAACAGATTATCTAGGTATATACCTTCCTGCTTGGATCAGCCAAACTTGAAGTTCATTCACCTACAAGGAAACAAGCTAGTTGGTTCAATACCAGAAGCATCTTCCAGAAGGTCAAAATTAGTGACATCGGATCTGAGGGATAATCAGCTATCTGGAAACATACCAAATTGGACATATCAGCTCGGCCGTTTGAAAGTCCTCCTGTTGGCAGGGAATCACTTTGAAGGTCACCTTCCTCTGCAACTATGTCTGCTTCAGGAACCAAGGTTTCTTGACCTTTCACATAATAGTTTCACAGGGTCCATACCTCTATGCCTCAGCGATGTGTCTTTTGGACAGATATATACAGGTATGATCGGTTCGATTTGGATAGTTTTTCATATCCGTCTTACATTACATCTGAATCAGGGCGACACGAAGAGGTGGAATTTACAACAAAAAGCATATCCTTTTCCTATGAAGGTAGCATTCTTGATTATGTCTGGATTAGACTTCTCATGCAAACAGCTTTCCTGGGAAATCCCAGAGCAAATAGGAGGTCTAATAGCAATTCGTGTTTTGAATTTGTCAAGAAACTACTTCAATGGTTCTATTCCAGCTAGTCTTTCTAAGCTAGAAAAAGTGTTAGCGGTGAGACCCCTTCGCAACTGGATGAGCTTCACTCTTTGGCTAGCTTCAATGTGTCATTTAATCATCCATCTGGAGTTCCACCTAGTGAGGGACATTTTGCAACATTTGATGAAAGCAGCTACATAGGAAACCCTGATCTTCGTTGGTCACTAGTGAATGACAACATCAAAGGCACGGAAGCACCACCACCTAGCCCTTCAGGTGCCAAAGAAGATCGACGATGACGACGACGACATGGAGGCATTCTATCGGAGTTTTCGTTCATCGTAGGTCCTGGTGTTGGTGGCAGTAACAGTGCTTTGCATAAACCCTTTTTGGAGAGCTTTATGGTTTTGTTTCATTGATACATGTGCTCATACATGCTTTCATTGGTTTCTAAATGATGCATTTTACTAGAAAAGAATTGTTGCCTCTTGACTAGGCAGCAGGGTTTCTAGCGCCGCATGCATACTTTCTCTTAACACCCTTATTCGTCTATCCATTGCTGATATGGTTGACATTCTTTTTTCTGTTTTTTTTTTTTTTCTTTTGGGTAAGCGGAATCTACTCAAGAAATTCTTGTGCAGTTAAGATTTTCTGAATTCAAGTGCCAACTTATATACGTATGCCGTTTGTTGTTTTCGTCATCCAAATTTTTTTGATCTTCAGGAAATAACATTTAAGGACATAATTATTCATTTCATTTTAGTTTCTATTGGTTGCTGCAGGCATTCACAAAAGTGTACAAGAGGAATTAAAGGAGTAACACCCCATTTGTAACAGTACACAGGATCAAGAAAAAGAAGGAGAGGAAGAAACTGAAGTATAATTGACTGCAATGAGAAGAAAATATCAAAGAGAAAGATCAGCCAAGTCAAAAGTTCTGGTAACGGCTTTGCACCAAGATTCCACTTTCTTCTTCCGCAGTTGCTCATCTAATACTGGACGAAAAACAGTAGAAGTCTTTACCTTCTCACCAGAAGCAAAGATCTCATCTTCTGTCCAAATCCTAACAGCTAACCCGGCAGCAAAGGCTGCGCCAAGTGCTGTTGTCTCTATGTCAGCTGGTCTAATCACCGGACTTCCCAACAAGTCCGCCTGTAGAACATTATAATAAAAATTTGACTAATTAAGGAATATATCACAGCAGTAGTCTACAATAGGTCAAGCGAGAAAAGGATGTTTTGGAAATCATACCCTATAGGTGCTTTCTCATCTAACATCTTCACACATTTTGAATAGACTATTTAGATACAACCCAATTTCCATGCTCTCAAAGTTAAATGATATTTACAATAACCTATTACTAAAAAGTTTTTCAGTAATTTATGAAATAGATGTACCACATATGAACAGAATATGACACAAGTTTCACGATACAAGTTCTCTGCGTCACTCATAATCGTTTATAACTTTGTGTGTGTGTGTGTGTGTGTGTGCATATATATTGTTTATCAATTCGTTCATAATTTAAAGGGTGTCAGATATTTGCATATGACAGAATAAATCTAAAGAGTCTGATCAGTGAAAATCAAGCATGTGTTAAATAAGAGTGATACAAAAATAAACACCAAGTATAACATTTCATATTCAGAATCAATAACCCAAACTCAATCCATGATGTAAAAGACCACATGTAAAAAAGGATATGGACAGTAAAGAAGCATTACAAACCTAAAATCATATTATATGTTTCAGGGAGAAAAAGCATAAGAACAGGACAGTCAGCAAAAGAAATAGTTATGCATAGTTGCATATACATTATAGAAGAAACGCATCCAAACCTGAATCTGCATCAAAAGGTTGTTAACAGTTGCCCCACCATCCACTCTGAGCAAAAATTCCTTCCTTTCTAACTTATCTTCACCATCTTCCTCAGAATCTTTCTTCATTGAATCCAAGACATCTTTCACTTGAAAAGACATGCTCTCAAGCACAGCTCTAGCAATGTGAGCCTTGCTTGTAAACCTTGTTATTCCAATACAAACCCCACGAGCATCATCCCGCCACCATGGGGCAAACAATCCATTAAAAGCAGGAACAAAATAAACTCCACCTGTGGACTCAACCTGTAACGCCAGATCCTCTATCTCCTTAGCACTATTGATGATACCAAGACTATCTCTTAGCCACTGCACTGCAGCTCCAGCAATTGCAATTGATCCTTCCAGTGCATAATTTGTTGGAGCTTTTGGACCAAGCTTGAAGGATAGAGTGGTTAGAAGACCATGCTTTGACTGAATTATCTCTTGGCCAGTATTTTGGAGTATGAAAGCACCAGTGCCATAAGTGCTTTTAGCCTCACCTTTTTGGCATGCTTGTCCTAGCATTGCAGCATGTTGATCACCTAAACACCCAGCAATTGGGATATCAGTGATTGGCCATCCCAAAGTAATCTTTCCAATGATTTCAGAATTACTAATAATCTTCGGCAGAATTTCAGCAGGAATTCCAAGGGTTTTTAAGGTGATTGCGTCCCATTCAAGGGTTTTAAGATTCATCAGCATTGTCCGTGATGCATTAGAAACATCAGTGACATGCAATCCCCCGTTCACCCCGCCTGTTAAATTCCATATTAACCAAGCGTCTATAGTTCCAAATAGAGCATCTCCTTTCTTTATAGCATCCTTGACCGCATCCACATTTTCCATCAACCATAGCAGTTTAGTGGCACTGAAGTAAGTGCTTATAGGCAAACCACAAGTCTCCACAAAATGGGTTCTGCCTCCTGGTAACTCCTTTTCCAATTTCCTGTTCCAAAACCATCCAAGAAAATCAATGGCATTTCTGACAATGATAAATAATAAAATGCCAAAAAAATTACGAAATAAAAGAAAGGCCAACTTCAAACATGGGAGACAATCAATATATGCTTTTATGGTCATTACGGTCAGGGTTATCCTCAGAATTTCTTCAGGCTATTTCTTCCTTTGAGAATCTTAAGATCGCTCTCCCAGATCGGCCTTTGCGCATTTAGGATTTTAATAGTGCTTCCCAGGAAAATCAATCCCAAGTTGTTAAAAAAAGATATTATCTCTTCTTTACAGATGAGCTAACCCCATGTAATTTAACTCTATCAGAGCATCTAACAAACAGCTCATTTTCAAAATCCAAAACTCATATAAACGACCGAGAAATAAATTAATAAGATTCAACAAATTACGTTATCTAACGAATGGCCATCAATTAGAGGCAGAATTATGAAGTTCAAATTTCTAAATTTCAGGACGTAAAACGGAAAGGGACAAAGGCGCACCTGCAAACAGAACTGGTACGAGCATCCATCCAAACGATGGCGTTGTAGAGAGGAATTCCAGTGGATTTGCTCCAAAGTAGAGTAGTCTCCCTCTGATTGGTCACACCAATAGCCTTCAATCCCTTGTCGACGTTGAGCCCCTCGGACGTCGCTTTGTCGAGAGCCTTAGCGATACACACCCTGACGCTCTCCAAGATCTCCATTGGATCATGCTCCACCCATCTACCGCCACCACAAATTATCAGAGAATCACAGTAAAAAATCTCCAAAAATTTTAACTTTTCAGATTAGAAAATTGAAAGGGAAAGAAAGAAAGAGAATGAATCATGGTTACCCTGCTTCTGGGTAGTACTGAGGGAACTCGACCTGGTGGGATGCGATTGCGCGAGCTGAGCGATCGTAGATAATGAATCTGGTGCTGGTGGTTCCTTGGTCAATTGACCCAATGAACACTTCTTCTTTCGACATTTTTCTCACTTTCTTCTTCTTCCTCCTCCTCCTCCTCCTTCTTGAGCTTGAAGCCTTTAACGGTGGGAATGAGGAGAGAACCTCTTTAATATTTGACTCGAGAACGTTGCTTGGAACTGCAGATAGGGTCAAAGTTTTGATTATATCTTATCCGAAATACATATATAAATCATCGTTGTTTTTTTATTTAAAAAGACTAGAGTTGTAAGTAATTTTTTATATTGTTTTTAAAATATAATATAATAAATACATAATATTTTAATAATAACATAATAAATACATAATTTAATTTAAAAATTATTGTATAAAATTTGCATGTTATTATTATTATTATTAAAAAATCACATATTTTGATTAAAAAATTTCATAATAAAAATATAATAAATTGATATAAGTTTTTTGTCCTATTTGAAATGGTCAAATTTTGTTTAGTATTACTTTCACGATTATCTTCGAATTTTATTAAATCTAAATTTGAAAGGCATACTACTACATGTGAGTTAGAAGATAATGTTTTGACCATTTCATTTTCGAATCTTATTCTTTAATAATATAATTTTTAAAAAAATTTCACTCACTATCTATTAAATAAGACAAATACATATATTTTAAAAATTAAAAATAGTGAGTCAGAAAATTTTAAATATTGAATTATGTTAAAATAAAATTTAAGAACTAAGTAGTTGGGATATTATTTTTTGAATTAAAGTAATATATTTATTGTTATATTTGCATCATATATTTGTTTTATTTATTATTGACAAATCGCCGTGGAGGAGATAGTGTTAAGAAGAAGATTGAATAATAATAATATTTAAATAGAAAACTGCAAAAAAATAGGTTGACAAAGCACAACTTTCACATGAAAAGGACGTTATATTGCAAATGACTGGGAGAAAGGATATATGGGCGGAAAGCACGATGAGAGGGCCAAACTATTAATTATATATCTCCGGAGTTCTTGGTTTGCTAAACCGCTTTGGACGATATCTAATTGCCACGTCACCTGTCTTTCAATGTTGTTCTTGTTCTTATCGTTATGGTGGTTAGTATGGAAAAAAAGTCGTTTTAGTCGTTGACTTTTCCCCGCCGTACCCGCGCGCAATAAATCTGTATTTTTTTTTGTTTCTCTTGCTTTTTTTGGCCAAACTTCAATCTATGTTTGGACTAGGAGTGTTCATAGGTTCGGTTTGGTTCGATTTTAGACTAAAACTAAACCGAACCAACCTTGTCGGTTCAACAATTTTTTGGACCTTTTCGGTTTTGAATTTCAATCGGTTTGGTTCGGTTTTTGTTCAGTTTGATTCGGTTTGGTCCGATTTGGTTCATGTTTTTTTGGCCAAAAATATTTTTTTAGGATTTTATTCTTTGCAATATATAGAATTTAATTTCTAATATTATGCATCTTATTAAATTTTAACCAATAATAATGTATTTATAATTTATTATTTTTATTTTTATTTTTAGTCTAGAAAACACCCATAAATTGACAAAAAGTTTTGAAAAAAAAAAAATAATAAGAGTAATATTTTATAATAAAATAATATATACAATTTGTCAGTTTGGTTCGGTTTAACCGAGCCAAACATGCCATGAACCGACAACTGAACCGAATTAATCGGTTTTAGATTTAGAAAAACCAAATCAAACCATTTGTTAATCAGTTTTTATTGGTTTGGTTCGGTTTGATTCGGTTTAAATGGTTTGATTCGGTTTTGTTCGGTTTTATTCACCCCTAGTTTGGACTATGGTTAACTTCTCATTTTAGTGGGAAAACCCGAATGGGGATCGCAATGAGGTATAATAGGATGAATTTTTCATTATTTATTTTGTTTATTTATAATTATTTATCTTGTTTATTTATAATTTGTCTCTTTCCCATCTTATATCTTCATGGGTTTATATATATATATATATATATTTCATTCTTAGACTTTGTGAAGATCGAGGTGAGATAAAATAGGGCCAGAGGAAACATTTTTTTACAATCAATCAACTTTTTAATATAAAAGCCGTGAGATTTACTGTTTATTTTCACTGTTTCTAACTGTTCATAACGTCCCATCATGACACTGTATTTTGCAGTGTTTCTTTCTTTTTTTTAATGGAATCCATTTTTTTTTAGCGTCTATAGCAAAAAGAATTTAAATTTATACTGTTTAAATAAGACTGATAAATTTGATTTCTACAAATTTTCTTTAATATTATCTTTTGTACTGCCCGTGCATTCCCGGGCAGCACTGATTTAATAAAAGAATATAGTATATCAACAAGATACAATGTTAAAATGGACAAATAAAATAATAGAGTGCATAATTTTAAAATTAGAAGAATAATTATGTAATATTATATTAAAATTTAACTATAATTAAATAATTAATCAAATAATAAATAATTAAATATCTTGAAATATATATATATATATATATTAAATGGGATGAAATTGGATTAAGGAATGGATTAAAACATGTATGCCTTGACCTTGTTTTGAATATTTTTATTTGGATTTGTTTCGAATTTGTTCCAATACCTAGCTAATCGTTTGATTATCCAGTGGCTCAGGACAAGTCGAGTTGGAACAAAGTAAGCTAAAATTATCATTTTTAAATGCAATATTTGAAATTTAGATCTCTTATATTCAAAAACTAAATATAGGGGTGCATTTAATAAGAGAAAGAAAAAAAAAATTAGCGAGTGGATGAGACTCACGTCCACTTTTTTTTTTTTCTTTTTTTCTCCCTTACTAAATGCACTCCTTACATTTAGTTTTTAAATCCAGAAAATCTATTTGCAAATATCTAATGTTGGAGGCATTTTTTGATAAAAAGTTAAATTTAGACCTAATGATGAGATGAAAAGCTTGCACAATCGAATATAAATTGAACATAAGCTAAAAAATAAAAATTTTGTTAAACAAAAACTCAACTTGAAAATGAGTTGGGTTTAGTTTTTTTTTTAAGGTTGGCCCAATCAGCATCAAATGTGTTTAAAAAAATATTTATATATCTAAATTATAAAATATTATATTTACATTATTTCTTATACAAATTATATATAAAGAATATTTTAGTATGTACCTTTACATCTAAACTCTAACATGAATATAAATATATATTCTATTTATATTGTGTTCTGTATAAATAATAACTATGTCATATATTGAATAATAAATACACAATATATTTGATTCGGGTTCCACTCATTAATCGAGTTGGGCTAAGCAGAAATAAGTGATATTAAGAACACGTTTAAGTTGGGGTTCACATTTTTTAAGTATGCATATATGAAAGTTCAACCATATTCTAAAGATTTTAAAGAGTTTAGCCCGTAATTAGGTCTAAAATTGATGTGGCAAATGATTCATGAACTCCATACTTTTGATTTCTTTTTTGTTTTGTAACCTCTGATTGTACTATTTTATTTGTCGTTTTAATCATATTATGATGGGACAAGCTATATTTTAATATAAGAGACGCGAATATTTAGACGTCTTAGATTTAGACCCTTCATTATATATGAAAAAATAATAATATTACGATGAGATTTTCGTCAGTTTAAATTCTCCTATATCTAAAAATTTGTTATATAAAAGAAAAAGTGACATAAGGAATGTGAAATTTATAGAGATAAATTTTATTAGATTCTATCTATTGTGTATGAGTAATTTCTGAACATAAAACAATCTTGGGATTACTACTGGTAAAGCGACGTAGGATAAAATAAACTCAATAGAAATGACAAAAGTTTCATTATAGTTGTGTTTGGATTGATCCATTACGATATTGACAAATTGCAATCACAATGAGAAAATAATAATTGAAAGGCCTAACTAAAATTCCAGTGGGTACAAGCCCAATCCTCCAAGAATTTCTCTATATTTTCTTTAAAAAAAAATAAACTTTATACGTTTAAAGTGAGGCCTCGAAGTTTTTCTTTTTCCATTGTGGGCTCATGAGAGGCCC